>CM044888.1:12164871-12887801 GCA_024500025.1 Syzygium aromaticum | reverse complement strand
TGCTCTTTCGAATCTAAGGTTGGCGACGACAAGGAGACCATTGGAAAAAGCTGCAAAGTGTCTCTCTACTCTTGAATGTTCTTGGTAGGGATGTAAACGGTTCGGTTTGGTTCGGTTTTCTTGAAAAACCGAATCGAACTGAACCATTAAGGATGCCATATGAACCGAACCGAAATTCGCTCGAACCGAATTGGAACTGAACCAAAAAATCGATTTAGTTCAGTTTGATTTGACTTGATTCGGTTTGGTTCGGATCAATTTTCGGTTTCTTCTTCTTTTTTTCTTTTTTTTTTACTTTTTATTCATCACCGCCTCAATCGCTCTCTCCCCTTTCTCTTTCTCCCTGACCAAATTCTCATTCTGCAACTTCAACCTCTCAAAACTCCCTTCCAGATACCTTCTCACCTTCTCCACCAAGCCCATGCACTCCACCTTCAACGAATCCCTCTTGCCGCTCACGTCGCTCAAAGCCGCCCTCTCCCTTTCAAGGCCATCCACTAGCTCGCCCACCCTCTCCCTCAACCCCTCCATCTCTGCATCCCTCTGGTGAAGTAGAGGGAAGAAGAGACACGAAGGTAAATCAAGCGTTCCTCAGTTCCGGGTACAAGCTGCTATTTTTCATCCTACTAGACGAACTCGAGGAGAACCCATATTTACCCCAGTCGGAGCTCCGATGATCGTAGCTGTCATACCACTTGTACGGCGTCGCCGAGTTCGACGACAACCACAACTTCCGCGAGTCCAACCTCGAGTACGAGCTCGACGACCCCGCATCTCTGCCGCAGTTGGATCTGCTGAGGAACCCGCAGATGATGGCGAAGAGGACGAGGACAAGGTTGATAGTGTCCCAGCTCTTCTCGACGGAATGGAGCCGGAAGATCTGAGAAGTAGGTTGAGGAAGGGCAAGATGACGAAGAGCCCTAGAAGCCTTTTAGGGTAAAAAGCGAAGAGTGTATTTCCAATTCAATTCGATACGAACCGAACCGAAATAAACCGGATTGAAAGAAAAGAATGGTTTGTTTTGAGTATCCGAATCGAAAATCGAACCAAACCGAAATGCACAAAATTTTCGGTTCGGTTTGGTTCAGTTTGTATCTCGGTTTGGTTTTTCAATTCGGTTCTAACACCCCTAATTCTTGGTATTCTCTCTACGAAGTATTTTCAGAAATGGTTTTTATTGATTCGTTCAACGTCCTCCCCCTTGGCGCAGAGTAATCCTTTAATATGAGCATATGAGGTCATTGATAGGAGAGGAACTAGAGAGAGCCCAGACATGGTCGACCGCGTGCACCGATTTTGTTTCGCTCATCCTTCCCTCTCCCGCTTTACAAATTCTGTAGAGAGAGAGAGAGAGAGAGAGAGAGAGAGAGTGAGAGAGATTGTTTAATGGGCAGAGGTACGCGAGCTTAAGCACCATGGATCGGTCTCTAGGTTGAGTTGAATTAACTCTATTTTGACCAAAATGATTGATGGGCTGGGGGCCCAATTGAGTTGTTTCTTTCTCTTTTTTTGACTTATGTATCTGATTTACGAATATTTCATTTTTTTTCTTTTTCTATTATTCATTATTTACTTTTATTTTTACAAAGATGCATGCTTGGCTCGTCGGTGTAAATACAAGTGTCAATAGATATGAATTTTAAGGTTTTGTGGGCATTTTATATGGTGTGCCCGATCATGTATGATTATGTTTCATTATATGTACGGGGCGTTTAATGGAGACAGGTTAGGATATGGCAAATATGTGATGTACATGCTAAGATAGTTTTCTTATGCTCTGTTCTTCGACTCATTTTATTGGTCAACGTCGGCAAGACCGTAAACAAGAGGTACAGAGCCATCATTTTGAGTAACCAAAAGTAGCAAATTAACACACTAATGGAAATTTTAACATTTTAAGGACCAAGCATTCGGAAAGATCCTTACAAAAGATATAGCTGAAGAAGTAAACATTGAACAAGCAGGAGAGATAGATAAAAAAAAAGTTTTAATCACACTTAATGAAGCATATGCAGCAACCCATCCAATCTCAATTACATAAAGCATGGACCCTCTTATTTATAGACTTGTACATAGTAAAACCACTCAAATAATATAACACTAGCCACTTGCTTCATTTTACTTATATTTTTTTTTATAATAGAGTATCCGAATTTTGTCTTGACTAATCCCAAAGGAGACACACTACGGGTCCGTCCACATGCACAGTCACAATCACAATCAAATGGGCCAGCTTCAACTTTTATTGAGAGTAGAGATCGCTCAACAGGAGGTTCTTGTTTGATGCCAGCATGAGAGATCAAAGCTCACAAGTGAGTCACGAACTCCCCACTCATCGCCAAGTGCTCCGCGTGTGCTTTCTCATTGTCCGATGGAGTGACATACACCACAAGTTCCGCCCAAAACTCGGCCAATACCTCCCAAATGAATTTCGGACATTTTTCTTCTTTTTGCAATAGTTGCCCTAACTGCACGCCCTGGATTATCACTCTACCGCTTTTATGCGTCTGTCTTGCAGATCCTGTTCAATGTTTGGATTCTTTCTTCTCTTGTCTTGCGGCCTTTGAGCAAGCACCTTGTTCCGGTAATGATTTCGTTGAAAGCATTCTCTGAATCGTAAGATGATCAGATGATAAGTTAGAACAGAACATTATCAAGTAAGCGAGATATTTGAATAAACTGATTGCCACCAGAAAATTCTTATGTGAAATCAAATCTGGAATCAGCATCATATGCTCGAAAATACTTGTGGCGTTATGCCAATCAATTATCACTTGAGTTTGCATCTCGAGCCAACATGCCCACGCAAGCTTATCTGCCACGTTGTTTCGTCTCAAAGAAGTTTGTCCATTCTCCAACACCTCGGGATTCGACATTAAAGAACGGAAAACGGCTTTTTTCACTTCCGAGGACAATTCGGCGGGCTCGAGAAGCGAGTATTGGCAAAGTTTCCTTTCCCAAAGACTACAATAATTGCGTCCGGCATATTAGTCTTATCAGCTTCTCGATCCGTTTGTTCCCGTGCCACAAGGGAGTTTGTACGTAGCTGCATGGCAATGACACTTTTGCCCAATCCGAGATGGCCATGAGGAAAAACTGCACGAGCTCCCCACATGTAAGTACTATTAGAATAAGTGCCGTCACTAGAACGTCGATGCTCAACCCTTCTCGAGTAGCTAGTTGAACTTCATCTTCATGTCTATTCGAGTTGTACTTGAAACAAAATCCAATCATCAGCAGAGAACCATTGACCAAAAGCAAGAGCTCTATAACCTTTAGTTTCCAACCGGTCGGCAGGAAGATGATCAGGTATTTGGTGTAGAAAGAATCGAAAAGAAAGGAAAGCTCTAGCTCAACGACCTCGCTCGTAGCCATTTCCTTCGTCGTACAAGTGCTGAATCAACTTCCACAACTTTTCGTGAGCTTGTTTGGGCAATGAATGGCCGCTAAATCTTAAACAAAGAAGCTTATAGAGCGAAAACGAGAGGCAAGTATCCTTGAGCTTACTGTCTTCGTCCCCACCTCCCGATCTCAAAAGCCATCCTTGGCATTTCCACACCTTCTCGATTGTGACGACTCTGTCAGTGATCTCCAATGACTCCCGGTAGTTCGGTGCTTCCCATCGTGCTGCACCTTCTTCTTTAGGCTTCTTTAATGACGTTGAACTTGTCTTTCCCACTCGCACAACATAGTTGCGTTCTCTCATCTGGTCAGGGTCGCCCGCCGACAACTGGTGCTCAGAGCTCATGTAGTCAGCCACCCATTTGGTGGTCATCTGTCGGCCATACCCGCTCGCAATAAGGAGAGATTCTGCTCTATTACTGACCTTGAGCGGCACCGTTAAGCCTAGAATAATCAGTGCCAAAATCATCCACGGCGTGATCCCGTACATGAACAACAGAATGATTACCCCAGTGAACTTGATCACATATTGCCAACCGTAGTTCTTCCACCCCTCGCGCTCCTCAAGGCTGTGGACGGAGTAGGAGTCCGAGCTCCCAAAGAAGATCATCAAGAAAATGGCCCAAACTGGTAACAGCTCGTTTCGGAGCAACACTTCGGTTATGAGACCGAGCGTGTATGCGATGAGGTAGCTCGAGAGGGTGTATGCTGCCCATGACAGGATCCTGAGCTTCCGTTTGTTGTGCCGACGCCTTGATGAGCCGAAAATGTTGAGCAAGATTAGTAAAATGGCTGTGAGGTACACGAGAATTTCGATCTTGGCCAGATTTGCCTTCGGAGTGCACAGATTCTTTATGACCGCGGTGGCCTAAGAGAGGGTCATGTTCCCCGCTCCCATTTGGCGTCTTTGCAAGTCCCTCATGTTGGTGTATGACGAAAGATTTCGTATTTTGGGTGTGCAGAGAGAGCCAAGAAATCTAGACCTTCTCAGAAAATGGGTTGGAAACGGTGGCACTCCGCTATTTATGGTTAAAAATTTTCGAGCCATCGTTTAGTATTTACGAGTCGCTGGCTGAAGCGCATGCATGTGCATCATCCTGAGAATCCAAGTGGAGAGTAATGGTAAGAACGTAAGACTTATATCTTGTGTCACCAAGCAATCCCAATTCTGTGGAATTTGAAAATTCAAAAATAGATTTCGGCCCCATAAACAATAATCACATTGTTGAATTACGAAGGATGTGTTTCTTTATGTTAATTATATAAATGATTCATAAACTACTTTCTTGAAGAGAGAAATCCTCTTCGGCTTTTGATTTTCTTGTTAGTTTCTTTCTGAGTTGAGGCCACCTGATTGTGGTGGTCCATAAATGAGCGCGTAGGCATTCTTTTAGCGATCACGAGTTCAAAGGAAAATAAAAAAGACTCATGAACCTCATGTCCATGCAGACAGTACTAATAGGGACTTACAAATACAAAGAAGGCCTAGCCTTAATTTTTGTACTACCCTTTCATGCTTTTTATGACTTTCTCTTTGAGTCATCTTTATTCATGTTGAAAAGGGGAACCCAAAAACTTCAGTTGATTGGTGGATGGAAACTACATGTATATAAAAAATATATGAACATTGTAGACAAGCGATGTGGAATACTTTAACAACCCCTCTCACATGCAAGCCAAATTAGAAACAGCACGTGTAATATGACGAATGGGGATTGTACATGCAAAATAATTAGGACAAAATCTAGTTGTGATATCATGTTAGAAAGTATAGTCTAAATGCTTAAACTAATATGTGAAGGAAGACACGTGTATATAAAAAACATATAAACTCCATAAATCACGTGTATATAAAGAGCATAAAAATAAGGTAAAGAGTTCAAAGTTGATAGTTTGATCTTCGGGTAATCTAAGAGCCAAATAGGAGAAATTCCATGTATTTTGTATCATAAATCCCAAATTCACTAAATAAGTCTCCTTTGGTTCCATGATAAGGAACTCTCAAATGGATTGCATCATTCGTTCCTTTTTAATTGTTTGGATTGTAAAAGTTTTGGTCGCAAGGAAAGAATACTTGTCATTAACGACAGGGAATGCATCTGGTGGCCGAAAGTGAATTCTAGCGATCGGCAACTTAGCATCGATGGCAAAGTCTGGCTTCCTACACAAAGCCTGGTGGCCCGTGGCGGAGTCAAGCAACCTGCCACCACCGACGTTATCCAATGGGGTCCGATGGTCCCATGCCAGCGCAGCCTCCTCCTTCCCTAGACACCTCTTCACCCATCTCTCCTCTTCACCGCTCACCAAAAACGTGTGTCCTCTCATGCGAACCGGATCGACTTCACCACTTTCGTGCTCCACGCTCATATAATCAGCAACCGCTTTTGTATACCTATCCAAAGACTGGCGGCTTGCCGCCATCAAGGCCTGAGCCGTCTCGTCGGCCTTCAAGGTCAAGACGAGGACGAGGTACGGGGTCCCGAACCCCGTGTTGGATGTGTCGCGGAAGTGCCATTCTATCAAAAATAACAACCAAATCAATTTGATCATGATCTGCCAATTGTAGCTCTTCCACTGCTCATTGTCTTCGAGACTGTATGCGGAGATAGAATCGGCGCTCCCGAGGATGATCGTCAGGAACACTGCCCAGACAGGGAATAACTCGTTGAGGAACGGAGCTTTCTGCATTAGGCCTAGAGCGTAGGTGAATACATCCCGATTGCCATCACCGTCAATATTCCTAATCACATCAAACACATTTCTAGCCACATTCTCAACCCTTTCTACATTCACATCATACAAATCTTCAATTTGTATCGCAATCTTCAATCTCAGCTGTCCTATCTCTAACACTTGTCACTTCATCATCACCATAATACTCCACATGCAGGTCAAGGATTTCACAATATAAGAGATCTATCATAGCATAATTATCCCATAAAAACCAAAGATCACCTTTGAGAGCGGTACTCCCAAGAACTCTGCACTAGAGTTTGTGCATTTTATTCCTAACCAAAACCTCAATACTTTTAGTTGTACGAGAGAGTGAATTCTTACTTAAGTCTATTTCAACAATGACACTTCCACCTCTGTATTCAAAGGGTGGTCCTACTTGAAAGCTACCTCCAAAGAAAACTGTGTTAAGGATTTTGTTGTCGAGAGAACAAAAAAATCTTATGAGCACCAATTTTTTTTAATAATGCACAACAAATAAAGCCAGTGATCCAAACAAATTAAAGATTCCGATCATTCAAAACCAAAAATAGGACTTGTGCGAAATGTCATTATTCTCAAAGCCGACTATCGATCCTCTCAAAGCCAAATGCAGTTACTTTGTCGAGTGTTATGTGAAAGAGATTGCAACGACCTCCATTAGAACAAACTTCAATTGTAATGCCCTCGTTTTTCAAAATAATTTTCCTTCAATTCTGTATTTGTGCAATCAAACGAAGAAGAGAGCTTTAGGGCTTGAACGAAGAAGAGAGCTTTAGGGCTCGGACGAAGAAAAGGAATTTGGCATACTTGGTTCAAACAATCACCAACCGAAAGAGCTCCGTGATTTGCAATGCATTCAATTTTTTACAAGTCCTTTTCTTTCGGTTCTCACTTGTCTCTCAATCAAACGAAGAAGAAGAATTTGGGGATATTTGGTTTGAATAATGTCCAACGGAATGAGCTTCATCAAGTGTAATGCACTGCCGTCAACTTTGCAAGCTTCTTTCCTACGACCCTATTTGAGTGTGCAATCAAACGAAGAAAGGAATTTAGGGCTCGACCGAAGAAGGGGAATTTGGGGCTATTTGGTTCAATTTGGGGAAAACAACCAAAAGACAATTTGTTTATCTACTCAATTTGAGGTATGCTTTCAATATGACATTATTTTGCATCACTAAAGGTGAACAAATCGGCGTCGCTATGCACAGACTGAAGTCTCAATTAAGTTTCCTACCACATAGCAGAGATAAATGAACAAAAAAGAAAGCACCTTATTATTTTCCGGCCGTCAATATGGATAAAGGACGGCAAAACTTGATTGCACCAATCTAACAAATTGTGGCACTTGATTGCACTTTATGAAAAAGTTTCAGGACTCAATGGCACTTTCAAGACAAGTTTTATAACTTTTGGTGCACTTATCCCTCTCTATCGTGACAGATCCAGTCTCTAAGCTAATTTTCCCTAATATTTTTAGAACAAATTCCTTATTTTCGTCCAAATGCAGTCACATAAGCTAACTACATGACAAAGATGACGTGTACATAAACCATCGAAAAATGGATGAACAAGAGTAGAAATGCTTCTGTTGGCAAATTGGATAACGCATGAAAGTAGAAATAAAACCAATTACTAACAACAATGACATCCACAATTAGGGGTGAGTATGATCCAAGTGGGCAATTCCCACATTGGAAACGGGAACCGCCCACCAAAGACCGGTTTCGAAAAATTAAAACCGGGAACTACTCGTTGGTTCCATGGACCCGGTCCCAATAAACTTCACGCAAATGAAAATGACCGAGAGTGAGAGAGGGAGGTGATGAATGGTCGGAGGCGCGGTCGTGAGTTAATGGGAGTTGAGAGCTAAGACCGTGAGTCAATGAACATTGAGCTTGAGAGTCGAGACCATGAGTAAGAGATAGTGAAATGACTCAAACAAAGTGAAAGTGAGATGAGACGAGCACTCAATTGACGGACATTAAGCTTTAGGTTAGGGATTTTAAGGTTTTTATTTTTTAAAAAATTTTATTTTTTTTTAAATCTTATATATATTACCGGTCCAGTCCGGGGTGAGCGGGTGGGCGGTTCCACGCCTAGAATCGAGAACCAAACCAGTACTCACCGGTTCTAGTAAATTGAAACTAAGAACCAGACCGGTCCCCATGGGAATCGCCGGTTCCGAGCCAATCTGGTCCGGTTCCAGGCGGTTCCCGGTTCTTTTGCACACCCCTATCCACAATATCAGAGAGAGAGAGAGAGAGAGATGTAAGACATTATCAGGTGAAAGACTAGAGAAGACTTCATAACTTCCAGTAGAATGATCCGCTCTGATATTTACTTGTTACTTGGTCCAGCGGACGTGGGAGACATCGAATCTGCATGTTCAATTGCTTCCATGAGAGCAGTAGGTCCTAGATGCTTGAGAACCTAGCACACAACAATTTTTAAACAACACATCAGAAGAAGTTCGCTCTTGACTCACGGAGGATCCCAAAGTTAACTAATTATAAGAAGGGAAACACATTGTTGAGTATAAATCATCGAACGACATACCTTTTGACATTTTGAAATACAATTTTCTGCAAGTAGGATAGGTGTAATGACAGTTTGCATGAAGTGTTTACATATATTGCACTTTGCATCGCATCAGCAAACCATTACGATTGCCAAAAGTTTTGCATTCTACATTGAATTGTTGTCGCATGGAAGACAAAAACCACGGCGACTGTATATATAGAAACCATGACAAACTGCAAAAACCCAAAATGCTTCATAATCACTGAAATTAAACTATCTTATCAGTCAGAGATTATTTTGACTGAGGAAATATTCTCAAAACACTAGAGAGAGAAAAAAACAGGGCTTTCTGGATTCACAACAATGCCCACTAGGTGCCAACAATCTGAATGCCCAATGTTTAAGACCCTGTGCGGAACGCAATTGGCTCCTTGCCATTGTGCAAAGATCAAAGCGTTTTATCAGTCACGACAAACCAAAAGCTATTTTACTGTGGTAGAAGATAGCTAGTGAGATTTAACTAGATACAGGACATGCAATGACTATGTTGCTTATTACCCATGTTCCAGGATTCTTGCCTAAACTTTTGGAACATGCATGCTCCACAGAACTGGCATTCCTATGTTGCTTATTACCCATGTTCCAGGATTCTTGCCTAAACTTTTGGAACATGCATGCTCCACAGAACTGGCATTCTGTAAACTCCCATTCCCCAACATGTGCTACTCTCTCTTGTTTAATTGATGAGGAAAAGATGAAACAGTAACAGTACTACAACATTCAGATGTAGGCCTTGCCCGGAATATCGAGAGAGAGAAAGAGAGAGAGAGAGAGAGAGAGTGTAACCTCATTTGCATCGTTGAATCTATTGAAGTCGTCCTTTTTTGGCCAATTTACCTTCCAACATCTAAACATTCATAATATAAAAGGAGTAAGTTTTCCAGGTGAAAACAAGAACTGATAAAGTTGGCACAAAGAGGTGGTTTCCACGACCAAAACCTGTTGACTTCTGATCACAAATGGACATCCTTAGTCTTTAAGCCCAGGCTTGCTTGAAGACAAAGCAATAACTAGTAACTACTGTACGTTGAGATATTGAACACACTTGTTGTTCGCTAGATAACTTCTCATGCCTTCTTTTTTGTTTTAATAACATTGGTGATTCGGTAGAGTGAGCATTTTCACCAATTAAATAGCCTCAAGAGGGTTGCACTAACACAAATTGCCAATAGAGTTCTACCTACCAGTTTACTTATCATAATATGCAAACTAAGTTTGCAGCTCATGCCAAAAAAAGGATCGGGTTAAACATAGAATTGTAAATAAAATAAATAATCAGTCAAACAACTTTGACCTTTGTTTTCCAAGGCGCTTTGCAAGCTCCTCTGCCAAAGCTTGACCAGGTGCATCACCATCAGTTGCCAGGATTATTCGAGAAGGCTGAGATGTTTTAGAAAACAGAAATAAATACATGAAGCAATCTTTTACAATGAAAATGTGCACCAGAAAGGCACAAACGGAGTTTACACACCTTATCCAAGTAATCCTTGCAGTTCCATAAGTATTGATAAGCCGTGTCCTATCAAAATTCACATGAACAGCGGAATGAGTAACAAATAGTCAACTAATTATGATAATCAAATTCCAACAATGTAACAGCAAAAAGTTAGTAGCAATGCAGGTAAAAGGCAACACTGGTGTCGACACTAGAAAATCATTTATTTCTGATAGTGGCACCCTGACTTACAACCACATTCATACATACTACATGAGTTGTATGGCCTCACCAATCAGAACTAATGCAGATGGAAATAGAAATCACCACTGCCAGATGTAAAGCCATACGATTATCTGATACGACGAAGTCACAGTTTTCACACATCCTTCAAAAGGAAGTTCTCATTCAATTGCCAAAGTTTCTGCAATGAAATCTTCCATATCACTCAAAAAGCCACTGAAACTTACTGTAACAGTAACGATTCTCTGCCTCTTCGAAAATATTGCTGTCGCAACTCGTCAGCACGTCAATCATTGCAAAACAAGACCAATCGATTTGCTTCAGCAATTTTTTGGATACAAGACACTGAGTTGATGTAGATCTACTTCATATGAGCTTCACACTATCAAAGCTAACCCAGAAAGTCTCACACTATCGCAAGAGAGATGTGATAGGCGACCTTCACGTGTCAACAGTCATTCTTGATATAAGAAGTTAAGACCAAATAAACCTACTTCATATAAGCTTCACACTCCAAAAGCTGACTAAAAGGTCTCAGGCCATATGGCAAGAGAGATCGATAGGTGACATTAGCATTTCAACAAAGCCAATTACCAAAGGAGATGTGCAGATTGTTTGGAGGAATCTCCCCCGTTACCTGCCAACCGCCATATTCATGATTTAGAATGGATTCATTGGATTGGATTTCCCTTAGTTTCAATGTTGTCAATGAACTAATACTGCAACTAGGCAAGCACTCAAAGTTTCAGCAAGGTACTACAGGCCATTTCAAGTATCAGATAGATAGGATAAGACAAGTAGCTTACAAGCACTGGTGGAAGCTAAATACTCCAGAAAGTTTTAAACCTAACACAAGTCATCCCCACCCAGACCAGAAACAAAGCCATCAGATGCAAAGATTCCTAATGTGAATCATTTCAGAAGTTTCCTTGCAGTATCGATTGTTAACATAATAAAAAGTGGAATATAGAGAACAGACTTCTTAATGTACTGGAATGAATCCCAATCTCAAGCGCTACTTGGGATTGTGCTCATTAGCTGAAGAGATGTGTTGACCATTAGCTTGATCACATGGCAAATCCAAGGGAGATGATTGAAATGGTTACGAGTGTGAACGAATGGAATGTCTAATGGTTCTACTCTTTTTTGATAGGTAAAAGCAATTCGACCAGAGGACACCATGGGGGTGCAAACACATACACAAGAACAGCTCAACGAACAAAAAAAGTAATCAGTGACAAGACAAAACATGTACTATGTCAATCAAAGCGCAGATCCATATGCATATTTTCACTGTACCAAAAGATTAAAACTTTAACCTAATTTTCGACTTCAACCCAATTTTCAAAATATACAAAAAGGGAAGGCTCTGCTTCTTCAAAGGTTCCCTTGCTCCTCTCTTTACGTATCAACCCAAAAGGGGAGAGAGTAACTGAAGAAATCCTTCTTTTCTTGTATGCAGCAAGTGAATGCCCTATTGGCTTAGTGGAATGGTAATTTGCTCGCTTGATGTTACTATACTCAGCATCGACAAAACCGTTGTCTTGTCCGTTTGATGGGAGTTGTTCCTTATTTATATTCACCAACTTCCATGTAGTTATTGTGTTGGTCAAAGTCTACAGGGTGAATGGCAGTGAATAAGTCTGTAATGAAAGGCATCAAGAGGGTGCCAAAACCATCTACCAAAGGAGCTCAAAACTAAAAGAGCCCAGTTACAAGACAAAGCATATATATAAGCTTTCTATAATTCCAAAAAATAAGCATCTCCTCTCATTCAAGAATTCTCTTGTTCTGGTCTTTCCTCATGAACTGAAAAGCAGCAAGACAGGTCAAAGAATTCCTTTTCTAAACATGAGGCAAAACAGACCCCACAAAGCCTAAAATTCTTGTTCAGAGAACCTCCTATAACCTGAGATAGTCCAATGCAGGCATAAGAGGTCTGAAGAATGAAGGAGGAGATGTCTCACAGTCTCTGCCAAAGATAGTATCTATTAAGCAGCACGATCCCTCTTTTCTGCAAGTTGTCTAAGGTGAGAATACGTTCCCAAGTTGTCCCAAGCAAACAAAAGACTCTAATCGGTACTCTTACTTTCCAAATAGCTTTCCAAGGAAAAGCATCTTTGCCACCAACAATCTTCATTTGAAATAAGGAGGAAATTTTTTCTAAAAAGCTGTGAAACTACAGTAGTTTATTTCTTTTTCATGTTTCTAATTCTTGAAAGCAGATTAATCGGCAGACTTTCAAAGTAGCCAGGAAGAGACACAACAAGATGATGAAAACTCTCAGGATCACAAGTGTCTTTCTTAGCAGTAGAGAGGGAAAAAGCAGGTTAAAAAATTAAGCAAGATATAGAAACTTAACTTGAGAAAAAAATTTGATCTTCCTCAGGTTATATATTTATGGGCATCGAAAAATATAAAGATGGAGAAAGCGATTCAGATGCTAGACAACTATCAGATTTTCTGTCTTGGCAAAGGGACCTTGCTATATCATCAGTAGACTTTCACACTCCCATCTGTGAAATCTAAGTTTACCATAAAAGGATATGATTCACTAGCATACAACCAATAATAGGAGACTTTCACTTGATAAGAGATGGTCAGTTGTGGAAACTGGAAAGACCTAAGTTTCAGCATGTTAAAGTAACTTTAAACTCAAATCAAAATAGGATATGCCTAAAACTAGTAACCAACCTTGTCTGGAGAAGGCAATTCTTTGTTGGAAACTTTTCCTGGGGCGCCACTAGGAACACTTGCACAATTTATAAAGCCAGCTTCCTCCAATGAGAGCTTATCAATTTCACCTTCAACCTATAACCGACATTCATATATGAGAGAGAGAGAGAGAGAGAGAGAGAGAGAGAGGGTAACAAAAAGTTACAATGACAATTTCATCTGCTTCTGATATGTCATCTAGTCCATATAATGCCTTTTCGGTACCCTTCTCCTGAAAGTCCATAGCAGAAAGACAGCTCTTGTAAGAGACTTCCAGAAATCTCTTAAATTTAAATATTGGAGCATGACCAGAAGGAAACTGATATGTGGCATTGACAGAAAGGTCCATTGTTGAAACATGAAGAACATTTTTCTCGATGCAGATGAAAAGATCTGTCTACTCTCTAATGAAGGCCACATAGAGTCCTAAACATATGAAATACCACATGATTCGGACTAGAAAACCAGTTTCTGATGCTCGTATGCATCTTAATTTCTGGCTTGTCCAGACCTTTACATCTAGAAACACAGATTGAGCAACCAAGTAAACCAAATACTGAGCCACTACTTCTATATTCAAATAAAACAAGACTTTCAGCACCAATACATGATATATATACACATTAGACATGCATACTTTCTCAGATACTTTACCATTTCACCAAAAATGTTTGACAGTTTATATTAAACCGTTAAACCATAAATGGTTTCAATCGAAGCAGTACTAAATAAACTGAAGAGATGGTATTAGCAGGTATTCAGTTGAAATGTTTACTATGGGTGCAATATCCATAGCACATCCATGTCAAGTCACCTTGACTAATATAAAAAAAAAACCTAGGTTTCAAAGCACACTGGATAATCACCAGGGCACACCTGTTGTGGGTACCCAAAAAATGATTACTGGGTTCTTCTCCAAATGCAGGTAAAGACAATCTATGTCAGCTCTGACAAACCAGATTTGGAACCGAAAGAACTTGATTAGAAAATTAAAAAGTTCAAGGACTTGATTGGAAATCTATGCCACCAAGGAATAAATTTTTCTCACAGCCTGAAATTATTTACTTTATCCCAAATATGTGACATCAAATCTCCCAAATGCTATTAATCAATGATTTTCCATTTCATTTTTCAGTTATTTACTTCTCGGTTTTCAGAAGACCTAAACTAGCATCCATAAGCAATCCTATTTCTTCAATTCAACATACCAAAATATATTTAAGATGCATGCTGGAATTTTATTACTCTAAACCGAAATGTCCCTACGACACCGAGAGGCAAGAGAATCTACCTGCCAAAATTTCTTGTCCAAGGTCCGATACTTGCAACCAACAAGTTCTCCTTTCCTTTTGTAAGGAAAAGAAATTGCACTCTGGAAGAAAGTTTCAAAGTGGTTAGTCTCATCTGATACTCATTTCAGATCAGAAATAAACATTAAAACTGTTATCTTCTAGTTTCTTAAAAAATATATTATCAGTACAAGCTTTAAAAAGTGTGACAGAAAACCGTGCAAGATTTCTATATTATTAAAATGATATCAGTATATCTAAGCTAAGTGAGAGCCAATACAACATCTCAATCTTAAGTCCATTGCTCCAGCACTATAAATAAGAGGCAAACTCCACAATTTGCATGAGAACATCTTGGGGATGGTAAAGTTTTCCATCAAGTACAGCATCTATTAAATACTAATTAATCAAGTAGATAAGTACATAACCAATGGTAACAGCCGCCCTTTTTTCTTTTGGCAAATAGAAACTTCTGGATCCATTCGGTCTAACCCGAATCACATTGCAAGTCATAGCAGAAGCAATTAAAATAGGGAACCTGTTTGCCTGATAGTTGTTTGACTCCATTTCTTTGAAGAGTTGCCACCGATATTTTTCGTTCCGCAAAGTACCCAATAATCTGAAGGGAACAGAATCTTAAAAATAAGTAGCAGTCATCACAAGGAAATTATACCACACATCAGAGATAAACACAAGAACCAATTCAACAAATCCTGAGAACATAATAAATGCTTAAACTCAAAAGCAACGGTTGCAAAAGTGAGGAAAAAAAAACAAGGAACAAAGGAAAAGGTTGTCATTTGTGAGTAAGATGCTCCTTTACTAATACTAACAGTATCAATCAGCTGGGAAAATGTTTTACTATGCCCACTAGCAATTAGTGAGGACTTTGAGCTAGCTACAAATGTCAAATTTTTGGCAAGGACAATAAGGAAGCACCATGCAAACACAATATGTCAAAATCTAGGAAGACAATGAGGAAAGTAAATCAAGTTATTGGCATCTAAACTATGCTCAACTCCATTGAAAAAGAATCCACGAATATGTGTTGACCATGTTATTAAACAAGACAAGAACACAATTTGACCTAAAAAATTAGCTGTACAATGTACCCTATAGATGCCGGTAATTTTTCGCATACTAGTCTGTAGCATGCAGTAAGATATGTCGCTCATACCCTCATCAATAGTGGCTTGACCTAGACCTTCTTTAAAATGAGCAAAAATTGTTCATGCTCTAAACTCTACATTCTAATCACTACGAAGCTCCAACTGATTGTTGGGTGGTAATTGCCATCATTTGCTGATGTTGATTTTAAGGACAAATCCAAAGCCTACATGGATATAATTCCTCGCTATGAGATTAAGAACTGAGATTCTTTATCATTTAGTGCCACCATGCAAACATAAGATTTCTCAAGGTGATAGCACTAATCAAACTTGTGGCACCATGTCAATGGGAATATGTGCCGAATGACTTTTATTTTGTAAACGGTCAATGCTAATGTACAAAGTCTCCTCATGAATTAGACATCGATATACAAAGTTTTGACTCTTCATGTGATAAATTACTTAAACAAAATTACCATACCAGCGACCCTTGATCACAGTTTGATATGAGGGCATATTACTGACCCACAGTATAAAACAGACATTCTTGGTCCTCGTACTTTGTAGATCAGTATAACACCAACTCTATGCATCTATTGTTCACAAGCTTTGTAAGCAATATTGAACGTGATATTGGGCTAGCACATCTTCATCAAAAACAGCCCACGAGACTCATCCGAAGATAAAAGCCAACATAAATGAACAATATTGTACTTTTCTTAAAAAAAAAAATCAAGGGGAGAGAGAGAGAGATAGGCTTCCATCATTTGACCTCACAACTGAAGTTTCAAACTCCCAAAAGTAAAAAGATACCCACGGCCAATCATCATTAGAGACTCCACTTTTGTGGTTGTTGATGGCAAGTGATGAAGGCTAGGAGTTCTCTACTTGTTTACATGGGAAAACGGTCTGTCGGCCTACCATGTGGATCATAACTTCGATGATAAAACCATGCTTTCCGATAAAAAATTTACAACAGATTGAGAGATCTGGCAATTGGAGCACATCATGATTGTTATTGGTAGCTGAATCAAGGTTGGCTGATGTATGCTCTCACAAATCCGAAGCTTACATGTTATAAACAATCATTTTGATGAGATTTTTGAAACCATCCATTCAATTGATTCACCTTTCCCAGACCCAAAGAAAAGGTGAAAGATTCAATTCTCCAAGTCTTTCCTCTGCATTTCTTACAAACTAGAGCCCTAACTTAAGTGCACTGGGATTTCAATGTCTAAAAATCTGATGTATTGTCTACATTACAAACCAAGCATGTTACTTCAGATTCAGCTGTGTCTAACGGCCAGCAGGATGCCACGTCAGACATTTCTGATGAGTTTTCAAATGCCACAAGGCACAAGCACTCATAATGCAGGTTTGGCAATAATTTACACAAGACCAGAACACAGGATTGTACAAAACAATTTTCCCCAAATGCTAAAAGAGATAATTGACAATGCCAAGTTAGGATTAGTGAGTGTACCTTATCGCTCAAGGGTTCCAACCTTAGGCTCTCTTCAGTCATCTGTACAGTGGAACTGACCTTTAGGGCTGCGTGGTCTCCATCAAATGAATTTCCACTGTCTGCAAAGGCCTAGATGAGAAGTCGCTGTTGGGTCCAACTCCAAGCACTCATATTAATGCTTCACAAACTCATGACAATCCAGCAAGAACAATCACATTACCTGACCAGCCCATCCACATTCCATTCGGAAACACCTCCACATTGCGAACTCTCTTCAAGACAGATACAGAAGCAAAATCCCAATGACTAGAACAATACACATCAGCCGGAAGAAAACTTACATCAAACTCACAGAATCAACATACCCGCTCTGGACGATATGGAAAGAGAGGCTTCTCTCAACTTTCCGTCCCCCTCGGCACTACAACGCACATTAAGACGAACGGGTCACAAACCGAATTCCGCCGGAATCCTCAAGCATAAAGAGACACCGAGGCACCAACATGGTCGGAATAAACATCCCCCGCTTTGACTAATAAGTGCGCAGTTCTAGAAAGCCAGGACAGTGAAAAAAACATAACACGGCCACGGCGAAATGAGCAACCTTTGGACAAAACAAGTTGCTGTAAAATCCGGGCCTGCTATGATCCTCGCAGTCAATACCAAGAAGCTCAACTTTCTGCTCCAACTCTCTCAGTTTCGCCATATCAGCAGCCCCCACCCTTAGCATGCTGCGGTCTGGCCTCTGCAGCTACAATGTCAGCATCAAATTCACGCCCCACAAAAGAAAGCCCAGTAAAAGAGCCACAGCTCACAGCCCTGAAGGGTACTTGCAGACTCGCAGACGACACATATCTGAGAGACTTGAGGCAAGAGAAGTACCGGGTGGTACGCTCTCCGTCCTGGAACAGCGGACAGAGCGACGCAGAGCTGTGTACAGACCGAAAGATTCATCGGGCTTGATTCTGACGAACGATCTGGGGCAAGAACTGAGATGATGGTGCGGCGGCGCGACACCGAAGGGCATTGTCCGCGACTCGTGTGGGAGCTGGTTGGAGAGTGGGGAAATGGAACGGAGGAGACATCTCCTGATGCTCCCTCTTGTTCCTTTCGCGAAAAAAAGAATTGGAATTATTTTTGAAAACATTTTCGAAAAATAATATTTCGAGAAAATAATAACACTTTTCAGTAATTGGCTAAGCCTAAATATTTTGGATTAATACTACAAAAAACTCCAAGTTGATACGCCCGTAAAAAAATTTACTCAAAATTAATTTTTTTGAACATCAAAAATTTTAAACTGGTATATATATGACAAATTTACCCTCCGTTAATTTTCGTTAAATTTTATCATCAATTTGTTGAATTTGATGACACGTGACAGTTGACAAGTGTACCGGTTAAAGGTTTTACCATTCGTTTATCACAAGTGTACCGGTTTGATAATTTAATCCAATTTAACAGAAACTAACATGGGGTAAATTTATCATAGGTATACAAGTTTAGAGTTTTTTACAGTAAAAAATTAATTTAAGGTAAATTTATTAAAAGTATACCAATTTGGGATTTTTTGTGGTAAAAAAATTAGTTTTGGGTAAATTTGTCACAAATGTACCAATTTTGGATTTTTCGTAGTATTAACTCAAATAATTTTTATTGTGTGAAATAACTTATTCTTATTTTCCTAAAAAGATATATATTGTTCATGGTCTTACGCGAGCGATCTTGTAAAGAAAGTGTAGAATCGTTGACGAAATCAACATAAATGATAATAGCGAAATTGCACTTAGGTTACAATTTTGGCTACGTCTATTAATTCTTTTTTTTTTTGTTTTAGGGTATATTTATCAAAAGTGTACCAATTTAGGATTTTTTGTAGTAAAAAAATTAGTTTTTGGTAAATTTATTATAAGTGTATCAATTTAGAGTTTTTCGTAATATCAACTCAAATAAATTTTATCGTGTAAAATAACTTATTCTTATTTTTCTAAAAAAATATATATTGTTCGTGGTCTTACGCGAGCGATCTTGTAAAGAAAGTGTAGAATCGTGGACGAAATCAACATAAATGATAATAGTGAAATTGCACTTAGGTTACAATTTTAGCTCTGTCTTTTAATTCTTTCATTTCTTTTGTCACCTATGCATACAGAATAACAGTTTTGAATGCCTAATTTTTTTTGAACTTTTTTGTTGGTTTAAACTTTCAATTTGTTGGCTGTGGATTTCCAAATTCCAAACACGTTAGCTAAGTTTCGACCAGGAAAAAAGGATTTTGATCAAAAACATCATACACACAAAAATTCGAATTTATCATGCGTAGTCTTTCAAATGGAAAGATCATTTATATGTTAATAGAATGAACAAAATTGCCAGTACGGCAAGCTATGTACTTGTCAATATCTTAATTTGGCTTGTGGAGTAAATTTTTTACAGTCCAAATGTAAACCTGATTCAAAAACTGGATAATTTTACAGTCCTATAATAACATTCTATGATGGAGACCATCCGTTCTACCATCATACCTATATGAACATGGGCACGGGCTAGTTTTGGCCCGGAACTAGCCCAAGTCAAACCCCGGACCGACCTGTTGACCGGGCCCACAGTTCAGAACCGAAATCAGCCCATGGCCTACGGCCCCGGTCCATGTTCCAACAATTTTGGAACCGGCCCGAAACTGCTTGTTCCGAGCCTGGTTCCAAAAAAAAAACTACTGCAACATGTACATTTTGATTACTTTTTATATTGAATAATTCATTATTTTATAATTTGATAATTCGTTATTTTTTTCATTTCATAATTCATTTTTTAAATTAACCGGAACTGCCGGTTCCGAACCGTGGCCATGTCTATACCTATCACGCTGACCACATTTCATGTATTGAGATTTGGCAATTTTGTTAGTCCACAAGTGAGAATTCAGTAAGTTGATATAAAATACATTATTGCATCATTCTTCATTAACTGAACTTTTGAAGCAACGGAGTATGTTGTTTTCCGTATTAGTTTGAATGCTTAATGAAGCTCAGGCTCGTCTTATTTTGTTAGACTTGGGCTCGGCCGCTGGGGTTATGGAGACTCGGGCACAACCACCGAAGACCTGGGCACGAGTGTCGAGGTCTTGGGTTCGAGTTCAATGGACTTGGGCACAACCCTAGCGGTCCTGGACCCAAGTGTAGAGGACCATAGGGTCGGGCGTCGAGGGACTTAATGGATTGCGTACTCAAAAACACTTTAATGCATCATTTAACAGATACAAAAAAAAAAAAAAAAGAAAAGAAAAGCGTGAGAGACAATTTGGTCGCTCTGATTCCAACGGCGGGTTTCGTAGGATCGTAACTCGATCCCAGAAGCCGAGATTGGTCCATACAAAATTTGTGTGTCTCCCCCAGTCGAAAGTGCAATCATGCACTTGGACTCACCCTATGCTCACAATCAAATATCCACACAAAACTTTGCTTGGAGATCACTATTCTTTGTCCTCTTGCTCCTTTGTTTCTTCTTGGTCAGAATTCCGCAGACACATGAACACCTTTTCCAATCAGAGGAATTATTGAACTGGGAACTTGCAAATAGGAATGGGTTGGGGTTGGGTCTGTCAAGCCCATTATGGGCAGCCCAAGTCCAAAACCCAACACTTAACAATCAGTTACGTGCGCAATTTTTCATATTGTTTCATAAGAAAACTTTCATATTCGAAAATTGCCTGCTTTATCCTAAAGTTTAACTCCTCATTATATCGTAATTAACACAAGTAATTCGTAATTATTCTTTCAGCTTCGTAAGATAACCCTTTAATTTCATAAATTACTGTTTCGTCGCTAAAGTAGTAATAATTCTTATCTTATTGTCAAGGACGATTATGTGCCGAAGTCTTTCTTTCGGTTCACAAGATAACTTTCATTTCCGTAAACAAATAATGAATTTTAACTTCTTTTGGTTCAAAAGATAACTTTGAGCACCACAAATTGCCATTTTGTTTCTCAAATATCAATATTTCTTATTTTATGGTATGTAATGTATACACTTTCTAAATTCTCATTTCATAAAAAACAAAAAAAACCTTTCTTGTTCGTACTATGCCTTTCTGGTTCGTAATGTACCTTTTTTCCATGCGTAAGTTACATTTTCATTCGTAATATATCAGTTGTATCGCAAAAAATCATAAACGCAATGCATAAAAAAACCTTCCCATTTTGTATATTTCCTATTAATAGTAATTTTTCCCTTCTTTTTTTTTTTTTTTTCTATCGCATTTGCTAATTCAAGTTCGTAAATTACATTTGGATTCGTAAAATACCTCGTCCATTCATAGGACGTAAATTTGTAGGGTTTTTCTCTTAGAGGACTGCAGAAGGACCCTTTGCTGGTGACGTGATTCAAATTAAAAACTCCATTTTCGGAAAAGTAACTTTATTATACCTTTATTCTAACACTACGTACTTAAGACAATTTTCAAGCACTAATTTTATAATTTATTGTTCTCGATTTAATTTTTGGCATCACAACGATAAAGCTATATTCACCCCATGAATATAGTCTTTTGTTATGTCGTGCCAATAAGTAAATATCTATTTATCTATAGAAAGTAATTTCAAGGATTGAGATCTTTCTTACAATGGTTGACATTTGGCATGGTGTCTATTGAATTCGACCAGTCTAAATAGCCAGATTTTTTTCCCATGCGGCAGTGATAATGTGATGTAACTAATCAATCACCATTGTCCGCATTATGAAGCTCATCCTACATAGTGTCATGTATGTATGTATGTATGTATGTATGCATCTCATTTTTAATTGATTAGTTACGCAACATATTGCTGCCACGTGATGTGCAGTGTCCCACGAAATTCTTTCTCCATTTTATAGAGACAAATGGTAAAAGAGAAATGTATTGAAAAAAATAAATAAAAAGAAAACAGAAAAAAAACAGTAAAAATTTAACTAATTAGTTAAATAATTAAAATACTATTGCTCTGCTATGCCAATGTATAGTTAATTTCATTAAATTATACATATAACAAATAACAACTCATATAAATTTAATTTACTAACCTATAGTTATAATGGCAATTTGTATTGATATAATCGAAAATCAATTAAAATTTCAGACGCGTTTATTGGCTCAAAATTCTAGATAAGCACACTTTCAAATGACCCAAAGTAAATTGGATTCATGCTAGTAGACTGATAATTTTAATCATGCTTTCTGACTGCGACGACAATGAAGCAATGTATGAAAGATCAGTGCGACCATTACTATAGCACAGTAAAAATTGTAGGAAAAATTATCCAAAAAATCCTAAACCTATTGTACTTTTGCCAATTTAGCTCTAAACCTTTCAATTTTACTAATTAAGTCTTAAATATTTTCATGTTTTGCTAATTGAGTCCACCCAGTCAATTTTAACTGAAAATCGCTAACATGGACACCGATAGAGCCACGTAGGATAACCGGTGATGATGTTAACAATTTTTAGTAATATTTTAACAATTTTCGAATTTTAGTAATATTTTAATAATTTTTGAATTTTTTTTCTTCTTTTTTCTTTTCTTTTGTTTTTCTTCTTTCAAGTCTAGTGAGGGTTGCCGGTCAACCCTTGCTGGTCACAAGTGAGGCCCGCCCGACCCTCATTGGCCACTAGGCAAAGGTCCACGACCCTCGCCGGACTTGGAAAAAGAAAAAGAAAGAAAGAAAGAAAAAGAAGAAAAAAATTAAAAATTTGAAATAAAATATTTAAAATATTATTAAAAATTATTTATGTCAAAGTCGACCATGTCACGTAAGATGACTGGCATCCACGTTAGCGATTTCTGGTTAAAATTAGCCAAATTGACTTATTTGGTAAAACGTGAAAATGTTTATGACTCAATTGGTAATATGATAGGTTTCGGATTAAATTGGCAAAAATGCAATAAATTTATAATCTTTTGAACAATTTTGCTGAATATTGTATGTAAAGTTTAAATTAGACTTGCAGTTGGGCCCGAATGCCTAAGCTTGAACTTGTGGGTCTTGGCAAGTGCCCAAGCCTGCCTAAGCGGATTGAGCCTTTTAATATGAATAAATATGAATAAACTAAATGAATAAATAATTATTTTGCTACTTCAACTTATGAGTTTTATACTATTTCTCTATTTTATATTATAATTAATCTTATATTATCATATTACCGTTAATAAATTTTTTAACCATCAAAGTTGAATTATTAATACAATATAATTGCATGTTTTTCACATAAGCATATGGACAAGGTCGGCCTCAGGTTCCTTGCCTAAGCTCGGCCCACCCACTGACCGGGCTTGAAAACTTTGCATAGGTACGCCCAATGGGTCTAAAAATTCATTTTATGGGCAGATATGGGTGCCCCTACTTCGCCCGCGCCTGTTCATGTTCGTATAGAACATGAAATATGATTATTATATAAAAATATCTTTAAAAAATATTACTTTCTACACCCAACCTAAATCAATTGTTATGAGATAAAGGTACCACTAGTAATACGAAATTTGGAAATTTTAATTAAACTAGGTTAAAAAATAAGTTTCTATTACTTTGATAAATCTGACGCTTTATTGATGGAAATATATTGAAAATTATCATTTGTATTGTCTACCAATAAGATATGAATATTGTATCCTAATCAAGGATGGAATCTATCCAAATTGTACTTCTCATCTCAATTTGTGAGGCTTATCATCGTTTGCGAAGAAAAAACAGAGGACGGAGGTCAGTTTGAAAAGATTCATTTTTTATTCAGTCCTAAACCTTATAAGTCTTACGTTCTTACCATTACTCTCCACTTGGATTCTCAGGATGATGCACATGCATGCGCTTCAGCCAGCGACTCGTAAATACTAAACGATGGCTCGAAAATTTTTAACCATAAATAGCGGAGTGCCACCGTTTCCAACCCATTTTCTGAGAAGGTCTAGATTTCTTGGCTCTCTCTGCACACCCAAAATACGAAATCTTTCGTCATACACCAACATGAGGGACTTGCAAAGACGCCAAATGGGAGCGGGGAACATGACCCTCTCTTAGGCCACCGCGGTCATAAAATCTGCGCACTCCGAAGGCAAATCTGGCCAAGATCGAAATTCTCGTGTACCTCACAGCCATTTTACTAATCTTGCTCAACATTTTCGGCTCGTCAAGGCGTCGGCACAACAAACGGAAGCTCAGGATCCTGTTATGGGCAGCATACACCCTCTCGAGCTACCTCATCGCATACACGCTCGGTCTCATAACCGAAGTGTTGCTCCGAAACGAGCTGTTACCAGTTTGGACCATTTTCTTGATGATCTTCTTTGGGAGCTCGGACTCCTACTCCGTCCACAGCCTTGAGGAGTGCGAGGGGTGGAAGAACTACGGTTGGCAATATGTGATCAAGTTCACTGGGGTAATCATTCTGTTGTTCATGTACGGGATCACGCCGTGGATGATTTTGGCACTGATTATTCTAGGCTTAACGGTGCCGCTCAAGGTCAGTAATAGAGCAGAATCTCTCCTTATTGCGAGCGGGTATGGCCGACAGATGACCACCAAATGGGTGGCTGACTACATGAGCTCTGAGCACCAGTTGTCGGCGGGCGACCCTGACCAGATGAGAGAACGCAACTATGTTGTGCGAGTGGGAAAGACAAGTTCAACGTCATTAAAGAAGCCTAAAGAAGAAGGTGCAGCACGATGGGAAGCACCGAACTACCGGGAGTCATTGGAGATCACTGACAGAGTCGTCACAATCGAGAAGGTGTGGAAATGCCAAGGATGGCTTTTGAGATCGGGAGGTGGGGACGAAGACAGTAAGCTCAAGGATACTTGCCTCTCGTTTTCGCTCTATAAGCTTCTTTGTTTAAGATTTAGCGGCCATTCATTGCCCAAACAAGCTCACGAAAAGTTGTGGAAGTTGATTCAGCACTTGTACGACGAAGGAAATGGCTACGAGCGAGGTCGTTGAGCTAGAGCTTTCCTTTCTTTTCGATTCTTTCTACACCAAATACCTGATCATCTTCCTGCCGACCGGTTGGAAACTAAAGGTTATAGAGCTCTTGCTTTTGGTCAATGGTTCTCTGCTGATGATTGGATTTTGTTTCAAGTACAACTCGAATAGACATGAAGATGAAGTTCAACTAGCTTCTCGAGAAGGGTTGAGCATCGACGTTCTAGTGACGGCACTTATTCTAATAGTACTTACATGTGGGGAGCTCGTGCAGTTTTTCCTCATGGCCATCTCGGATTGGGCAAAAGTGTCATTGCCATGCAGCTACGTACAAACTCCCTTGTGGCACGGGAACAAACGGATCGAGAAGCTGATAAGACTAATATGCCGGACGCAATTATTGTAGTCTTGGGAAAGGAAACTTTGCCAATACTCGCTTCTTGAGCCCGCCGAATTGTCCTCGGAAGTGAAAAAAGCCGTTTTCCGTTCTTTAATGTCGAATCCCGAGGTGTTGGAGAATGGACAAACTTCTTTGAGACGAAACAACGTGGCAGATAAGCTTGCGTGGGCATGTTGGCTCGAGATGCAAACTCAAGTGATAATTGATTGGCATAACGCCACAAGTATTTTCGAGCATATGATGCTGATTCCAGATTTGATTTCACATAAGAATTTTCTCATGGCAATCAGTTTATTTAAATATCTCGCTTACTTGATAGTGTTCTATTCTAACTTATCATCTGATCATCTTACGATTCAGAGAATGCTTTCAACGAAATCATTATCGGAACAAGGTGCTTGCTCAAAGGCCGCAAGACAAGAGAAGAAAGAATCCAAACATTGAACAGGATCTGCAAGACAGACGCATAAAAGCGGTAGAGTGATAATCCAGGGCGTGCAGTTAGGGCAACTATTGCAAAAAGAAGAAAAATGTCCGAAATTCATTTGGGAGGTATTGGCCGAGTTTTGGGCGGAACTTGTGGTGTATGTCACTCCATCGGACAATGAGAAAGCACACGCGGAGCACTTGGCGATGGGTGGGGAGTTCGTGACTCACTTGTGGGCTTTGATCTCTCATACTGGCATCAAGCGAGAACCTCCTGTTGAGCGATCTCTACTCTCAATAAAAGTTGAAGCTGGTCCATTTGATTGTGATTGTGATTGTGCATGTGGACGGAGCTGTAGTGTGTCTCCTTTGGGATTAGTCAAGACAAAATTCGGATACTCTATTATAAAAAAAAATATAAGTAAAATGAAGCAAGTGGCTAGTGTTATATTATTTGAGTGGTTTTACTATGTACAAGTCTATAAATAAGAGGGTCCATGCTTTATGTAATTGAGATTGGATGGGTTGCTGCATATGCTTCATTAAGTGTGATTAAAACTTTTTTTTTATCTATCTCTCCTGCTTGTTCAATGTTTACTTCTTCAGCTATATCTTTTGTAAGGATCTTTCCGAGTGCTTGGTCCTTAAAATGTTAAAATTTCCATTAGTGTGTTAATTTGCTACTTTTGGTTACTCAAAATGATGGCTCTGTACCTCTTGTTTACGGTCTTGCTGACGTTGACCAATAAAATGAGTCGAAGAACAGAGCATAAGAAAACTATCTTAGCATGTACATCACATATTTGCCATATCCTAACCTGTCTCCATTAAACGCCCCGTACATATAATGAAACACAATCATACATGATCGGGCACACCATATAAAATGCCCACAAAACCTTAAAATTCATATCTATTGACACTTGTATTTATACCGACGAGCCAAGCATGCATCTTTGTAAAAATAAAAGTAAATAATGAATAATAGAAAAAGAAAAAAAATGAAATATTCGTAAATCAGATACATAAGTCAAAAAAAGAGAAAGAAACAACTCAATTGGGCCCCCAGCCCATCAATCATTTTGGTCAAAATAGAGTTAATTCAACTCAACCTAGAGACCGATCCATGGTGCTTAAGCTCGCGTACCTCTGCCCATTAAACAATCTCTCTCTCTCTCTCTCTCTCTCTCTCTCTCTCTCTCTCTCTCTACAGAATTTGTAAAGCGGGAGAGGGAAGGATGAGCGAAACAAAATCGGTGCACGCGGTCGACCATGTCTGGGCTCTCTCTAGTTTCTCTCTTGTCAATGACCTCATATGCTCATATTAAAGGATAACTCTGCGCCAAGGGGGAGGACGTTGAACGAATCAATAAAAACCATTTCTGAAAATACTTTGTAGAGAGAATACTGAGAATTAGGGGTGTTAGAACCGAATCGAAAAATCAAACCGAGATACGAACTGAACCAAACTGAACCGAAAATTTAATACATTTCTGTTTGGTTTGATTTTCGATTTGGATACTCAAAACAAACCATTCTTCTCTTTCAATTCGGTTTATTTCGATTCAGTTCGGATCGAATCGAATTGAAAATACACCCTTCACTTTTTACCCTAAAAGGCTTTTAGGGCTTTTCATCGTCCCGCCCTTCTTCAGCCTTACTTCTCATATCTTCTTGGTGTACGTGACCTAACGGATTAGCCGTCCCACTAGGACCAGGCTTATCTGTGTCATTATGATCATTCTGACTCTGGTCATTGGTAGCGTCAGGTCTTTGAAGTGCCCTGACCGCTTGTGGCACTGTTTGGCGTAGATTCCCACCAATATTAAATTGAGAAGAAGTTGAAGGTACATACTTGGTACGTATGATTGACCTGATTGCCCTGAATGGGGAACGGCTGGCTTGGCTGTCCTACCTTTGACACAAGTTCCGCCACCAAGTTGGTAATCATCAGACTAATCACCCCAGATATATGATTGACAATATGATTGGTCAAATCATTATGTTGCTTTTCAAATATCTTCGTCATTGTGGTCACCATGATAGGATCTGGGGCCAACTATCTCCTTTGGTCTTCGGTGAGATTCTGGGGAATGTCCACTGGCACAGCACCTATATTGACGTCGTCTACTGGATCAGCGTTCGATACCTTAGATAGGGATGACCTTTCATCAACTTGCCGTGAGGATTGGTTATCCTCGATAGCAGCGTTATAAATCTCTCGATTCCTTATTTTTTCCATCAACACTTTCTCAAAGCGGAACATAATAGTCTCACCAGGCGTGCTAAAAAATATTTCGACGAGAATGATCTCCGACGAAATACCTTTCACCGAAGTTGGCTCTTTGGCTTTTTTGTGTGTATCAGGTTCTGTGGCGGTTCGAAAATGAAGAATTCGGTTCTAACTAAGCAAAAACTAAGGATAAAGTAAATAACGAGCGCGAACAAAAGGGTAAAGGTAGATGCGAATGCAAAAGATAACTTGTGAAATTGAAGATGTGTTGTTTCATTGATTGATTGTGAATCCTTTACAACAATACTCCATCGGATATTTATAACTAGACTAGACAAATAACTGTTGCGGCGGTTATTCTTTCAAATTCAAACTATTCCCAGAACACTCGGGATGTTTCCCTAGCAACCGCATTTTGTTATCCACATGGCGGTTGAATTTTAGCCTCCAAGGATTCTTTGGTAATTTGTTTACTGTTCACTTATCCTGGTTTTCTGAATCAAGGTTTGTGCTGAATCGTCGATAATCACAGCCATCCTTATCCACGGACTTCCTTTAACTCATGGGCCGACTTTCTGATGGCACTTCTAGGCTCTGTCGGTTTGCCTTGGCCCATGAAGGCTATTTATGGGTGTCAACAAATCAAACCGCGGGCAGCGTCTTAGCCGAGTTTCTCCTACAGTTACAGCAAAGTCCCTGGAGTGTTTTCGATGGTCCGTAACCATCCTTCGTTTTGCTTCTCGCAGGCTCCATGCGGTCCCAACAATTTCCAGCGAGCCGACATAGCAATTCCAAACGATCGGTCTCATGAGCGCAAGGGCAACAATTGACACAAGAAGACAAAACTGAAGAGTAATCGGTGGAGAGTTGTTCTATTGCTAAAGGGACTTCAAGTGCTACAATTTGGGAGCTCACCATTCGGTCCAAGCTTAAAGAGAAAGAAGCCGAAAGTTGACTTCAGCCGCTACCAGTTCAAGCCGTCGTCCCTGCAGCACCTTCTACGGCTTGATATCACCAGCAAAGCCTCGTTGTTCCTTAAATTCTCAGTGTCCGCTTTCGCAGGTTTCGTGGTGAGCGACTAACGAGTAATTGGTGATTCTCACCGGTTCCCAGTCGAGCACCGTGATTGCCCAGCATCTTTGGTGCTCTTTGCCTCACCTTGACACGACAAGAAGCCCTTGTCACCGATCACCGTAAACCCCCTCGTCAGGGACCGAGAATCCCATATGCATGAGCAATCCTCTCACTGAACAACACCGCGTGCCCTGACCAACACCAGCCCGCGAGCCTCACCGTGAACACCATTATCAGCAAACCTCGACTGAGAGATCCTCCAGACAAGCCGCCAGACCATCAGCCACATGCCATGAGCCATCTCATCCACAATCCGGTTAGATTCCGATAAGATTACGCAACCCAAATTAGGTAATGATTTTATCCGATTTGATTTGAATTGTTGAATTGCTATTTATGGATAGATTGTGTTATATAATTCATTTGATCAAGATTTAGGCATTATCCGATTAGGGCGTTATTGAATAGAGTCAATTTAATTAGTTATTTGATCCGTAAAGATTTCGGATCATTTTTTAAGGGCCGCCTTTTTTCCACTCCTAGTTTAGCTAAAACACTCTCCAACAAAGTGTTTGGACTATTTCACTCACTGTGAGTTCCACCCTTTAACATTTTAAACCTTTTCTTTATGTCTTTTTTTGATTTTTTTTTTGTGGGTCCCGCTTTCCTTGCTCTTCATCCCACCTTTCAACATCTTTCTCTCTTTCTCTCTCTTGTAAAGAAAATGCCACCATAATCACCTCTATAAAAGCACAAAACTCAGTTGAATGATATTTTCTTTGTCTAACCAGTGGTTGTGCAACATACGAAAGCTCTTCTCTATTCAAAACCAACCCAATATAATGCAAATGAGGGATTCAACCAGACTTTGCACCATCACTAGTAGACTTTACTAGCTAATATGCGAAAATGCATTTGGCGTGCCTACTTGTTTTCCACTTTATCAAAATCCGCAAATAAAATGATAAAAGTTTTAATAAACCTATTGAAATGAGAAGAAAACTGAAATTTATTGGATAAAATCCCTTCATTTTTTACTGAGTTCGAACTATAATTAGACCAATATGTGTATCTTGCAATCATTATGCCAAACTAATTGTAGAAATGAAGGGGGTCAATATAAACCAATACGGGGAAATTTTCAATGAAAAGAATGCTCAAAATTCATCAAAAAAAAAATGCATGCTCTATTCGAACAGAGTCAAAGAAATCACTAAGTTCAATCGTTAGAAGTTAATGGGGTGATAAACATTTTTTCATTTGGTGAAAGCAAAACTCTTTAGGATCGAAAATTTCAACTAATAGAATCCTTAGAATGAGAGAAACTCGGCAATGCCAAGAGGCCCCTCACTAAAGATTATCCTCAAAAGCATAAACTTTAATCAGATTCAACGGTAAACAAGGAATGAATCAATACCTACTTTTCCTAGACATAAAAAAAAAGAGATGAAAGAAGAAAAAGAAGAAAAAACACCTTAGACTTCATTGTCCTAAACCCATCACAAGGAAAATTGCAGCATTACTCAATACTAACCAACACTTTGAATTTAATCGATTTATCTGGCACCCACCATGAAAAACGATGCAAAAACCACCTCAAACATCAAAGAAAAGAAAGTAAAAGGAGAGAGAAAGAGAGATGGGTGAAGATGAAGGAAAATGGAATCCACAAAAGAAGATTCCAAGAAAAAGCACACTAAGAGAATGGAGATGAAGTTGAAAGGTGGGACCTATGATGGATAAAATGATTACAATATTTCGTTGGGGAGTGTTTTAGTCAAAATAGGAGTGGAAAAAGCGCGGCCCTTTTTTAATTACTTTGACTTTATATTGGGTAATTGTTGTGTCTAAGATTGCGATAATCTTTAATTTAACCCGTGAGATGATGGGTTGTTTTTTAGATTATCGTAATCTTTTATTAAAAATCTTCGTGGATGTCGTGTGTCGATTAAGTAAGATTCTATCTCTAATTTAGATAAATTTCCATGTTTTAAAATATCAAAAAATCCAAAAAATATTATGTGCATGTCATATAGATTAATTGCATTGCATCATCACTATCATGTCATCATCACGTGTCACGTATGTTGTGTTGTATGTCATCTCACTATGTCATTCACATATGCTATGTCACATGTCATGTCATCATCTATGCCATGTCATCGTTTGCATGTCATTTAGTGATTGTATGTTAAGTTCATGAAATTGTGAGTCATGCCAGAATAGTTACATATCAATTTTTACCCATCATTAGAAATTGAATGTTAGGTCATCTAAATAAAAATTGCGTGTCACGTTAGAATAGGCATGCTTTGCACGTCATTGCATTAGAGTAAGTGCATTACATGCATTGCACATAGGTTAGTCATCATTTAAATAAGAGAAAACCCTCAAAAAGATTTGAGTGAAATTGTGTGTTAATTAGAAATCATATTTAGAGCAATGATGTGATTTTTTAGTTAACATTGCAGATACTTTTGTTGTTTCGAGGTAGGTGCACCCTCCTTATCTTATAATTTATTCATTGCTTTTGATTATTGGGTGTTTCATTACTGGTTGTGCATCCCCTGATCACCTTATATGTTAGTGGATAAGTTAAAATTAATCAAAGCTGCATGCTAAATATTTTTTTGAATAAAAGAGAAGAGGTACCAAAAGGGCCATTCAAGTAATCTAGAGTAATCAAGTCCTTGAACTCATAATCTTTTGTTCATAGAAGTGAAGTAATTCTCCCAATACTTTATTTGAGTATCTAATTGACTCGCCAAAAATAAATTAGTGGTGATTCCTAGATAAAAATCATTTGTTTGTTAAATAACTTGAACCTAAGTTGCGAATTGATATGGCTTGAGAGAGCCTAAGCTAAGTTTAGGCTAAGTAATCCATTGGCGACCCCTAGGTGGTGCAACCTGAGGTAAGGTCGCAACAACTAACATGTATGTTCAGAATCAACGTGGTGTCATGGAAGTCTTTGGAAGCTAGCTTAGTTAAATCAGTGGATATGAGGAATCAGCGAGGATGTTAATGTTCTTAGAGATCTTTGGAAACTGATATGGTCAATCAGTGAAGATGAGAAATCAGTGGAGATGCTAATGTCCTTATATGTCTTTTTATGCTGAAGCAACCAAGATGATCATTGGATGATTGATTGCAAGTCATCTACATGGTTTGTCAGTTGACAAGATCAACAAACTAGTAAAAATCTTTATGTCCTGATTGTGGGTGAGGGATTGGGTTGATATTTAGTTTTGAAAGGTGTTTGTCACTTGATCAACTATTTAGAACATTGACAAAGCCGTTGACAAGGTTTGGAGTTCGCATCAAAATCACCAGAGTTGATCAAGAGCAATTGTGGCATTAATAAGCAAGTTTGACAAAAGTACATTAACACTGTTCTTGGATAGTACCACGGTCAGAGAGATGTTGCTGATGTGATAGAGTCATTTTGACGATTTCTGGCTACAACCTGTTGTTGGCAATGGCAGAATCAATGGCTACTTGAGGATTTCGATGGGCAATGATCATTTGAGGATGTCTGGTTATACACCGAGTCCAAGAGAAGTAATTAGGTTGGAAGAAAAACGAACAAGATGAGTCATGTGCTTTGAGTCTTCTTCTTTACTCTGCTTTTGTTGTTAGTTGCTGTTTACTCCTAATGTCAATGTATGGGTGATGCTAATGTTTATAGTCAGTGATAAGAGTAAGTATACAAAAGTGATAGTAGTATCTATGTCTTGGTAATGTGATTTACGGGAAAGGCAACACTTGCTGATCGTAGTTTATCTTGAAGATTACTAGTGGATTTCAGTCTTGTTGTGGCTGTTAGTTTTAAGAGTGGATGTAGGCTTAAGGATAAAGTCGAAGTATTATATATCTGCTTGCAATATCTTTTCTCTCTCTTCACCATTAGCATTACTTGCTCATAATTATCACAATCTATTAAATAGCAGCATGTGCACTTGATTTCTATAATTTGTATACACAAATGTTTGTAGTTGAACTTGTTATATTCTGCAAATATTTTTCATAATTTTCAAACAACCTATTCATCCCTCTTTATGTTGTATTGTTAGCCCCAATAATACCTTATTTTTCCCTTTTTGATTTTGAAAGGGTTTTCCACGTAAAAAATTCGCGTATTTTCTTATCTATTTTTTCTCTTCAATGATTCGCATCCCTATAAGTGGGGCAGAAGTACACAAGAAAACTTAGACCCAATTTGGAAGCAAGGAAGTCCTAGCAATGAAGGCAGCTAATGAGGATGAGAAAGTTTAGATTGTTTCCTTTCAAAACACAATGGCTAAAGGGTGAGTTTGATTACGAGAAGAAAGGAATGCTTTGACAAAGAAGTTTGTCGAGGAAGGAGTAGTGGAAGTGCAGAGAAAAGCATAAAATTTTGCTTGATATGCTAGAAGAATGGGACTAACATCAAATTAAGAGAGAGAGAGAGAGAGAGAGAGAGAGAGAGAGAGAGAGAGAGAGAGAGAGAGAGAGAGAGAGAGAGAGAGAGAGAGAGAGAGAATTAGGAGGCAACAAAGGGTTAAGAGCAAGTCGCGAGACATGTCAAGTACTTCATTTTATTTCTTTTCATTGCACTCTATTTTCATTTTGTCTTAACCTAAGTATGTGTTATTATTTTAGTAATTCATGTCTTTTGCTTTGGTATAAGAATACTAGAAGTGCCAACATTTCATACGAAGCTCACTTTGGTGTCAAAAGTTTTCATTGGCTCACTTAAATGCTAAATCAGAAAAAAAAAAAAAACGATCATTTAAGTACCTCACATGAAAAGAAATTCTGTTAAACTCATATGCACAATATAGTAGTTATTTAGCTTTAGCATTTTGTGCATTTTTTGTCTATGCTTCTTTGAGTTGAGCCACAGCAGCTTGCCTATTATCGTGTTCCAATTAAATAGGAGCCCTAGCTAGTACTGCTAGTCCGTTTGAATCTCGTCTCACAAGAGAATGTCAGTTGCTTCAATGTAAGATTACATCCTCTATTTCCAGTAACCATAGTTGCTACCGTTAAAGTTTCGTGGCTTGCTTGGAACTTGTGAATCATGTGCACAAAAACCAACAAAGTTAGTCATAAATAAAGATCTTTATGCTAATAAGTAAAACACTTTAGAGAACAAGTAACATAGCTCTGCTATCAATCGTTAAGGCTAACTATGCAAACTATAGGGGTGAATAGATTTTTTTTTAAGATTATGAAATTTTTTTGCAGAAATTAACAACCAACACTTCTAGAGTAGATAATATCAGGTGTGCATGGTGCTATCAAGAACAAGAACAAATACAATATAGCACACGACAAATTATAATGGTTCGATTTTATTCTCTAGTCTATGTCTACTCTTCAGACTAACAATCTCAATGCGGGTTGGAATCCAATACTAATCTCCAAAACAAGTTACAATTATCAAATACTGATCCTATCAAACGATAGATCACACTATTGGGTCTCAAGTACCGTTATCACTTTTGTATACTTAATCTTATCACGATTATAAAGCAGGAAGAATAATATATCGGAAATTTCACATGAACAGATCACAATTTTGATTAGAGAGTGACAATGAACAGTAACAGTTTTTTCTATTTTCTATCCAACCCCTTGTGCTTCATAGATCTTCCTTTATATAATCATTTTCAATCTTCCCATTGGAGATGGACTTGAAGAGCAAAGAGCCATGAAGAGTCATTTAGAGCTGTTGTCCAAGAATAGGATCGCGCATACAACATTTTTTCTTGAAAATCAGCATGATTTCCCAAAATGAAGTCTGTTGAATCTGTCAAATCGCCAAATACTATGACAATCCGACCAAAAATGCTATCCTCTTTTCTCTGACAATTTTCGGTTCTCCTATTGTGATCTTTCCAGCTGCTAACAATTATAATTTTCATCTCTAACGATCATTTTTTGATGGACGCATTAACAGCATCACCAACGACTCAATATCAGCACAACCCATTGCTCATAATCAGCACATGCTTTATCACTAGTTTGTTGATGAAGTCCGCGAACAAACTGCATGAAATAACTTGCAATTCTACTTCCTATGATACTTCTAAGCATGTCAGCTTCCAAGACTCTGAAAGATCAATCACGGTCCTTCAAAGTTCTCATGAGAATCTCGTCATGTCAGACTTGTTCACCTCTTGTTGAAATCTACATCACTGTAGCTAGTCTTCATTGAGCTCTTTCCAACAAACATCACGCAGATAAACACATATTCAAAAAGTATCCCACACAAACAAAGAAGCACACGTCAGTCAATCTCTCGTCAGTGCTTGACATTCGGATCTCAACCCTCTCGACCATGGGCTAGCTCTCCTCCGTCCTGGGCACGGAGACGGGAAACACCCCATCCTCCATGCACGCCTTGATCCCCTCCCTGTTCGTGCTGCTAGGCAACCTGAACCGCCTCGAGAACTTGCCTCGAGAAGGCTCCACTCTGTACCACTTCTCTTGGTCACCACTGTTTCTTGATCATTATATTTTCAAGGAGCATCTCTTTGATCGTCAACCCAGTAAGTATCGTCACAACGGCAAATTTTATCCTAATATTTATCCCTTAAAAGGAGTGAGAAAATTATCTCAAAAATCCGAAACCTATTACACTTTTGTCAATTCAGTCATAAACCTTTCAATATTTCCAATTGAATCTTGAATCTTTTCACTTCTTGTCAATTGACTCTATCCAGCTAATTTTGGCCGGAAAATGTTTATGTGGACGCTAGTTGGTCTACGTGTCATTGACGTGGACAATTTTAATAATATTTTTTCTTTTTTTTTTCCCTTCTTCCTCCTCCAGCCGGTCGCTGGGTGTCAGTAATTGGGCATGGCTAGGCGAGGTTGGCCTCACCAGATTCGGCTAAGTCAAGCTTTGTCTAGCCATGGCAAGGCTCGCCCTCACGAGCAACGGCGAGGCTCAGCCTTGCCATGACTGGGACAGGATTGACCTTGCCATGGCCTCGCCATTGTTGCATGAGGCCTCAGGCGAGCCTTGCCCTCGTCGGCCACTGGTGAGGGCGGCCTTGCCATATTTGGTGAGGCTTGCCCTCACCAGTGGCCAGCGAGGGTGAGGCACGCCTGAGGCCAGTGAGGTCGACCTTGTCGGCTCTCTCTCTTTGGCTAGTTACTGATGCCCAGCAATCGGCTGGAGGTAAAAGAGGGGAAAAAAATTTCAAAAAAATTAAAATATTATTTAAATTGTCCATGTCAAGGCCACGTAGGCCAGCTAACGTTCACGTAAGGATTTTGTGGGAAATATTGGTCGGATGGACTCAATTAGAAAGAAGTGAAAATGTTTATGACTCAATTGGTAAGAAGTAGAAAGATTTAGGACTCAATTGACAAAATTAAAACGTTTAGGACTAAATTAATAAAAGTGTAATAGATTTAGAACATTTTAGATAATTTTTCCGAAAAGGATTAATAAAATTCATAATACTTCATAGTCGATACTGACTGGACATATGATTAAGTGGAGCTCCAGAGGCACCTTAAATTTCTCCCTTTGCAATAATTATTCTATAGATAACTCTATCTTTGTTGGTGAATTTTTTTTCCCTGATAACTTAAGGACACCACCGTAATTAACTGGCTATTTGGTTAATCGGCTATTTGGGGGAGAAATAGCATGACAACCCATCATCATGGCCCACTACTAACAAATACGTTCCCCATGACAAAAATCAAACCCACAACTATCGATTTATGTGTTGAAAGTAATGAAATGCCCTTGTTAAATGCTCGATTCCAGGGTGGGTTTCTTTATTAGTGAGTTATACGGGAGAAAATTGTCAAATTAGTCATAAATTTATTGCACGGATACAAATCTTGTCTAAAACTATCCAATTTGCAAATTCGATCATAAATCTTTACGCAAAGTCACAATATAGTCCTTCTGACCAATTTTTCACCAGAAATCCTAATGTGGCAATTTCTCATGTAGCATAGTTAGTAATGACTAAACTACTATATCAACGATTGCCAATGAAAAATGACTAAAAAAATTACATTGAAATTTTACATAAATATTTATGACTAAATTGACAAAATTGAAAAATTTAAGATTAAATTGGCATCCTTACAATATATTTAGAATTATTGGGTAATCCCAATCTCTTGACAATACCATAAAGCTCCATTGTGGTTGTTTTTTCATGAAATGTCTGGTTGGTGCCATACTTATTAATTCAGTAGTGGGATCTCGAACTGACCTTCTTGATAGGACAATCATCACTGTGGTGCTATTTACGTTATGAGCCACCTCATACATGCCGATCCACGAGTTTTTTTTTTTTTTTTTATTTTCTGTCGAACTCATGATCACTCAGGAAAATGTCTGCGCCCTTATCATAGACTACCCCAATCAGGTGGTCTTAACTCAGAAAAATACTAACAAGAAAATCAAAAGCCGAAGAGGATTTCTCTCTTCATGAAAGTAGTTTATGAATCATTTATATTATTGATATAAATTGATCCTTCACTATTCAACAATGTGATTAATATGTGGGGCCGAAATCTATTTATGAATTTCAAATCCCAATGCATTCTGATTGTTTGGTGACATATGAGTCTTAAGTTCTTGCCATTACTCTCCACTTGGATTCTTAGAACGATGCACATGAGCTTCAGCCAGCGACTTGTAATTTCCAAACGAGGGCTTGAAAATTTTGAAGTGTAAGTAGCGGAGTGCCTCCGTTTCGAACGCATGGTCTGAAAGGGTCTAAATTTCTTGGCTCTCTCTTACACTTTGCACACCAAGAGACAAAATCTTTCGTCATACGCAAACATGGAGAAAATATTGCGTGAGTGAAATACTCCACGTAAGTAATACACAACTCCACTGAACGCGTGACACATGGTAAACGGGCCCACATATCAGATTTATTAAAAAATCTAACCCTTTCCCTTCTCTCTCCCATCCTCCATTAAACCTCCCTTACCCTCTTCATACTGCTCAAATATTCACTTTTTCACTTGGTTTCTCTCTCCCTCCCTCCTTCCACTCAAACTTCTCCTGCTCTCGACCTCCTCTGCCTTCCTCCGCAACTTCGCCTCCTTTGGCCATGAACCTGCCGCACTTACACCGGTTGCCTCCGTCGGCCCTTTCCAGAAAACCCATATGCTCTCTTCCCCTTTCCTTCGCGAAGCACGGCTCTTTTTGTGGACCATGCCTCCCCCTTCGCCGGTTGCCTGCGCCATCACCTCCCGGAGCCCATCAATGGCTCAGATCCTGACCAGGCGGCCACCTTCGCCTACACCGTCGCCTTCGAAGCCACCCCATTGGCGATTTGTGCTCTGCCCTTCTCTCTCTGTCCCGAGAAACAGCTCCGTTCGGCTCTCTATGACGAATCGCGCCTCCGCTGTCACTTCCCAAAGCCCCTTTGGTGATCTAGGGCTCTAACTCTTCCTCTGCGTTGCCTCCCGAAGTCCCATTCTCAGGTTAGGGTTTTGTATGACTTGAACTTATTCCCTTTTTTGCCCTAACGTGAAGATCGGTAGCTTAGATCCTGACCACGTGGCTACATCTGCCTACGCTGTTGCCTCCGAAGCCCCCCATTAGTGATTCGTCCTCCTCCCCTCTCTCTGTGTCCCAAGAAACGTCTTCGCTCAGCTTTCTGTGACGAACCACACCATCAACAGGTTCGCTGTTATTATGTTTTTTCCTTGGTTAGTTTGTTTTGTCTTCACAGAATTGTTTTTTTTTTTTGGCGTTTGGGTAGATTGTCGGATTGGTCATGCTTAATTTGTCAAATAATGAGGTTCGTTTGGTGAATGGGTGATAATGTTTGTGCTTGTTATGACTCTGTGCTAAATAAAAGATTTGGCATGTGCTCATTCTTACACTCTCTATTGATTTTGCTCGAAAGAACATCATGCATGTTTCTTGAGTGCAATATGTGGATAATGCCATAGACAACCATTTTTGTACTTGTGTGGGAGAAAATAGATGCAAGCATCATAGGTTGTCTCTTCATTGGATTTCATTTGCAAAAATATAAAAGGGATCTTTTCAGTTGCACTGCTTTGAGATTATTGAGCTCTATTCGTTTGCATCAATTAGTTTATTTTCCGCAAACTGATTATGTTCACATCCGTCATTTTTGTTAATTGTAGTCAATTTAAGTGTGGATCTAATTATGTTTAAATTACTGGCCTTTTTTTTTCGGTTAACTATGGATGGATTTTATCACTGCCTGAAATTCACCATGTCATTGGTATTTACCACATCTTACAAATGATTTAGCTGTGAACTATGCATTGCACTCCTTTTTTTTTCTGTCCGATTTTTCCCACAGGGTTTCTCCGGCTTAAGGTTTTTAACGAGGAAATTAATACATCCATAAAAGGGAGAGATCATAAAATTTGTGCTATGTACTCTTTTTCCCCTTTGTCCAGTTTTTTGTCCCAATGGATTTTTCCGGCTTAAGGTTTTTAGTGAGGCAGTATCATTCAATGCACATTCGTAATATAATGAATACAATGAATATTCACGGGGGAGTGTTATGAAATGCATGAATGAATATTCATTATATTAATCTTATCAAATGTACCTATCATGGAACATTTGTAGCCTACATTCTATGTTCATCTCCCTATCCAATGTATGTGTTTATTCAATACATTGACATTAATGATAAGTACATCCTTGTTTTCCTATAAATAGGAGCTTAGTTTTGGTCATTATGCGATGATAGCAAAAATAAAAATTTTCTCCTCTTGCTTTATCTACTTGATCTCTCTCTATTCTCTCTATTATACACTTGCAATGTAATATTTTATAACACAATTGACATAAATTTAATATCTATGTTATTTTACATTTTGACGTGTTTGATAACCGCTAAAATAATTGTGAATGGCAAATTAAAAGCAAAGCGAAATGCAAAAGCAATCAAAAGTATTGTATGTACAATTTTTGTTACTTTTAAAAGTTAATTGACCAAATAGCCCAAAAATATAAGCGGGAACTCTAACTTAAATTGGCTGTTTAATAAGAGTGTCAAAGGCTCAACTTGTCCATCATAATCCGTCCATGCATATAATACTTTAAGTGGTACAGTCCAAATTTCACTTTTAAATCTCCTTTTCATCTTATATTATTTAAGTTTTTCGAAATTATTGAAATTCTACAGTACTCTTAAATTTCTTTTCATACTTAGAACTCTATTTTACTTTTTTTGGTTACATACAATTTGTGACATTTCGAATTTCGGCCCATTTTTTAGATTTATAAAACATGTATTTCGTCAGTGCGCTTATAATAAAATCTTGCCCGGAATTGATTACTCTTGGAGTATTTTTAAATTAGAGATTTCGCTAAAATTGCATTCGATTGAATTTGACCGTTATTTAGAACCTGAATTTTGGTATCGAATTTCTGAGAGTTTTGTGACGAATTTAATTAGACTGTGTCGATATTATTGTGGTTAGCCTCGATATTGCATGGGATATGTGAAAAGTGAAATTTTGATCGGGTACGGATTTGGACTAGTAGACATCCCTCGTAGTGTATTTTATTGGGTGTCTGCTGGGTTTTCCTTTATTTTTGAATTGGAATTTTTGGGATCGTTGGATCAAGCTCGCGAGATCGAATCGTGGCCGTTGGATTGTACTCGAAGACAAAATTTGACTTCTCTCTCTCTCTCTCTCTCTCTACTGCGCTCCAACTATGTGCACGTCCCCCTCCCCGCTATGCTTACGTCCCTTTCTCCCCCTAGCCATGCATACTTCTCTCTCTCTCTCTCCTCATTTTTCCTTTTTCTTCTTCTTTTCTTCTTCTTCTTCTTCTTCCTCATCCCCCGACCACTGCTCCCACTTCTTGCTCGACCACTTCTTGCTCGACCGGCCAAAATTGGCCGGAAGGACTGAATTTGCAGGAATTTAAAAGGTTTAGGACTGAATTAGTAAACTTAAAAGGTTTAGGATTGAATTGGCCGCCGTACAATAGGTTTAGGACTGATTTGACAATTTTCCCTATTTTATCCTAATCAAGGATGAGTACATCTAAGTCATACTTCTCATCACATGTTTGTAGTTAGTCAAGAATTGACACGGATCATTTGCCAAGAAAGGAAGAATAAAGAAACGACAGACCACGCAACCATGCATCATGCTCGGACACGTAATGAAAAAGGTTCAATGTGAATCCTTGGGTACTTTGCCAAAAATATTTAGTTATTGGGATCAAATGCATACAAAATCTTCTAGGCGTTTGAATTTTCGGAAGTATTAATCGAACAAGACGTTGAATAGCAGCCCATATTGAATATGCATGCCGTACCTACAAAGCAAAGTAAAAACAATGGAACAATACCTGATTAATTGACCGGAAAAAGGTCATTGCTAAGATTTTCTTACACCATTCATGATCACATGAATCAATGCCGTGCTAATCTGGAAGATGATAGAAAGTGAAACGGTACACTTTCGTGTAAACTTTCATGCACGTCGTTATCTATGACAAATTCGTCCACCCAATTGGAAGGGAAGTGTGAAATCAAAAATCGACTTCGCCATTGTGCCCTCGCATGCACTATAAATAAGGCACCCTTCGGATAGTTGGTAATGCAACCTGAAAAGAACAAGATAACAAATGAAGGTGCAGAACTTCACCATGCATCGTCACTTGGCATGTTTCCTGCTCTTTTCAGCTCCTTTTGTAGCTTTTGCTATGAGCACTCCTGCGAATTTCCTGCAATGCCTCTCTCTTCACTCTGACAACGCAACCTCAATCTCTACACTCGTTTATACTCCAATAAACTCTACGTATTCTTCTGTCTTGGACATTACCATACAGAACCTGCGCTTCTTGACTCCTTCCGCTCCGAAACCTTTACTCATCGTGACGCCGCTCCATGTCTCCCATGTCCAAGCCGCCATCATCTGCTCCCAGTGGTATGGACTCCAAATGAGGATCCGAAGCGGCGGTCATGATTACGAGGGTCTTTCATACTTGTCCGAAGTCCCATTCATCATGCTTGACATGGTGAATCTTCGTTCAGTTGCCGTGGATGCGGAGGACGAAACAGCGTGGGTCCAATCGGGCGCAACGGTGGGCGAGCTTTACTATAGGATCGCTGAGAAGAGCAAAACCCTAGGCTTCCCAGCCGGCGTCTGCCCCACGGTCGGCATCGGCGGGCACTTCAGCGGTGGAGGCTACGGCACGTTGTTGCGCAAATATGGCCTTGCTGCCGATAATGTAATCGACGCGCAGTTGGTTGACGCCCAAGGTCGGCTCCTGGATAGAGAATCAATGGGGGAAGATCTCTTTTGGGCCATCCGAGGCGGAGGAGGCGGCAGCTTCGGCGTGGTAGTGTCCTGGAAAGTCAAGCTGGTCCCGGTGCCGTCAACCGTGACCGTGTTCGCACTCCAGAGGACTTTGGAGCAACACGCGACGAAGCTCGTGCACCAGTGGCAACTTCTCGGGAACAAGCTCCCCAACGACCTATTCATGCTGGTGAGCTTGCAGAGCCACAACTCCGGTCCCAACAGGACGAGGACGATGCAAGCCTTGTTCAGCACCCTTTACCTCGGTGGGGTCGATGCGCTCCTCGAGGTGACGAAGAGCAGCTTCCCGGAGCTCAACGTCACGAGACAGGACTGCACCGAGATGAGCTGGATCGAGTCGATCCTCTACTTCGCGGGGTTTCCGATCGATGGGCCCTTGGAAGTCTTGCTCAACAGGAGCTCCAACACCAAAACATTCTTCAAGAACAAATCGGATTACGTGAGGGAGCCAATCCCAGAGAGTGGCTTAGAGGGGATGTGGGAGAGGTTCTTTGAGGAAGATGAAGGGGTGGCTCAAATGATTTGGATCCACTATGGCGGGAAAATGAGCGAGATCTCCGAATCTGCCCTTCCCTTCCCTCACAGAGCTGGGGTTTTGTACAAGATCCAGCACTTAACGTCATGGACCGATGGAGGCAACGAGGTTGCTCCGAAGCATGTGAGTTGGATACGAAGCTTCTACAGTTATATGGCACGGTATGTGTCGAAATCGCCTCGAGAGGCCTACATCAACTACCGGGATCTCGACATCGGAATGAACAACGTGAAAGGCGACACGAGCTATAAGCAAGCGAGCGTTTGGGGAAAGAAATACTTCAAGAACAATTTCGACAGGTTGGTGCGTGTGAAGACCGCGGTGGATCCGGGCAACTTTTTCCGGCATGAGCAAAGTATTCCTCCGTTTTCATTTTAATTTAGGTGTATTCCTCACAATAATAAGACGATGCTTTGTAATAAATGGAACGTTCCACAATGTCGATGGTTGAACTTTCTGTGGGTTTTCTTAGGGTGCTTCACATGGCAATTTTTATCATATCTCGGGCTATTTGTTAAGGGTCTCGTTGATAATTGTCCCTAGGACACTAGTTTTTTTTGTTTTTATTAAGAAACATTTTATTCATTCCCATGAATATACAATAGAAATACACAGTCCAACTGCAAACCAAGACAACACGACAAGTTCCATATAAGAAAATGAATCATTAGGGCAATGATATGGGTCATACGCTCAAAAGAGTAGATTTGGGACTTCTTCAAATCAAAATCGGCGGCCGATCACCGAATTCGTCTTTAGTAAAGAGCACACACAGAGATCTCCATTTGGTTTTGCGGCTTTGCCTTTCGGCAGTGCATGCCTAGCTTCGGCATCTCTAACACCATCGCCATGCAGAGTAACAAGGTTGAACATGCGTAGATCTAACACCTATGAGAGGGAAACCTTCACGAAACTTGTCTGATATCCTTCGAAATTGGACTTGTACAACAACGAAACCCAAGAAATGCGAAACCCCAAAATCATATACGCAAAAAAGACCTCATATCTAGACTAGATCGGAATAGAAATCTCCCCAAAACAAGAGAGAAAAACTTTTAGATCTAGACTAAATCAGAAGAGAAAAACTCCTCAAACCGGGAGGAAAGCAAGAAAAAGAGAACAAAGAACCAAACAGCCAAAGAAAAAGGAAAAAAAGGGAGGGAGGGAGATCTAGCTCGAAAGAAAAAGGAAAAAAAGGGAGGGAGGGAGATCTAGCTCGAACCCTCCCCTCCATGGAAGTTGAAGAAGAAAACGGGGTGAAGATAGAAGGGAGAGGAGAGAATCCTAGAAAGGAAAGGGAAAACGCGTTATATCCCTAGGACACTGGTTAAATTAACTAAAAGCGAAAATAACAAATTCCAAGGCGCTTTGAAAATGAAATAATCACATTTTTTTTATAAAAAAATCACTTACGTCAAATAGTGAATTTGAAATTTCCAAAACATATTTAATGAGATCCAATGAACAAGCGTTCAAAGGGCACTTATTTTCTGACAAAAAAAAAAGGCACTTATTTAACATTTTCCATAACATTTGACCAACGATTTCTTCATTGTCCATCATCCAAATGACTCCATTCTCTAAGATTTTATATGGTCTCGATGCCCGTAATTGTACTTAGATTTCTTGAAATTGCATGAAAATTTTCATATCTCTTAATTATGACAAATAATGAATCTTTTGTGGCTTCAGATAGTTAATACGATATTCATTTCATAGACCTGAGTGTATTGCCCTGGTTAAGCCAAAATCTTAAATCCTTGATTTTTCAATTCAGTCCGTCAATATTGAGCTCATTAGAAAGGTCTCATTACAAGGTTTACTACGTAAATATCACGTAAATGAAGCATTGGGTGCTCGAGATAGGATCCCGAGAAGGTGATGTAAAAGCATTTTGAGAAGCATACTCTTCAAGATGAGGAACATGGTCCTTGCACAGGTGAAGTTGCACAAAAGAACATCAACTTTGTGGTGATGTCTAGTCACTAGGGTAGGGAGATTGAAAGATGGTTGAGAAATGCCTCTACGAATTGGAAGCACAAAAAAAAGTACCACAATCACCAGGGATAATCGTAGTTCAAATGATGTTACCATTAATCATTTGAAAGAAATTTTTTCAACAGAAATGTTATTAATCTTGAAGGGCAATTTTTATGTATGAGGTGCATGGCTCATATATCAATCTTGATTGTAAGAGATGACTTGATCAAGGTACATAATTCTGTTGCACGTATTTGAAATATGGTTAGGTATGTGAGGGATTCTTCCATGAGAGCTGTTGCGTTGGATACTAGAAAAAGGTTGAATTTTGTGACGTATTGTTGTTGACTAATTTATGATGATAGTGTGATGGCTAAAGAGATGCATGATAAGGTTAAGGACAACTTGTAGCGTTTGTACATATTTTATGAGCAATCTTCTCTTGATTCTAGTGACCAAAATTTGGGTGATCAAAGTGTGAGTTCTAGTGATAGCGTACCTAGTGGATGCAATGACAATAGTGATGGTGGTAACAACGAAGTTGATTTCAATTTTAGAAGCCCGTTGAAAAACTTTTTCAACAAGGAGAAAAGAGTGTTTGATAAGAACAAATTTCAGCTTTATCATTATCTTTAAGCTGATTGTGAAGATGTTTTTGATCTTGACTTTTTGATGTTATGGAAGAGTACCGGCTCATAGTATAAAATCTCATCTTTGATGAATCAGGATGTTTTGGCTATTTCAATACTACCGTTGCTTTAGAGTAAGCTTTTAGTACATTTGGTCATGGGCTTGATGCTTTCAAAGTTCTTTGACTCCTAAGTGGTGCAAGCTTTGATTTACAATGAAGATCGGTTGAGAGCCGTTCCCGTATTAATTAATGTTGAAGAGTACATTGAGAATGAGGAAAAATTTGAGTTGAATAAGTCATTATATTTAATTTTATCTTGCAATTCCTTTGTATATCTAATGAGTGAATGCCTTATTTAATCTCTTTTTTTTTTCATATATGGATTATCTTACCGAGGAGATTGTTATCGATAAATAGAGTTTATGAATTGAAGACTTAAGTGGAATCAATATATATGGTGAGTTTTCCATTAATTTGTTTTATTTCAAGGACTAATGACTTTTATTTAATACTATTGTTAAGTAATTTACTATGCTTGTTATTTTGTTTTGTTTTCTAGTGATTATAATTTGGAATAATCTTTTTTGGATGAATAAGAAATGAAGTCTTATAATTCATACTTTTTGTTATTTGTTTTGAATTTTTTATTATTTATTTTATTTTACTTGAATGCTCCTTGTAACTGGTGATAAAAAGATATCTTTATCCTAGTACTGGTGTTTCAATTCAGTGTTTAACAATCGCCATCTTTACGTTCATGATTAAAGAAGGGAAAGTTCCCTAAACTTTTGACATTGAGTAATTTGTGCAAAAACTTATGCAAGCACAACCAAACCGAGGTACTAATGTAGGCATATCAAGTCCTGGATTACGGCGATTGTTTTGGTGATTTGGTGTAACATCTTGAATTTCGACCCATTTCCAAAATCAATGAAATTGATATTATTCTCATTTAATTTTAGTAAGTTTCGTCCAGAATTGAGAGCTCTCGGGATACTAATTGGAAGGGAATGACTAACTAGGAAAATGGTATGTGAATCAGGGACCTGATCACGAATCGGATACCGATTCCGAGAAACAACGAGGAAATATTTTGGGTCAATGTGGGCCGATCTTAGAAAGGTGATGGATTTAGTTTGGCCAATGATGTACGATCGGATCGCGGGTGATTCCACACGACCGAGAGTACGCATGACGAACAAATTTTGAACTTAATCTGACCTATCGCGACCTCCGGAACTAGCGATAATTCATCGTGTTCTCCCGGTAATCGAGACTATCATGACTTGAGTAACTCTAGGTCGATACGCGTAATCCTTAAGCAGCCGCCCGTTAGTGAGAGACCCTAAAATTGTAATTGAGCAATTTTGATCGTGAAATTGGATCCGGACTTAGGAGTCGAATTTCGGGGTCGTGTGCGACTATTTTGCGAGGACAACATCATTTTAGTGTGGCCAACTATATTTAGGGTTAGTACAGTCGAAAAATGAAAATTCAGCCCGAAATCGAAAAATGACGATTTTGCCCCTAGGCATATTTTTGGTATTCCGAATTTTTGGGGATTTATTGGAGAATATTTTGGGGATTAAATTATGGATAAGACCGGCTCTATAATTCAGCAAAATTTGGTCTAAAATGTCCTTGGATGTTTTGGCTTAGGAGTTTATGGACCAAGTGAATGAAGGGCAATATTGGAATTAAGAAAAAGTTGGTCAAACCACCTTTTTAGGTCAATAATTCTCTCTCTCTCCCTCATTCTCACCTAACCATCGGCCAGCCCCTCTCCTCTCTCCCTCCCGCTGATTTCCCTTCCCCCTTTCTCGGCCGCGTGAGCTGCCGCTTGCCGGAGCCGTGCCATCCGTCCACTCGCCTCACTGCCGTGCACCACCATCATCCGGCCTGTCCATTCTCTCTCTCTCTCTCTCTCTCTCTCTCTCTCTCTCTCTCTCCATTATGTCTCTCTCTCCCACGTTCGGCATAAGGACAGCCAGACCAACCCTTGGCCACGTAGAAGGAGCCACCGCCGCCACTCGCCGGATCGCCGCTTGCCAAGGCCGATTGCCGCCGTTGTCCATGTGAGCCATCGCCGCCTCACCCAACCACCTTTCTCTCTCTCTCTCTCCCCTGTGCACCATCTCCGTCGACCAGCACCTTGCCGCCGTCGTGATCACCAAGGGCCGCCGGTCACCGCCGCTATTCAAGCGCCACCACGGAAGGCTGCCGTTTGTGCCGTTGTAATCTGGCCGTCCAACCCGATTCCCCGCCGATTCAACCGCCTCTTGGAACCTAGGATTAGGTGAGTAATTACCCTGAAACCCTAATTAGGCCACTAAGCATTTCTAGATGGGATTAAGTGGATTTTAGGATCATGGTGTGTTTAGGCTTAATTAGTGGCTGGTTAATAACGGTTGATATTGTGGTGATTTGGTTGGCCTAATATGGTGATTTAGAAGCAAATTAGAAGCCTGGAATGTGTTGGTTCATAGCTGTCCCCGTGGGACGGAATTGGATTAAGTTAGACAAAATTGGGATTAAATTGTGTAATTGTTGAGAGTGCTTAGATTAGCCAATTAGTGGCTGATTTATGCTTGATTTTGCTCAATTGTGTGATGCCATGTCGCGTTTTGAGAGTAGCCGAGTAATGAGTAGGTTAACGGGTCATTAATGGTACAATTTCACATGACTAAGTGTACGTGATCGGATGCCAATATTGTGCCATGTAAGATTGATTTGAATTGGTTATTAGGGCATGCTATTGTGTTAGTTGAACATATTATGACCAAATTGAGCATATCGTATTATTATTGGAACACGTCGTGGCATCGTTGAGCATGATTTGGCATAATGTGATTACGTGCCCATGATTGGAATTGAGAACTCATTATGTATTGTGTTGTTGTCTGAATGTTGGATTGAGTTGTTGGGGCATTTAATCAAGTTAATGGTGGCATTTGAGCACGTCATGATGTGAATTGGGCATGTTGAGATGCACGTTGAATTGGCATAATTGTCTATGTGCCTATGATTGGAATTTGATGCTTATTATACGTTGCATCATTTCCCAAGTGCTAGATTGCATGGTCATGCATCTCGCATGCTGAGCATTGGTTTGAAACGAGAATTGTGTGAGTATGCGTGCCTGGCATGAGCATGTAATCACCCTAATTGCCCTGATGCGTTTTACGCTGGGTTCAGATAAAATTGGTTGTATGCACGTGTGATCATGATAAGCCCTGATGTGTGTTACGCGGGGTGTTGAACCCTTTCTGATGTATTTTATGTGGGACGATGCCCGGTTCTATCGAAAGACGGCCATCCTGATGCGTTTTACGCGGGTTTTGGTTCGTATATGGAGATCGGTGTTGCGCCTGTTGCATTTTACGCGGGCTAGAGATATTGGGCCTGATGCGTTTTACGCGGGCCAGAAAGTGTTAGTATTGACTGATAGACCTGATGCGTTTTACGCGTGTCGAGCTCTAATTGAGAAATGAACAGTGTGCTAGTGTGCATTATTGAGTCAGACCATGAGCATGGCATATTGGTGGCATATGTACGCAAGAATGCATTGGCAGTTGTGCGTATCGGTGACTCGTATGTGAGGCAGGCACTAATGGGTATGAGCATGCGTATGGCGTACGTGTGACTAAGTGTGATCGCATATGTGCCATGAGTATTATTATGAAATGCCTAACCTGCAGGGTCAATTATGTGCTCGATCTAAGGCCGAGAGCCTAGGTCACTTGATAGTCAATCACTATTGTGTGTAATTGTTTGCTTGTCAGGAAGTGCATGTTAGCCTAGTTTAAGTTTAGGGGGTTTTACTCGCTGAGATTCATCTCATGGTTGTTAAAACCTAACATTTCAGACTCCCGGCCATGAATCCAAGAAGTTCGCCTCCTCATTTTGGGATCCCTAGACATGTGGATACTCTAGAGGTGGAGTACCCTTTAGGAGACGGCCGGGCTTATATCAAGTACTCAAGCGTTGTTTGGGTTGACGAAGGCGGATTATACCTGAAGCCTTACTCGTACATAGCTTGGACTTATCAAGATGGCTTGGAGGAGACCGGTCCGCTAAGAAGCTTTGACATCCCCTTTGATGGTGTTAGTGAGTGGGACCCTTCGGCGATAATTCCTCCCGATGGCGAGATCGTTGACCCCAAGGAGCCGGTTAAGGAGCCGCCCATGGTGCCCCCGGTGGAGCCGTAGGCTGTGCATCCATTGCAGGCGATCCCTCCATATCGTGGTCCATGTATTCCTCCGGGGCACGAGTCAGAGGACTTAGGAGAAGGCCGAGTGGAGGATGACCCTTAGATGCCACCGGACTAATTTAGGGGTTGTGTAGAGTAGGTCTGATCGATCACTTTTTGAAAGATAGGTTTGCCTGTAGTAGAGCTAAGTTAACCCAAACACTTGTCCCTTTTGTTGTGTCGGTGGTTTTTGGATGCTCGTGTTGTTAAGCTTGTATGTAATGCTGTTGTATGCTCGGTTCAATGGCAATGTATATGTTTCTCTGGTTAATGTAAGTATATATTTTATAATGATGTGCTTCGATTGTGCTATTCTTGGTCTAGTGTTTTATTTGTACGGGTGTTTATATTGCTTCCGCATGTGCAATGATCTCTGCATGTGTGATAGGTCGGCGACGCGTCCTGGAATATCGCACTAAATTTGACCTCGGCAGGGATGTTGCACGCTGTAGGGTTTAGGGCATGACATTTGGAGAGTAACACTGTGATGGTCTCATTTTTATGCGAAATGAATTTGGCGAGTGAGTGGTTCCAGGTCAATAGGGTCGCATCTCAGTTTCAATAGTTGGGAGTTGACCCTGACAGGGTAAGTTCCAAGTTTCAAGTCTTTTCACGTCTGGAACCTACTCACCCTGAAACTAATCACCATAAGTAAGCCATTCTATTTTGTGATTCTGTCTCATCTGATGATTTGAAGTGGCTTTAACATTTTAGAGGTTCATCTCTTGGTTTTTCAGCATTTTGCGGGTTCGAAACTCCATCAAATTGCTCTGTGAGTTCCAAACCCTAAGTTGTCCTAATATCCAATTTAATACATAGAAATGCATATTTCTAGGTCTTTGCAATGCTTAATTCATTTCTTGAATTCACATGATAATTAGGCCATTATACTCCCGCAATTAAAATAGCAATTGCATTTTTGAATAGGTCTGTCATAACATCAAAAATATGTCCAATTCTTCAATATATCTATAAGGAAAAGTAATTTGGAGGATTGAGTGAGATGCATTCCCTTTTGACATTTAGTTAAGGTGTAAGCACAAAATATAATAAGTGACAACAGCACACATACTTAACAAAAAAAGGACAAAATAGAATACCCAAACATGAAAAAAAAAAAAAAACGAAACTATCATAATTTAAGAAAAAGTTAAATTAATATCCAGATTAATTAAATGGAAATATTTTAGCTTTAAATAAACATTAACAGACATTTCATTTTCTATCGGAGTTACAATTAAATGTTAAAATTAACCAATTAAAAAAGTGCATATTTTACCACCGTCTCATGAAAACTCAAACAGGATTTTACAAAAATTATAACCTACGTGCGAAGTGTGGGGTTTTGGACTTGGGCCACCTTAATGAGCTTGACTGAAGCCCAATCCACAAACCTCGAAAGCTCCCTTGGAGGAACATTTGAGATAGAAACTTCTCTTTACTAAAATAATTGATAGTGCAAGTCACATTTGAGGGCAAGGAAGTCACAGTGAAAAAGGGTGTGGGTGTGCTCGGGGTGATGATGAGAAACCGAAAGAGAAAATGACATTAATAATCCTTAAATTTTTGTTCAATTTATAATGTCATCATTGAACTTTTACTTTGTTCAATTTAGTCCTTGAACTATTCCTAAATGTTCCATGTAATCTCTAAACTTTCAACTTATTTAATCTAGTCTCTCAACTTTCTATACAAAGTTAAATCCGTCCTTCGATACTATTCATAAGTTTTCATGATTACACTATTATTGAGGTTTAGAAAATCTTTTCATCTTAATCCATTTCCTACATAAACAAGAAAATAGACTATCTTTCTATTACCTTTTCACTTTTTTAGTCTTTATAAATACGATAGTTCCATTTAAGTATATTTTAGCCTATGATTTAAAACTAAATTTAGAGTTGTATCAAATTGATGTTCTTGCTATTTTAAGTGTAAGTATTTTTATAAGAATATCTGAAACGATGATAATTTATCTATAAATACTTGTACTTCTATTAATCTAAATCTTGTTCTAAAAATTTTGAAAAGATTAAAATTTTCAGCTTTTTCGGGTTTCGTGTTTTCTGAATTAAGAAAATCTAGAAAACTTAATTAAAAAACACGAAATACAAATATATGAAAATTTTATCGATATGAAAAATTAGGAACAAGATTTTGATTAATATAAGTAAGAATATCTATTGATATCAAATAACAGGTATATCAACCTAACACAACTCTAAAAGGGGTTTCACTTTTATTATTATAAAGATCCTAAGCTAAAATACATGTAAATGGAACTATCATAATATTTATAAAGACCAAAAAGGTAAAAAGGTATTGAAAAGGTAGCATTTTTTTTATGTAGGAAGTGTATTGAAATAAAAAAAATTACAAATTTAGATAATAGTGTAATAATGAAAACTTGCGACTAGTACAGAAGGACTAATTTGACTTTGTATGGAAAGCTGAGGGATTAAATTGAACAAATTGAAAGTTTAGAGACTAAATTGTACATTTCGCAATAGTTTAAGGACAACAGTGAATATTTAGGAATAATTTAATGACCACATTAAATGAATTAAAAGTCTAAAGATGATATTACACATTCGGCAAAAATTTAGGAACTATTAGTGTCATTTTCCTAAACCAAAAGCAACACCAAATTTCCCCCATAGCAAAAATCCAAGCAAGCCTTCAATTGGATCGAGGGAATATATGTTGATAATGTACTGGCGTTAGTCCAATTTGTGATCACACTTCCAATTGGCACAGAGAGCACCAACATTACGTGGCGCAGTCTGGATTCTTGGGACTTGAGTTATGATTCCGTGAAACCTGAAATTCGTATCAGAGCATGCTGATTGTTTCCCATGCTTCATATGTATCCACTAGATGCCATGTCCAGATTATTTGGGCATACACTCCATGTTTTACACCTCGAGGATAAAAATAACATGTTCCAAAAATGGTTTTAATTTTGTATGATTTTTATGAGTGATCGGTTCCCAGTCCGGTCCCCTGAAACTAGGAATTGGGAACTAATTCTTGGTGGTCCGATCTGGTCCGATTCCAATGGAACTAATCACTTATTGAAATGAACTGAAAATCAATATTCAGTTTTGCAAGAAAGAAATAGAAGAGACAATGGACCTACATATGCTGCTCAATGTTCATAGATGATATATCTATACATTGAAATAGAGGGAAGACATGACTACAGAATTGAAGAAGAGGGAGTCATTACAGAGACGCCACATCCTAAATTTGGAGAAGAGGGAGTCATTACCAGAGATTTTGAAGAAAACTAGAGGAACCTCAATTAAGCACATACGTCCCCTCCCCCCTCATGATTATCCTCCAATGGAACTGGATAATCTTGAGGCAGGGCCAAAGTTCAAAAGCATCACGTATAAAAGCTGGCCAAAGTGCAAAGACGATTAGATTCAATTCGTTCAAGTAGCTACCTTAGATTTTGCAAGAGAAAGACAGAATAAACGAGTGTAGCTACTAGTTTCGCAGGACTTCAATATATTCTTGTGCTGTTGATGAGCATAGGGATAACAAGAATCGAGAATCTTACCTTCATCTTGTTCTTGCTTTATGACAGCACAAAGGGAATCAACCAAACCAACCCACCTTTTCTACCTCCAGTGTGTGTGGGCACGCACGCGCGTGTGCATGCGTGTGCGTGTGCGTGTGTGTGGGGGTGGACATGACTTCGAACTTTGCAAGTATAATTTTGTACCTCTAAAATTCAGTGGCTTGCTCGAGATCTTCTCTCCCTTCAGAAAACGAGACCTTGAGCCAAGTTCCATATCTATGACAAAAGCTACCTCTTCATGCCCAACATTACATACTACAATCACCCTGAAAGTATCAGCCCAATCACCATATCACCGGTACAGACAATAAAGAAAACATGGTCATACCTAATCTAGAACAAGCTCTCCGAGGAGTAAAAAACGAAATCAAATTCTACAATAAGAGCAAGAGAAAGACGTTCGACATTAAACTGCCAAACTCCACATATCTCACTGAATCACTCACAGTTGTGTACCCTTGGGAGAACAGATTCTTTGATCAAGTAAGCAAAATATGATCAAAGCCAAGTGCCCAAAAACCACGGCTAAACTCATTGATGGTCCTGCAATATATTATATATCATCACTGAACATTAGTTTTAAATTAGAATTATTAGCAATCGAACTCAAATAATTAATGGAAAATCTCACCACATATATTTCTTCCACTTCAACTTGCAAACTCTATTTACCGGTAAGCTCCGAGTGAACATTGTCCATATCTAATAAAAACAAAATATTAAATAAAGCATTCACTTGTTAGATATACAAAAGGATTACAAGATAAAAATATATATTCATGACTTACCCCACTCAAACATTTCCGTATTCTCGATGCACTCTTCAACATTAATCGGCATGATAACCACTCTCAATCAATTTTGAGTGCAAATGAAAGCTTCAACCACTCTAGGAGTAAAAAAACTTTGAAAGCCATTAAGCACACAATCGGATGTACTGAAAGTTGACTCCGAAGCAATGGTTATTACTTGAATAGACGAAATATCCCAAGCCATCAAAGAGAAGATTTTTAACTTTTGGGTAGCAATTTTCTACCACATCAAAAGGTCAAGATCACAACCTTCTTCACATTCGGCTTTGAGATACTTATCAAGCTCAGATAAGTTACCCGCCAACACTTTTGTCTCCTTGTGAAGAAAGAATTCGTACGTCTTTTCCAAATCAAAATCCGCAACCAAATCAAGTTCATCCTTTTCACCCTTCATATGACTATTAGGATCCCAACTACTACCAGTATCAATCAAAAGTTGACTACCCAAATTTCTGTCGATAGAACCAAGAAAATATTTTTCATAAAAATGAAACAAATGTTCTAGGGCAATCCTCACCTTATCGAACATCTCATCAACTTTTTCACTATCATAATAGATTAGTCTAAAACAATACCGCACATAATTCATCTTTTTTCTTGGATCCCATATTACCGTATTCAACACCATCATATTTACTTTTTCGAAACTCCCATAATGTTTGTCCAACTTATCATTCATCTTCACACCCCTAGGATCCAAAGCCATCTCCGCTTGTTTTAGAGTTTTATATAAAGTAGCTATCTCATTGAAATAATCATTCAAAGTGATATACAAAGTCTCGGATATCTTGTTGGTGGCATCATAAAACTTCTTCAAAAATATGGAAAGAATTTTGGTATTTTCCCAATTTTCATTTTTAGGATTTCATAGTGAAGCTTGGTTAAGAAAGAAAGATCTTCCTCTTCCATCCTTTTAAGAGCTTTTCTGAACTTTAAGGCGGTGTCTAACATGGGGTAAGTGGAGTTCCATCTAGTTGTGATATTAAGACAAACCGAACCCTTATAAGTAATCCTTGTACTTTCAATGCAATCTCGGAATGTTTTAGCTCTCATGGAAGAACCTCTCACATACCTAACAATGTTATGAATATGTGCAATAGAATCATGTACCTCGGTCAATCCATCCCACACAATCAAGTTTAATATATGAGCCATGTACCTCATGTGTAAAACATCACCATCTAAGATCAATAGCCTATCTCTTGATAATTTTCTTTCAAAAAACCAATGGCAGCATCATTCGAATTAGCATTATCTACAGTTATTGTGGACACATTTTTCTCTATTCCCCACTCATAGATGCATTTCTCAACTATTTTCCCAATATCCTTGCCCTTGTGGCTAGGCATCACCACCTAATTGATGATTTTTTTTGTGCAATTTCCAATTGTCATCAATAAAATGTGCAGTGAGACATAGATAATTCAAATTCTGAATGCAACTCCATGTATTGGTCGTGAGTGCGACCCTAGACTTAAGCTTGCGAAAGTAAATCTTCAAACTTGTTTTTTTCACAAAGATACAACTTCATGCAATCTCTAGCCACTGTAAATCGTGAGATGTGACTGGAGAGATGTTGTAAGTAATTAATAAAATCATGGAATCTGACACGCTCAACCATCGAAAAAGGTTGTTCATCCTTTATGATCATCCGAACAAGCATTTGCCTACAATGATCCTGATCAAATGTCCATGTCGATAAGACATTAGCACTACTGGAACTGGTATGCCCTTTGTCATTTGAGTCCCATCTACTCTACGTGTAACAAAATTTTTTTGCTTTTTATCTATATTGCAAGGATATTTGTTGCACCTTTTCAAGTGCTTCAACATAGCAAAAGTTCCATTATCAATATTGTACGTATAGTGTGCCCCACAATAATTGCAAAACATCTCAGCTTTCCCATTCTCAGTTTTTCCTTTATGAAAATGAAGCCGGGCTACTGATTTTCGTTTACCAGAAGGACAAGTATTGGATATCTTGTTTGTGTCGGATCCCTCTACGAGGTCTTCTTCACCTTCATCTTCTAGTGAGTCAATTACTGGATTCATAGAATCATTGGATTTGTCCACTTCCATTGACATTTAAATAGATCACTTGAATCAAGCAAACATAATTGGAGCCATCAAACCGGAACACCCACCAAATTCAGTAATAATTGTACCATTAGGATTGGCATCAAGAATTTAAGCATTATCACATACGATTCTTCTCGTTGATGATCTTTATCGAGTTTCATGTCCAACCTTGTCTTGCCATTAGCAATATGCTTTTGTTTGGGATGTAAAGTGAACATTGCTTGCCTAAACTTAATGTTGAATACTATAGCAATACAATCAATGTGTCTGATTATGATGATTACGACTTCCTCAGATTCTTGGCATAATTGATCAACTGGTTCTAAAGGAAAGATGGATTGGGATATTGGGAAAGAGAACTACACTAAATAGAGAAGAACTGTCGACACGTGTATGCACACAAATATCCCAAGCATATATGTGCACTATTTGCGTGACTAGATATGAGTTGGGCTTCGATTATGTAAATAGAAAGTTTGCAAGCATCTGTAGATGAAATCTTTCAACTGATGTATTTATTATCTATCTTCACGTTATACTTCCTCATTTACACAACAAGTCCACATCTCTTCAAGAAAGAGGCCGAAGAGGCCTTTGCTCGTGTTAGAGATAAGGTTGATTTACACAATTTTTAGCTGTACTTTTTCATATTTTGAGGTTTAATCCTTAGCTACTTTGCCTTAGAATAGAGAGAGTTATTACATCTTAAACCTATGTTTGCGCACAAGGCATGTCCTCAGCAAGGCGACATAAAGTCACAGAGCGCAAGTAAAGCAAACCGACCAAACAATCCTCAGGACTTCACTTTTCGATATAATAAAACAAATCCAATCACATTTGTAGATTTTAAATGAGCAAATCTCAAAGAAGAATGCCATCGATTGATCCCAAGAGAAACCACACACAAACCCTCACTTCAATAGAAAGTCGAGTGAGAAAAACTTACCAATTATAGGAAATCAGGAAAGGGCTATCCGTCAGAGACTGAGAGTCAAGCGAGAGCTGAGCTCTGTTGATGTTGAGTGAGGCATCAAGTGAGAGGGAAAGGCGTCGACGTCAAGCGAGGTGTGAGGCGAGAAGAAAAGGTGTCGATGTGGAGCGAGGCATGAGCTGACTAGTGAGGCAGTGAGAGGGAAAGGCGTATGAGGCTTCGAACAATGGAGCGAGCGAGGGATTAGGTAGAGGAAAGGGCGAGAGTGAACTGGGAAAATTAGATTATGGTTTCTATATATGAATCTGAGTGAGGGATTAGGCAGAGGCAAACTGGTAAAGGTAAGAGGAAATTGGGGAAATTAGTAAAGGCAAGAGGCAATTAGGAAAATTAGATTATGTTTTCTATTTTTTCAAAAAATTTAAAAAGTAAATAAATATATATATGAAAAAATTAGAAATATATATATTTATTGGTCCGGTCTGATCCGGTTCGGTCGATTCAATTCCCACCTTGGAACCAGGAACTGGACCGCTCGGAAACCGGTTTGTCGCGACCTAAATTTCCTCAGGCTAATGGATTATTAAGACTAAACTTAACTCGGGCCCTCCCAAGCCCTACCAATTCGCAACTTAGGATTTAATTTCTTAATGTGCAAATATTTTCATGCATGAAGTCGCCACTAATCTATTTGTGGTAAGTAGATTAGAAACCTAAATAAAACATAGAGAGATATGTTTTATTCATACGAACCAGAGATTCTAAGTTCGGGGACTTGGTTACGCTAGAGCTAGTCTAACGCCATTTCGATACCTTTACTTTTCAAAAAATGTTTTGGCAGACAGTTTGGATTCATTTCAACTTAGTCACTAGCATGTAAGATGATCATACGGGTGCGCAAACCACCAAAGTAATGCCTAATAATCAAAATATTAAATAAATTGCAAGATTGGAAGAATTATTTACTTCGAAGTAACGTAAGTATCTACATTATTAGCTAGAAAATCACATCAACAATCCTAATATAATTTCTAATTAACAAGCAATTCACTCAATATTTTTTTGATTTTTACTTATTTAAATGAAAGTTAATCTATATGTAATGACGTGCAAAAATTAACATGCGATTAATGCAGCCTAACATGCAAACTATATGTCATGCGACAATATGACATAATTCTAATGATGGGCAAATTATTTATTTTTGGTATTTTTTCAATGAAATTCGGAATTAAAAAATGCCTAAATTAACATGCAATCTTTTCTAAAAAATGATTTGATCTATCCTAAAGTGATTCCTTTTTGGTATTTTTATGAAAATTCGAAATTATTAAATATCCTAAATAATCCACTAAGATTAAAACAATCTTTAATTTAAACCAGGAAATATGCTACTCTAAATCCCAATTTAAATCAAATAATTATCTTATTCTTTATATATTTAAGATTCCCTAAGCATGCAAAATTTCTAATTTAAATCCTAACTAACATATTTTTTTATTTTCTTTATTTAAAAGGAAAACAATTAAACAAAGATAAAAACCACGTTCAAACAAGCCATGCAATCCGCAAGATTCTTCTTATCAAATTCAAATTAGGCAAATAAATCAAATTAACGGTCATATCTATAAGGTTATAGATATTGACGGAAAGTTGATTGTTTGAATTTGGAAAGCGAATAAAATCTATTATCGTATCCAAGTGATTATGGATAAGATAATGATTTTCCGTATTATCGTGTATCGTACTTTAGGGATAAGGTCAGATAGTCGTCTAGATATGTTGTCAAATAAGGAATGATTCCTAATTTTGAGTGTTTTAGAATATTGCGGACATCACAAAATTATCCTAAGATATCTAGCTAACTACCAAAGAATATCCACGAAATATTCAAACAACCGAAAATTAGGAAACCAAATATTTTGAAAATATGAGATAATGTTCTTACCTAATTTTGAGATATTTCCAATTCGAACTCGCGGATCAAGATTGCGGATCGGAATGGCATCCAATGGTTGGTGGCCTATGGGCGCGGTGGCTAGGACATCGGCGTCGCGGTATGGCTCCGGTGTTGCTTGGTGAAGTATCGACCTCAACTAGCTTGCAACAGTTCGTGGTGTGGAAGGTTCACAGAGGGGTGGCTCGCGGTGGTGCTTGATGATTACTGACTGAATTGTTGCAACGGTGGAAGCTTATTGGAAAAACCTGAAATAAAAGAGCCAAGCACCACAGAGAGTAATGCTTGTTGGATGATTTGCTTTGATTAGATCGAGAGCGTCAAAGACTCGTCAAGTAGCTGGAAGGCACTGCAACTTTGCCAGGCTACTGCTGGGGCATCGGATGAGTGTGCGTAAGAGCTGCCTCGCGGTTGTGCAATTCACCAAGGCGGAGGAACACAGAGGAACACGGATGGCAGGGCCGTGAGAAGTGTGGACAACCGCAAGGAATTGTGGACTCTGTGTTTCAGAATGAGCAAAATGTCCACTTTGTCCTTCACCTCTCTTCTCAGTAAATTTGTCGTCGTCTTTCTTGTCTCTTCAGTGTGTAGACTTTGATCGAGAAAGAAAGTTATTGGTGGAGGTCTTCTCGATGCCAAAATCTTGTGTGCCTTGCATGACCAACAAAAAGGAAGAAAACCTTTTTTCTTTCTTGTGGTCATCTCTGTGAAGCCCTCAAAGGAATCGTCTCTTTCTCTCTTTGTTGTGTTACCCAGCTTTCACGACTCTCTCTCTCCCTCTCTTGCTCATGTGTTACACTCTTGCTCTAAAAAATTGTCTTCTGAAAATTATGAGAGCCCCCTCTGAAGTGAAGCCCCATCCTCCTTTTATATACTTTTTTTTCACCAACAAATCTTTGAATGCATGCATATTTTTTCCTCTTTCTTTTCAATCATATATTCCTTTTGTTGACTAAATCTTGCTCTCAACTATTTATTTCCTCAAATAATTGATCTCACAAATATCACGAGAATTATGTCGATTACTTCTTTCTTATTTGCTATGTGACCAAAATCTTGATAATATCAAGCTTTATCGCTTCAAATTTTCATCAAATTTTCCTAACTTGATACACATGATTTCGGCCACCGTAGGCTTAGTCCGGTTAAGTTCAGAATCATTCACTCAAGTCCATCCGCTGCGCTCCAATGCAAATGTAACTATATGACCCTAAATCACTACAAAAAAACTGGATTTTTGCTACGAAAATTTGCGACGAAAAAATTTTCGTCGCAAATTTGCGACAAATTTTCCAACGAAAATTAAAATTCGTTGGAAATTTCCAACGAAAACGTTTTCGTCGCACATTTCGTTGGAAATTTCCAACGAAAAATTTTTCGTCGCAAAATTCGTTGGAAATTTCCAACGAAACAATTTTCGTCGCAAAATTCGTTGGAAATTTCCAACGAAAAAAAATTCGTTGGAAATTTTCAACAAATTTTGCGACGAATTCAAAAAACCCGGTATTGTTCGGCATTTTTTGTATTCGTTGAAAATTTCCAACGAATTTTCCAACGAATTTCAATTTTCCGGGCCATTATTTCAGTTTGTACAATTTTCGTTGGAAAATTCGTTGGAAATTTTCAACGAATTTTTTTTCGTTGGAAATTTTCAACGAATTTTCCAACGAATTTCAATTTTCCGGACAATTATTTCAGTGTGTACAATTTTCGTTGGAAAAGTCGTTGGAAATTTCCAACGAATTTTTCCAACGAATTTTCCAACGAATTACAAAAAAACCCGTTATTGTTCGGCATTTTTTATATTCGTTGGAAAATTCGTTGGAAATTTCTAACGAATTTCAATTTTCCGGACAATTATTTCAGTGTGTACAATTTTCGTTGAAAAAGTCGTTGAAAATTTCCAACGAATTTTTTTTCGTTGGAAATTTCTAACGACTTTTCCAACGAATTCCGAAAAAAACCCAGTCCTGTTTGGCATTTTTTATATTCGTTGAAAATTTCCAACGAATTTTTCAACGAATTTTAATTTTTCGGACAATTATTTTAGTGTGTACAATTTTCGTTGCAAAATTCGTGGGAAATTTCCCACAAATTTTACAACGAAAACCCTACTTCTTTCTTATTCAATATTTTCGCGCTCGTTATTCCCACAACTTTCAATTTCCACATTCACACACACACACACACACACACACACACACACTCTCTCTCTCTCTCTCTCTCTCTCTTCTTCGCCTTCACCTTCTCCCTCCGTCTCCCCCTCCGCCTCCCCCTCCGACTCCTCCCCCGCCGCCCCCCCTCCTCCTCCGGCTCCGGCTCTGGCGCCATGGACACCAAGCCTCCGACGCCCCCGACGCCATCAAGCCTCATCACCGGTGAGGCTAGGAGACGACGACGGACTTGACGAGCGGTGGCCCCGAAGCCTGCTCCCGCCCCTGCTGCTTCTTCTTCTTCTTCTTCATCTTCGGCCATGGCGAGGGCCGAGCTCGCCATGGCCGGCGAGCTTGAGCTCGCCCAGATCTGGGCGAGCTCAGCCCTCGTTGGCGACGAGGCTTGCCCTCGCCGACCATGGCGAGGGCCGTGCTCGCCATGGCCGGCGAGCTCGAGCTCGCCCAGATCTGGGCGAGCTCGGCCCTCACCGGCGACGAGGCTTGCCCTCGCCGGCCATGGCAAGGGCCGAGCTCGCCATGGCCGGCGAGCTCGAGCTCGCCCAGATCTGGGCGAGCTCGGCCCTCGCCGGCGATGAGGCTTGCCCTCGCCGGCCATGGCAAGGGCCATTTTTCGATAAAAAAAAAAAATTTTCGACCAAAATAAAAATTTTTTTCGATGGAAAAAAAATTTCCACGATTTTTAGCTCGACCAAAAAAAAATTTGTAATTTCCAACGAAAAAAATTCGTCGGAAAAAAAAAATTCGTTTACAATGAATTTAGCCACGAGTTTTCCAACGAAATTTTCCAACGAAAAAAAATTTATCGCAAATTTCCAACGAAAATTGAAATTTTTCGTTGGAAAAATTTCCGACGACTTATTACCAACGAATTTTTTTTTTGTTGGAAAATTCGTTGGAAATTCGTTTTCCAACGAATTTCTCCAAATTTTTCGTTGAAAATTTCGTCGGAAAAAACATGTTTTTTTGTAGTGAATACTAATTCAAATGTTCTTAAGTTATGTGCAATTTAACTAATTTTTTTAGTCTGGGGATTGGGATCGATCCCTAATTTTTATGCAACGAACGACTGACTAAATCGTCAAAATTTAGGTGTCAACACGATTCCAATTTTAGGAACCGGGAATTGGACCGATACTCTTGAGAACCAGACCAAATCTGCCAGTCCGGTCCGGTCCGGTCCGGTTCTCGATTTGGACGGTCCATCTTGCTTGCCCCTAATGATTTTCACATATGTTGTGGCTACTATGTCCTTGATCAATGTTGGAAAGCTTGAGTTGTTTTGGCTGAATGATTTGTGAAAAAATTAGACTCGAACTTGAAAAAGCCAAAATTTTAGAGGCCAATATCTTATCATACACATATATTTTGTGAAATAAAATTTATGCCACAAGGAAGAGGGAGAGACAAGCATTCCAACAAAATTTCATGGGAAATTAGTTGGCCGAAAGGTGACGCTGATGTGGCAGACATGTTAGCGGCCAGTCAGTAGTTGAGTTAGCAATGAATTTTCAAAATTTACAAGAGCAATTGGTCAGGAGGAAGAAGACATTGACGTGGCAAACATGCCGATGCCACGGCAAGAGTCGAGTGAGCAGAAAGCTAAAAGTTGGCAGGCTGATGTGGCATGTGTCCGATGATGACGTGGCAGTTGTGGCGAGTGAGAAATAATGGAAATGCTTAATTAGTGGGAGTTCTTTTGTGGAATTATGAGTTTTGTACAATAATGTAGGAATGAAATTCAACTAATTTTCCCCATAAGTATTTTATCCTAATCAAGGATGAGTACATCTAAGTCATACTTCTCATCACATGTTTGTAGTTAGTCAAGAATTGACACGTATGATTTGATTTTAAGCCAAGAGAAGAAGAATAAAGAAACGACAGACCACGCAACCAAGCATCATGCTCGGACACGTAATGAAAAAGGTTCAATGTGAATCCTTGGGTACTTTGCCAAAAATAATTTAGTTATTGGGATCAAATGCATACAAAATCTTCTAGGCCTTTGAATTTTCGGAAGTACTATTAATCGAACAAGATGTTGAATAGCAGCCCATATTGAATATACAATGCCGTACCTACAAAGCAAAGTCAAAACAATGGATCAATACCTGATTAATTGACCGGAAAAAGGTCAGCGATTATATTTTTCAGACTAAATTATATATAATCACTATGATATTTTCAAGAAAGCAATTTAGTGAACAATGTCTTCATGTAATAACAGGAAAAGTGTAATAAAAATCATAAACATATTGTATTTGTACAAATTTAGTCTTAAACTTTTTAATGGTGCAAATTTGATCCTAAACTTTTTGACCTAATGTCAATTCAGTTCTTCTGGCTAAATTTGGATGGATATTACTAACATAGATGCCAGCTAACACTGATGTGAATAATTTTTAATAATATTTTAATAATTTTTTGATTGATTTATTTATTTTTCCTTTTTTTTTCTTTCTTCCCTTCCTTCCTCCTCCAGTTGGTTGTTGAACCTCATTGACTAGCCATAGATGAGGGCTAGCGAGGCTCGTCCTCACCACCCTCGCCAATTCCGGTGAGGTGGTGCCTTGTCCAGTCTTTGGCGAGGCTTTAGAAGCTCGTGCCCTCTAGTGAGGGCTCGAGCCTCACTTGGCCATGGCAAGGCTCGAGCTCTTGCTAGGGGCCACAAGGTCTAAGGTTGTGACCTCGTAGCCTCTAGCAAGGGAGAGCCTCGCCAACTTAGTGGGAGGCCACCCTCTCTGTTGCTGGCGAGGTACCTTGTCGATCCTCGCCTCTGGCCGGTCGTCGAGGTTCAGCGACTAGCAGGAGGAAGAAGGAAGGAAAAAAAAAAATAGAAAGAAAGAAAAGAAAAGAAAGGAAAAATAAAATAAAAAATTTAATTTTTTTTAATATTATTAAAAGTTGTCCACATCAACGTTAGCCGGCCTATGTGGTATGATCAATATCCACGTCAACAATATCCGATCAAAATTAGTTGGAAGAACTAAATTGGCTCTAGGTCAAAATGTTCACGACTAAATTAGTATAATTGAAATGTTTAGGACTAAATTGGTATCAATGCAATAGGTTTGGACTTTTCTAACACTTTTCCCTGGAATAACAGACACCACTTGGCAAGATTGAAATTGTCTAATTGTTGAAGATTCCCACAAGTCGGTCGAAAGGTTATGTTCTAAGGCAGATGCAAACTTTGACCAAGATGAGAGAAATCTATATCAATTACAGATAGACGTTAACTAATATAATTGAATCACGTGGCTCTTGCTATATGAAACATCATCAGTTTTAAGACATTGTCTAACCAAGTTTTGACGTTTCTTTGGTTTATATTTCTGCTGCAGATAACTACGTGCATAATTATCTGAAAAAGATTTTCATCATTCTCCCACGGCAACAAATATAATCTCTACAAGCAACGTGCCAGAAAATCTACAGAATTCAAAGTCTTCAATGGCTGGGGATATGAGAAAGTCAAACCCTATTATCGTGCCAACTTTCATGCCCATCATTATGTAGGAGAAATTTCAGCTATTTTCGTCCAATTCGATTGCCACCAATTTTAAGGGAAGTGTGGAATTCTACGATCGAAGTTTCGCCGTCTATACCCTCGCATGCACTATAAATAAGGAACGCTTGATAGAGTTGGTAATGCAAGCTCAAGAGAACAGAATCACAAATGAAGATGGCAAACTTCACTTTGCACCATCTCTTGGCATGTCTCCTTCTCTTTGTAGCTCCTTTGTTAGCTTTTGATATCAGCACTCCTGATAATTTCCTGCAATGCCTCTCTCTTCACTCCAAAAATGCAACCGCAATCTCTAAACTCGTTTATACTCCAATCAACTCTTCCTACTCTTCTGTCTTGGACATTACCATACAGAACCTGCGCTTCTTGACTCCTTCTGCTCCGAAACCCTTATTCATTGTGACGCCGCTCGATGTGTCCCACGTCCAAGCTGCCATCATCTGCTCCCAACGGTACGGGCTCCAAATGAGGACCCGAAGCGGCGGTCATGACTACGAGGGCCTTTCATATATGTCTGAAGTCCCGTTTGTCATTGTCGACATGGCGAATCTCCGATCAATCTCCGTGGATGCAGAGGAGAAAACCGCATGGGTCCAATCGGGTGCGACAGTCGGCGAGCTTTACTATAGGATTGCTGAGAAGAGCAAAACCCTAGGCTTCCCGGCTGGCCTCTGCCCAACAGTTGGCGTCGGCGGGCACTTCAGTGGAGGAGGCTACGGCACACTGCTGCGCAAATATGGCCTTGCTGCTGATAATGTAATCGACGCGCAGTTGGTGGACGCCCAAGGTCGGCTCCTGGATAGAGAATCAATGGGGGAGGATCTCTTTTGGGCCATCCGAGGCGGAGGAGGTGGCAGCTTTGGCGTAGTAGTGTCCTGGAAAGTCAAGCTGGTCCCGGTGCCGTCAACCGTGACTGTGTTCACGGTCCTGAGGACATTGGAACAAAATGCGACGAAGCTCGTGCACCAGTGGCAACTTGTTGCGAACAAGCTCCCTGACGACCTATTCATACGGCTGATCTTGCAGAGCTACAACTCTGGCCCCAACGGGACGAGGACGATGCAAGCCATTTTCAACACCCTTTACCTGGGCGGGGTCGACTCGCTCCTTGAGTTGACAAGAAGCAGCTTCCCGGAGCTTAACATCACGAGACAGGACTGCACCGAGATGAGCTGGATCGAGTCCGTCATCAACTTTGCAGGGTTCGCGAGCGGAGAACCCTTGGAAGTCTTGCTCAACAGGAGCTCCAACACCAAAACATTCTTCAAGAACAAATCGGATTATGTGAAGGAGCCAATCCCCGAGAGTGGCTTGGAGGGTATGTGGGAGAGGTTCTTTGAGGAAGATCAAGGGGTGCCTATAATGATTTGGAACCCCTATGGCGGGAAGATGGCCGAAATCGCCGAATCTGCCATTCCCTTCCCTCACAGAGCTGGGGTTTTGTACAAGATCCAGCACATTACGGCCTGGAACACTGGAGGCAACGAGGTTGCTCCGAAGCATGTGAGCTGGATACGAAGCTTCTACAGTTATATGGCACGGTATGCGTCGAAATCGCCTCGAGAGGCCTACATCAACTACCGGGATCTCGACATAGGAATGAACAACGTGAAAGGCGACACGAGCTATAAGCAAGCGAGCGTTTGGGGAAAGAAATACTTCAAGAACAATTTCGACAGGTTGGTGCGTGTGAAGACCGCGGTGGATCCGGGCAACTTTTTCCGGCATGAGCAAAGTATTCCTCCGTTTTCATCTTGAAAGAAAAAGAAGAACGGTGGAGTTTAGGTGCATTCATCGCAATAACAAGATGATACTTTGTAATTAGTGGAACATTTGACGATGTCGATGTTCGAGCTTTGTGCGGGTTATTTGCTAAATAACATTTATTTATTTCAAAAAACAAAGGTCAAGTTCACTATGATGCTAGTACTTGTAAGCATGCTTTACATGGATTTTTACGACATTTTTTTTTATAAAGTTTCGCTTACTTAACTAAAAGTTCTTTTCGCTCTCACATTTAACTTGTATAAGCATAAAGATGTGTGCTATTTGCCCGTTCGTAGTTGAGTTAGTTTTACTATGTATATGTGTGTGTGCGCGCGCGCGCGCACGCGTCATGATAAACTTAGATACTTAAAAATATATCACTCTGTATAAACTCCATACATAAACATAGCCGATTATACTATGATTAGACATTCGTATTTAGGTTAATGTCTCACATACATTTCTTTATACTATATCTTTTCTTAGCAAAACCTTGAATTTTATTTGGAACAGAAAAGACTTCTCACATCAATACTAAATATATCAATTGTACAGAAAAATCTCTTTGGCAATAATATTAGACAGAAGCCTGCGCGATGTGTGCGATTACGATGTTTATACGATATGTTGTTTTCATTAATCATGAACTTCATAGTTACTAATACTTGTCTAATTGTAGCTTTTTGTCGGTCTTGAAACAAGAGTATGATGACCCATGGTTTTTAAAGAAATCTTGTCATAGGAGGAACTCTGACCTCTCCTATTTCCAAAGAAGCTAGGTGTGAAGTAAATAACTTTTTTCTAGTTCCAAAGAATAACACGAATGGGCAACAATGTCTACAGCGATTTCTTGTCATCTCATTGAGACCATATTGAAATACGAAAATTGATTATCTTAATCTCTTCTTCGCCGATTGCAACAAAATAGTATTGACCAATTGTTTTTCATGTCTAATTTGGTGTTTTCAATCTTAGAGAGAAGGAGAAAGTACGCAATATCGAACTTTAGAAGACCAATGATGTGCGCTCTGTTTGGACTCTTACATGAAAAAAATAAAGGTTAATACCACGAAAAGCCTCAAACTAATACACATGTGACAATTTTATCATGAACTAATTTTTTGATCACTAAAAACCCCAAATTGGTACGCTTATGATAATTTTACTCTGAACTAATTTTTGACCACAAAAAACCCCAAATTGGTATACCTGTGACCAATTTACTCTTTATTAGTTTTCATTAAATTTTACAATCAAATTGTTAAGATTGATGACACGTGATAGTTGATGGGTGTACTAATTTGGATTTTTAGTGGTCAAAAAATTAGTTTGGGATAAAATTATCACAAATGTACCAGTTTGAGGTTTTTTATGGTCAAAAAATTAGTTCGGGATAAAATTGTCACGGGTGTACCGGTTTGGGATTTTTAGTGGTCAAAAAATTAGTTCAGGGGTAAAATTATCACAGGTATACTAGTTTGAGATTTTTAGCAGTCAAAAAATTAATTCAGAGTAAAATTGTCACAAATATACTAATTTGGGGTTTTTCATGGTATTAACCCAAAAAATAATTACTATTAATCCGAAAAAAAATCCACATCGATTCCGGTCGTTATTGACTTGATATTAAACTTATCAGAAAATTTTTTCACCGTGAAAATAATTACTGTTTATAATTGGCCTAAAAGAAGAAGTTACTACCTTTGAATGCATGCTTGAGTTGAAAAGGGCAATTATTCAACTATAAGCTTAGATAGAAGCACTTAGGTGTCACTCTTTTTTTGTGGAAAACGCGAGAAAGCCAATCTTTGCAATAAGAACGACGGTTTCTTGGCTATTCAGAATATTACGTGTCATCAATGGAGGCAATGTTTAGGGAAGAGTATGTTATTATATATTTATATATATAAATGAATATTTCGGTGAATAGATTGTGGAAATAAAAAAGAAAAATGAAAGCTTAGTCTTGCCACGTTTCAATTGACCAGGTCCACTAACTTCCAACAACTCTAATCCAGGAGAAAATATTGGGTATCACTTTGATTCTACGCTAGCAAAAAACGAGTCATTCTTATTGCGACACGTGTCGCCGGGCCCCACCTCAGCAAAATTTTTGAACAAACAAACGTGGTCATCTCTCTCTTTACTCCATGATTGAACTCTTTCTTTCTCTCTCGATCTCAAGAAAATAGGACTAATTTCATAAAAAATCTCAAATTTTAGGTGAAGTCTCAAATCCATATCAAGTTTTTTTTTTATCTTAAAAAAATCTCAAACTTTAGATCAAATCTCAAATTTATCCCGAACTTTTTTTTTATCTTAAAAAAAACCTAAAACTTTAAGTCTAGTTCCAAATTTGTCTCTAATTTTGTTTTATGTAAAAAAAATTCACCAAAATTCAATTTATTACACACGAGTGGGATTGTGAGTGAATTCTAGCAGAACGAAGCTGAAGAATCTGGGAGGGAGTCCGGAGGTGTGATGCTGTGAGTCGAGGATTTTGGAGTTTTGTTTGGTTGTCTGGAGGCAAGATCATAAGAAAAACTAAAATTGTTGCGTGTCTGGCGTGCAAAGCACCATGACCTCAAGCCTCGGAAATCAAACAAAATTTTCTCCCCCCTCCTCTTTACAATCAACCATGAGAGCCGCGACGAGAACGCCATGCCCTCCATGACCCGGCTTGCGAGGAGGAACAAGTGCGGAGTGGCGGCTGCGGTGCCCTCATAGATGCTGTCGAAATTGCAGGCGATGGAGAGGCAGAGGACGACGGCGGTGCCGGTGAGGCGGTGAGGACGCAAAGGCGCCGGATCCAGTCTCTAGGAATGAACACGGTGGGCTCCCAAATGAGGCCGAGGGAGGGGAAGGCAATGAAGAAGGGGACGTAGAGGGAGCTTGTAGAGGAGGGAGAGGACAAGGAAGGCGAGTCTTTAATGGGCAATTATGCAATAATGAAAATGGGTCTCAAGTGGGTTAGGAGCAAACCCATTTTGACCCATATGTAATTAGCCATTTATTTCTTGAACCAATTTAAATCTGTTTGTTTTTATATTAGCCTACTCATTTATCAAATGAGTTAATGAATGAGTTTTGGACCCATTTTGCCACCTATAATAAATATATACTGTTTTTTTAGTTCGAAATAGGGTGCTTAAGTGAAGCATATTAGCTGAGGATGCAACAAATCCAATGTTTGCAATATGAAGGATGCTTTTCTAGTCATCTATAGTCCAATCATGAGAGGTGATTTTTAAAAAAGTACTTCGTTATTATCCAATCATGAGAATCATATGGAATTGGAATAGACATTACCTTTTATTTCTTAGGGTTAATCCTACAAAAAAAAAACCTTAAACTAGTATACTTAAGACTAATTTATTCAAAAGTAATTTTTTGACTACAAAAATCTCCAAACTGGTACACTTGTGATAAATTTACCTCCAATTAATTTTCGTTAAATTATACTATTAAATTGTTAAGTTGGATGATATGTGGCAGTTGACAGGTATACTAGTTTGGGGTTTTACCCCTCTGTTTGTTACATGTTTACCAATTTGTGGTATTTCGTTGTATTAATTCAATTTAACAGAGGGTAAATTCGTTACAAGTGTACCGGTTAGGATTTTTTGGTGGTCTAAAAATTAGTTCGGGGTAAATTTGTCATATGTGTATCAATTTGGAGTTTTTCGTGGTATTAACCTTATTTCTTGAAGGAGTATCAACCTATATCTTGGAGAGCAAAATGTTCCGAGGCGATTTTGCCCCATGTTGCACTGCTAATTTTGTAGTCATGATTTTCAGGCGTTGATCATCGAATTCGTGACCTGGTGCAAATCCAAGATCTACGGGACTCTACCATGGCAACATTATTGACATTCAATAGAAAACATATCGAATTCAAAAGGCAAACTTCCATGTGACTTCTTTTATACTAATATTAGGGTAATAGACATTTGTCCCCCGGAGGCCTTGTTACATTGCCTTCATGCTTTAGCACACATCTAGGACTTAGGACGTCAATTTATCTCTTGCCAAGGTTTAATTATGTAAGCAATCATTAAGGACAGTTCGATAAACATGCGAAGTCAGATGCCCAAGTGCAACCATATAGAATGAGCTATGGGCCTCACCCATCGCGAGATGCATAAAGATCCAATGCAATTTTGAAAAAGATTTTGAAAATGAATTTTTACAAAAGCTGAATGCTATTGGATGGATTTAAAACCCCACTGGATATCTGAAACCCCATTCAATTTTACCGCCGTACTTTACTTGTCTTGAGCAAGCTCATATACTATCGTCATATTATGTCAAAAAATGGATTTTACATCAAATAGTATAGAGGTGCAATGCATTTTCAAGAGTATTGCATGAAAAGGTCTAACGGATTTTTAAAGGACAATAATCATTACAAATGATAGATAGGCCAAAGGCAATCTTCACTTTTGTTCTGTAAAAAATGGGCCTCATGTCTTGTCGGATGAGTCATATGGAAAATTCTCTTTGAATAAACAGGCCAAATGTTGAGGCCGAACGCAATTTTGAAATGGGCCTCACCTAATGAGGACGTCCAATGCATTTTTTTTTTTTTTTGGAACAGTTGCAGCACTTGATTTTGCAAAATGGACCCACTTGGGTAATTTTGTGATTTAAAGGCATGGGTTCTTAAATAGAAGGAAAGGAGTCAAAGTGCTCTAATAAGACACGCTCAAGAACTTGTGATGTTGGACTCCTACCGAGTGAGGTAAACTATAGGGTTAAGGCTCCCTTGCCACGGGTGGGTTAAAGGCTCCCCATGAAATGAGCGGAATCGAGTCGGCTTACTACCCCCACAACTTGTAGACGACCTTGGCTTCCTCAACACTTTCCCAGCTGGCTTCCTAGAATGCAATCCGGAGTTTCTGATAGTTGTCAACACCTAAATTTGCATCTATGTTTCTCTATCACGTTTCATGTAAATTAAGGATCTAATTTGTTAACAATAACAAGAGTTGACCCCTAACCCAAAAAATTGTCGACAGTATTATTTAGCATTCACTTATCTTGCTACGTTTCATTGCAATTAGGAACATTGTGATTTCGGCCAATGATAGAGCCATGAGCATGCTTTGGTCGGCCGCCCACAGGGATTTAGGATTTGGAAAGAATTGAAACAAGTGAAAATTGGAGGGATGAGAGAGGAGCACGCATTGAAGGACCTCGTGTAGGCAAAGGGAACAAATCCATTAATGAGGATGGTGAGCCCTTGCATGGCCGGCCAAACTAGGAGGGAAGGGGGCATTCACTTTGCCTTAATTTTTTTCAACAATTTGTCTTAAAAGGCTTGAGGTATTAAAAGAAAAAGGAGATTAGGGTTTGCAAGGAGACATTTGTTTCTCACTCACTTGCTCTCGTTCTCTCTTTGGCCGAATTCGGAATAATTACTAAATCGGTGATGAACTTTTAAATTTTGTCAATATAATACTTAATATTTGCGCAAAATTCAAATGTAATCCTTCTAGAAATAGTAGCCAAAATTGCTAGTGTAACGTTTAGTCATCGCCGGTCATCTTACGTGGTATGCTAACATGGACAATTTGTGAATTGCCACGTAAGTGGTTTTCTATGACAATCTGTCAGAAGGATTACATTAGAATTTTGTGTAAAGATTTAGAACTATGATTACAAAATTAAAAAATTTATGACTGAATTAACGTTCATACAATAAATTGAGGACCAGTTTTGTAATTTTCCCTCCGAATCCTCAATCTCTCCCTCTCGGCCATCTCTAATTTTCTTGCTCTCATTCTCTCTTAGTCGTGTGTGCGCGTGTTGTACGTGTTTCTTTTGTCATTGTGATTTATAAGAGGTCGTTCAAGCCATTCTGAAGTATCCAAGGTAAGATCAGTGCACTTGTTTCATTTGAATCTCCATTTTTCTCGATTCATCATCATCATCGGAGCTTAATCTCCACAGTTCAAAGTCAAACACGAGAGCCCGCTTCGCCTATGCGGGCGTTGCGAGCTAAATTTCTCCATCTTCCGGAGCAGTGAGTTCATTTTGGCGAAGAGATCTGTGTGTTTTCACGTGCAAAAAGCAATCTTATTTTTGGAAGAATCGATCTTAGCGAGCTCGCTTCGCCTATGCGGACCTTAATCCTCTTTGTTTGTTCATGACAATCTCTGTCCCGCAGTTTTCCGCTCCTGTTTATCATCATTTTTGATCTCATTTGTATGTCATTTAGGTCATAGTCAGGATCAAACGGTCACCGCGCATATTAATTTGACCACAGAGCAGGACAGACCATGGCAATTTTCTGAATGTCTAACTCATAGATTAAGCGTTTCCTGCAAAATTTACGCTACCAAGGACCAAGAGCTAGGCCAAATTCAATTTCAAATGCACAACTCCTTATCCTCCGAATTAAATAACCTCTTCAGTAATAATCAGAATTGCCTAATCGGTCATCACTAACCTTGATCATGGAGCAGAACACCACCGGCCTTGATCGCACGTTGACCCGCCCGACGATCAGCAGGTAAACCGGTACCTCATGACTGGCTTCCAATAGGCAAACCACCTCGTAGAGCCTCCATCTTCCCTGTGTCCTCGCCACGTCTGAGGGGAAAAAAAAACACATGCCGAGCTGATAATTTGGGAACCGAGAGAGACCAACAACATGTTGGAAATATGGGATAAATTGATGGGTGAATGAGAAATTGATGCTCAAAGAACACCCTTAAGTTGAAAGTGGGAAGTGAAAAGCACTAGTCCCACATTGCAAAGAAAGAAGGTTATGGAGTGCTTTATATACAGTTACACTTATTTGAAGTGGTAACTATCAAAGCACAAACTCTCTGCCTCGCGCGTAGGCGCAGGGGGGGTGCAGTTTCATTTCTTTGTAACGGCAGACAGAATTAATTGGCCGTTATTCCTGACGCGTATTGATTTGTAACGGATTTGTAACGGCGGATTCAATTGGCCGTTATTATTCCCGAACAGCTCTCCCCTCTGTTATATTTTTATCGAAATCATTCTTCTTCTAAAACCGCTCTCTGTTTTTTCCTTCTAAAAAACAGTTCTCTGCATTTGCATTGTTTTCGATAGTGTTCATTTTCCGAGTTTGTTCGAGTTTGCCGGAAGCTTGGAAGTGCCGCGATCTCTTCTTCGCTGTCAGCCGTTGTATCCTGGGAGACAGACGTTCGAAAAACCTCAATCGCGTCCTGGAGGGAACGAATCTGTTTTAAGGAAATTGTGTCGAACACAGGTCTCGGTATTCGATTGTATCGATTCCTACTTTGTTATTGTAGTATTGTAGTTTCATTTCTTTGTAATTCCGTTTTGTTATTACGATTTCGTTTCTTTGTGATTCCGTGTTGTTTGTGATATTTAAGCTTATGCCGATTTGAATTTTCTCAACACAACATGCGAAGGCCTCTCAACGATGAGTGGTAGTGACACGGGTGAAATCTAGAGCTGAACAAGGAATACTGAATTGAAGACGTGTCGGATCTCTCTGGCGTTTCGTCAAACGCATGATTACCAGAATGAGGATGCACAGAGCAACCGCAGGACAGAGGTACGACCTTCATGATCGAAGAAGATATTTAAACTTCTCAATCAGAACAAACGGAGACGAAGATGCATCAACGTCGAAAACCCAGCAACAGACTGTTGGCGTGATGATGAGATCGTCGCAACGCCAGGCGCCAGGTCACAACCGAGGATCGGAGGATGATGGCACGAGATTTTTGCTACTGCCATTGCCTCGGAACCTCTCGCAAGCTTCTCAGGCTCCTAATCCCAACACGTCGCCTTCGCGAACCTTGTTGAACCGGCCAATCTCATCGAATGCCAGTGGAAACTATTTGCTTCCTGGATTGCTTGAATTCACTGAACTGTCAAGGAAAGAAGATCAATGAAGGGACTCCGAGGATTTCGCGATGAAGACACTTGGCAACGGCGAAATCCAGCGATGTTATCACTCGACAGAGATATTCAGATGCGATGCGACTGGCTCCGGCCTGAGTGAGATGGATAAGCTTCGAATGAATGCTGTGAAAGCGAAACAGACGGAAGTAGCAACCACGGCGCCGAAGGAGCAATGCAGAGAGCTCCGCCGTGGGAGAGAGAACGGGGATCGTCGCCTGAAGGTTGGAAGAAGAGAAATGATGCGAGCCGGCGGAGATGGTCGAAGGCTAGTTAGAATCGGTAGTAAATCACTTCCGGCGAACCTCCAATCGGCGAAAATGGAGCCTCGTGCGAGAGAGAATCGCTAGGATTCCCCCGTCCGAGCGCTCGTGCATGGACTGAAGCTAATGAAGAAAATGGGATTGATCTCTGGGCTCTATGGGCTCAAGTGACGAGTGAATTGGACTTAAGAGATGGGCTGAACCTGATGTGTTTGGGATTTGTTTATTACTTTTCTTCTTCTTCTTCTTTTCTCTGTAATTTTTTGTTATTTATTCCTCCATTCATTTATTATCTATCTATATTTTTATTTTCAAAAAAGCACGTTCGATTTGCCGGCAAAAAATTCAGGCATCAACGCTCCGCTCTCATGCCCAAAAGTCATTGATTACCCGGGCTCGGGGCCATAGAGGCTGAGTCTGCGACACCAGTGTCTGTATTGGCGTGTTTGGTGGCCCTTCTGGGTATGCGGCTCGTGTGCCCAAGTTATAGGCACTCGGGCTTGGCCCCAATGTTTGTGCTCAAGTCCCTGGCGGCTATGTCTTGGTTCTTGCTCTCGCGCCCAAATTAGACACCTTAGGCTCCATTGAAATAGGGCCCAAGACCCCAGTGCTAATGCCCACGTATATCGAGGCCGATTCTCCAGTGGCCATACCTGTGTACCCAGCTCTCGCATCCAAGTCATAGGCGCTCAAATATGGGTCTATCGAGGCCGTGCCCAGGTCGACAGAGGCCAAGTCGGCGGATAAGGTGATTCTAGAAAGCAATTTATCGACTGATATCTTCATCTCATAATAGAAACAACTTGGCAAAATTTTCTTTCTTTGGCCGATACAGCTTGGCAAGATTGAAATTGTCTAATTATTTGAATATTCGCGTACGTTGGTCGACGGGTTATTTTCTGAGGCGGATGCAAACTCTGACCAGGAAGAGAGATATGTATTCTAATAGAGATGACTAATATAACTGAATCATGTGGCTTTTGCAATGTGAAATATAGTCCTAAAGACATGCTCGAACCAGCTTTGACGTTTTCTTTGGTTTTCATTTCTTTTGCGGATGGACCACTCGAATAATTTTCCGAAAAAGGTCTAAATCGTTTTCTCACGACTACAGAAATAATCTTTAGTACATCTTTTCATATGTGATTCATTTCAGATAGTTAGATCATTTGGTGAAAATATTATACATAAAGAAAGACAATTACGCAACATGATAGGTCTCCATAGGCTGTGATAGAAGCTCATTTTAAAGATTTAATACCATTAAAAATCACAAATGATATCCTCACGATATATTTATTAGAAAGTAATTTTTATCTCATAAAAAATCTTAAACCGGTACCCCGACCCAAATCTACCCTCCGTTTGTATTCTATCCAATATCTTGTTAAAATGCATATGTAGATTTTCTATGTTGCGTTTGTCATTTTTCAACTTAGATCCGTCTTGTAGTTATTTGCCATGTGTCTTAACAGTATACATTTTAATGGGATACTGAACGAAATGCTAATGAAGGGTAGGTTTAGCTTAAGGATACTAGTTTCAAATTCTTTATGGGATGAAAACTGGTTTGGAGTGAATGTCAATTTATTCTGTCTAACTATATCGGTAACTATAGTTTTGTCATTGGAAAATTAAGTTCTCAAAAGCGGTGCTATTCATGCATGTTGGACGGATCAAAAAAGCCGTAATTATGCTATGAAGTGTTTGAAAGCCACAGCAGCTCACTATAATTATGAAGGTGCACATTATAAAAGCCGCAACATTTCTTTCATAGTTGAAGCAGCTTTAAGAGCACCAGACCAGATAGTCCCTTCAATGCATGATACAGTTTTTTGACAGAAAAAAAATTTGACCAGCTTTTGATTATTATTGATGTATATAAGCTCAATTGATAAGAGCAAAGTTTGGTTAAAGCAGAAGATATGAACATGACATTCAACAACTTGAAGGAAACCAAGAACTCATTAATAAAGTCATCAACAACAAATAGTGCAGTGATTATCGACGAGGGTTTTCACCAGTCAATAGCTTGAACGAAATTGACGACTTACTGATAAAGTCATCAACAACAAAAAATTGCATAATTTGCTAAGTGTTGAAGCAATGTCATTTATGAACAAACAAATAATTGGCAACACGTTAGTCCAAGACGAAGATGGTGCATTGACACGGACATGGGATTGCTAGATGGTTATGCCTATAATCTCGAGTTTTGTAACTTCTTATGGACGGCCATTACTGATAAATAGTATATTGTGTCTAATAATCTCTTGTAAATAAGTGCTTATATATGAATATGAAGGTCCTGTTGTAATCATCGTAAAAAAACACACAATCAATATCAGAACATCAGCTCTTCTACTTTTACCCTTCATCTTCAATTTCCTGCACATTTACTCTTCCAGAACTTTAAATTCACTTACCATTTTATCTCTCTCACAACCTTCAAATTCAAGTGCCTGCATTTCAATTCCTTTACTTTCACGCCATCTACTTTCCAATCAAACATCAACAGAGACGCCTTTCCTCGACATTCACCGGATCGATTTATTTGCTAAGATTTTCTTACACCATTCATGATCAAATGAATCAATGCTGTGCTAATCTGGAAGATGATAAAAAGTCAAACGGTACACTTTCGTGTAAACTTTCATGCACATCGTTATCTATGACAAATTCGTCCACCCAGTTGGAACGGAAATGTGAAATCAAAAATCGACTTCGCCGTTTGTGCCCCCGCATGCACTATAAATAAGGCACCCTTCAGATAGTTGGTAATGCAACCTGAAAAGAACAAGATAACAAGTGAAGGTGCAAAACTTCACAGTGCATCGTCACTTGGCATGTCTCCTGCTCTTTTCAGCTCCTTTTGTAGCTTTGGCTATGAGCACTCCTGTGAATTTCCTGCAATGCCTCTCTCTTCGCTCTGACAACGCAACCTCAATCTCTACACTCGTTTATACTCCAATCAACTCTACGTATTCTTCTGTCTTGGACATTACCATACAGAACCTGCGCTTCTTGACTCCTTCTGCTCCGAAACCTTTACTCATCATGACGCCGCTCCATGTCTCCCATGTCCAAGCCGCCGTCATCTGCTCCCGGCGGTATGGAATCCAAATGAGGATCCGAAGCGGCGGTCATGACTATGAGGGCCTTTCATATTTGTCCGAAGTCCCATTCGTCATGCTTGACATGGTGAATCTTCGTTCGGTTGCCGTGGATGTGGAGGACGAAACAGCGTGGGTCCAATCCGGCGCAACGGTGGGTGAGCTTTACTATAGGATCGCTGAGAAGAGCAAAACCCTAGGCTTCCCAGCTGGCGTCTGCCCCACGGTCGGCATTGGCGGGCACTTCAGCGGCGGAGGCTACGGCATGTTGCTGCGCAAATATGGCCTTGCTGCCGATAATGTAATCGACGCTCAGTTGGTCGACGCCCAAGGTAGGCTCCTGGATAGAGAATCAATGGGGGAAGATCTCTTTTGGGCCATCCGAGGTGGAGGAGGCGGCAGCTTCGGCGTGGTAGTGTCCTGGAAAGTCAAGCTGGTCCCGGTGCCATCAACCGTGACCGTGTTCACACTCCAGAGGACTTTGGAGCAACACGCGACGAAGCTCGTGCACCAGTGGCAACTTCTCGGTAACAAGCTCCCCAACGACCTATTCATGCGGGTGATCTTGCAGAGCCACAACTCCGGTCCCAACAGGACGAGGACGATGCAAGCCTCGTTCAACACCCTTTACCTCGGTGGGGTCGATGCGCTCCTCGAGGTGACGAAGAGCAGCTTCCCGGAGCTCAACGTCACAAGACAGGACTGCACCGAGATGAGCTGGATTGAGTCGATCCTCTACTTCGCGGGGTTTCCGATCGAAGAGCCCTTGGAAGTCTTGCTCAACAGGAGCTCCAACACCAAATTATTCTTTAAGCACAAATCGGATTACGTGAAGGAGCCAATCCCAGAGAGTGGCTTAGAGGGGATGTGGGAGAGGTTCTTTGAGGAAGATGAAGGGGTGGCTCAAATGATTTGGAACCACTATGGCGGGAAAATGAGCGAGATCTCCGAATCTGCCCTTCCCTTCCCTCACAGAGCTGGGGTTTTGTACAAGATCCAGCACTTAACGTCATGGACCGATGGAGGCAACGAGGTTGCTTCAAAGCACGTGAGTTGGATACGAAGCTTCTATAGTTATATAGCGCAGTATGTGTCGAAATCGCCTCGAGAGGCCTATATCAACTACAGGGATCTCGACATAGGAACGAACAACGTGAAAGGCGACACGAGTTACAAGCAAGCAAGCGCTTGGGGAAAGAAGTACTTCAAGAACAATTTCGACAGGTTGGTGCATGTGAAGAACGCGGTCGATCCGGGCAACTTTTTCCAACACGAGCAAAGTATTCCTCCGTTTTCATTTTAATTTAGGTGTATTTCTCGCAATAATAAGACGATGCTTTGTAATAAATGGAACATTCCACAATGTCGACGGTTGAACTTTGTGTGGGTTTTCTTAGGGTGCTTCACATGGCAATTTTTTTCATATCTCGTGCTATTTGTTAAGGGTCCCGTTGATAATTGTCCCTCGGACACTAGATTTTTTGTTTTTTGTTTTTTATCAAAGAAACATTTTATTCATTTCCATGAATATACAATAGAAATACGCAGTCCAACTGCAAATCAAGACAACCAAACAAGTTCCATATGAGAGGATGAATTATTAGAGCAACGCTATGGGTCACATGCATGCTCAAAGAGCAAATTTGGGACTTCTTCAAACCAAAATCGGCAGCCAATCACCGAATTCGTCTTTAGTAATGAGCACACATAGAGATCTCTGTCCGGTTTTATGGCTTTGCCTTTTGGCAGTACACAGCTAGGTTCGGCATTTCCAACACCATCGTTGTGCAGAGTAACAAGGTTGAACATGCATAGATCTAACACCTGTGAGAGCGAAACCTTCACGAAACTTGTCTGATCTCTTTCGAAATTGGGCTTATACACCAATGAAACCCAAGAAAAGTGAAACCCCAAAATCATATATGCAAAAAAAACCATAAATTATGACTAGATCGGGATGGAAACCTCCCCAAAACAGGAGAGAGAAACTTCTAGTTCTAAACTAAATCAAAAGAGAAAAACTCCTCAAAACAGGAGAAAAGCAAGAAAAAGAGAACAAAGAATCAAATTGGCCAAAGAAAAAGGAAAAAGGGAGGGAGGGAGATCTAGCTCAAACCCTCCCCTCTATAGAGATTGTGATATCTTGAAAATTCAACTCAATTTGGTGATTTTATGAAGTAGTGATTTCGTTAACATTCTATTAGTTAATTCTTGCCCTGACTTGATCACTCAGGGAATACTAATCAAAGGGGAAAGACTATCGAATAATTTATTTTTAACAGCCGTCCGTTAGTTCGAGATAAACTATAGCCGCGATTGATCGATTTTGGCCACGAAGTATGATATGATTTTGAGTGTCGAATGCTCAAGGATTTCACACCCGAACCATAGGACGTCGCATCGTAATTTTTACAAATTGGTCATAAAAAATTCCAATTTTGGAAAATGATCGAAGAATCGAAAATTCAATGCTAGAAATGGAAGTGAATTGAGCAAAGCCCGTTGGGCCTCATATCTGAGGGGGCCGACCATCAAGGCCCGATAAAAATGAGTAGGCCCATAATTCGGTATTCGAGCCGAGAGTAAAGTGGTAATTTGAGGGACAAAATTTGGAAAAAATTTTAAAAGAAAATTTATCGAAGATATTTTTTTAGGGGCAATGATGAACCCGCAACCCCTTTCCTCTCGTTTCTCTCTCTTCCTCTCAATCCCCGCTGACCCCACGCCACCGACTTCTCCTTTTTCTCGGCTAACTCCACCGACTCTCCCACCAAACCCATTCATTTCTCCCTTCTTCCCTTTTCTTTTCCTTCTTTTCTTTCTGTTTCACTGCTGCTGCTGCTTCCTTTCTTCTTCGCTCCTGCTTCTTACCTACTGCTGCTTTTGCTTCTCTTACTTTGCTGCTGCTTCTTCTCTGCTACTGCTGCTGCTTCTGCTTCACTGCGGCTGCTGCCTCTGCTTCTGCTTGCTGCAGCTGCTTCCTCTTCGCTTCTGCTTCTTGTTCTGCCCCTCATTTTTAACCTGCCAGACCAGCCTTTTCTCGCCGGAAACAGCCACGCCGAGAGCCGCTCCACCCTGCCACTGAACCACCGCCACTCTAGCTCCCTCTAGACCGAGCAACACCGCCCAAAACCGCCCCAAAGTCGGCTACTTTCAGCTGGAATTCCAGCTCCATCGCCTGCCCGTCTGCCCTCCGTTTGTCACCTCGCCTCCGCAGATGCTCACCGCCACTGTCCAGCCACCACCACCAGCTGCCATTCCACGCCCAGATCAGCCCCAAGCAGCCCTGACCAGCCACCACAGCAGCTGCTCCTTTGTCGCGCCCGGATCGCCGCCGTTCGTTGCTCATAACGCAAAACTGGTGCCGCCACGAGCGAGCCCACATTGTTGCCGTCATTCTCGTGTCAACACCGTCATTAAATGAGTAAGTTAACCCCTAATCCCTCGTTTAGGATATTAAGCTTGCTTATGATAATTTAATTTAAGTTTAAGCTAGATTTATGGCTAGTTAAGTGGGATTAGGTGATAAGTTATTGTTAGATTATTAGATAATTGTTGGTGATAAGTTATCAGTGGATAATAAGTTATCATTGGATGTGGTGATAGGTTATCAATATTTAATTGATAAGTTATCGGTAAGTTTTAGCGATAGGTTATCGGTATGTTTGATAAGCTATGATTATTTGTGTGATAGGTTATTGTTGTATTCGCGATAAGTTATCACTATTTTGATGATAAGTTATCGATTATTTTATCATTACTATTTATTTTATTAAATAAATTAATTTTCGGAATTAAATAATAATATTTTATTCTTTAACAAATATATTTATTAATAAAATATTTGATTTCAGAAAATTAAATATTAATATTTTTGAATGATTTTTTTAATATCGAATTGTGATTGTTTTATGCGCAAATTGTGATGCCAATGTTGGATTCTGCCGTATAAGTTGGTGCATATGGTAAATGATTTGAATAATTATGATTCGAGAAAATATTTTGAATCTTTGAAAATAAATTATTTTCGGATTTAAATATTAATATATTATTATTAAGAAATTAATTTTCGAATTTATTTATTATTATTTTGGAAAAAAAATTTTAATCTCGAATTATGATTACTATGCTTGAATGGTGGTGATTATGCCGTGAATCATCGTATTAATTTGATTATATGACAAATTGTTTTGAACGGAAGTTTCTATGAAAACTTATGAGATTTTTGGAATTAAACTATTTTATTGTTATGCCAATAAATGATAGTGATACTTTGTGGTTGATAAACATGTTTGGCATTGAAGCTTACAAAAATTGATTGATTGTTTGCATGTGTAACCACTTGGTTTGTCATACGGCATTGTGTGAGCACTATTCATGAATGCACGGGCTAATTGAAAAGATAATAATTAGCCGGAATGCTTGTGTGCTTGTGTGATCACACATCGGAGCCGTCTTGTTGTAGATCGCTTGATGATGCCCAATTTATCGAGGTCTGTTGTAGATCGTTGTTGACACCTAAATTTTGTTTAGTCATTTAATAGAATACCCAAACATGAAAAAAAAACGAAACTATCGTAATTTAAGAAAAAGTTAAGTTAAACTCCAGATTAATTAAATGGAAATATGTTAGCTTTAAATAAACATTAACAGACATTTCATTTTCTACCGGAGTTACAATTAAATGTTAAAATTAACCAATTAAAAAAGTGCATATTCTACCACCGTCTCATGAAAACTCAAACAGGATTTTACAAAAATTATAACCGGGGATTTGGACTTGGGCCACCCTTAATGAGCTTGACTGAAGCCCAATCCACAAACCTCGGAAGCTCCTTTTGAGGAACATTTGAGATAGAAACTTCTCTTTACTAAAATAATTGACAGTGCACGTTACATTTGAGGGCATGGACGTCACAATGAAAAAGGGTGTGGGTATGCTCGGGGTGATGGTGAGAAACGTAAAGGGAAAATGACACTAAATAATTCTTAAACTTTTGCTCAATGTATAATGTCATCCTTGAACTTTAAATTTGTTCAATTTAGTCCTTAAACTATTCATAAATGTTCAATATAACCTCTAAACTTTCAACTTATTCAATCTAGTCCCTCAACTTTCCATACAAAATGAAATCCGTCCTTCGATACTATTCATAATTTTTCATGATTACACACTATTATCGAGATTTAGAAAATCTTTTCATCTTAATCCATTTCCTACATAAACAAAAAAATACACTATCTTTCTATTACCTTTTCACTTTTTTAGTCTTTATAAATACGATAGTTCCATTTAAGTATATTTTAGCCTATGATTTAAAACTAAATTTAGAGTTGTATCAAATTGATGTTCTTGCTATTTTAAGTGTAAGTTTTTTATAAGAATATCTAAAACGATGATAATTTATCTATAAATAGTTGTACTTCTATTAATCTAAATCTTGTTCTAAAATTTTTGAAAAGATTAAAATTTTCAGCTTTTTCGGGTTTCGTGTTTTCTGAATTAAGAAAAGCTAGAAAACCTAATTTAAAAAAATGAAATACAAATATATGAAAATTTTATCGATCTGAAAAATTAGGAACAAGATTTTGATTAATATAAGTAAGAATTTCTATTGATATCAAATAACAGGTATATCAACCTAACACAACTCTAAAAAGGTTTCACTTTTATTATTATAAAGATCATAAGCTAAAATATATGCAAATGGAACTATCATAATATTTATAAAGACCAAAACGGTAAAAAGGTATTGAAAATGTAGCTTTTTTTTTTTTATTTAGGAAGTGGATTGAAATAAAAAAAAAATATTATCAATTTGAACAATAGTGTAATTATGAAAACTTGTGACTTGTAAAGGAGGATTGATTTGACTTTGTATGGGAAGTTGAGGGATTAAATTGAACAAATGAAAAGTTTAGGGACTAAATTGCATATTGCACAATGGTTTAAGGACTACATTGAACATTTAGGAGTAATTTAAGGATCAAATTCAACGAATTAAAAGTCTAAGGATGATATTACACATTTGGCAAAAGTTTAGGAACTATTAGTGTCATTTTCCTAAATTGAAAGCAACACCAAATTTCCCCCATAGAGAAAATCCAAGCAAGCATTCAATTGGATCGGGGGAATATTTGTTGTTAATGTACCGGTGATAGTCCAAATTTGTGATCACACTTCCAATTGGCGCAGAGAGCACAAACATTACGTGGAGCAGTCTGGATTCTTGGGACTTGAGTTGTGATTCCGTGAAACCTGAAATTCGTATAAGAGCATCCTGATTGTTTCCCATGCTTCATATGTATCCACTAGATGCCATGTACAAATATTTTGAGAGTACACTCCATGTTCGGCACCTTGACGGATGAAAATAACATGTTCCAAAAATGGTTTCAATTTTGTATGATTTTTAGGGGTGATTGATTCTCAGTTCGTGTCCCAGTCCTAGAAACTGGGAACTAGGAACCGGTCCCCGGTGGTCCGGTCCGGTTTAGTTCCAATGAAAACAGTCACTTATTGGAGTGGATTGAAAATCAGTGTTCAATTTTGCAAGAAAAAAAACAGAAAAAATGAGTGCCCTGCATATGCTGCTCAATGTTCATAGATGATATATCTGTACTTTGAAATAGAGGGAAGGCTACAGAATTGAAGAAGAGGGAGTTATTACAAAGATGCCATAGCCTAAATTTGGAGTAGAGGGAGTCATTACCGGAGATTTTGAAGAAAACTAGAGGAAGCTCAATTAAGCACATATGCCCCCTCCCCCCCTCATGATTATCCTCCAATGGAGCTGGATAATCTTAAGGCAGGACCAGAGTTCAAAAGCATCACGCATAAAAGCTGGCCAAGTGCAAAGACAATTAGATTCGATTCGTTCAAGTAGCTACCTTAGATTCTGCAAGAGAAAGACACGACAAACGAGTGGAGCTACTAGTTTTGCAAGACTTGGATATATTCTTATGCTGTGGATGAGCATAGGGATAACAAGAATCGAGAATCTTACCTTCATCTTGCTCTTGCTTTATGACAGCACAAAGGGAATCAACCAAACCAACCCACCTTTTCTACCTCTGGTATATGCGTGCGCGCGCGCACGGGTGCGTATGTGCGTGCGTGTGGACATGACTCCAGACTTTGCAAGTATAATTTCGTACCTCTAAAATTCAGTGGCTTGCTTGGGATCTTCTCTCCCTTTGGAAAACGAGACCCTGAACCAAGTTCCATATCCATGATGAAAGTTACCTCTTCATGTCCAACATTACAGATTACATTCACCCAAAAAGCATCAGCCCAATCACCATATCACCGGTACAGACAATAAAGAAAACATGGTCATAACTGACCTAGAACAAACTCTTTGAGGAGTAAAAAGCGAAATCAAATTCTACAATAAGAGCAAGAGAAAGACGTTCAACATTAAACTGCTAAACTCCACACATCTCACTGAATCACTCATAGTTGCGTACCCCTGGAAGAACAGATTCATTGATCAAGTAAGCAAAATATGATCAAAGCCAAGAGCCCAAAAACCACAGCTAAACTTGTTAATTATATTATATATCATCATTGAATATTAGTTTTAAACTAGAATTATTAGCAATTGAACTCAAATAATTAATGGAAAATCTCACGACATATATTTCTTCCACTTCAACTTGCAAACTCTATTTACCGGTAAGCTCCGAGTGAACATTGTCTATATCTAACAAAAACAAAATATTAAATAAAGCATTCACTTATTAGATATACAAAAGAATTACAAGATAAAAAGATATATTCATGACTTACCCCACTCAAACCTTTTCGCATTCTCGATGCACTCTTCAATATTTATTGGCATGGTAACTACTCTCAATCAATCTTGAGTGCAAATCAAAACTTCCACCACTCTAGGTGTCAAAGAACTTTGAAAGCCATCAAACACATGACCGGATGTATTGAAAGTTGACTCTGAAGCAATGATTGTTATAGGAATAGACAAAATATCCTGAGCCATCAAAAAAAGGATGTTTAACTTTTGAGTAGCAATTTTCCACCACATCACAAGATTAAGATCACAACCTTCGTCACATTTGGCTTTAAGATACTTATCGAGCTCAGATAAGTTGCCTGCAGACACTTTTTTCTCCCCGTGAATAAAGAATTCATACGCCTTTTCCGAATCAAAATCCGCAACCAAATCAAGCTCATCCTTGTCACCCTCCACATGACTATCAGGATCCCAACTACTACTAGTATCAATTAAAAGTTGACCACCCAAATTTCTGTCACCAGAACCAAGAAAATATTTTTCATAAAAAGGAAACAAACGTTCCAGGGCAATCCTCACCTTATCGGACATCTCATCAACTTTCTCACTGTCATTGTAGATTAGTCTAAAATAATACTGCACAAAATTCATCATTTTTCTTGGATCCAATATTACCGCAATCAACACCATCATATTTACTTTTTCGAAACTCCCATAATATTTGTCAAACTTATCATTCATCTTCGCATCCAAAGCCTTCTCTACATGTTTCAGAGTTTTATATAAAGTAGCTATCTCATTGAAATAATCATTCGAAGTGATATACAAAGTCTTAAACATCTTGTTGGTGGCATCATAAAACTTCTTCAAAAATATGGAAAGAATTTTGTCATTTTCCCAATTTTCATGTTTAGGAGTTTTATAGTCAAGCTTGGTTAAGAAAGAAAGATCTTCCCCTTCCATCATTTCAAAAGCTTTTTTGAACTTTAAGGTGGTGTCTAACATGAGATAAGTAGAATCTCACCTAGTTGTGACATCAAGATAAACTGAACATTTATAAGTGATCCTTGTACTCTCAATGCAATCTCATATTGTTTTAGCTCTCATGGGAAAATCTCTCACATACCTAACCACGTTTCGAATACATGCAATAGAATCACGTACCTCGGTCAATCCATCCCTCACAATTAAGTTTAATATATGAGCCGTATACCTCATGTGTAAAACATCACCATCTAAGATCAATAGCCTATCTCTTGATATTTGTTTTTTTCAAAAAACCAATGGCAACATCATTTGAATTAGACTTATCCATAGTTATTGTGGACACTTTTTTCTCTATTCCCCACTTGTAAATGCATTTCTCAACCATTTTCTCAATATCTTTGCCCTTGTGACTAGGCATCACCATAAAATTGATGATTCTTTTGTGCAATTTCCAATCGTCATCAATAAAATATGCAGTGAGACATAGATAGTTCAAATTATGAATGGAATTCCATGTATTGATTGTGAGTGCGACCCTAGACTTAAGCTTGCGAAAGTAAGTCTTCAAACTTGTTTTTCATAAAGATACAACTTCATGCAATATCTAGCTGATGTAAATTGTGAGATGTGATTGAAGAGAGGTTGTAACTGTGACATTCCGAACTTTCCGCCAATTGGAAATTATGAAATAACTGAGTTTTATGAAATGTGCTCGCAGTAAATTTTCGCCCGGAACTGATCATTCCTGGGAATGCTAACCGTTAGGGAAAGGCTAATAGAGGAATTAAATTCGCACGACTAAAGAAAATTCGATCGTGAATAGATTTCGACCATTAAATCGCGCAAGTGATATTTTGAGCTACTGTTGGCCGATCTAAGGATAGTTAGGGGTCAGTTCGCCACTGTCCTAGTAGTGGATCGCGGGTGATTCCGTTAGACCACAAAACGACTTGACGAACGATTCAGAAATTATACCGAACGATCGTACCCCTCGGATCAAGTGATTGATTTTCGCGATTTTAATGACAATCGAGGTCGTCACGCATCGGACGGACTTGCACGTGACTCGATTTAGTATCAGTCATGAGTCGATTTTGCGAATTTCTCCAGCAAGCCGCCTGTTAGCCCGAGAAACACTCAAGTTGCGTTTAATAGAATTTAATTATGGAATTTTTGCCCAAATTGGACACTGGAAAATTAGGAAGTCACGCCGGAACATTAGGACAACGTTGCACGTGACACGTGTGAATTTTTGGTGCGCTCAATTCCTTCGGAAAAATTCGATTTGGATGAGAATTGGAGAAAGTGACGATTTTGCCCTTAAGGATTTATAAAGGATTAGTTTTAGGGCAAGGGGCATTTAGGTCATTTGTGCCTTAGATATTTTTGGGTCGAAAATCACTATTTAGGTCAAGAAGTCCTTTTCTCTCTCCTCCATTTCTCTCCCTCTCTCCATCGTGAAAAACCCCCCCTTCACCGTAGACACTCTTCCTCTCTCTCTCCTTGCCGATCGCCGCCCAAGCCGCGCCGTCGCCACCCAAGCCGATCGCCGCCCGCCGGGAGTCGTACATCATCGCCGCCGTCCCTGATTAAGTACCACTGCTTTCCGTTCTAGCCGAGGAAGTCTAAAACGCGGGTAAGTCGCGCCTAAACCTAATTTAGGATTTCGGGTATCAACAGGCGATTTTAGGCGAAACCGGGCATATGATAGGTGCGGAATTGCATGAATTAGAAGTGGGTTCAGTTGGCGGGCCTTAGATTTGAAATCAGAAAATTTTTATTGCAAAATTCAGAAAATTAGGGGCTGAGAATTACTGTTCATATGCCTCGAATCACTGTTCACCAGCTGTGGATTACTGTTCACTGAGCTGTGATGGTCTGATTGGGACGCAAGTTGAATTTTTGGAACCTAGATACTATGGCGAGAAAGTTCCGTGAAGGATCGGAATTAATCCGACGCCGTTTGGTTGGAGAAAAATGGGAGTTATCATATTGGATGCATATTTAAATTATTAGTAAATTGTGGAATTTAAGTTGAGTATGCTGTGGCTTGCTGTTGGGTACGAGAATGATACCGTTGGGTCCAGCTCGGAGTTTTATGTAAGTGTCGGGAAGAGTTGGTGGTGTGATTTTGTGGTTTGAGTACAGAAATTACTGTTCACGAGCTGTGGGAGTACTGTGCACTGTGCTGTGGTGAGTCGTTTGATGCGTGTTCGGTACCGTTAGGTCCGTCTTGGAATTTTATGAAAATCCCGTGAAGGGCTGAAAATGATTTGAAAACATTTGAACAAAGAAAAATGTTATTTTATGCGAAAATGTGCTTTTGTGTGAAAATGGTGATGTGGTGAAGTGCGGGGTGCAAGTGTGCACGGAATTGAGGCAATGGCATGAGAAAGTGAGTTGGGATCGGGCCGAGTATCATAAGCTCGGGCAGTGATCATGTAGGTCTAATGCATTTGGCACAGGCTGAGGCTCGAAAGAGCGTGATTGAATTCGGTCCGAGGCACGATTAGCTTGGGTGAGACCAGGATTGGACCGAAGCATTCTAAGCTCGGGTTTCGATCATGTAGGCCTGTCGCATTTGGCGCGGGCTGAGGAAAGTGTGAATGTGGGATCGGACCGAGGCGTGTGATGCTCGGGGCGCAATCGAAGGGCCTGAGGCGTGAACGAGTACGCGGGCCGGATGTGGTGAGTGGTCGCAGGGTACCTGAGGCGTGTACGTTTACGCGGGTCACTGGCGAAAAATGAGAATGGACGGAATAATGGGATAAGAGTGGTATATGCGCATGTTTACATTTGACATGATTGAGCTTGAATGATGTTGTGCACATGTTTGAGCCTGACAATATTATTTGTTGTCCCTGCGATATGATGTTTCAGCGTGTGTGAATATATGTGTGTGATTGCGTAATTGCCTAGAGGTACGTGATAGCCTAGGTTAGATTTAGGGGTGAACTTACTGAGAAGTGTTCTCACGATTGTTTCAACCAACAATTTCAGAACCCCGACAGGACCCATGAATTTTCCGCCACCGCCACCAGAACGTTTTGGAGTCCTCAGTGGATGGGTCGGTATAAGGGGACTCAGACTCAGTAGATAAGAAATCAGACTCAGAATGGGTTTTTGGCGAGCACCATTTTTGGAGTAGTAGTAAGTCCAGGTTTTCATCCTTGGAGTATCGGTTTTTGAGAAAGGCGGTGTGCATGTACATGTATGGGACAATTTATATATGTAAATATTATGGTATAAGAAGGAAATGAAAAAAATATGTACATTCTCCCAATTCTCCCCAGTTTTTAATTGTTTGAGTTTAATTGTTGTTATCCGCTTTGGTAGTAAATCTTTGATAGCATTTTGAGGTTAGCGACATTCCTGAGACGTCGGTAGAATCGACCAGAGGCGGTGTCGCGTGCCGAAGGGGTTTAGGGGCGTGACAGTAACTGATTAATAAAATTACGGAATCTGACACGCTCAACCATCAAAAAAGGTTGTTCATCCATTATGATCATCCAAACAAGCATTTACCTACAATGATCCTGATCAAATGTCCATATCGATAAGACATCAACACTACCGGTACTGGTATGCCCCCTTGTCATTTGAGTCCCATCTATTCTACGTGCAACAAATTATTTTTGCTTCTTATCTATATTGCGAGGATGCTTGTTGCACCTTTTCAAGTGCTTCAATATAGCAAAAGTACCGTTATCAACACTATACGTATAGTGTGCCCCATAATAATTGCAAAACATCTCAGTTTTTCCTTTACGAAAATGAAGCCAGGCTACTAATTTTCGTTTACTAGAAGGACAAGTATTAGATACCTTGTTTGTGTCGGATCCCTCTACGAAGTCTTCTTCATGTTCATCTTCTAGTGAGTCAATTACTGGATTCATAGAATCATTGGATTTGTCCACTTCCATTCACATTTAAATAGATCACATGAATCAAGCAAAACATAATTGGAGCCATCAAACCGAAGCACCCACCAAATTCAGTAATAATTGTACAATTAGGATTGACATAAAGAATATAAGCATTATCACGTACGATTCTTCTCGTTGATGATCTTTATTGAGTTTCATGTTAGACCTTGTCTTGCCATTAGAAATGTACTTCTGTTGGGATGTAAAGTGAACATTGCTTGCTTGAACTTAATGTTGAACCCTATAGCAATACTATCAATGTGTCTGATTATGATGATTATGACTTCCTCATATTCTTGGCATAATTGATCAATTGGTTCTAAAGGAAAGATGGATTGGGATATCGGGAAAGAGAACTGCACCAAATGGAGAAGAATTGTCGACATGTGTATGCACACAAATATTCCAGGCATATATGTGCACTATTTGCATGACTGGATATGAGTTGGGCTTCGATTATGTAAATAGAAAGGTCGCAAGCATTTGCATATAAAATCTTTCAATTGATGTATCTATTATTTGTCTTCATGTTATACTTCCTCATATACACAACAAGTTCACATCTCTTCAAGAAAGAGGCTGAAGGGGCCTTTGTTGTGTTAGAGATAGGGTCGGTTTGCACAATTTGTAGCTGTACTTTTTCATATTTTTAGGTTCAATCCTTAGCTACTTTGCCTTAGAATAGAGAGAGCTATTACATCTTATACCTATGTTTGTGCACAAGGCATGTCCTCAGCAAGGCGACATAGAGTCAAAGAGCACAAGCAAAGCAAACCGACCAAACAATCCACGAGACTTCACTTTTCCATATAATAAAACAAATCCAATCACATTTGTAGATTTTAAATGAGCAAATCTCAAAGAAGAACACCACAGCTTGATCCCAAGAGAAACTATACGCAAACCCCCACTTTAATAGAAAATCGAGCGAGAAAAACTTACCGATTACAAGAAATCAGGAAAGGGCTATCTGTCGTAGGCTAAGAGTCAAGCTAGAGTTGAGCTCTATCGATGTTAAGTGAGGCGTCAAGTGAGAGGGAAAGGCGTCGACATGGGGCGAGGCGTGAGGCGAGAAGGAAAGGCGTCAATGTGGAGTGAGGTGTGAGGTGACCAGCAAGGCCGTGAGAGGGACAGGTGTCTAGCGAGGTCACGAGAGGGAAAGGCGTTTGAGGCTTCGAGCAACAGAGCGAGTGAGGGATTAGGTAGAGGAAATGGCGAGAGTGAATTGGGAAAATTAGATTAGGGTTTTATTTTTGAATCTGAGTGAGGGATTAGGCAGAGGTAAACTGGTAAAGGTAACAAGGAATTGGGGAAATTGGTAAAGGCAAGAGAGAATTGGGGAAATTAGATTATGGTTTCTATTTTTTTCAAAAAATTTAAAAGGTAAATAAATATATATACGAAAAAATTAAAAATATATATTTATTGATCCGGTCCGATCTGGTTCGGTCGGTCAAGTTCCTATCTTGGAACCATGAACCGGACCTCCCGGAAATCGATTCCACTTTTAGGAACCGGGAACCAGACTGACACTCCTGAGAATCAGACCAAATTGGCCTCTTCGGTCCGGTTTATCTTGCTAACCCCTAATGATCTTCACATATGTTGTGGCTACCATGTCCTTGATCAATTTTGGAAAGCTCGAGTTGTATTGTTTGAATGATTTGTGAAAAAATCAGACTCGAACTTGAAAAAGCCAAAATTTTAGAGGCCAATGACTTATCATACGTATATATTTTGTGAAATAAAATTTATGCCACAAGGACGAGGGAGAGACAAGCATTCCAACGAATTTTCATGAGAAATTAGTTTGGTGAAAGGTGACGCTGATGTGGCAGACATGTTAGTGGCCCGTCAGTAGTTGAGTTAGCAATGAATTTTCAAAATTTACAAGAGCAATCGGTCGGGAGGAAGAAGACGTTGACGTGCCAAACATGCCGGTGCCACGTCAAAAGCTGAGTGAGCGGAAAGCTAAAAGTTGGCAGGCTGATGTGGCACATGTCCGATGATGACGTGGCAGTTGTGGCGAGTGAGAAATAATGGAAAAGGTTAATTAAGTGGGAGTTCTTTTGTGGAATTATGAGTTTTGTACAATGTAGCTTTAGTAACAGTGATTAAATGTTTGGTTATGGACGATGACTGGGAATGTAGCAACTTTTGATTTTTTTCCTTAGATTTTATTACCATTACTTTTGTTGTAATATTAACAAACACGGAAGCTAACCCGAATCTTGCTAATTAAGTCAATGTGAAAATCACTAAAGAAATAATGAGAAACAATAAGGACATCCCAAATTTATGTTATTTGGTCCAACGTATCGGTACCTACATCCACGAGAGAGCCAGCAACACATAATCTCTATTAATAAGAGAATTCAAGTTACAATCACTCACACACTCGAATGTTTTCCCCATCTAAATTAAACCCATAACCACAACATCACGTGTTTAGAGCTACCTCATTGTCCACCCACACGAGATGCTCCTTATGTGGCTTCTGGGTTTTCCCTGTGCAGCGCCCATGGAAACAGCACAAAGGAAAACCAACCCCCTGGCAGCGACAGTGTCCTCTTCTCGAAGGGACCTTCTGTGTGGCTCCTGTAAGCTTCAAGGCCCAAGAGAGAAAAGTCTCCCCACTGGCGGCCACACTCAATGATAAAGGGAAAATCTACGGCTCCCACAAAAGAAACCTATATTTTCCTTTTGTTTTCATTTCTCTGAGTCAAGAATACTAACCCTATATATAAAATATATATTATAAAATAGTGGATCCTTATATCTCTTCTAGTGAGATGAGAGTTGTGCCTTTTCACTATAAACAGAGAAGACTATCCCTCTACCTAAAGAAGACAAGTGAGCAACAAATATAATAAATTGAGTGTGACCCTCTCTTTTGTCTTTAGTGCATGGATTTAAATACCATAAATGGCTTAAACTCGAGACATAATTCAATAATTCTCCACCTTGGCTCAAAGTTTGAAGTGAAGTCATAGTGCTTATCATTTATGCTACTCTCCCAACGCCCTGAAGAGCGCTCACCCTCCACATACGCCAATTGAGCTCAAGCGAAGGAATATGCATCGTCATCATATTCGTCGGATTCTCCTTTGTCGCTATCTTCTTCACAATAACATTACCCCAAGCTAAGACATCTCGAATGAAGTAGTATCCGATGTCGATATGCTTCATTTGCTCGTGATAAACCGGAATATGTGCAAGATGTATATCACACCTTAGTTATCACAATGTATGTCAACACTTTTTTGATATAATCCAAAGTTCGAGAGTAAACCCCGTAGCCATATCGCCTCTTTCGCTATAAAGGTCAATGCCATGTACTCTGTCTCAGTCGAAGAAAAGGCAATGTCCTGTAAGGATGCTTTCCAACTAACCGCATCATCTGCAAGTGTAAACACGTACCCTACTAAAGACTTGCACTCATCCAAGTCACCAGCATGATTTGAATCCACATAAATCAGTGGTCTCACTATCATTATGTCCCTTTAGTATACAATACCAACATCTATTGTTCTCTTCAAATATCTGAGAATCCACTTTATAGCTTCCCAATGAGTTTTGCCAAACCGCTTCATATAAGGGCTAACTATGTTCACAATTTGTGAAATGTCAGGCTAATGATCATGTGTATAATGTATGTTGTGCATAATGTCTCTTTATGTAGTAAAAAATCATGGTTGCAACGAAGAATATCATAACTAACTTGAATAAGGGCGAAAGCCTGAATGGTGATAAATCTGATATCAGTCACCGAAATGTGCAATTTGTGCTGGAAGAACAAGAAGTGACAGAGGTTTTGAACCAAATCACGGATGACCCTAGCGAGGAAAACACTGCTCGAGCTAGGAGAAATCAAGAGGGAGCTTTGGGTTTGAAGGAAAGATTCAAGAAATGGAATGAGTACAACAATAAGGGAAGGGAAATGCACTGGGTTCGAGAAAGAAAGGCTGGTTCAAGTTATTAGACCAATATAAAGTGGGAAAAATGGACACTTCGAGTGCACTGGAGCAAAAGAAGGTTTGGTCTTATTCTGATACTCCTAATAGTTTTTGTGTTTCTAGCCTTGGATGCTCATTTTGAATCTTTTTCCTTTATAAATTGTAGATTCTGAAGCAATAGACCGTGTAGAGAGGGACCGAGAATCCTTCGTGGAGCACTGCTAGATACCGACTAAAGCCAAGTGGGTTTATGTAGGTAACAACTGAAGGGTTGAGATCAAAGGAGTTGGCATGGGCGGAACGTGATTCCTAGGGTTGCAAATCTCCATTTGCAGTTCAACTTTAAATTCTGTGTTGTTGGTGTAAAACTCCGTGATGGTTCTGGTTACGTTCTAGATGGTTTCTTTTGTACTTGATGTGAATGCTTATAGTTGCTTTTCATTGAATGCCTCTTCCAGTAATTAAAATGCTGATGTAAATGTGTGGCGTGCTAGATTATGGCATATTGGGCATAGTTGGATGTATAGATTGGCAAAAGAAGGTCTTTTAGGACAACTGAATAAAATTGATTTGCCATTTGTGAAAATTGCCTTGCTGGAAAAGCACCTAGAAAACCATTTGGAAAGTGAACTACAGCTGAAATATCTCTTGCAATAAATCCTCTCAAATGTATGTGGCACAATGAATGTGAGGGCAGGACATAAGTCTATTTGATTTACATAAGTATGATGCGTGGAATGCTTCAAGATGTGCTTAGGTAAAGTAGAAAATCAATGAGATGAAAGAATTAAGGCTCTTAGAGAAGATTGAGGACGCATTTATCTTATCAGTTTAAAGAGCTCTGCAATGAAAAGGAAATAAGAAGGCAACTGACTTTGAAAGAAGACCTTGTTAGAAATGCTTAAATATGTCCTTAACTAAGTATCCTCGAAATCGGTTAATAAATGAATAAACTTGAAAACTAAATGAAAAGTAATTAGGTTGCTATTTTAGAAAAAAGGACACCACAAGTGGCGCCCTCGTTATGCACATTTTAGGATATCTTGTCTCTCAGGCATTTGTCCCAATTGTGTAAAGGAAAATAGAATCAAAGGAAAAGGGGGAAAATGATGCATATGTAATACGTGCCCGTGGATAATGTGATTCAAGAAAGCAATTTATCGAATAATATCTTCATGTAATAACAGAAACAACTCAGCAATATTTTCAGTTAATTTTTTTAATGGCCAGAACAACTTGGCAAAATTGATAGTTTCTAATTGTTGAATATTCACATAAGTCGGTCTAGAGGTTATTTTCTCAGGCGGGTGCAAACTTTAACCAAGAATAGATAGAAGTATTCCGGTTTGAGATAGATGCCGACGAATATTATTGAACCATGTGACCTTGGCTATGCATATTTTATCAGTTTTAAAGACATTCTCTAACCAAGGGACGACTTTTTCTTTGGTAAAATATTTCCATCGCAGATAACTACACCCGTAATTAGGTCCAAATGATTCTCCCACGACAACAAATATCACTGTCAGTCTCTTTAATAGAGGATAACACCGCAACTACCACCCATGTGGAATGCGAAGTCTGTAAGGACCATGAATACGGGGAAACTTTCACCATTTATGATCAAATGTATCAAATCAATGCTGCACAAATCTGGAAGATGATAGAAAGTCAAACCCTATTCTCGTGTAGACTAGTTTCTTCCCCTACTTTTATCACCAATTGGAAGGGCAGCGGGGAATCAACGATCAGCTTTCACAGTTCGTGCTCTCGCATGATCTATAAAAGAGGCACGCTTAATGTAGTTGGCAATGCAAGCTCAAGAGAACAAAATAACAAAATGAAGATGGCAAACTTCACTTTGCACCATCTCTTGGCATGTCTCCTTCTCCTTTCAGCTCCTTTGATAGCTTTTGCCGTGAGCACTCCAGACGATTTCCTGCAATGCCTCTCTCTTCACTCCGAAAACGCAACCACAATCTCTGGTCTCGTTTATACTCCAATCAACTCTTCGTACTCTTCCGTCTTGGATATTACCATACAGAACTTGCGCTTCTTGACTCCTTCCGCTCCGAAACCATTATTCATTGTGACGCCACTCCACGTCTCCCACATCCAAGCCGCAACCATCTGCTCCCGACAGTATGGACTCCAAATCAGGATAAGAAGTGGCGGTCACGACTATGAAGGCCTTTCATATTTGTCTGAAGTCCCGTTTGTGATCATCGACATGGCGAATCTCCGATCAGTTGCCGTGGATGCTGAGGATGAAACTGCGTGGGTCCAATCGGGCTCCACGGTTGGCGAGCTTTACTATAGAATTGCCGAGAAGAGCAGAACCCTAGGCTTCCCAGCTGGTGTCTGCCCCACGGTCGGTGTTGGTGGCCACTTCAGTGGCGGAGGCTATGGCATGATGCTGCGCAAATATGGCCTCGCTGCTGATAATGTAATCGACGCGCAGTTGGTCGATGCCCAAGGTCGGCTCCTGGATAGAGAATCCATGGGGGAAGATCTATTCTGGGCAATCCGAGGAGGAGGCGGCGGCAGCTTCTGCGTGGTAGTATCCTGGAAAGTCAAGCTGGTCCCGGTGCCATCGACCGTTACAGTGCTCACGCCCCTGAGGACGTTAGAGCAAAATGCGACAAATCTAATGCAGCAATGGCAACTTGTTGCGAACAAGCTCCCTGACGACCTATTCATGCGGGTGATCTTGCAGAGCAAGAACTCCGGCCCCAAAGGGACGAGGACGATGGAAGCCTTTTTCAATACCCTTTACCTCGGTGGGGTAGACGCGCTCCTCGAGGTGATGAAGAGCGGCTTCCCCGAGCTCAACGTCACGAGACTGGACTGCACTGAGATGAGCTGGATTGAGTCAGTCCTCTACTTCGCGGGGTTTCAAGAAGAGCCCTTGGAAGTCTTGCTCAACAGGACCTCCAACACCAAATCATTCTTCAAGAACAAGTCGGATTATGTGAGGGAGGCAATCCCCGAGAGTGGATTAGAGGGGATGTGGGAGAGGTTCTTTGACGAAGATGAAGGGGTGCCTATAATGATTTGGAACCCCTATGGTGGGAAAATGGCCGAAATTTCTGAATCTGCCCTTCCCTTCCCTCACAGAGCTGGGGTTTTGTACAAGATCCAGCACTTAACGGCATGGACCGCTGGAGGCAACGGAGTTTCTTCGAAGCACGTGAGTTGGATCCGAAGCTTCTACAGTTATATGGCACAGTATGTGTCTAAATCGCCTCGAGAGGCCTATATCAACTACAGGGATCTCGACATAGGAACGAACAATGTGAAAGGCAACACGGATTATAAGCAAGCAAGTGCCTGGGGAGAGAAGTACTTCAAGAACAATTTCGACAGGTTGGTGCATGTGAAGACTGCGGTTGATCCGGGAAACTTTTTCCGACATGAGCAAAGTATTCCTCCACTTTCATCCCAACAAAACAGGAAGACGGGTTGGGTTTAGGTTCATTCGATGCTACAACAAGATGGTACTTTGTAATTAATGGAAAAACTGGCAATTTTAACGTTAGAAGTTTGTGCTAATTATCTTAGGGTGCTTCATGTAAATGTGTTTATCGAGTTCCAGACTATGTGATTAAAGTCTTGTTCAATACAAAAAAAAAAAAGTCTTGTTAATAATTTGTCCATACCGCACTAGTGGAATTATGAGTTTTGTACAATGCAACTTTAGTAATAGTGATTAAATGTTTGGTTATGGAGATGAATGGGAATGTAGTAACTTTCTACTGCTGTCATTAGATTTCATTATCCTTACTTTAATGATGTGTACAAAAATAATGTATGTTGTGCGTAATGTCTCTTTATCCAGTAAACAATCATGGTTGCAACAAAGAATATCATAATTAACTCAAATAAGAGGGAAAGCCAGAATGTTGATAACCTTGATATCCGGTACCGAAAAGTGCAATTTGTGCTGCAAGAACAAGAAGTGACAGAGGTTTCGACCAAATCGTGGATGAGCCTAGCGAGGGAAACACTACTCGAGCTAGGAGAAATCAAGAGGCTTTTAGAGTCTGGAAGAAAAAGGATAGTGTGGCTCATACGACACTGATTAGCTGTATGCAAGATGACCTCATAAGAGAGTTTGAGCATCCCCCTGTTGCGCGTGAGAAGCGGCTTGCACCAAAAGAGAGGTATGGAAAAATTACTCTCACCAAGCTCAAGTCGCTGAATATTAAGTTTGACATTTACAAGAAATGCTCCAATCAGATCATGAAGCGACATCTGCATGAGATGTCAAACATAATAAGCGAACTTAAATCAGCTGGCCATTTCCACACTTATGAGCAGTAAGTTGAAGCTGCCTTCTGATCCTTTTCTGATAGTTGGAAATAAATATAAAGTTACTCATGACTCACGAAGAGAGCAACAAGACGTTTGATAGTGTCATGAACATTGCATCCTGGATGATGAGCGATTGATGTTGAATAAGGATGCTACTGCTCATAATTTTTGTGGCTGAATCCAGCAAGTGAAATTTGGGTTTGAAGGAGAGATTCAAGAAATGGAATAAGTATAACAAGAAAGGGAAGGAAAAGCACTGGGTTCGAGGAAGAAGAGCTTCTTTAAGATGGGAAAGAAAGGCTGGTTCAAGAAAATGGACACTTCGAGTGCACAGAGCAAAAGAAGGTTTGGTCTTTATTCTAGCACTCCTAGTGGTATTTGTGTTTCTAGCCTTGGATGCTCATTGAATCTTTTTCCTTTGTGGATTATAGACTCAGGAGTAATAGATCATGTAAAAAAGACCATGGGTCCTTCGTGGAGTACTGCACAAAACCTGTTGAAAGTGAGTGGATATATGTAGGTAACGAAAGGGTTGAGGTCAAAGGAGTTGGCATGTGCAAGCTGGTTTGCATGGAGGCAAACTCTATACGTACATGATGTGTAATAAACTCCACAAATTCGGTGGAAGTGGAAGTTGACCTTTGGGGTTGCACGTCTCCATTTAGGGTTTACTTTAAATTCTATGTTGTATGTGTAAAACTCTGTGATGGTTTGGTTACATTCTGGATGGTTTTTTTGTACTTGATGTGAATGCTTATAGTTGCTTTTCATTGAATGCCTCTTCTAGCAATTAAAATGCTGATCTAAATGTGTGGCCTGCGAGATTATGGCATATTGGGCAGAGTCGGATGTGTAGATTGGCAAAGGTCTTTCAGGACAATTGAATAAAATTGATTTGCCACTTGTGAAAATTGCCTTACTAGAAAAACACTTAAGGGAACTACAGCTGGAGTATCTCTTGCAATTAATCCACTCAGATATATGTGGCACAATGAATGCGAGGGCAAGACATAAGTCTGTTTGATTTTACGTTAGTCTGATGCATTGGGATGCTTCAAGATGTACTTAGGTAAAGTAGAAAATGCATAAGACAAAAGAATTAAGGCTCTTAGAAAAGACTGATGATACATCTATCTTATCAGTTTAAAGAGCTCTGCAATGAAAAGGAAACAAGAAGGCAATTGACTTTGAAAGAACACCTTGTGAGAATTGCTTAAATTTGTCCTTAACTAAGTGTCCTCGAAATAGGTTAATAAATGAACAAATTTGAAAACTAAATGAAAAGTAATTAGTTTGCTGTTTAAGGAAAAAGGACACCAAAAGTGACGGTCCCATTATGCACATTTCAGGATATCTCATCTCTAGGCACTTGTCCCAATTGTGTACAGGAAAATAGAATCAAAGGAAAAGGGACAATATGATGCATATAAAATACGTGCCCATGGATAACTTGACTCAAAAAAACAATTTGTCAGATAATATCATCATGTCATAAAATAAACAACTCAGCAATATTTTCATTTAATTTTTTTAATGGACAGAACAACTTGGCAAAATTGATATTTTCTAATTGTTGAACATTCACATAAGTCGGTCTATGGGTTATTTTCTCAGGCCGATGCAAACTTTAACTAAGCAGAGATAAATGTATTCCGGTTTGAGATAGATGCTGACGAATATTGTCGAATTATGTGACCTTGTCTATGCATATTTTATCAGTTTTAAAGACAAGGTACGACTTTTTCTTTGGTTTATATTTCAATTGCAGATAACTGCAGCCACAATTATCCAAAAAGGGTCTAAATGATTCTCCCACGACAACAAATATAATCTTTAAAGCCACTGTCAGTCTCTTTAATAGAGGATACAATGCAAATATCACCCATATGGAATACGAAGTCTTCAAGGGCCGTGAATATGAGGAAACTTACACCATTTTATGATTAAATGTATCAAATGAATGCTGTACAAATCTGGAAGATTATAGAAAGTCCAACCCTATACTAGTGTAGACGAGTTTCTTCCCCTACGTTTATCACCAATTGTTTCATCCTATGATCGATCCCATTAGATGTTTATGTATACAAATGACAAATGATAAAGAAATGTTTGACGGTGATATGCAACATAAAAGAGTAAATTTATAAACAAGTGATTGTGCCAAGAACTTGTCAATGTCAAAATTTTTTACATTCTACTTGACAATTGATCCACGAATTTGCTCGCCAACATAGAATAGAATTAGGTTTCTTAAAATTTTTTCCTTTCGACAAAACTAATTAGTACGGAAGTAAAACCCAACATTAAAATAGAAAACATATTGCCCACAAGAAAGAAAAGCAAAACGTGTGAAATTTTTAATTATGGCAACTATAGATTCTACATGGAAATAGAAAACGGCCACCACTTTAAATTGCAATTAATTGGTTAGGGCGATTTTATCGTTTCGGATTTGGACCGCCCATAACGAGCTTGACTCAAGCCCAGTCCACAAGCCTTGAAAGTTCCTTTGCAGAGAACGGTTACTAAAGTTTGAATGTGCAATCAATGTTTGACACCTTGAAGGATAAAAGTAGCATGCTCCAAAACTTGTTTTATCTTTTGAACGAATTTCGCATGTGTTGTGGCTATCACGTCCCTGAACTAATTTGGAAAGTTTGGGCCATGTTGGCCTAATGGTCTGTAAGAAAATCGGACCGAACTTGAAAAAGCCAAAACTTTCGAGACTAATATATTTTCATACAAATATTTTTGTTGATGAAATTCATACTGCAAAAGAGCGAGATATTAGCTTTCCCACAACATTTTATTGATAATTTTTTAAGGGCTTTAAAATATTTTACTTCAGCGCCACGTAGCAGTTGAGTTGGCAAAAAGCTTACACGCGGCAGGCGCTAGGCGATGTAGCATGCCACCTTGGTTGATGATGTGGCAGTGGAGGGGTCAAGATCGCCAAGTCAGTGTGACGTGGCACAACCACAATTGGACATGTGGAACTAATTGTCTCGTAAGTGGCTGTCTCTGCACTCCGTGGGACATGTGCAAAGGAATAGAAGGTGTGAGGCCCGCTTGCGATGTCTAGTGCACGGGGCATATGCGCTACCTTCCTGTTATTGATTTGGATCTCAGAAAGTCTTTGCAAACTTGTCTTGATTTATAAAAATTGTTGGAATAGTTTATTTTCATGTTTTTTTATTCTAAAATTTTTAATACATATTGTGTATGTTGCAAAAACTGGAAAATCTGTATGATTTATACGAACTGCATCACAATTGTTAGCTGACAAACTGCATAAAAGTTAAAACTCGAGATTAGGAATCCATGATCGCGTCAAGGACCGTTTCTTGGCAAAAAAGAGTCGTTTAGTGTCTTTTTAGAGTTTTTCAAGTTTCTTTGTGTTCTATCTAATCCAAATTATTGATTTCACCAATAATCCAAGGAAGTATTAATAGTTGACTTTTAGTCAACCATTAAAGTCCACCTTTGGTCAACATTTTTCAAAAATTTGAAAAAATAAAAAAAATCATTAAATTAACTTGTTTTATGCTTAATTTAACTTTGAATTCATCAATATTACAAAAATCGATTTAATATTAACTTTCAGGTCATACTGGTTTTGATAAGCCAAATTCAAAATTCACTGATTTTTAGCGATTTTTTAGAAAAAACATTTTCACAACATTTGATTCAAGGGTCATAATACATTCAATTGTCAAGTCAATTTTGAAATTCCAAGCTGGAGATGAATTTGCCCAATTTCAAGCGGCAAATAGGGGTTTGATCAATCCTTCATGAGTAATGCTAATTAAACTAATTTGTGTCCAATTAAGTCCAAGCAACTCAATTCTAATGCCAATTTTGACAAAATTATAACAAATTGGCTTAATTTGACCAAATTAGTGTATTCGTGATAAAAGATCAAGACGGGTCAATTAGATTGATCCAATTTGTTTTTGACCTATATTAAGCTAAGGTCCAATTTTATCAATTGAACCTCAATTATATATCATGACCTAACCCATAACGCAATTTAGAGGGAATTAAGAAAAATTGAGTACCACGAGTCGATCTGATTGAACCGAGCTAACCCAGTTTGAATAGGGCCAACTTGATTGAATCTAGTTTGACCCGAACCATTAGACAATTCTCAATTTAGCCCAATTGGGACTAATTAGGAAAATTAAGTCAAAATTGGACAACTAAGGAACCTCGAGCCAACCCCATCGAACTAGGCCGGCTCAGGCAAGTTTGGCCCATTGGCCGAACCTAAGCGGTGCACCCAGCCCACCAAGCTAACCACCACGTCGGCCCAAGCTAGCCTCATAGCCAGCCCTCTCTCTCCTTTAGCTCAAGAAAATTACAAAATTGCCCTTTTTGAAATTACCAAAATGCCCTTGGCCATGGCAACAATCCTTTTGAAGGACTAATCTCAACCTTTTTGAACCACTTAATCTTGGCCATTCATGGTGACATGTCATCAATCCTTGTGATACAAATTCAACCAATAAGAACATAGCTTAATCATTAAAGGAGAACCCCTAGATCAATCCTAGGGACCTAATTCAATCTAGAATTCAATTTTCCCTCCAAATTGCCCAAATATAAGGCATTTTCTCTCTCCTCCCTCCATGTTCACTCAAATTTCAGATTATACAACTCTCTCTCTCTCTCTCTCTCTCTCTCTCTCTCTCTCTCTAGTGTCTGGAAGTCACGATTTCCACATCGGTAAATCTAATCGGCTAGATTTCGTCCAATTTCAACCTTGCCCCAGTGGCTTCTTAATGCTGGCCTTTTGCAACCTCCCTCTCTAGTGTCTCCCAAGGCGGAGGCTGTCGGCGCTCCTCCAATTGATTACCAAAAGTCTACGAATTCAGCTAGCCTTGATCCTTGCTCATTGATAGTGATAATAAATGGTAGTTCCTCAACTTTGTGTGATCATTTAAGATGATCATCTGGTGGAGCAACATTGATTCATAGTCTATAATCGAAGTATATCTTCGATCTATGATCAATAGAGGCTAGGATGTGATAAAATTATCTAAAATAGAGAAGAAATCATCTTATATCTAGGAGTTGTTTATCTTAGAGTTGTTTAATAAACTCTAATTTGATTTTGATATTAGATGAGCTTTAGGATTTCAATTCCATCCTAGCCTAGCATGTCTAGGTGATCATCAAGGTGAATTTGGTTGTTCTTGTGTTGATTTTATTAGAATTGCATGTTTAGGCTAAAACATAGTCAATTGAGGTAGATAATCAAAATTGCATGTTAGAATTCCCCTTACATGTCACTCAGCCAAACCTCATAGGGAGATGTTTCAAGCATGATTTTAGATGTTTATTGTGTTTATGATGACCACTTGTTGAGCATATGTTGATTAGAGCTAGTTTCGTGATGATTAAAGCATGTTTAGATGAATGCTCTAGGTGATGGTTGATGATCAATGATGAATGATGTTAAATGTAGCTTGAATATGTTCATAGATTCATGTTGACACCTAATTTTTAGCTGACAAGTTGTACAAAGGTAAAATTTTAAATTCCTAATTGCGATAAGGCGCTCTCATCCAAAAAGAATTGTCTTAGTGTTTTTTTGACAAATTTTGAGTTTCGTTGTGTTCTATCTAAGCCAAGACATTGATTTCACCAATAATCCAGAAAAGTATTTAGAGTTGACTTTTTGGTCAACCATTAAAAGTCAACTCTTGGTCAACTTTTTTTTCAAAAAAATTGAAAAATTGAAAAATCCTTAAATCAACTCCTTTTTACCTATTTGACTTTTAACATATCAATTTCACAAAAATCAATCAGAAATTGACTTTTCCCCAAATTGAAAATTTCGATTTTCGATTGGCTAAATTCAAAATTAATCGTTTTCTAGTCATTTTTTAGGAGAATTTCCGCATGACATTTGATTAGGAGGTCGTAATGGATTGAATTGTCAAGCCAATTTTGAGATTCAAAGCTAGAGATTCCCTAATTTCGAGCGTCAAGTAGGGGTCCACTCGATTCTTCATGAGTAATGCCGATTAGCCCAATTTGAGTCCAATTAACACAATTCCAATGTTAATTTTAACAAAATCACAATAATTATGCTCAATTTTACCAAATTAGTGATCAACTTATTGACAAATACAAGAAGGATTGATTCAATTGACCCAATTCATTTTGACCCATAGGGTTAAGGTTCAATTTGATTAATTGAGGCCCAATTTGGTCAATTGAACTTCAATTATATATCATGGTCTAACTCATAGTGCAATTGGAGCGTAATTAGCACAATTAAAAGGCCACATGTCAATTTGGTTGAATTGAACCAATCCAGTTAGAACCGATGACTTGATTGGATTCAAATTTGACTTGAACCATTACAAAAATACCCTTGGTGTAATTACAAAAATACCCCTAAGCCATGTCATTAATCCTTGTGAATTTAAATCATAACCATTTATTTGGATCTTAATCTTGGCCATCCAATTAGCCATGTCATTTGACAAAAAAAAAAATAGCCATGTCATCTATCCAAGAGAACCAAATTCAGCCAATCATGAGTTTCCATAGTTATTAAGGTGGCAATTCAAGCCCTCGGATTGATCCAAGGGCCCAAAATTCAAACTCATAAGGGTATTTAAGCCAATTTCTCCCTCTTCAAGAAAAATTCCCTCCATTTGATGAATTTAGGATGATGACATGACAAAGTGTTGTGTAATCAATTCGTTAAAACAAGCGGTGAACGTAAAAATATTGGTCATTGGCCGATTCGCTCAAGCTTTTAGCTTCGTCGATGAAATTCAAGAATTTACCTTCTTTCTCGTGTGTATTGACTAATTCCATGACTGCTCACTAGAACCTATTATGAGTAGATTAATTTTATCAAGGGTTGCTAAAATTGTGGGTGATTTAGAAACGTGATTACTATGTGTTTATTTAGAATGGTTTTTGTCCGCTCGTCATTTACTTCTTGCTATATTTGCCCTATAACGCATCAAAAGTTGTGTTATCTATGTTAGCTATATTTACTAAGCATCAATTAGTTGTCACATGTACAGACTGCACGCTTGTGGCACACCGGGGGCACGCCGGTTAAGGAAGGAGAGCGCATGGGTATACAAATACCGAGAATCACAATTCAATCCATTTAAGGAAGAGAGGAAAATATAAGATCAAAATGTGGAGGCTGAAGGTAGCAGAGGGAGAAGATAGTCCCTTCTTGTACAACACCAATAACTATGTGGGGAGGCAGATTTGGGAGTTCGACCCCAAGGCCAGCACTGTGGAGGAGCGTACCAAGGTCGAGGCTGCTCGCTAGCACTTCTAGACCATCGCCACCACGTCAAACCCTCCCATGACCTCCTTTGGTGCATGGAAGTACACCACCCACCTAAGCAAGGCGGTGTGATGACGATGTTTAAGAGTGAGAATCGAGGCCAGTTCAACTAGGAAACCAGACCAAATCAACCTGTCAACACCGTAGTAGAAGCAAACTGGCAAAGACATTGTTTGTGACCGTCACACTTCATTCAATAATTGACCCTTGAACCTGTACACAAGATGTTCTTGTCTGCTAGCATGGTGCTCACCCACCTCTCCACTTTGCCCATGTGTCATGCAAAGTCCTAGCTCACAACCCGACCCGAGCTCTCTCACCAACTCTGCAAGCTGATATATGGAGTCGTCCATTTTTCAAAAATAACAATTTAAGGACAAAAAAGATAAATGCTTCAGTACGACCTTGATAGAACGTGTAAAGACTTGTAATTGATCCTTTACATCTCAATAATAGTTTAGATTCTATTACAATGAACTATGGATACGCCGTCATCATAGCTTGGATCCTCTGTTCTTGGACCACAAGTCCAAGAACAGAGGTATTTGATTATTCTGTTGATTATCTGTATCTCTCAAGATTGCACGTATATTGCATGATTGTATATATCTTGATTAAGATATTATCTTAACATAGTTATCTAATAATTCGTGGCCCAAATTGAACAAAGTTTAAAACAAGAGGTAAAATTGAAATATCAAGGATCATATGACATTTTAGAACCTTAGAAATATATAACAGGCGTATATAACCAAAGAAAAACATGATGTATGCAAATGGAAAGAGTACATTATCGCGTGTATTGGGTTAGAGAATGCATGGCTCACTTGGAGTTGTTTTTTCAACAACGGATGCAGATATCCTTGTGATATCTCTCTTCTTCTCTCTCTACTTTGGTTTAATTAAGCTTTATGAGGGTATAGACAAACAGGGAGTCCCTTCGCAGGCATCGGCATCATGTCAACGACAATCTTCTCATCCGGAGGCAACTTCTCCCACTTGAACCTCTTCACCAGATTGTGCATGAACACGACTATTTCCAAGCGAGCGTACTCCTTCCCTAGGCACATCCTCGGGCCGCCCTGAAGGGCACGAACGTGTACGGCGCTGGCCCGTCCCCTTCGAACCGGGTCGGATAGAACTTCTCCGGCTCGAGGAAACACTCGGTGCTCTTGTGGGTTGAGTTCGCTCTCCAATAAATTTGAGGGAATAATTCAATCCTAAGTGTCATTAGTTCGATTGTTGAAATACAATTTCGCTAGTTAACATATGAACAAGCACTAAAAAGGATGGGGTTGTGTTTACCTTCCATCCCGTCGGAACGGACAAACCATTGAAGATGAAGTCATTGATGGCTTCCTTGAACATGCCCTGGAGAGGAGGGGCGAGCCTCATGACTTCACAGACCACGTTCCATGAATACTTCATCTTTTGAATATTGTCTCAGTTCAGCAACTTGCCTGGAGCTTTCGACTTGGCGATCTCCAGTTGCTCTGTTTATCGCCGGATTGTATACAAAGAAATAAGAGTCAGTACATAAAGATAGTTTGCTGCTTGTTAGACGAATCTGGGAACATCTTTACTAGTTAGAATATACCTTCGTATTTTAAACAATTTCAAATAAAAAAATTCGTCACATGGCTGTCTGATTCACCAATTAATTTGGTGACATTAATTAAAAAATAATGATTAGAGAGTTTAAATGTAAAAAATCTCGTCCAAAAAAATATAAGTTCAATTGATTGTTTTGGATATTAACAAGTCAAGTTTAGAGGTTTTATTTTATTTTAATTGTAGTTCCTCCAAAAAAATTTACTATCTCCTTACTTATGTATATTACTTATATTACTCGGATCATAATATTTACGTGGATATACCGGAAAAAAATATATTGAAAAAGAAAATGTTACCCTTGTAAACTTGTTCCTAGATCTGGGGAAGCTTAGCAAGACGTTTAATGACAAAAGTACAAGCAGCATTGGCTGTGTTGTGGCCATCAATCACCAAGTCGAGAATCTTGTCAACGATATATGTTAGATATTTGTGAAAGACTAAAGATTCCAATTATTGATGGACGAACACAAACTATGCATAATCAAAATCGAATGCAGAAATGTGAAAAATTCTGTTCTAACCTCCAGCCATTGATGAAGTTCGATTTAAAACCAAATTTGCAAATACTTGAACGATTGATGAATGGGTACTTCTAACTAATTGCCCTCTCTACAGTGATGGTGTGTTTTTCTCTATACTGAGGGATTTGGCTTAGACCTATTTATGTTCCCATTCGCACCTCTTCATATAACTTCTCACATCAAGACAATTATTTTAATATTAAGTGATCACCATAATTATCACGCAACTTAATGCTGATAATAAAATGTCAATCAAATTAATGTGAGCAATAATAAAATAAATGTGGGATCACATTATCGATCAGTATAATATCATTCTCTCACTTGATCCCAACATTTCATCAAACAAAATTGTGAACCAAATCCATAAAACTTCATGCTGAAGATAAAACACATGAATCATGGCGATAAGGTCTCTCAGAATGAGTATTATCTTCCATGCATAACAGTGTATCTTATCTCTTCATAATCAATCCATATGTGATATCATAATTTAATGAATGAATCTTATGCTTATTCTTCGTCAAAAAGTCATTGTTATTATTAGAATAATTGAATGTGTATACCAAAATTGAGAAGAATATCACAAATGAATAAGAGTTTCACAAATTTGTCCATATGAAAAAAATTTACATGATAGGACCAATTCCCATCATAACCACATGCATGATCCTTATAACTTATTTATGGCATACCTTTAGTTAAAGGATCAGCTAACATTAATTCAATGCTAATGTATTCTACAGCCACTTTATTCCCTTTAACACATTCCCTTATGGCTAAATACTTGATGTTGTTGTGCTTACTTCGACTACCACTTTTGTTGTTTTTAGCCATGAAAACTAAATTGTCACATAATATCCTTTATGGCCTACCAATGAAATCCACAACTCTTAGCCTTGATATGAAACTCTTCAACTACACATCATGCGAGGTGACCTCAAAACAGGAAACAAACTCAGTCTCAATAGTGGAAGTAGCAATCAAAACCTGCTTCACATTCCTCTAGGAGACAGCTTTGCCAGCAAACATAAAAATGTATCAAGATGTTGATTTTCGAGAATCAATGCAACTAGCGAAATCTGAATCCAAATAACTAACTACCTATAGGTTGTTAATCCATTTATACATAAGCATGTAACATTTTGTAGCTCGAAGGTACATCATCACCTCTCTCGCAGCTCTCTAATGGTCCACACTTGAATTACTCTGATATCTTTCCAACATTTCCACAACAAAAACAATGTTAGATCGAGTGCAAACTTGAGCATACATCAAGCTTCCGACAATAGAAGCATATGGGATGCTTTTTATTTGTTTCCTCTCTAGATCTTTCTTCAGGCTCCGATTCAAATTGAACCTGTCATCCTTCACAACATGTGCTATACTTGGTGAGTGGGGTTAGCGGCTGTGGCGTCTAGAATTAAATTCACTTGTTATCAATAGAGAAGTTGGATTCGACGAGCCTCGAGTACTTTTGTCTAGGAGTGTAATTGGTAGTGCTCACATAGATTTGGACAGTGTTCAGCTCAAGGTAGAGTTACAACCAAAAACTCTTGAAGTACCGAGTACTAGTGGAGTAACCGACACAGATGTTGCCTATAGCAAGGTGGAGCCTAAAGAGCCAATAGTTGTTGTAACTACTGATATTAATAAGGTACGTATTTGGTCTCCTAACATATACGGACGCAACAATGATTTTGTTTTATCTATGGTTGATGAGGTTATATTGGAAAATCTTTGTAGAGCAATTAAAGGTGTAAGTAAAGTTGGTGTTTTGATGAGGTTTACGGTAATGACGATTTTCAAGTGTAGCTTAGACTTGAAAGACATTTCTGGCTGTTGATTCCATATGGGGCTATCGGAGAGTACCCATGAAGTTCATATTATGGTGAAGTGATTGTGACCTAGTTCAAACATCAAGTCAAGTATGTCTTGAGTTTGAATTCGAAAAGGAAAATATCCTAATTTAAATAGGTTTCCTAGTTTGGAAAGGTTCCTTAAAAGAAGGTTTCTATTTTCGATCATGCTCTTGTCTATATATAAGAAGTGTGACTTCTTATAGAACTTCTGCTTGTGAATTACACCCTAAAGAATACGAGTATGTTGAAGTCTATTAAATCTTGCAAATAAGATTTGTGAATTTTTTTGTGAGATTGAGAGATCATTTCATGAGAAACCGTGGGACTAAATACTATGTGAATTATTTGGTGTAATTGAAGGCTGGGAAACACCAAGAGTGTTGTAATATCTTTTGTATAACTTGATTTATAGTGAAATTCATTACTTTCTCCCTATGGACGTAAGTCTCTATGATCGAACCACGTAAATCTAGTGCCCGATTTATTGTCTTGTTCTATTTATTTTATTATTCGATTGTTTGTTTTAGCAACAAATAATATTGAGATTTGAAAGCTCAAAATAATTTTCGTCAAAATTACTATAGTTTTTAAAATATTTTGAGATATAACATAATTCACGATCCGAGGACCTCATCTCCAGCTTTCAGATGCGCGTGGACGGACTCCCTCGGCACTTCGACCGATGGTTTGGCTTCATACAATCGGTTATTCTAGTGCAGGTATTTAAACAAGTAGAATATGACCCAAAGAATTCATAAATTTATTTCAGCAAAAAAAACAACGATAAAAACTTTTTTTGTTTTATTTTTCAAATGGTTGCGGGTAATTAAACATGTTATGACCTAAACAATTAAAATTCATAAATTTATTTCAGCAGAATTACAATTATGAAAGCATATATATTTTTTCACTTTTCAAATGATGATTTCAGCATAAGGACGACCTATTCAATTATGAAATGCCTAGTTTTAATCCAGTATAGTAGCGACTACACTTTTTTAATTTTCTGTCTGTTGTTATATCGATACAAATTATATTTTGAAGGTGGTTAAAAAACCCCTCACCTAATGCTACAGTAATTTCATTGATTCGTTAACTGAGATTGCTTGCAAAAATATTTTTGAAATAAGATAAAAGGTACCAATGAAATCTCTTATTCGCAAAAGTAAAATGTTATCTCACATTTTATCAATCAATCTATAATAGATTACTGACGACTCCTAATTGAATTAAATTGCCTGATTAAATTAAAAGTTCGAAGTTGCAATTAATATGTGCTTGTGAGAGTCCGCGCTAAGTATTTGCTAGTAATCCATTAATTTTTCCTCGGTGGTTATTTTTGGGAAGGTCGCGACAACCTGGTCGATTGGACCATCGGACCACCACTCCGGGACAATAAGCCACGCTTGGCTTCACATTGCGCCACGGACTCGCACGAGTTGGCTACGTGGGAGTTGTGTGTGGGGCTTTAAGACGCGGCGTGCTGGGCCATGCAATCAGGCCCTTTTTCAAGCCCATCTCATTGCGTCTCATGCGTGTTGCACACGGCCCGGTCAGCACTTGGGCACGTGCCCTGAAGCGCCAGCGTGTAAAATATTTATAAATTTAAAAAAGATAATGTTTTTATTAACACTTTACCTAACTTAAATTTTCCTTTCGATGTCCAATTGATCCGATTATTAAGCACACAAAAGCTTGTGACCAGGATGTTCTGAAAAATGTATCGATAGTAGGTTTCGAGAATTGGGCCGAACGAATGATGGTGGTGACATTTTATGATATTTTTTTCGTTAAAATTTAGTTGACATGAGTTTAACAGTGTCAGAAACCTTAATATTGGTCTTTTGAAGGTCAAATTAGTCGATTGGGGCAGATATCTAATTTTTTAAAGGGAGATTTTGATTGAAAATTGGGTTTCTGCACTTTTCAATCATGAAGTCGATGGATTATTAATATTTTAGACACTAGACGATTAAAAGTGTAGGCATGTAATTTTTTTTACCGAGATTTGGACCAAATTTTGGCGAGAAATCGCTCATCAAAGCCTCCATGGAGAAGTATAATTGGGTTGTGCTTTGTGATAACTTTCCAACGGTACTCAATCTGCCCAAATCAGATGGCCAAATCGCTAGATATCGCAATTTTAAACCGTGTTCATCTAATCTCGACGGGGATGGGATCAATATTTTCATAGTCGACTGATGAAATCACATCGATTTGGTCATGAGCTTCCCAACGCCTTGATAATCACTTTAATGGGAGTTTTCTCGAACGGAGTATTGTAAGTGTTCATCTCGACTAAACTGTTTGGCCCAACTTGTAGATCTTCACGAATTTTTAGAAATCAGACCACATTTCTGAAAAAGTTTGAGACGCGAGCGCGTGGAGCAAATTGAGTTGACCGGTTCCTCGTCGTCTTGCGTTTGAAAGATTGACATGTGTGCATAGGACATTGCTCTTTGATTATCATTAATTTGTGCGTATAGGAGACGCTTAGATAGAACATTTTAAAGCTATATAGCAAACGCATGCATTGCCTATGAAAAGTACCACCTCCAAACTGCACCACGGAACATAGTGAAATCACGTTTCATCTCTTCTTCAACTTCATTGACAAGGGCAATCGAAATCTGGGCAGGAGACAGCAATCCCAGCTAAGCCAGGTAACTAATAAGAGGTACTTTAGAAAAAGGACTATAAGAGGAGAAAACAAAACAACGAGAAACAGGGAATGTCAACTGTACAGAAGTTATTCAACCGACCTGGTATACTTACAAAGCTGAATTGGTACGGTAACAAACGATGCGTTATGCGTTTCATGTGGGCCTCACCAGATCGAACTACCAAGATGCAGTTTTAGTGCGATACACCACGACTGTGAAATAATTTGCCAATTCATATAGGTCTACGGAGAAGCAGTACACCGGTCCATGGGAAACACAGACGGATTAGCATTCGCTCACCCAATCTTAGTCGTTGGTTTTGTGTCCATGTTCGTCCGACTCTTTTTTTATTTGAGATCGTTCAAATTGGCATGAAATATGGATCTCTGAGTTGATGTTCAAAAACTGCACTAAAGACGAGCCATATTCACCAGGCGTGGGATCATGTCAAAGTGGATGGGATTTGACCTAGATCTCTCCATCCCCTCCTAGTTGCTTTTCCTTTAATTTTCTTTTGTTTCTTTCCTTGCTCTTGCGATCTTATATCGGGGAACTTTTCTCATCGATCTAATTCTAGTTTTTGGAGTTTTAATGAATAAATACTTTGCCTCCAATTTCAATAGTGTTCATAGCAATTTTTGTGTTAAATAGGTGCTCGTTTAACGTGTTTTAATTAAAAGCTTTGGTGCCTCGTACTAGCTAAAGGAATTGCTCTCACAGGTGTCAGATCTAAACTTATTCAGCATGTTTATGTTATCTCTGTACGGTGATGATGTTGGAGACGTTGAACTTAGGCGCACACCACAGAAGGGCAAAGTCATAACTATAGATGGAGATCTCGATATGTGCTTATCACTTATGATGCTATGTGATTTGGTAATTGGCCGTCGATCCTTTAGCTTATATGCAGTCACAGATCTGTTCTTAAAGGACGAGCATGTGATTATCTCTACCAACCATGTTATGATGATATTGTCTTGATTTCTGGTTTTTGGTTTGTTTTAGAGCTCTATGGGCTTGCCTTGTTATTATGACTTTTGAGATTTCCTATGAATCTTTTCATGTATCATTTTGATAATGAATGAAAATTTCTTTTGACCACAAAAAAAGTGGATGGACTTTTGGGAAGTGAGGTTAATGAGAAACATAAACTAAAACTTTAAGGATAATAGGAGACGAATAATGTTGAATGAGCTTTTCTATTTCAAAGGGGGTACTGGTCCTTTAATTATGGTTCAAAAGCGCAGCAAAAGCCTGAAAACTTCACCCGAGAGATTGCCTAGAGGGGGGACCTAAGGTTCAAGCCCATCAATATATTCAATTGGACTCACTTTCAGTCAAAAATTTAAATCAATGCATTATGAGTCAACGAGGACACATAAACTGCTTCATACCACATTAATTCTCCGATATAAGACATTTTCTAACATAACCCATACATGCATGTCAACAATCTCTCCCTTATGTACGAGCTCAGTGTTAGGTCTATCATCCCTTAATTCATGTATCATGCTATACCAATATGTCTCAACTTAAATCTCCATTTTGTTGCATGTGCTGACCGCAACAACAACATTGCCCACATTCATCCCGAGTCTCTTCTCCAAAATGAACCATGAAGCTTTTACACCAAACCATCAAAGCTACATGAAAAATGGCGTTGGTCACAAAGCAATGAAGAGATAATTTGATTGGAGAGCGCAATAGATACTTTCACCGAAAAGATCACTAAGAGGGAACTCAAGTTTGAGTCAGTCAACATATTCAATTGGGTGCATCTTCACTCAAAAAGCTTAAAAATAGATTATGGGCTAACTATAATATATTAACTGTTCTATACCACATTAATTTTTCGAGGTGAAATTTTGTTTAACTCAACTTACTTGTACATCTTAACAAATAACACCAAGACTGGCCACTTCGTTTGCCTCCGCCGCATGCAAAACTTGTCTGGCTACATCATCGGCACTGTTTGCCTGGTGATCGGTCTCAACATGATCGCCTTTTTTTTGTTGCCTCCCATGGAAGTCTACTTCTTTTCTATGTCTCCCTTTAATTTCCCAACGCTCTTCTTAATCATTTATAGGTTACTTAGGAACAAAAATTCAACTTGAAAGCTAGTATCCCTTTGGCTCCCAAAATAATCCTGTCGTTTCGTTTTGTCACTTCATGGACTTCAATAGACGCAAAAGGACGATCCAGCTTACCTTAACATTTACACGACCGACAAATGAAAAAGATAACTGTAATAAAAGTTATTTGCAAGTTCAAATTTGAACAAGGTTGGGGTGAAAAATCCAGGAACTTGTCACGAACAGTGATCCGTGTGAAGGCTAAATTAGTGATGGCCACGGGCCGGTTTCGGCCCGGAACCGGCCCGGTCAAACCCAGGCCCGGCCTGTTGATTGGGCCCGCGGTTTGGAACCGAAACCGGCCCATGCCCTACGGGCCCGGTTCCGATTCAAAAAAATAAATTAATTAATTAAAAAAAAAACTTTAGCAGCAAGGCCTGCACGTCTACAGGCCCTGCTGCTAGCAGCTGCTTTCTGCCCGTTGCCAGGGCAGCCCCTAGTAATGGGCAAAATTTTTTTTTTTTGAAAAAAACATTAGCAGGGCCTGCACATCTGCAGGCCCTGCTGGCATGTGCCCGTTGCCAGGGCAGCCCCTGGCAACGGGCAAAATAAAATTAAAAAAAAAGTCCCAACGGCCGTTTAGGCCCTTTGGGGCCCAAACGGGCAAAAAAAAAAAAAAAGATAACCGTTGCAAAATTGCAATGGTTATCTTTTCTTTTTTTTTAATCATAAATTTTTTCTCATTTTTTTCTTATAAATTCTCTCAAATTCTCTCATTACTCACAATTCTCTCAAATTCTCTTCTCTCAAGTCTCAAATTTTCTCAATATTCTAAATTCTCTCAAATTCTCTTCTCTCAAGTCTCAAATTTTCTCAATACTCTAAATTCTCTCAATCCACGCACTTGTTTCTTAATTCTCCCAATTAATCCGTTCAATTCTCTCAATCCACTCGAAAAATAGCAAGTGAAAGTCGAGTGCCAATTGGCAAAGGTAAGAATATCGCGACGGAATTCCATCATTCTTTTGATCCTCGTGAATATGCAGATTTTCAAGATGATGAAATCAGCATTTTCCCCAATGTGGAGCGCGTCCCGACGCAAAAAAGTTTTCATCCTCCTACCGAAATATCTACAACAAAAGAAGGGGAACGAGAATTTACATCTGACATTTGGAATCACTTCATGAAAATAGAAAGGTTTGATATTGGTCAAAAAAGGTATGATATAATTTGTAAATATTGTGGGAAAATATATAAATATATAGGTGGACAATGACATGGAATATTCAAACGACATTTTAGGAGCAAACATCCAACAGAAACGGGAATCGATATCGGGCAACAACAAATTTCCGGGTACGTCAATCCTAACACTTCCCTTTTATTTTGTTTTAATGAAAAAACTTATAAGGAAGAATTAGGCAAATTTATTTCTGTTGAGCATTTAGCATTTAATTTTGGAGAAAGATTTGGTTTTAATGAATTTGTACAAAAAGCATGTGCTCCACAAGCAAAACGTGTTCCTAGAAATTCGACTAAACGAGTAATTAAAGATCTTTACAAAAATGAAAAAAAAGATTTACAAAACTTTTTTATGCAATTTAATGGATGCGTGCATATAGGTAGTGATATTTGGAGTGATCATTGGCAAAATCATTCTTACATGGGCATAACATGTCATTGGATAGATGACGAATGTAGTATTCAAAAAAGAGTTATTGCATTTAGAGTTTTCGATGATAAGCATAGGGCAAATAATATTTATAGAATAATTATGAAAATTTTAGAAGAATATTATTTGTTTAATAAAATTTTTTCAATTGATTTTGATAATGTCGCGGCAAATACCGCTTCAATTGCTGATTTAGAAAATATTTGTAAACCCGTTTTTGGCGGAAAATTTTTTCACGTTAGATGTGCTTGTTATGTTTTAAATTTATGTATATAAGATGGTTTGAAAACTCTTGATATTTTTTTTCAACCAATAAAAATGATGATTCAATTTTTATGGAAACATCCCCAAAAAATGAAAGAATTGGGTAAATTTTGTAGAGAAAATGGCAAAAAGCCAAAAAGATTTCCAAGAGATGTTCCAACTCGTTGGAATTCTACTTTCCACTTGCTTAGTGAATCTTTAGCATATAAAGATTTATTATGTGCATTCATTTCTAATAATATACCTTATATTGATTTGTACCCACAATAGTGTGATATTTGCAAAAAAAATTTAGATGTTTTAAAGGTTTTTAATGATGCAACTTATACTTTGTTCAGTGTTTATTATCCTACTACACATTTATTTTTAGTAAAATGTACTAATATTGTCGAAATTTTTGATGAATATGAAAATGATGTTGAATTACAACATATTATAGTTGCGATGAAAATGAAGTGGCTACATTATTATAGCGAAATTCCCATTATTTATTTAGTTGCATGTGTTTTTGATCTGCGTTGCAAATTTGATGGCTTAAGTGATTTTTTGCATGCGTATTATCAATGTTTACATTATGATACAATAAATGTTATAACCATAGTACGTGAGGTTAAAAACGTAGTAATAGAATTATATAATGAATTTTATACTAAATATAATTTAGGTGATATTGGATCTTCTCAATCTACGGAGATACAAAATGACAGTACAAGTAAAATTAGTGGAAAGTACCAACTTTTATTACATAGACAAAAAAAACAAAAGGGAGTAATAGGAAATATTTTTGAATTAGAGATTTATCTAATCGTTTCATTTGAATTTAATGATTCCGAAGGTAGTACAGATTTTTTAATTTTGGATTGGTGGAAGAGGCACGCAAGCCAATATCCAATCTTTTCTCTTATTGCAAAACAGATTTTTTTAACCCATTGTTCCATAGTTGCGGTCGAACAAGTATTCAGTGCCAGAGGTAATATTTTGGATGAACATCGTTCAAGATTAGCTCCAGAATCAGTGAAGATGCAAGCTTGTGTTGCTGATTGGATGAAGGCTCAATACCGGCAACAGGAGATAGATCGGAATAATGAATCTGAATTCTTTAACGACGGAGATACTACCACTACCGGTACCGATACTGGAACGGGTAGTGACGATTGAGGGTAAAAGAATTATTGGAGTTGACAAATATTTCGGGAACCCTTATTTTTCATACCGGGTACGCCCACGTGAGCTTAGGGAAACCGAAATATAATCCGACGACATGTGATCTCTGGTCCCCTGCGCACGGAATGTTTAGGTTTTGGGGTCATTTTAGGGCATATATATTGTGCTCCTTTTTTTATACATCGTTGTAACGAATTGTAATGTGATTAATAATAATTTATTAAGTTCAAGCCCTCTCTTTCTCTCTTGTCTTTTTGTCCCCAAATTTAATTACAATTTACATTTTAATTACAATTTATATTGAATAATGTTCCGTCACCGGAACAGTAATTTTTTAATTTTTTTATTATTTTTTTTTATGTTTTTCCTTTTAAGTTTTTTTTTCTTTTCCTTTTCCTTTTCTTTTTTTTTTCTTTTCTTCCTCCGCTGGCCATAGCCAGGGCCGGCGGAGGTCGTCGGCCTCAGGTGAGGCCGGCCTCGCCGGCGTCGGGCGAGGTCGACCTCGCCTGCAACTGGCGAGGTCGGCCTCGCTCGACGCCAGCGAGGCTCGACCTCGCCGACAACTGGCGAGGTCGGCCTCACCTGAGGTCGGCGAGGTTGAGCCTCGCCGGCGTCGAGCGAGGTCAGCCTAGCCAGTTGCAGGTGAGGTCGGCCTCGCCCGACGCCGGCGAGGCCGGCCTCGCCTGAGGTCGGCGACCTCCGCCGGCCCTGGCTATGGCTAGTGGAGCGGAAGAAGAAAAGAAAAAAAAAGAAAAGGAAAAGGAAAAGGAAAAAAAACAAAAAAAAAATGAACCGGCCCGGAACCGGTTCCGAACCTGTTCCGGGACCCGGTGGTTTTGGTTCCGGTTCATACTTAGCCACGAACCGGAACCGGCCAATTCCGAACCGTGGCCATCACTAGGCTAAATGATGTTCTTTGTTGGGGATGAATTCAAAGCGAGATCAGATGATGTCTGTACTTTTTGATCAAAGGAGAAATGACATCAGCCTCTGTTCGTTTCATGGAAAATAATTTCCAGGAAAACATTTTTTGGATTTTTCGGTATTCGTTTAACGGAAAAATCCTTTCCACAAAAAATATTTTCCTTCCTATGGACAAAATGCCTTCACTTTTGAGGAAAATGATTTCCTTCTTTTAGAAAGAGGAAATCATTTTCCTCCTCCTTCTTCTTCTTTCACCATTTATTTTCAATATTTTTTTTTCCTTCTTCTTCCTCAATCGGTCGCCGGCCACAGCGACGACCAACAAACCGCCAACTCGAGCCTCGCAATAGGTTGGCGAGGCTCGAGCTCTCGCCAGATTTCAGGAAGGTCAAGCCTGGCTAGCCTATGGCAAGGCTCTGGCTTGCCTGATCCGACGCGAACGAGCTTTACCCAAGGCCGGTTGGACGAGATTGGGCCTCGCCAAATGCGACAAGGTGGGCAAGGTGAGGTCACTAGACGTCGGCAAGGCTCTAGCAACTTCGAGTGAGGCTCGAGCTCGTCGGATCTGTTAGCCTCACCCAAGCTCGGGCCTCGCCAGATCAGGTGAGCTGGGCAAGTCTCGAGCCTCGCCCGAGGTTGCCAGATGTCGACGAGGCTCTTGCAACCTCGAGCGAGGCTTGAGCCTCGCCTAGCTCACCCGATAGGCCTTAGGCGAACTCGCCTGCATCGGATCATGAGAGCCGGAGCTTGCCATAGGCTGGCGAGCTTGAGCCTCACCGGCCTATTGTGAGGCTTGAGCTGGCCGACCGCCACCGCCGCCGTGGCTAACAACCGGCTGAGGAAGAAGAAGGAAAAAAAAGAAAAAAAAAAATATTTTTAATGACTTTCGGAAAAATTAAAAAATATTTTCCAAAATTTTTTCAGATTTCAACTGAACACCAGAAAATTGTCTCATTTTCTAGAAAAATGACTTTCGAGAAAATATTTTCCACAAACGTAACATTTTTCGCGAAACAATTGGAGTCCTAGTGTCTTGTACACAATAGCCGGCCCCACTAAAAGACATCTCTTTTTCATCTGCCAAAAATCATGTTGTCTTTATTGTTTTGATCTTGTCATGAAGGTTGTCATTTTTTGATGGGTACTGCAAATTTCTTGCTGCTTGAGCTGACCTGAGCTTTAGTAGGGATGCTGCATTAAGTTCTTGTGTTGCTTAGTAAATGATATGAATTTATCCACAATTGTATTTCCCTAGATGATAAGAATAATTTAATCCCCTCGTCATTCTATTATTAACTAACAGAGACTTGCAAACACGACTCGAAAAGAAAGATTAATAAGTACTCTTGCGAAGTCGTTAAGCCTATACTTCAAGGAATAAGATATAAGTTAGGACATATGCAATTGTTCCTGCCATAGTGGATCAGCCGTTGCGAAGTAAGGTTATATGAGAAACAGAAACTAGAACTTCAAGAATAATTTGAGATGAATAACCCTTTAGATTGATTGGCGTATTAGGAGAATTCAACTCAGGAATTTGAAGTCACGTGTTCAAATTTGATAATGTGCTTGCAAACAGCTCACTGGCAGAGCTACCTGCACAGGCTACAAATATGAACTTAGTCGATTCATAGGGCTTGTAGTGTATTTTATGAGATTCGATGCTCACGCATCTGGATTATTTAAATAAAAAGTATGAGATGAATTACATTTGAGGAGACAACACAAAATTAGTTTAAAGATAAAGATGACTTCTATTGTCTCTTCAGTACATACTTTTTCAAGTTCCGACTTCCAAGTAATAATCCTAAAACAGGAAGGGCTTCTACTCTGCTAGTTGGCACCATATTATTGATGTGGTGCACCCCCTTTGATGTGATGAATGTGTTCAAAATTGGTTAATCACGGCGAATGTGATAAAATATCCCCACATTTATTGGATTTATTACACAATCTCATCATTGATTTACAAAATAATGTTGAGCATACTTATCACGTTTAAGAAGGGACTAAGAACCGAGCCATGGTGTTCTATGGTATAATAGGAAAGTGATGAATCACGGTATAAATCACGGCTCACCTGCGGACTCTCAAGAGATTGATTCCCTGCCATATCATATCATACCCAAATTCATTTTGTTGTAATTCCTATGAAAAATGTCGTACTAAAAATACTTGAGAAGTTTCAAATTAATAGTTATTTGTTATGTATGTCGCTTTGTCTAGAAACTACGAAAAAATGAATTGGGATACGACTGGGAATCGGTCCTCTAGAGAACGTAGAAAAACCCATATCAAACATGAACGAAAGTCAGACTTGAGCAACATGGACAGCGAGCAAATATCTCATGCAAGCTTTGCAGAACATATTTTTCAAGGTTTTGACCTAAAAAATGGTAAGGATAAGAGCTCCAGAAGTGCATGACCTTCGGCATATACTTATATAATAACTGAAATTGAATTAAGGAAAGCCAATTTCTCCGTTAACGATTTCACAATAATCATCAACTAAGAACGTCGACCCTCTTACTTTTCGTAAGTTGGCTTTATCAAATTTTGACCTTAAAATTGCAAGGATAAGATCCCCAGAAGTACATGTCCTCGTGCATGTTGCGCAAGTATATAAAGTAGCCGAAACGATTTAAGAAACGACAATTTATCCATTAATGAGATACTATAATAATCAACTAAAAATGCAAACTCTCTTACCTTTTGTAAGTTGGTCTTTTCTCAAGATTTGTACTTTGAATTTTCCAGTCAAGATTGGAGGTGGCTTGTAAGATCTTCTCATTTCAATAATTGTCAATTCTTGAGAAAGTTGTCTAAGCAATCCTAAACATATTACACTTTTACCAATTCAGACTTCAATATTTTAATTGTGTTAATTGAATCCCAAACATTTTTGCATTTTGCCAATTGAGTCTATCCGGTCAATTTTGACCAGAAATCGCTGACATTGACACTGATTATCTTACACAGCATAGCCGGTGTTGACATGACCAATTTTTAGTAATATTTTAATATTATTTTCGAATTTTTATTAATTTTTTTCTTTTTTCCTTCTTTTCTTTTGTTTTTCCTTTTTTCTTTTTTCCATCTCCATCGGCCTCATGCGACGACTGCCCTTGCCAGCCTCAGGCAAGGGATGCCCAGGCTTGGGCTAACAAGGGCAACCCTCATCGATCTAGCGAAGGGCTGCCCTTGCCAGCCTAGACGAGGGCGGCCCTTGCTCGCTCAAGCAAGGGCAGCTCTTGCCAGCCTAGGCCTAAGCGTCCCTTGCCTGAGGTTGGCAAGGGTGACCCTCACCTGAGTCCGGCAACCTCCGCTGGCCATCAACGAGGCCTGGTGGAGAGAATAAGGGAAAATGAAAAATGAAAAAATGAAAAAAATTGAAAAGATTATTAAAAATTGTCAACGTCAAAGCCGGTCGTACCACGTAAGATGGCTAGTATCTACGTCAGCAATTTTCGATTAAAATTGACCGAATGGACTTAATTGGCAAAATTTGAAAAACGTTATGAAGCAATTGGCATAACTAAAAAGATTTAGAATTAAATTGATAAAAGTGTAATAGGTTTATGAAGTATTTTCTAACTTGTTAGCCAACCCCATTTCCTATAAAAGACCAACATGCAAAACCATCTATCTCACCCAGCAAAACTATCTTAACTAAGCCCTAAAATGGGAACTTCATTTCCAAACTCCAAAACCATCTACGTCTTTTCTCTCCTAGTGTTGTTCCTAGCTTCATTTTCTTCCCCTTCTGAAGCCTTTGCAAACGAAAACCTAACCCAATGCCTCATAAACCATTCCCAACTTTCGCACCCGATAACCTCAGCCATATACACGCCCGCCGAATCTTCGTTCTCAACCGTTCTTCAAACTTACATACGTAACCTGCGCTTCAACACCTCTGACACGCCGAAACCCACTCTCATCCTCACGGCACTCCATGAGTCACATGTGCAAGCCGCCATCGTTTGCGCCCAGAAGCTCTCAGTCCAGATGAAGATCCGAAGCGGAGGCCACGACTATGAGGGCATATCCTATGTCTCCATCTCCTCGCCTTTTTTCATCCTCGACATGCTTAATTTCCGCTCGGTCGATGTCGACATTGAGGCCGAGACAGCATGGGTCCAGGCAGGGGCCACCCTCGGCGAGGTCTACTACGGGATCGCAGCGAAGAGCAAGGTCCATGGCTTTCCTGCTGGGGTTTGCCCCACGGTGGGCGTCGGTGGCCACTTTAGTGGTGGCGGCTACGGCAACATGATGAGGAAGTACGGGCTTTCCGTTGACAACATAGTTGATGCACGCATAATCGACATCAATGGGGAAATACTGGATAGGGAATCCATGGGAGAAGACCTCTTTTGGGCCATACGAGGTGGAGGCGGAGCGAGCTTTGCCGTCGTCCTCGCTTACAAGATCAACCTTGTCCGAGTCCCCGAGACGGTGACCGTCTTCAGTGTCCAAAGGACGTGGGAGCAAAATGTGACCGAGGTCGTGTACAAGTGGGAACAAGTGGCGCCCAAACTGCATGAGGATCTCTTCATAAGGCTGGTTATGGACGTGGTCAATGGAACCGACTCCAGAGAGAAAACAATAAGAGCCACGTTTCTCGCGCTTTTCCTTGGAGACGCTCAAAGGCTTCTTTCCTTGATGGGCGATAGTTTTCCCGAGCTAGGCTTGCGGAGCTCAGATTGCATCGAAATGAGTTGGGTCGAGTCCACGCTTTACTGGACAAATTTCCCGATCGGGACTTCAGTCGATGCTTTGCTTTCACGCACGCCGCAAGTCTTGACACATTTGAAGAGAAAGTCTGACTACGTGAAGCAAATCATACCGAAGGACGGATTGGAGCTCATCTGGAGAAGGATGATCGAGCTCGAAAGGCCGGTGTTGACCTTCAACCCTTACGGAGGCAAGATGGGCGAGATTCCCGCGAACAGCACCCCGTTTCCGCATAGGGCCGGGAACCTATGGAAGGTACAGTATGCGACAAATTGGGACGAGGACGGGGACGAAGCGGCACGACACTACATTGAGCTGACAAGGAAGCTCTATGGTTACATGTCGCCCTTTGCGTCGAAGAACCCGAGAGAAGCGTTCTTGAATTATAGGGACCTTGATTTGGGGATTAACCACAATGGAGATGAGAGCTATGAGGAAGGGAAAGTGTATGGGGTCAAGTACTTCAAGGGCAATTTCAACAGGTTGGTGAAGATAAAGACCAAAGTCGATCCTAGCAATTTCTTCAGAAATGAACAGAGCATTCCGGTTCTTCCCCGGTAAAAAAGAAAGTAAAGTGCCCGACAAATAATTCGATTTCTGCTGGTCTTTCACAATAGACTCTTCTTTAGTTCAGAGGAATTTAAGTTTGTATGTTGAATAAAGCATAATGCGTGAACAAGAATAAAGAGAGTGATAATGGGTCTTCATTCTTCTTTCTTGGGCTTTCTTGGCACTTTTTATTTGCGAATAGTAACATATACATCCAATTTAAAGGAAATTTGACATAAATGACCTCATACATCATTGATTTGAAAGACTGTATGGATAAATTCTTCAAATCAAAGATGAATAAGCCCACTCGTATAAAATTTCTTTTGCACAATGAGTATATGCTCTATCGTTTCTTTATTTGGCTGTGTAAAAATATAAAGATAATCTTTAGGATTTTTGTTTGTGTAATACAATCCATGCACATTCACCGGTAGACGAGTGATGTACGTTTATAGATGTTTGTGTAAGGAATTTCTTCCACAGGTCGACCATCCATGTGTAAATATTTTTCGCACTAGCAGTAAACCTGCTATTAGACGGGCTTGGGCTGAGTCTACCTCGGGCCCAAACCATTAGGAGCCGTAGCAACGCCACATTTTTTATGTAAGGGTGTCAAATTAATGCTTCATGTTATTTTTTATATTTTCAACTAATCAAAGCATTTAATAGGAAAGGTAGCTTATCAAACAACAACCACGGATTTTGATTAAACTAACCCTGCTTATCTTCGAATAGCAAATCATATTGCAAAGCCTCTTCCAAAAAGAAGTGCAAGATAGGCACGCGACTGCATCGGGATTGCGTAGATTGTAAATGTTGTTCTATTTTACATTGTGATATGTAATATACTCTATTGGAGTAAATGAAATTGCTTTTGTTTTGAATGTGTTTGATGTTCTTAAAATGAATTGTAATCATCTATGAAGTGAATGCTGACCTGCATAGAGATATGAAATATGAATAATAAGAACGTCAGACAAGCTTGAGATTGCTTTCCCACACGGTCAATTGCTTCTAGTACTAGTGGTGGCGTATATAGAGATGAGACTCTTGAGCTCAAAAATATCATGGGGAGAGATCATGCTTAACAATAATTATGAGTCACCTAGATGTAGTCATGGCCACGGGCCGGTTTTGGCCTGGAATCGGCCCGGTCAAACCCGGGCCCGTGGTTCGAAACCGGAACAAGCCCGTGGCCTACGGGCCCGGTTCTAGTTCCAACAATTTTGGAACCGGCCCGGAATCGCTGGTTCCGGTTCCGATTCCAAATTACTTTAAAAAAAAGTAAAAATGAAATTTTAAAACAATTTGAACTCTAATTGTTATGCATTGTAAGTGTAACGATCACTAATTACAATACTTGGCTTGGGTGTGTTGAACTCTAATTACAAGGCTTAGCTTGAGTTTTATATACAATGATTTTAATGCATCTTCGTTCCCATTCGATGTAGGACTCTCGGCTTGCCTTGAACACTTTCAATGTGAGACTCTTGACTTGTCTTCATACAAATGCCAAGAGTTTCACATCGAATGGGAATGAAGAGACCATCAAAGGTATCGTGTATAAAATCCAAGTTAAGTCATGAGCATGTGAAATTGTATGCCTTTTGTGGCTACAACCCTTTCCTAGTTAAGAGCAAAGGGTTCCATTGGATCACCTAGAATTGGATCGAACCAATGGTCTGGTTCCCGGTGTTATGATTTGCCGGTCCGGTTTTTAATTCTAAAATTAAGTGACCGGTCTTACCGGTTCGGTTCCCAGTTCCGAGTGGAACTGGACCGAACTGGGAACCAATTATCCCTACAATTTACATTTTGATTACAATTTATATTGAATAATTCATTATTTTATAATTTTATAATTTATTTTTTTATTTCATAATTTATTTTTAAAATTTTTAAATTACGAATTGGAACCGGCCGGTTCAAAACCGGAACCGGAATAGGCTGGTTTCGAATTGGAACCGGAACCAGAACCGGAATTGGAACCGGCCGATTCCGATTCACACATGGCCACGAACTGGAACCGGCCGATTCCGAACCGTGGCCATGCCTACCTAGATGTAAGAATGAGATGATGTCAATGGATGTGACATTAATTAACATTAACTGACATGGATATCCTAAAAATCCATGAAACCCGTAGTAGGTCAGACAAGAAATATCATATACACCTGATATTAACGATGAAAGTACAAGCATCACTAGCGGTGTTGTGGCCACCAATCAGCAAGCCGAGAATCTTATCAACGATATCTGTTAGATATTTGCGAAAGACTGAAGATTTCAATTATTGATGGATGAACACAAACCATGCATAATTATAATCGAATGCAGAAATGTAAAAAATTCTTCAAAACCTCTAGCCATTAATAAAGTTCTATTGAAACCAGATTCGCAGAGACTTGAACGATCCCTAGATGGGTACTTCTAGCCAATTGCCCTCTCAATATTGATGGTGTGTTTTTCTCTATGCTAAGGGGTTTTGATTAGACTTATTTATATATCCATTTGCTCCCATTCAGATTAATTTTTCCCATCAAGACAATTATCTTAATATTGGGTGATCTCTATAGTTATCATGCAGCTTAATGATGATAATAAAACATTAACATAATAAATATGAGCAATAATAAACTGAATGTGGGATTACATTATCAATTGATATAATAACATTCTCTAACTTGATCCCAACATTTCATCAAACGAAATATTAAACCAAATCCATAAAAACTTCATGCTAAAGACAAGCCACATGAATCTTGGTGATAAGTTCTCTTAGAATGAGTATCATCTTCAATGTATCACATTGCACTTTATCTTTTCAAAAACAGCCCATATGTGAAAGCACAACTTAATAAATAAACCATATGTTTATTCTAGATAAAAAGGTGATTATTATTTTTGGAATAAATGAATATGTATGCCAAAATTAAGAAAAACATTACAAAAGAATAAAAGTTTCACAAATTTGTCCAAATGAAGAAAATTTACACGATAGGACCAATTCCCATCATAAACACATGATCCTTATAGCTCATTGGTGGCATGCCTTTAGTTAAATGATCGGCTAACATCAATTTAGTGCTAATGTGTTATATGACTACTTTGTTCCCTTTAACATATTCCCTTATGGCTAAGTACTTGATGTCAATGTGCTTGCTTTGACTTCCATTTTTGTTGTTTTTAGCCATGAAAACCACCGCTGAATTGTCATAGAATATCATTAATGACTTAGCAATGGAATCCACAACTCTAAGATCTGATATGAAACTCTTCAATCACACACCATGCAAGGTGGCCTCAAAACAGGAAAGAACTTAGTCTCCATAGTGGAAATAGCCTTCAAAGTCTGCTTCACACTCCTCTAAGACACAGCACCATCAGCAAATATAAAAATATATCAAGATGTTGATTTTCAAGAATCAATGCGACTGGCGAAGTTCGAATCCAAATAACCAACTACTTCCATGTTGTCAATTCATCTATACATAAGCATGTAATCTTTTGTACCTTGAAGGTACCTTATCACCTTCTTTGTAGGTCTCCAGTGGTCCATACTTGGATTACTCTGATATCTTCCCAACTTTCTCAAAGTAATGTCGGGTCGAGTGCAAACTTGAGCATATATTAAGCTTCCGATAGTTGAAGCATATGTGATGTTTTTCATTTGTTCTCTTTCGATTTCATTCTTTAGGCACTGGTTCAAATTGAACTTGTCACCCTTCACAACAATTGCTGTGCTTGGTGAGCGTGGTTATCGGTTATGGTGCCTAGAATTAAATTCACTAATTATCAATAGAGAAGTTGCACTCGACGAGTCTCCAATTCTTTTGGGTAGAAGTGTTATTGGCAGTGTTTACACAAATTTGGACGGTGTTCAGCTCGAGGTGGAGTTGCAATTAAAAACTCATAAGATAGCAAGTACTAGTGGAGTAACCGACACAAATCGTGCTTGTAGCGAGGTGGAGCTTAAAGAGCCAACAGTAGCAGTAACTACTAATATTGACAAGGTATCTGTTGGTCTCCTGACAGATATGGATACAACAATGGTTTTGTTTTATCTGTAGTTGAGGAGTTCATGTCGGAAAATCGTTATAAAGCAGTTAAAGGTGCAAGTAGAGTTGGTGTTTCGAAGAGGTCCATGAAAATGATGAAAAGCAAGGCCTAGACTTAGAAGACATTTGTGGCAGTTGCGCCCAGATGGGGTCAAGGAAGAGTAGCAGTGAAGTTTATATTTTAGTGAATCGTTTTTTAGTTAGTTCAAACGTCAAGCCAAGGTAGATATTGTTAAAATATGTCTCAAATTTGAATCCGAAGAAGAAAGTTTTTTAATTCAATTAGGTTTCTTATTTCGAATAAGTTTTCTAATTGAATGGTTTTCTAGTTGGAAAGAGATTTCCAATTTTGAATCATGCTCTTGTCTATATATAAGAAGTGTGACTTCTTATAAAAAGTATCAAAGAAGAGATTTTGCTTGTGAATTACACCTTAAAGAATACAAGTGTGTTGGAGTCAATTAATCTTATGAGTAAGATTTGTGAATTATTTATGAGATTGAGAGATTATTTCATTAGAAATTGTGAGGCTAAACATTGTGTGAATTGTTAGGTGTAATTGGGGGCTGGGGAACACCGGAAGTGTTTGAGTGACTCGAGTGTGGTTGTAATATCCATTGTATAACTTGATTTATAGTAAAATTCGTTATTGTTTTTCCCATGGATGTAGGTTACTATGATCGAACTACGTAATTCTAATGTCCAATTTATTTTCTTGTTTTATCTATTTTATTATTCGATCGCTTGCTTCCCCATCAAATAATATTGAGATTTGAAAGCTAAAAATTATTTTGGACAAAATTACTATAATTTTTAAAAATATTTTGTAAAATATAACATAATTCACGATCCAAGGACCTCATCTCCAGCTTTCAGATGCGCATGAACCGACTCCCTCAGCACTTCAACTGATGGGTTGGCTTCTTACAATTGGTTGTTCTACTGCAGGTATTTAAACAAGTAGTATACGACCTAAAAAATTCATAAAATTCATAAATTTATTTCAGCAGAAAAACAATTATGCAAGCATATGTATTTTTTTTTTTTATCTTTTCAGATGATGATTTTAGCATTAGGACTACCTATTTAATTATGAAAAGCCTACTTTTAATCCAGTACAGTAGTGACTACACTTTTTTTAATTTTCTTATCTAATTCTAGTATTATACCGATACAAATTTTATTTTAAAGGTGGCTAAAAAATCCCTTACTTAATGCTGCAGTAATTTCATTGATTCATTAACCAAGATTTCTTTCAAAAATATTTTTGAAATAGGAGAAAGGGTACTGAATGGGTGCAGATTTATCTAGCGTAACCAGGCTCTCATATCAATAAAATCTCTTATTCACAAATGTAAAATGATATCTCACATTTTACTAATAAATTCATAATAAATTACTGGTGACTTCTAATTAAATCAAATTGCCTGATTAAATAAAAACTGCAAAGTTGCGATTGGTATGTGTTGGGCTTCAAGCCGCAATGTGCTGGCCCCGCATTGAAATGCGCTAGGCTGATGGCCGGGTGTCATGGGCCACGCAATCAGGCGCTTTTTCAAGCTCACCTCCATGCGTCTCCTGTGTGTTGCCCACAGTGACAATGGAGCCAGGCTTCTTACACAGGTCGCAACGCCCAATGTTGTCGAGTTGTTGCTGAACACTAGCATGGTGCTGCTGCAGCGCCCTGTTGGCGCTGGAACTACCAGGCGGCAGGCGCCCATTGGGCGCGTCGCCAAAGCCTAAGAGGGCACCACGTGGCACATGCCTCGAAAAAGACGTCAAATTCTTCTTTTTAGAGTATATGATGAAGCCAGCAGGCATTACGGCCTTCTTAGTAAAGTGATTGGAGGTGGGGTCGGAGAGTACTGAGTCCGGAATTTGATCCTCGTGAGCACCGAACACACTTGTATATAGAAGGAATGAGTGAGACAAAAAATAAAAAGGTATATGATGAAGTGCTGTTGAGGCTATTCGTGGACATGGATTGAGCTTTTCACAAAACTTTATCGTTGAACTTCAGAGACTTCAATAGACAAAAAGGACTATAGAGCTTACCTTAACAATTACACGACCGACAAAAGAAAAAGAAAAAGATTATAGAAGTTAGGCCCGCTCTATTTCGCCCCCTTTATTGGCTCATGATACTCTTTTATCATATCGAATTAATTACATTATTCTATACGGGCCCCACTCTTGATTTAGAATGATTTCTTACATTTTTTTTCTTCCCCTTTTGTTGTTACAAATTTTCTAACAAAGAAACTATACATGCTCCTCTCAAACAACATTTACTAAGGTTAATTGTGAGACCCACTCTTGATTCGAGATTATTTCTTGCCTTCTTTCTTCGTTTTAGGTTTTTTCATTTTCTTTCTCCATTTGGAACAAAATTGGTGTCACTCTTTTCCGAATAATTCATTCAGTAGATAGCTAACTAATTATTATGTTTTCAACAAAAAAACTGATTATTGTGTTAACGAGTTGTACATTCTCTTCTATTTTTTGTACAAGGAAACTTTATTTAAATAAAAATAACCTAGCACATATAAGAGTAAAAAGAACCATCTACCAATTTCAGTACGCATTTGATTTAACTATAACTTTAATATGTGTCATCACAATGTAGTTTGTGTACTTTAACTGTTCTATTTCTATTTTATTAAGTGAATCTAATAATCTAATTTTTAATTATTTTCATGTCATCATTGCAAGATGCTTTAAAAGATATTTTAAAAGAAAAAAAGAAGAAAAAAAAGGTAAGAAATTATCTTAAATCGAGAGTGGGACTCGCAAGAAATATTGTAGTCAGTTAATGCGATGAGGGGGGGTGCTAGGAGTAAGGCGGTGGAAATAGAGAGAGCCTAGAAGTTATTTGCAACTTCAAATTTGAACAAGGTTGGGGTGAAAACTCCAGGAGCTTGTCACAAACCGTGATCCATGTCAGGGCTAAATGATGTTCTTTGTTGGGGAAGAATTCAAAGAGAGATCAGATGATGTCTGTACCTTCTGATCTAAGGAGAAAGGACATTTGCGTCCCGTATACAATAGCCGGCCCCACTAAAAGACATATCTTTTTCAAAGTTAATATCACAAAAAATCCAAAACTGATACACGTATGATAAATTTATCCCAAACTAATTTTTGACCATAGAAAACCCCCAAACTGATACATCTGTGACAAATTTATCATCAATTCATTGTTACGGCTTTGCCTTTCAGTGGTACAGCACCTAGGTATGGTGTCGCTAGCACCATCGCCGTGCAAAGTAACACGGTTAAACGTGTACATATTTGATACCTATGAGAGCGAAACCTTTACAAAGCTCCTCTGATTTTTTTTTTAAAACTGGTCTTGTACACCAATGAAACCCAAGGAATGTGATGAATGTGTTCAATATTGGTTAATCACGGTGAATGTGATAAAATATCCCCACATTTATTGAATTTATCACATGGTCTCATTATTGATTTACAAAATAATGTGAGCATAGTTATCATGTTTAAGAAGGGACTAAGAACCGAACCACAATGTTCCATGGTATAATAGGAAAATGATGACTCACAGTATAAATCATGGCCCATCTGTGGACTCTCGAGAGATTGATTCCCCGTCGCATCATATCATACCCAAATTCATTTTGTCGTAATTCCTATGCAAAATTTCGTACTAAAAATACTTAGAGAATTTTCAAATGAATAGTTATTTATGTCTTATGTCACTTTCTATAGAAAATGCGAAGACATGAATTGGTATACGACAGGGAATTGGTCCTCGAGAGAGCGTAGAAAAACCCACATAAAACATAAGCGAAAGTCCGACTTGAGCAACATGGATAGCGAGCAAATATATCATGCAAGCTTTATTTTACTACAAGGAGAAGTGCATGACTTTGCGCGTGTATTTTATTTTTGGTCCTCGCGCAAGTATTTATAAAGCCGCTGATACGATTTAATAAACATCAATTTCTCCATTAACGAGATTTGTAGTTCGAATTTTCCGATCAATATTGGAGGCATTTGTAAGATCTTCTCATTTCAATAATTGTCGATTCTCAATAAAATTGTCTAAAAAGTCGTAAACTTATTAAACTTTTGTCAATCCAATCTTAAACATTTTAATTACTAAAAAAGATTTGAGGAAAGCCAATTTCTCCATTAACGATATCACAACAATCATCAACTAAGAACGCCGACCCTGTTACTTTTTTTAAGTTGGCTTTATCAAGTTTTGATCTCAAGATTGTAAGGATAAGATCCCCTGAAGTTCTTGTCCATGTGCAAGTATTTTGTTTTTTTTTGGGTCCTAGCGCAAGTATTTATAAAGTAGCTAAAAAAGATTAAAAAACGTCAATTTCTCCGATAATGAGATACTTTGGAATTTTCCAGTCAAGATTGGTGGTGGCCTCTAAGATCTTTTCATTTCAATAATTGTCGATTCTCAAGAAAATTATCTAAAAAGTTGTAAACTTATTGCACTTTTGTCAATCTAAACTTAAACATTTTAATTACTGAAAAAGAATTAAGGAAAGCTAATTTCTCCATTAACAATATCATAACAATCATCAACTAAGAACGTCCACCCTCTTACTTTTGGTAAGTGTGCTTTATCAAGTTTTGATCTCAATAAATTGTAAGGATAAGATCCCCTAAAGTTCTTATCCATGCGCAAGTTTTTTTTTTTTTTGTTTTTTTGGGTCCTAGCGCAAGTATTTATAAAGTAGCTAAAAAAGATTAAAAAAACGTCAATTTCTCCAATAATGAGATACTTTGGAATTTTCCAGTCAAGATTAGTGGTGGCCTGTAAGATCTTTTCATTTCAATAATTGTCGATTCTCGAGAAAATTGTCTAAAAAGTAGTAAACTTATTATACTTTTACCAATATAATCTTAAACATTTTAATTACTGAAAAAGAATTAAGGAAAGCTAATTTCTCCATTGACGATATCACAACAATCATCAACTAAGAACGTCCACCCTCTTACTTTTGGTAAGTGTGCTTTATCAAGTTTTGACCTCAAAATTGTAAGGATAAGATCCCCTGAAGTTCTTATCCATGCGCAAGTATTTTTTTTTTTTTTTTGGGTCCTAGCACAAGCATTTATAAAGTAGGTAAAAAAGATTAAAAACGTCAATTTCTCAGATAATGAGATACTTTGGAATTTTCCAATCAAGATTGGCGGTGGCATGTAAGATCTTTTCATTTCAATAATTGTCGATTCTCAAGAAAATTATTTAAAAAGTTGTAAACTTATTACACTTTTGCCAATCTAAACTTAAACATTTTAATTACTAAAAAAGAATTAAGGAAAGCTAATTTCTCCACTAACGATATCACAACAATAATCAACTATGAACGTCCACCCTCTTACTTTTTGTAAGTGTGCTTTATCAAGTTTTGATCTCAAAATTGTAAGGATAAGATCCCCTGAAGTTCTTATCCATGCGCAAGTATTTTTTTTTTTTTTTTGGGTCCTAGCACAAGCATTTATAAAGTAGCTAAAAAAGATTAAAAACGTCAATTTCTCAGATAATGTGATACTTTGGAATTTTTCCAATCAAGATTGACGGTGGCATGTAAGATCTTTTCATTTCAATAATTGTCAATTCTCGAGAAAATTACTTAAAAAGTTGTAAACTTATTACACTTTTGCCGATCTAAACTTAAACATTTTAATTACTGAAAAAGAATTAAGGAAAGCTAATTTCTCTACCAACGATATCACAACAATAATCAACTATGAACGTCCACCCTCTTACTTTTTGTAAGTGTGCTTTATCAAGTTTTGATCTCAAAATTGTAAGGATAAGATCCCCTGAAGTTCTTATCCATGCGCAAACATTTTTTTTTTTTTTTGGGATCCTAGCGCAAGTATTTATAAAGTAGCTAAACAAGATTTAAGAAATGTTAATTTCTCAGATAATGAGATACTTTGGAATTTTTCCAATCAAGATTGGCGGTGGCATGTAAGATCTTTTCATTTCAATAATTGTCGATTCTCGAGAAAATTATTTAAAAAGTTGTAAACTTATTACACTTTTGCCGATCTAAACTTAAACATTTTAATTACTGAAAAAGAATTAAGGAAAGCTAATTTCTCCACTAACGATATCACAACAATAATCAACTATGAACGTCCACCCTCTTACTTTTTGTAAGTGTGCTTTATCAAGTTTTGATCTCAAAATTGTAAGGATAAGATCCCCTGAAGTTCTTATCCATGCGCAAGCATTTTTTTTGTTTTTTTGGGATCCTAGCGCAAGTATTTATAAAGTAGCTAAACAAGATTTAAGAAATGTTAATTTCTCCATTAATGAGATACTATCCATCAACGAATCAGTCAAGATTGGGGGTGGCCTGTAAGATCTTCTCATTTCAATAATTGTCGATTCTCGAGAAAATTAACTAAAAAGTTCTAAACCTATTATACTTTTATCAATTCAGTCCTAAATCTTATAATTATGCCAATAAAATCCCAAGCGAGGCCCGTGTGATAGTAATTCAGATTTCTTCTCATTTTCCCTCCGCCGGCCTCAAGCAAGGCCACCCTCCCCAGCCTCGAAGGAGGAACAGGCAAGCAAGTTCAAACCGAATGATAGTAATTCAGATTACTAAACCTCCCAAGTCACGTGCTGGTATTTCGGAAATTGATATAAAATTGATGCAGTACAAAATCGGACAGGACAGTCTCTCAGAACTCGATTCCACATCAGAGGGTAGATAATTTTTAAAGCTAAAACATTACAATATATGCAAGAAGTAACACCGTTTTTTACCTTGTTGCGCCAAGACCAATATCATGCGGAAAAATTGTGGCATTGTACCCGTTACTGTGCCCATGGACAGCATCTATTCCATGTATCATTGGGATACCCAATCTACTGGACAAAGAACCTTTCTGAGAGTCATTTATCATATTGACCCAATCCTCCGCACCCGCCTCTGGAAGTGGCGTGCTCCCACTGCCACTCGAGACACTCCCTGCAACATGCCCAATGACATTTTTAAGAGTCTGCCAAATGCACCTATTGGTTTTTATGGGACACTTTCTTGATATTGAGATGATGTTGTCTCTGTGAAAGCTATAGACAGATACGAGTTATTGCGTTAGTTACCTGCAAAACTTCTCAGAGATTCAATGCGAAAAAGATGGCGGGGTTTGATGGAGTCAGTAGCATATCATAATCACATCAACCCAAGATTTCAGTAGTTGGTTCAAGTTTATTGATGCCTGTAAAGCATCTACGGTAGCATGACTTTAGGAGGCAGGGTCTCCGATGGACAAAATGCACGAAGTATGTGTAATTGGTGTGGCTTTATCTATGGTAAGGTTACATACATATTTACTACAGAGAAACCGTGTCATATGACTTTGGGGGATGTTCACTTTTGAAGAAAAAAGATATAGGATTGCAAGAGTAAATGTGGAAGGACAATCGTGCTTTTTTAACATTGAAATGAATTCTGTCAATACAAGAGTCTAACTTATTGCTAGAACCCATCTTGCACATGTAACAGTTTTTCTGATGTGGGCTACATTAATTGATATTGTAATATACCATTTTATGAAGTTGATCTAATTAAGTAAGATATAAAGTTTTTTAAATAGTTTAATATGGAACTGACCAATGTAGGCCGATTAAGGCCTAGCTCGTGATGAGAGGGTATGGCTTAAAACGCTATAAATAGAGCTCAAGACCCCCTTCTAACCCTAACACATACATATCTCACATAAGGAGCAAATGCTATATGGAAGAGATTGAGCCAGTGATAAAGAGGGCAATAGAGGAGAAGATTTGCGTTGAGGATCATCGCTATTCCGTATCAAGAACGATGGATTTCAAATCGAGTGCGCAAATTCTTTTTACTCAATTATATGTGTTCTAGATTCTAGTTATGGAGATCTTGGTGTTATTTTATCGCGACAGACAGTACATTCATATGTGTAAGGGTTGATCACCCCTAGCGTCTCTTGTAGTAAAATAGAGACTCCTTGATCAGGCTTAGCCTTGCATCCCGATCCAAGCAAGTTTTTGACCTAAAAAATTGTAAGGATAAGAGCTCCAGAAGAAGTGCATGACTTTGCACGTATTTTATTTTTGGTCCTAGCGCAAGTATTTATCACGTCGCTGAAACGATTTAATAAACATCAATTTCTCCTTTAATGAGATTTGCGGTTTAAATTTTCCAGTCAATATTAGAGGCGTTTGTAAGATCTTCTCATTTCAATAATTGTCGATTCTTGAGAAAATTGTCTAAAAGTCGTAAACTTATTATATTTTTGTCAATCCAGTCCTAAACATTTTAATTACTTAAAGTGAATTAAGGAAAGCCAATTTCTCCATTAATGATATCACAATCATCATCAACTAAGAACAGCGACCCTCTTGCTTTTCATAAGTTGGCTTTATCAAATTCTGACCTCAAAATTGTAAGGATAAGATCCCCCTGAAGTTCTTGTCCAAGCGCAAGGTTTTTTTTTTTTTATTTAAAGTCCTAGCGCAAGTATATATAAAGTAGCTAAAAAAGATTTAAGGAACGTCAATTTCTCCATTAATGAGATACTATACATCAACGAAAAATGTAAGTGGTCCGTAGTTGGAATTTTCCAGTCAAGATCGGCGGTGACCAGTAAGATCTTCTCATGTCAATAATTGTCGGTTTTCAAGAAAATTGGTCAAAAAGTTTTAAACCTATTACACTTTTTGTAATTCAGTCCTAAACATTTTAATTGTGTTAATTAAATCTCAAGTTTTTTCACATTTTGCTAATTGAATTTATCCGATCAATTTTGATCGGAAATCGCAAACATGAATACCGATTGTCTTACGTAGCGTGGCCGATGTTGACGTGGATAAATTTTAATATTCTTTTCGAAATGTTATTAATTTTTCTTTTATTTTTTATTATTTTTCTTTTATTTATTCTTCTTATTTTCTTCTCATTTTCCCTCCACCGGCCTCAAGCGAGGACCACCCTCGCTAGCCTTGGGCAAGGGATGCCTTGGCTTAGGCTAGCGAGGGCAAACCTCACCAATCTAGTGAAGGACTGCCCTCGCCAACCTAGGCCCTAGCATCCCTTACCTGAGGCCAGCAAGGGTGACCTACACTTGAGTTCGGTGATATTTGCTGGCCATCGACGAGGCCTAGTGGAGGGAATAAGGGAAAAATAATAAAGAATAAAGAAAGGAAAAAAAAAGAATGGAAAGAGAAGGAAAGAAAAAAAGAAAAAAAAAATTAAATTGTCAACACCAATGCCGGCCATACCATGTAGGAGTCCCACATAGGGTGGTTAGCGTCTACATCATTGATTTTCGATCAAAATTGGTCGAATAGACTTTAATTGGCAAAATTTGAAAATATTTATGACTCAATTGGCATAATTAAAAACCTTTACGACTAAATTGGCAAAACTATAATAGATTTATTATTTTTTGGACGGCCTAATTCTCTAAAAAATCCCAAACTTCAGGTTCAGTATCAAATTTATCCTGAACTTTTTTTGTCTAAAAAAAAATTATCGACTTTTAGTTTTGTCTCAAATCTACCCGGTTAACTTTCCGTCCAACTATCACCGTTAGTTGTGCGATGTGGCATTTCCACGTGTGCATTTGTTCTTTCATTTCCCTCCGCATGTCAGTCCACGTCACCTTTATTTTCATCTATTTTTCTTCTTTTCCAATGAACAGTGAGCAGAGTTCCAGTTTATCCACTGGACTTGATGAAGGATCGCCAATTTCCAGTCCTCTAATCAAAACCTCCACATGTTGCTCTTCTTTTTAATTCTCCGTGCGCAACAAAAATTCAAGAAATGAAAGAACTCTTCAACAGGAGAGCCTAGCAAAATCAACATCCTAACTTACAAATTGAAAAATCACACAAAAATCAAACCGTGAAGGTGAAATTCCACGAAGAAGACGATGGACAGTGAGGGGCCTCGCAGCTCTTCTTTCTCGTCAATTACGTGGCGAAATCCGCCGCGAGCAAGACCGCCTTGGAGAAGCTCAACGCGAAGCCGGCGTAACAGCCTCTGTGCATGACCGAGTCAATGCGGAGAGAGGCGAGGAAGAAGACTGAGTCGCGAGTCACGGCCGAGTTGATTGCGATAGACTCATGGTTGATCGTGACAGATTCAATGTGGTCGAGCTCCTCTTCACACACCTATTTCCATCCAAACCCTAGCTAATAAAGCACGCATCCAACACTTGCTCCGCCGCCAAGATCCCAGGTGAGTCGCCCAGCCTCCTCCCACACCACTACAAATCCACCTGCCTCCGGAGTGGCCGTTGTGCTCTGTCTCCTTGCCGTTTAAATCTCTACCTCGCACGAAGGCAGGCCACTGCGACTGGCGCCTCGATTCGACGTCACCCATCGTGTCACGACGAGGGGTCGAGGCTGCCGACGCCATGGGCAACCTCGCCGAGGCTCGCAAATGCCACCGCGACACCCTTACGGTGACAAGGAACTGAGGTCGGGGGGATCGTCGGAGGCTGTGGTGCAGCTTGGAGGTCTGGGTGGCGATTGGTGAGAGCCGGTGAAGCTATGGCGGAGGAGTCCGAGCGCATCAACAGTGAGCGGTAGCTCAGGCGTAGAAGGGAGAAAAGAGAAAAGAAAAAAATAGAGAAAAAGAAAAAATGATGAAGGAAAAAATGTACACGTGAGAGGATTAAAGGTGATTGTTGGACGGAAAGTTAACCGGGTAGATTTAGGACAAAACTAAATGTTGAGGATTTTTTTTAGACAAAAACAAGTTCGGGTAAATTTGAAATTGAACTTGAAGTTTAGAGTTTTTTAGGGAATTAGGCCTTTTTTGGACAAATTTTCCATTGATTCTCTCATTTTTTCTAACTTCTAAGCCAATCCCATTTCGAGCTCAATTTCCCACCTTCTCAAAGAGTCTAGGAGTAGAAACGTTTAGTTTTAAATATTGATTCGACTTTTACGCTCTGTAAAGAGGTAGGGTAAAAATCTGAAAGTGAGTTCAAAATTAGAGTATAATAGACAAACTAAAAAGCCAACCCCATTTCCTATAAAAGACTAACATGCGAAATTATCTATCTCACCCAGCAAAACTATCTTAACTAATCCCTAAAATGGGAACTTCATTTCCAAACTCCAAAACCCTCCACGTCTTTTCTCTACCAGTGTTGTTCCTAGCTTCATTTTCTTCCCCTTCTGAAGCCTTTGCAAACGAAACCCTAACCCAATGCCTCATAAACCATTCTCAACCTTCGCACCCAATAACCTCGGCCATATACACACCCGCCAAATCTTCTTACTCAACCGTTCTTCAACGTTACATAAGAAACCTGCGCTTCAACACCTCCGAGACGCCGAAGCCCACTCTCATCCTCACGGCACTCCATGAGTCTCATGTGCAAGCCGCCATCATTTGCGCCCAAGAGCTCTCAGTCCAGATGAACATCCGAAGCGGAGGTCACGACTACGAGGGCATATCCTATGTCTCCATCTTCTCGCCTTTCTTCATCCTTGACATGCTCAAGCTGCGCTTGGTCAACATTGACATCGAGGCCGAGACGGCATGGGTCCAGGCAGGGGCCACTCTCGGCGAGGTCTACTATGGAATCGCCGCGAAGAGCAAGGTCCATGGCTTTTCCGCTAGCGTTTGCCCCACGGTGAGCGTTGGTGGCCACTTTAGTGGCGGCGGCTATGGCAACATGATGAGGAAGTACGGGCTCTCCGTCGACAACATCGTTGACGCACGCGTAATCAACTTCAATGGGGAAATACTGGATAGGGAATCCATGGGAGAAGACCTCTTTTGGGCCATAAGAGGCGGAGGCGGAGCGAGCTTTGCCGTCATTCTCGCTTACAAGATCAACCTTGTCCGAGTCCCCGAGACGGTGACCGTCTTCAAAGTCCAAAGGACGTTGGAGCAAAATGCGACCGAGGTCGTGTACAAGTGGGAACAAGTGGCGCCCAAACTGCATGAGGATCTCTTCATAAGGCTGGTTATGGACGTGGTCAATGGAACCGACGCCAGAGAGAAAACAATAAGAGCCACGTTTCGCGCGCTTTTCCTTGGAGACGCTCAAAGGCTTCTTTCCTTGATGGGCGATAGTTTTCCCGAGCTAGGCTTGCGGAGCTCAGATTGCATCGAAATGAGTTGGGTCGAGTCCACGCTTTACTGGACAGATTTCACGATCGGGACTTCAGACGATGCTTTGCTTTTGCGGACGCCGCAAGTCTTGACACATTTGAAGAGAAAGTCGGACTACGTGACGCAAATCATACCGAAGGACGGATTGGAGCTCATTTGGAAGAGGATGATCCAGCTCGACGGGCCGAAGTTGATCTTCAACCCTTATGGAGGCAAGATGGGCGAGATTCCCGCGAACAGCACCCCATTTCCGCATAGGGCCGGGAACTTATGGAAGGTACAATATGTGACAAATTGGAACGAGTCCGGGGAGGAAGCGGCACGACACTACATCAAGCTGACGAGGAAGCTCTATCGTTACATGACGCCCTTTGTGTCGAAGAACCCAAGAGCAGCGTTCTTAAATTACAGGGACCTTGATTTGGGAATTAACCACAATAGAGATGAGAGCTACGAGGAAGGGAAGGTGTATGGGGTCAAGTACTTCAAGGGAAACTTCGACAGGTTGGTGGAGATAAAGACCAAAGTCGATCCTGGTAATTTCTTCAGAAATGAACAGAGCGTTCCGATTCTTCCCCGGTAAAAAGAAAGTAATTGCCCGACAGATAATTGCATTTCTGCTGGTCCTTCACAATAAACTCTTCCTTAGTTCTGAGGACTTCAAGTTTGTATGTGTTTTTTTTTTTTTTTGGTCAAAAAGTTTGTATGTTGAATAAAGCATAATGTGTGAACCAGAATAAAGAGAGTGATAATATGTCATCATCCCTAATATATACAATCAATTTAAAACTGTTTGTGTCATTATCCCTAATATATACAATCAATTTAAAATGAATAAATTAAATGAATGTGAAAAAATGAATAAATTAAGTGTTAGTTCTTTTATTATTACATTTTATCACTTTACATATGAGTTTAATACTATTTCTCTATCCTACATTCCAAATTTGAGCTTATCTTTGTCGTGTTTGTGTTTATATATTTTAAATATCAAGATTGAACTTTTAATAAAACATAATTGTATATACAGTTATTAAATATAGGCTCGAGCCGACAGTCAAGGCCCTTTACATGCCTTGCTACTCACCTGTTGAGCCCGAATATTTTGCCCGTGCCCGCTCAGTGAATTTAAAAAATCCAACCGAGCCCGCTCATTGCTGCCTCGGTCGCTTAGTAGGTTTACTTGCAATGGACCTAATGAAGTTCCAAAATATAATTTGACAAGCAGGGTTAAAGAGTACTAGCTTTTGATTTCGTTTTTCGTCGACGACAAGGGTTTCTGTTTCGTAGTACAATATATTGGAAAACTTGATGACGATTTACGTAGCATCTTACATTGACGTCCATTTTAGTTTAATTTTTGTAAAGACTATTTATCCATAAAAGGAAATTGGTAGGGCTTAACTTGTACGTGTAACTCAATTACGAATTTGGTGGTATAAGACCCAATTTCATGAGTGCGACTTTAGTTGAAAAATTATTGTTCTCTCATCAAATATTAGATTTGGAAATGATATCATTTAAAGTATATCTTCGTAAGACACGTGTCCAGATAATTGGATCAAGGGGAGGAAAATGATGAAAAATAGAAGCAGACCATATTTTCCTCGCAATTTATCTTGATTCTGTCATGGAAACGAATGCCTTTGTCTCTATTTTTGCTGGCAATTGGAAAATGGTGATTCGAAGTGAAGATTGGTGTGGTTATGACGTACGAGTGATGAAAGTTGAGATTTAAGATGCAAACTTCACCTAAAAAAAAAAACGTCCCAACTTGTTAAAAAAAGAAAACGTAACCCCTCGAAAATGTTCTACAATAAGCAAATGTCCAAACCTGTCCTTTTTTCTTCTTAAAAATCCAATTCTTGATGCACGGGTATCAAATTAATGTTTTGTGGATTTTTTTTTTGGAAAAATGACACAAACAGTCCCTGAACTTTGGCTCAATGTACAATGTGATCCTTGAACTTTAACCCAATGCACAATGTGGTCCCTGAACTTTTAATTTGTTCAATGTGGTCCTTGAACTTTTAGTATATGTTTAATTTAGTCCTTGAAATATATAAAAATATTTAATATAGTCATTCCATTAATTTAAGTTCATGTATCACATTGAACATTTTCATATAGTTCAGGGATTAAATTGAACATATATCAAAAATCTAGAAATCACATTGAACAAATTAAAAGTTCAGGAATTAAATTGAACATTAAGCTAAAGTTCATGGACTAAATTACATATTTGGTCAAAGTTCATGGACTGTTTGTGTCATTATCCCGTTGTTTTTTCTTTTCAACTAATCAAAGCATTTAATAGGAAAGGTAGCTTATCAAACAACATCCACGGCTTTTGATTAAACCATCCTTGCTTATCTCCGCATAGCAGATCATATCGCAAAGCCTCTTCCAAAAGGAAGTGCAGGATAGGCACGTGCGTTGAGACACGTAATATACTCTGTAGGAGAAAATGAAAGACATGAGTTTGCTTCTGTTTTGAATGTGTTTGATGTTCTTAAGATGAACTGTAATCATCTATGAAGTGAATGCTAACACGCATAGACATATGAAATATTTTTATTTTTATTTTTTGGTCGAGAAAACCCGATAAAGGGGTATCCAAACATAACAAATCCCATAGAGGTTGGGAGAACGGGCAACTCAAGAATAGGATGGGGTTTTCCTCTGTTGGGTCTTACTAACCCAATCAATTATTGGATTTGCGGACCAATCACAATGGGCCAAGGAAGTGTGGTTATAATGGGCGAACAGGAAGACATGTGAATTGTGAATAATAGGAATGTCAGACAGACTTGAGATTGCTTTCTCGTACGGGCAACTGCCTATAGTACAGGTGGTGGCATGCATAGAGATGAGACTCTTGAGCTCAAAAACACCATAGGGAGAGATGAGACAGGTGGATATTCTAAAAATCCACGAAACCTGTAGTAGGCCAGACAAGAAATAGCAAATACACCCGATATTAAGGAATAAAAAATTGAGAATGCCTCCCTCTGAGATTTCGGGTTAGTCAAATTATGATGACTAGCTGAGGTTTTTACAATGTTTATGTGTGCATTGCAACTAACACTGACACTGACCCAAAAAAAAAAAAAAAAAACTGGCGCTAACAGATGCTCCAAGGAGAGAATGAAATACCATAACACGTGATTCATACCGCTTGTGCTGACCAATTGGATAGTGTAAGGGAAAATTGTATCTATTGAAATTAATGCGTCCACTCCACCGTGTGAAATCGTCAAGGCTATAAAAACCATTTAAACTGCGTTTGGCGCAGCATTTTCAAAGAGATTTGGACCTCCACAGGCCCTTAAAGACAAAGTTTTATTGTTTGGTAACACAATCTTAAAGGCTTTTAGTGCGAAGTTGAGTTTTGAAAATGCTTAAAATCTAGATCTATTGACGTCTACTGCCGAGTCATGATTTCTCTAGTCAAGAATGATGTGGCCTTTAGGACATGTTAGGAAACCAGCTCAGTTCAAGTGGAGAGATTCGAGTAGAAAAGGAAGACCGATACCTGTTTACATTGGTACATGTATACACCAGCCGACCATTTATATTTACCTTAAGCAGTTATGATCTGATTGTGAATACATGACTGGGTCGAGCACGCTTATTCTGAAGGTTCAAAGGTGTTGGGCTGATGTAACAAATTGCGTTTAGGATACAACGAGATTGTTTACCACAACTTTCGTGTAACCTTAACCAGTGCATGGTGAGCTAAATGCGGGTGTTCTCGCCGGTCGTATGACCAATATGCCCGTGTGAATTGATCCATTGTCCAACCCACGATATGCGAGCGGGAGATGTTGTGATTTTTGGATTGAGATGGGCCGCCCATGATGGGTTGATCCAACCCACTCACTCTATTTCGAAGCTCCCTTGGGGGAATAGCTGAGAAAGGAAGAAAAACTTCTTCCTTTGTTTTGTGTCGATCAAGGGCATTATTTGGTTGTTAACAAGGATGTTACTTCAAGCGCGTGCCTTCGCTTTTAAGTTTCAACCTGCGCGGATGAAGAAGAATTGCGTGGGACGCAATCTCGATTTTTGGGATTTAAGACACGGTTCCACGAACCTCGTTAGTTCTTTTGTTTTTGGCCGGATCGAACCTTATTAGTTTGATTATAACTTTTTATTCTCTTGAGAACCTCCCATTCTATCACCTTTTGTGTTTTTTTTATCACTACTTTCGATTTAATAAATTTATTCGAACTATTTCCATAAAATACTATGCAAGATAATGAAAGTACGTCATAAAATTAATGGTTAATACAATAAAAAACCACAAACTGGTACACCTGTAGCAAATTTACCATAAACTAATTTTTGACCATAAATAACTCAAAATTGATAGACCCGTGACAAATTTACTTCAAACTAATTTTTTTATTATTAAAAACCCTAAACTGATACATTTGCGATAAATTTATCTTCCTTTAAACTGGATTAATACTATGAAAAATTATAAACCTGTACATTTGTGATGAACAAAGGTAAACCCAAAATTGGTACACATCCAACTCAGAAATTTGACGGTATAATCTAATGGAAACTAACGAAAGATAAAATTATCACAGGTGTACCGGTTTATGACTTTTTGTGATAAAAAAAAAACTATTTTTTGTTAAATTTGTTACAAGTATACCAATTTGGAGCTTTTCATGCTATGAACCCTGAAATTAAAATAAACTAAATAATGTTTATTACAATCCTACAAAAGATAACGTTCAAATTGCCATACATACCAGGTAGTTCATACACAGACATATATATATATATATATATATATATTATCTCAAACTCTTTTCGCTTGGAAAGGCAAAACAACGCGTGGCTCTACTGGAGCCGCGTCAAGTTTCAACGCCAGGCTGGACTGGAGTGATGCCCACGGGACATAAGCCTTCCGTCGTCCTCTTCCTCTTCCACCTGGGAAGCGTGCAAGGTCAACCAAAGTCGAAACTCCGACGACCGTTTCCCGAACGATGAATCTTCTTCCGCGCTACTGCTCCGTGCTTCTCCTTGCCCTCCAAGCTTCCCTGCTCTCACCTTCCATGGCGGAATCGCCGCAGGATCGAACCCAGGAGGCGTATCTCCAGTGCCTCATCGACAGCTCCGACCCATCATCTCCACCCATCTCGCCCCTGACATTCTTCCCCGGCAGCCCCTGTTTCTCCTCCGTCCTCCGGTCGTACGTCCGGAACCTCCGCTTCAACTTGTCCACCACCCCGAAGCCAGTCTTCATCGTCACCCCGACTCACGTCTCCCACATCCGAGCCTCCGTCGCCTGCGCCAAGATCCACGGGCTGGAGCTGAGGATCCGCAGCGGGGGCCACGACTACGACGGCCTCTCCTACGTGTCGCCGGCTCCGTTCGCCGTCGTCGACATGTTCAACCTGCGGTCCGTCGAGGTGGACGCGGCGGGCGGGACCGCCTGGGTCGAGTCGGGGGCGACGCTCGGGGAAGTCTACCACGCGATCGCGGCGGAGAGCGGGGCCCGCGCGTTCCCCGCCGGGGTCTGCCCCACCGTCGGCGTCGGGGGCCACTTGAGCGGGGGCGGGTACGGGAACTTGATGAGGAAGCACGGGCTGTCGGTGGACAACGTGGTCGATGCGGTCGTCGTGGATGCCGACGGGAGGGTCTTGGATCGAGAGTCGATGGGCGACGACGTGTTCTGGGCGATCCGGGGCGGCGGCGGGGCGAGCTTCGGAGTGATTGTGTCGTGGAAGATCAAGCTGGTGCCCGTGCCGGAGGTGGTCACCGTCTTCAAGGTCGAGAAGACGCTGGAGCAAGGAGCGACCAATGTTGTTCACAGATGGCAATACGTGGCTGACAAGATCGATGAGAGATTGTTCCTCAGGGTTGTGTTGATACCAGTTGTGAGGAAAGATCAGAGGACAGTGAAAGCTAAATTTGTGGCCCTGTTTCTGGGTGGTGCAGATGAGCTGCTCGACGTAATGTCTCAGAGCTTTCCCGAATTCGGGTTGGAGCCCAAGGATTGCATTGAGATGAGTTGGATTGAATCGGTTCTGTTCTGGTCCAATTATCCTAACGGGACATCCCCAAATGTGTTGCTCCAAAGAATCCCGGACTCGGAGAAGTTCTTGAAGAAGAAGTCAGATTACGTGCAAGAGCCGATTTCGAAAGCGGGCCTCGAAGGGATATGGAATAAGATGATGGAGCTGAAAAGGCCGGCGCTCACTTTCAACCCTTACGGCGGGAGAATGAGCGAGGTCTCGGAGTCCGACACCCCGTTTCCGCACAGGGCGGGGAACATTTTCAAGATCCAGTACTCGGTCACTTGGAAGGAGGAAGGCGACGAGGCTTTGAATCAGAATTTGCATCGGATAAGGAGTCTGTACGATCACATGACTCCCTTCGTGGCGAAATCGCCAAGGAGTTCCTACCTGAACTACAGAGATACTGATCTGGGCATCAATCGAATCGGCAATGAAAGCTACTCCGAGGCCAGCATTTGGGGGACCAAGTACTTCAAGGGCAATTTCGATAGATTGGTGCGAGTGAAGACGATGGTCGATCCTGGGAACTTCTTCAGGTACGAGCAAAGCATTCCTTGCATGTCATCTTGGCCGAATAGAATGGCCGAGTAAAGTTCCGGCAGTAAAATACACATTATTCGTTAGCTGTATATTGTGAATCTGTACATGATGCAGCGAATTTCTTTAGTTAATGAATGGTAAAAGCGCTGTTGGTTATCGAGTTCCCTTCAAGAATGCCACGGTCCTAACACGAGCGCCCACGCCAACGCACTTTCGAACTTAAAGATGCGAGAATGCAGTGATGTTGTCTGTCTGAAATATCTTTTGTTGTTAGGGCAAGTAAAATGTATTTGTATATGATTATAATGAGAGACATCGATACTTGAACAATGATCATATGCAATGTTTGGCGATGCAATGTGTAATTGACAATCGTGTGATGAGATTCAATTGCAAGTATAGTTTAATACACATTGATGTATGTCACTGTGCACACATTGACGTATGCTTCAATATACATCCGCTCAGTGAAAGATTAAGATGAGGTCATCTTATCTTTTACGTGAAGTGACTGGAAACACCTTATTTTTCAGCTATTTTAGGAATTTGATCAAGGTTTGACCAGCTTTGACCCGAGGTCAAACTTTGTCAAAAGCCCGCTCAAATGGTGAAATTGGGTAGCGTTCGTTACGACCTTTCCAACGGTACACCAATTTCACTCACTATGAACCCGAATCATGATGTTTCGCGCTTTTTACTTTGGACCGCATAATCGTAATGACTTTTGTACAAGTCAAGATTTTTTTTCCAATTGGAAGATGTTTCTGTAAAATTCAACTTAAGAGCTTTCTAGCGCATCAAGAATCATGTCAATCGGGTTTAAAACGGATAAGAAATCACGAGGTAAAATTCGACCCAAACTTTTCAAAAATAAAAAATCACAAAAGGACAAATTCAGATGAATAAGAGACGTGAAAAGTGGTCCGGCCTCTCTGTGAACCCTCGGAAGTTTCTCCAGGTGGTCTGGTTGGCTCCAGAACCCTTCTGAATAAATAGGGAATTATAATAAGGATTATTACCATGAAAAATTTCAAATGATACATTTATAATAAATTTATCTCAAATTAATTTTTTGATCACCAAAAATCTCAAACTGGTATACCTGTAATTAATTTACCATATATTAGTTTCCTTTAAATTTTTCTGTCAAATTGATTAGTTAAATGAAACATGGCAGTAAACGAATGTACTGGTTTGGGGTTTTACTCTTCGCTTGTCTCGGGTGTATTAGTTTGTGATTTTTTTTAGATTCAATTTAATGGAGGGTAAATTTATCACAAAAGTATCAGTTTTGGATTTTTTATGGTCAAAAAATTAGTTTAGGGTAAACTTGTCATATGTGTATCAGTTTGGAGTTTTTTATGGTCAAAAAATTAGTTTGAGATAAATTTATCATAGATGTATCGGTTTAGGATTTTTTGCGGTATTAACCCTTCTAATAATTAGTCATTACCAAGTTTGAATAATTTGTTAAATATTGTAAAATGTCATTACCCTTCGAGATTAGAATAGAACTATTGAGATCGTTACTCTAATTTATATGATTTTAACGATGACTAATAGAGTTGGTCAATTTTTTTTGTCATAAACTAGTATATTTATTTAATCATAAGAAATTTGAGAATACATTCCATGGGCTTCATAACACAGTAAATTCCAAAGACCCGGAGGAGGATACAGAACCCAATCACTTGGTAGGCTATTTCTCCTTTGGGCTTTAGTGACCCAATTACTGGAGGATACATTCCATGGCCTTACGGACACTTAGGATTCGAATGGTAATCATTCCGCTCCAGAAATCAAATTCTTTTCGGAAATTGATTTCTGAAATTCTTACCAAAGATTGACTTCTCCAGGAGATATCTGTTTGGTAAAATATGACTAATTCTGCTCTAAAAATTGATTTTTGGAATAGAAATTTGTTTTGATTTGTTGATTTTTTTTGCACCTAAAAAATTTAAATTTTACTCAAAGTGGGTGGCCATAGGTATTATAAGTCATTCTGTAAAGTTTTGAAATTTTTAATTTTTTTAATTTTTTTGGGCACCTAAAAAAATTTAAATTTCACTCAAAGTGGGTGACCACAGGTATTTTAAGCCATTTTGTGAAGTTTTGAATTTTTTTATTTTTTTGGGCACATCAAAAAATTTAAATTTTACTTAAAGTGGGTGGCTACAGGTATTCTAAGATATTCTGTGAAGTTTTGAAATTATTTATTTATTTATATTTTTTTTGGCACCTCAAAAAATTTAAATTTCACTCAAAGTGGGTGGCCACAGGTATTTTAAGTCATTTTGTGAAGTTTTGAAAAAAAAAAATTTTGGGCACTTCAAAAAATTTAAATTTCAATTAAAGTAGGTGGCCACATGTATCTTAAGCCATTTTGTGAAGTTTTGAAATTTTTGATTGTTTTTGGACACCTCAAAAAATTTAAATTTCACTCAAAGTGGGTGGCTACATGTGTTTTAAGCTATTTTGTGAAGTTTTGAAATTTTTGATTTTTTTCATTTTAAAAAAAAATTTACCAAATTTTATATTTTCCCGAAATCTGACTCTTTTTAAGCCATTTTCTGGAAATTTTTATGAATTTTTCTAGAAAGTTTCAATTTTTATGCATATTCTGAAAAAAAAAATTTATGAGAAAATAGGGAGAATGCATTCCGGAATCAAGAAACTACAAAAAGTAGTTTCTCTTTTTCTTGTCAAAAACTCATTTTGGAATCAAAAATATATTCTAGAATCAAGAATGCATTCTGGAATTGAGTATTTTTAACAAATGCATTTTTATTCTAGAATGCAAAAATCTCTCCTGAATACATTTCGGAAATTTTTTAACAAACGTCATTTTGCATTCTGGAACAAAATTTTTATTCCAAAATGCATTCCATGCGCACCCTTATTCGTCGTGATTTTGCATGCATCGTCATGACAGGTATTCAACATAATATTCCAATGTTATCATTGTGACATCTGCAAGTCTTGCCACGTCATCGTCATGTTGTGTGCCTTTACCATGTTATCGTTACGACACGTGCAATATGATTTTGCCATGTCATTGTCGTGACATTTGAATGTTTTGCTACGACATTGCCATTCACGCGCCTTGCCACATCATCGTTAAGATAAGTTATGCATGATTTTGCCACGTAATATAATAATTTTTCCTCGTCATCGTCAGTCATGCCGTGTGCTTTGCCATGTCATAATCATGCCATGCACCTCATCTTGTCATATGATTCTGAATTGTCAACATGTTGCATGTCATCATTATGACATATCGTCGTTGTCATCACGGCAAATGATTTTGAATTTCATACATGATCACGCAATTGATTTTCTCCGAGAAAATAGGCACAAGCAAACACCTATGGAGTCACGCTGTTTTCTTTTTTTTTTAATACCGGGCTCGTTCACGGGGTACCAAATAACGTACTCGGCAACATTTCATTTTCCCCCAAAATCATGCATCTTACTTAGAGAACCAAATAACGAGCTTGGAAATCAAGGCTTAAATCGAAAGTAATGTGAGACCGAATGGACGTTGTGGGTGCATTGACCATTCCCATATGTAAGCCCCCAACCACCCCCCGCCCCCCGGAACTTGATCTTTGAACTCTAGTTTACACATTAAATCAGTAGCTTAGCCTAGGTGGTAGACTTCCCGTGTTGCCTTAGATGGTGGATTTCCAAGTCTGATTAGAGAGTGAATAGATGATAAATGTTGACCCTGGATTTACGATTTGGATAGAACCCAGAACTTAGGTGTTAAGCCCCTAGGTTTGCAAACTACGTCAGCTGGAGGGACGTCTACATTAACGACATTGATTTACTATGATCCACATTGACAACTGCGAAGTCATCACTCATGTCCCATGAGCTCTTCCTTAAATGCGCTGCTTTAATCGTGACGCCTTAGATTTAACTCACTTGACGTATTGTCCGCTTTGACTCGTCCCATATCGAGCTTAACAATTTTCTTCTTTGGCGTACAAGTGAGCACATTTTCAGAAGATCACCCGTTGTAGGAGTACTCCTACCTGAGCATGCTGAACTTTGAAATTCTGAAGCCAAGTATTGCCGTCAAACTTGGGAAGGATGAGGGATTGTAGCTAGTGCTCAAAGAGTTTTACCAACTTGTCAGCAATGCTTAGCTTTGGAAAAGCAAAGTTAAGCTTGCTCACGTGGGAGCAAATTTATTATGGGTGACCTTATGAGAAAGTACCTACTGGTACACTAAAGAACAAAATTGTATGGCTCGGTATGAGACTTACCAAAGTGAAAAATATATCGAGTGAGTTAAATATAGAGCGCCACACTAGCATTGTCCTAGCACTTTGACCCTGCTTGACTTGGATCGAGATTTACTGGGGTGAGTTTACAAGAAGCTTCACTTTTACTTTGTTAATTTTTTTTTTGTCAAATTATAAATAGTAGACAGTGAATTGTAACAACAAGTAGTGGTCATTATAAGTGATGATTCACTTCAATCGTTCAATTAATAATACAATAGAACCTGGACAGATTCTGAAATCTGTAATAGGGTAGGTTCCAAGGTATAAAATGTAGGTTTCAGATTCCAAAAAGTGAAGAACCTGTTTTAATGGATAAGTTCTAGGTTTAACATGAAATTTGTACGGAACATGTAACTGCTCACCCCTAGTAATTGAGTCAGTTTGGCCGATTCTACGCATCTAACTTCATGCCTCTTCCTTCACATTTTGAGTAACATCTGAAAAGTTTCTCGCTCGGTGCGCCAAAAAAAAGGTATTGGTGCGAACTTGCACTAGGCACGCATATTACTTTAAGAGAATTGGGAAAACGAACCACACCTTGTTCTCTAATTCTAATGGAACCTGCAAAGTAATCAAATTATCACAATGTTTCCTTTTTATCTCAAAGTCATCAAATGGAAATTTAACGGCAGGGAAACTAATGATGGGAAAAGCCATCAAATCGAACCTTCCATCAAATCGAACCATTAAGGCAAGATAGCCCCCTCCAATCAATAAAATATACCTTGACTTTTATTTTTCCCCTAGATACCAAAACTTAAAACGCATCCGGCCTCAACGTTTTCTCTGCACCCAATCCAAATAAGAATTTGCCCGCAATAGCATGGTCAAGAATCTCTTGGTCATATCTGTGATGCACGAAATAAAAAGAAGATTTAATAGTATTAATATAAGATAAATTTGTCACATAGTCAATATTTAATGATCCTATCAGGAAAATAACCGATCTTTCAAATTTGTTTAGAGTTTATCCCAGATCGTTTAACGCCATAGCTAAGAACGAAAGTTCCGTTTTATCCCTTCAAAAATTCCCAGTTTTTGCCCTGACTTTTTGCTGGTTATTTGTGTGATTTTTTCCACTCCTTTTCCCTTATTTTTGTCGATATGTTTACGAGAGCAATAAATTCCTTTTGTTTTCAAACTCGTGTAAAAAATTAATTAAAGAGCCGAAATAACTATAGGTATTCTTGAAGCAATGGATTAATAAGGTTTGCTACTCTGATGCAATCACAAATTCACAATCCCCAAAACTTTCGCTATCACCTTCCGTAGTAGAAGAAGAAATTCATCGTCAGCATTTTAGCCGTTACGATCATATTTCTACATGTGCAACACATCCTTTCCCCACAAGATGCCCTTACACCAGAACGATTGTGATGTGTACACTTTGAACACCTCAAGCTCAAAAATATGTTCACGGGCTCTGGATTTAGACTACAATTCAGTCACATAAACCAATTGTATTTAATTCACTTGAAGAAACTTTTATTGGTAAATACTCGACTTATTTTGGTAAATAAAATATAAAGCTTGGTTTTCCTGAAAGAAAATACGGTCCTAATAGGAATTTTGGAAAATACATAATACTAGGCTCTTAAAAAAGGCGAATGTATATATAGACCACATTATGGACACGAAACGCACAGAAAAAGCAAGTCTGCAAGAAGATGACGCAGGAATGAAACGGTTAACCTCTCTTACTTCCCTCTTTGCTCTCCTCCTCTTCATCCTCGTTTCTCTCCATCTCCCTCCTTCATGCGCAGCCTCGGACCCGGCGTACGACAGCTTCCTCCGGTGCCTCACCAACCGCACTCGACCGTCGGACCACATCTCCGACATCGTGTACTCGCAGGCCAACTCCACTTATGCCAACGTACTCGAGGCCTACTCCCGTAGCCGCCGCTTCACCTCGTCGTCCATGCGGAAGCCGCTTGTCATTGTGATGCCGATGTGGGAGTCCCACGTGCAGGCCGCCGTCCTGTGCTCCAAGGACCTCGGCGTGCACCTCAAGATCTGGAGCGGCGGCCACGATTACGAGGGCATGTCGTACGTCTCCGAGGATGCCTTCTTCATCCTCGACATGTTCAACCTCCGGTCAATCGACGTGGACATCCAGGAAGAGACCGCGTGGGTCCAGGCCGGCGCGACTCTAGGAGAGTTATACTACAGGATTTCGGAGAAAAGCAAGGTCCACGGCTTCCCTGCCAGTGTTTGTCAAACGGTCGGCGTCGGAGGCCACTTGAGTGGCGCTGGGTATGGCAATATGCTGCGGAAGCACGGCCTGTCGGTCGACAACATCCTTGACGCGAGGATGGTGGATGTCCAGGGGCGAATTCTTGATAGAAAAGGCATGGGAAAGGATTTGTTCTGGGCGATCATCGGGGGAGGTGGGGCGAGCTTCGGAGTCATTCTGGCTTATCAGATTAAGTTAGTCCCGGTCCCAGAGAAGGTCACGGTCTTCCGTGTCGAAAAGACGCTCGATGAGAATGCGACAGATCTCGTGCACAAATGGCAGTTCGTCGCGCCAAGCACGGACCACGGCCTATTCATGAGGCTTATATTGCAGCCGGGCGCGTCCAAGACCCAAGGAGGGACAGCAAACGATAACTGCCTCCGTGGTTACATTGGTCCTAGGAAATTTGGATCAGCTCCTGGCAATTACTGACAAGGAGTTCCCCGAACTGGGGTTAAAGAAAGAGAATTGCACTGAGATGAGTTGGATCGAGTGGATTCTCTGGTGGATCGGCTTCGACAACGGCACCATCCCGTCCCCAGAGACCTTGCTGGGCCGAGACTATCCTACCACCTTCTTCAAGAGGAAATCGAATTACGTCCAAACTCCGATCTCGAAGGCTAATCTCAATTTGCTCTGGAAGAAGATGATCGAACTGGGGAAAGTGGGGCTCGCGTTCAATCCTTACGGGGGGGGCGGATGAGCCAGATCCTGGCGTCGGCGACCCCGTTCCCGCACCGGGCCGGGAATCTGTTCAAGATTCAGTACTACATCAATTGGCGCGAGGAGGACCCAGAAGCGGGGAAGAAGTACTTGGCGCAAATCAGTAGGCTGCACAGTTACATGACTCCATTTGTGTCTAAGAACCCAAGGAGTGCGTTCTTGAACTACAGAGACCTGGACATTGGGACTACTACCAATGGCAAGAACAGCTACGAAGAAGGGCGAGTTTACGGGGTCAGTTACTTCAATGACAATTTCGGGAGGTTGGTCAAAGTGAAGACTGCGGTCGATCCCACCAACTTCTTCAGGAACGAACGGAGTATCCCTACTCTGCCAAAATGATGAGGCTATCCTTTTCTTTTCTTATCTATTGATTTAGCTAGCCGTTCTTGATGAACAGCGATTGCCCCAATAAGATAGGATTTTTATACTCGTTAGTAATAAAATAATTACTTTGCATCGACCGACATCAGCGTGCTGTTTCTCGTCCTTTTATTTGGAGACAGTGCTTGTGAAATGCTAGGAGAAGTGGTGGCGTCGGATGGCCCACACGGAATTGGAAAACTGTGGGACAATTTATGATGAGGCTATCACGCTATGAAAAAAAATACATGTGTTGACACTCAAAATAATTCAAGTCCTAGTAAATCGATTTGGTGTTGGCACTGAGTCGTCCATAGAGTAAAAGATAACTACAGTCAATGATGACTGACCAGAACATTTATTGACATATAATGGGGAATGGTCAATGATGTCACAGAAGATGTAAAGTGAATGTATAAGAATATTTGATTGATGGTTGAGCATGAGGATATTCAAGGGATAGCAACTGCCTTTAGATAAGGTCGTGAAGTTGGAGACAATAAGTACAGAGCTAACGCAGACATTTGAAATTTATAATTCAAATGTCTTACCATGTCCATTATTTGCTATAAACATCATATAAGTGTAAATGAACCAAAAAATTATACAAATAGAGATGATAAAAATATCTCATGACACTCTTACCTACTTCATTTTTATTTGCTTATTTTTAAATATTTTTCCCTCTCTTTTTAATTAATTTCTTTTTTATTTCTTTTTCCCCTTCCATCATTCTCTAATAAAATTTTATTAAATAGTAAACTATTCTAATATACCTAAAATATTTAATAAATATAAGTACTCAATGTATTTATTTATATATATGAAATTTATATAATAAGATAGGAAAAAATTGAATATATAAATAAAATAAGAACAAATAAAAACGAAATTGTTTTTATGTTTTTGTTATTTTGAATTTTTTATATTAAAATTTGAATATTATTTATATTCACATATTATTTTAATTTTTTTGATTTAACAAGTTTGTTATTAGAGAAAAATAAATTTATATTATGGACATTAGAATTCCTATCTACCTTTATCCCATGAGATAATTTTATCCAGGTTATATCCCTCTTATATTCAACTTTATTCTGTCTTGAGCAAGCATCAAACACGGGATGGAATAAAATATATCATATCATATTTTTTATTTTGACTACCAAACGTAGCCAAAGATATTAATTTGATGGTTAGGGTTGCTATTTGTCAAGCGCAACATTTCCAGGTTCCCGAGTCCTAGTCCTTCCATTATACTTCCTTAAATCAAACCACAATGGTCCCACCAAGCGTGCCAATTAGATGTTTCATGCTGAAATTGTATTGTCAATGAAATACCTTTCACCAAAGATTAGATCTTACGTTTTTTAATTGAATCGGGCTCCGTGGCGATTCGGACATGAAACAATTTACGTAACAAGGATCGCTTACTGTAAATAAAAGTAAAGGCTCATGTAAATAACTGAGGATGTAACATCCTCAATTTCAATCCCTGAAAAATGGTTATGGTTTAAGTTTAGTGGTTTTCCAATCGGAACCAAGTTTTACTCTTGTTTTGGAAAACCCAATTTCAGATCCTTTGTATCCCTTCATTTTGTTATTTTTGGAGAGATTTTTGTAATCCGAATTTCCAAACACTTTCTTCTTGAAAGTTTCTCCAAATATCTTAAAGTTTTACATACTTTAATTTCAGAATTTTTGGAGTTGAGATGAGTGGAACAATGGCCTGATTTTCGAATCATGTAAAGCTACCCAGAATGGGTATTTCAGTGATGTTCACACTTTATTTATTTTCTATAAGCTTTTCTGGGCCGATTTTGGAAAAGTTTTCTTCACCAAAGTTGTTAAGAACATCCTTTTCTATAACGTATATAAATTTGGGAATTTTTCGAGATGATTTGGATTTTGGACAGAACTTAATTTGAGAAACAAGAATCCTGTTCCAACGAACTATTTTTAGTCTGTATTTGAGCTACTAAAAATGGTGTTTATAGAGAGATTCAGATTTTGTGCTCTCATGAAAAATGTTTGTTAAGGCATTGTTTATGACATATTCAAATTTGAGAATTTTCGGAGTCTATTTACTATATTTTCAAGTCCGATTTCGTGAACAGTGCAAATCTATCTGGTTTTGTTAGATTTCAAAGATTTATCAATTTCTATATGGAAATATTGGAATCTCAACTTGATGTCTTTTGGTGATATTTGAGAACATTCCTACATAGAAACTCGGGTTGGATGGAATTATTATGTTGTTTATCGCGAAAAACTCTTAGAAAATCTTGTGATTAAGTATGGCGCGGGTTGTGATTTTTGTGCCAATTGATCTATTTCGTGTGACCCGATTGGCACGAGTCATTTGCGTGAAAATTCAGTAAATCCAGAAGGTTCGGGAAATTGGTGAAAGAATCTAGAGGATAAGGCCTTGACCGAGTCAAAGCTTATCCTCCAAGCTTCATTAATTGGCCATTGTTGTTCTTGACTTTGGAGGCCACCCTCATAATGGCTTGTATTGATTGCTTGGACTTTGGTGGCCCTTCATGATGTCTTATATTAATGAATCAAGACTTTAAGGCCCTTCATCATAAACTTTGGCATATGCTCTTAATGACCTAATGAGGTCATCGCTTATCTCGTATCCTCAATGACATATGCGATTATCTCATTGAACCCCAAGCCATTTGCCCTATAAATAGGAAGAGAGAAAGAGAGAGAAAGAAGCCTCAAGTGAAGCTCTCCCTCTCTCTCACGCCACTCTCTCTCTCTTCCTCTTGCTCACGCCACCTTCCTCTTTCTTAAGTCGCATGCCACTTGCTTTCTTGCTTACTTGCCGAGAGAGAAAAGAAAAGAGAGCTCGCCAAGTACCCGTGTCTCTCTTGTGGTTTGATCGAGTGACGAAGCCACGTCCAAGGCCCGAGTGTTTGTGTTCAAGCCGAAATCTTCCCGAGCTCACCCGTTTCTAACCCGTTCTCTAGTTTTGTTAGTCGTTATGTAAGTGAATTCCCTAATACCGAAAAAGGATACTGAGATGTGTTGTGACGTGGTTTGCTTGGATCGTTTTTCGGTCGTTTGGGTGGTCACAGTTGGTTCATTTCCTTGATTTGATCATGTTTCATGTTTGATGTTGTTTTGAGATAAAACCGAGCCTTGGTTGGTAAAGTGCACATGATGTTGCCATGCGTGATGTTCTCTTGTTTGAACTTTGCTATTGATCTGCCATCAATGCGGGTGTGGTAAGGGCCGACTTATATTAACGGCGATCGATATATCCTCACTTGATATTAGTGTTTTCACTTGTTGAGTCTTCCCGACTCATCCCCCGTTGTTTCCCCTTTTTCAGGTCCGTAGGATGGCATCTCCCCCAGCCCACATTGGCAATCCTGTGGAGATGAGAACCGAAGTGCTCACCGTGATAGATGTTAGAGAAGACCACACCTATCGCCGAATCATGACTCTTGTGATGTTCGATGAGGGCCTAACGGACTTGGTCACTTGTCCGTACGAGGCGTGGTATCGCTATGCGAACAGAAAATGGGTTGGATCCTTATGTGGGTTCAACGGTGCTTTGGCGATGCGCGCGGGCCGACTCCGAGATAAAACCACGGGTGGGATGTGAGATGGCCAGGCGGACAAGACCGGGGTGGAGATGAAGAAGCGAGAAGCGAGAAGCCGTAGTGGGTATAGGATAACCCAAGTCAAGTTTTGCTATTCATAGTCGGCTTTAAAAATATGTGTTGTTTGTCATGGTCCGAATAGCTTGTTAAAACATGTTTGCATGCCCTGTAAACATAAGGTTTGCTCATGATATTTCTTGTCTTATTTCCACTGTGTGAATTAATTGTGATTGTCCCGAGAAATGTTTCCACTTGTGTATAACGAAAGATAATAACGAACGAGACGTCACGTGAATGACCCCGAGGTTGGGGTGTTACATAGGATAAAATTGATAAATCAATAGACTAAAATTTTGGAATTGCGTAAGTCTTCTTTAATTGCGGATCTTTTACAATCGGTCAATCTTGGCATTATATAGTGTTAAGTCAAAACCAAGGTGGGAACGTTGTTGATATTCTGAGAAATTTCACCAATGAAAAGAGGAGGGAGTTGGAACCAAACCTAGTGCTGGTGGCCACCATGAAGAGGATGTTCGACAAACAACAAAATGACATAGCCAACCATTAGGTAATTAGCTTACTAGAGTGATTAGGCCTATGGTTGTGAATGTGGTAAACGAATTAACTTCCAGTCTAGTCTGCCATTTCGAATGTAAGGGAATCGGGCGATGATGGGGGATGTTCCTTCAACTTCTTCTACTCAATTAAACAATGTCGGCAATTTACGTCAAACAGTTCTATCACTGTCGGTGAGAATCTTTTGGAGGCCTAAAGTCACCATCGGCCAAATTCAAAATAATTCCTATATAGTTGGCCTTGTTAATGGGAATAATCAAAGCGATTTTCGGCTAACATAAGTGGAAATAATAATAATTTGGTGAACCAGAACAATCGACAGAATCTGCCTTCGCCAAATGTTGAAAATTAGAGACCAGTGGGACCGGCACATTATGGTGACAACATGAGACTATTTGGTAATGCAATTAGACCACCTCATTGAATAGTGAATCCACCAAATGTCGGTGTAGCAATCCCACCGATGGGATATATATACTATATGCTGGGGTGTAGTTCATACTCCCCATCAATGGAAAGGCACGAAGGTCCCACTCCCCGGTGAGCGGACAAGGGTTGCGGGAGCAACGGTCTCGAGTTGCAAAAGAGCTTTTATAGTTTAAGCTCGAAAAAAGAAAGTTTCCTAATTCAATTAGGTTTCCTAATTAGAATAAATTTCTTAGAAAGAGGTTTCTTATTATGAATCAAATTATTGCCTATATATAATCTCTTTTTCTTATAATTGAGAGATATAACAGAGATGTGCGATATGCTAATTACAGTGGAATCCTCTTCTGGACGTAACCTTTGTTTAAGGATGAATGAGGATAAAAACCTTGTGTCTCGATTCTTTTTCTCGTTTTTTACTCTCTATTTCTTTGTGATTGTGCGGCGAATCCTAACACTAGATAGGCCAGAAGTTGATGGATAATCACACATGACTCCTCTCTACCTAGGGGGCAGTATGGTCAAGCTTTGCAAGTGCAAGATCCTCAAATGGATCAACGTATAATTGAACAAGCTGCCAGTAATGTAATGCAACGCATGTGCCTTGATAGAGGTATTATCAAACTATGTACTGAAAACCGTACACATATTGGGTTGATGTTGTCCCACATCCAAGAGGATATAAGATGCCTGGCTTTACTTTGTTCACCGGTGAAGGTGAACAATCAACAGTAGAGCATATTAGTAAGTTTGTGGCTGAATACGGTGATGTAAACAACACTGATCGCTTGAAACTAAGGTTATTCCCATGATCATTGTCAAAAACTGCATTCACCCAGTAAACTAACTTGCCTGTTAAGTGGGGTGAGATGGCAAGTCAATTTCATGACCAATTCTATAGGACAATCCTTGAAGTGAATATAGCAGATTTGGCAAGTGTCAAGAAGTACAACAATGAATCGGTGGAATAATATGTTGCTCGATTTAAAAAAAAAAATTGAGAAATCAGTGTTTGGTCTCACTCGATGAAAAGGATTTTACTGCATTGACCTTCAATGGATTAAAGTTTGTGTTAAGAGAGTGACTTGAAGGCCAGCCGTTTAGCAAATTGTTCCGGTTGACTACAAGGGCGGCCAAATATAAGTCTTTTGAAAAAAAGGATAAGAAGTCATATAAAGACTACAAGCAAAACGTGGCTTTTGTCGATTATGAAGATGATTCTGATAATGAATTCAATCAGGATGAGGCCATTGAAATTGTTATGGCTAAAATGGCGCTTGACAAATTTGTCAAGCCTAAAAACCTGCGCGAGTTAAGGAAACTATAATGGCTTGGGCAAAGGATACCCGAAGATATGCATTTGATGTGACAAAATTGGATTAAATATTTGACTTACTTTTGGAGGATGGTCTCATAAAACTAACTAAGGGTTAGAACATTCCGAGTAAAGAAGAGTTGGCCAATAAAAGATTTTGTAAATAGCATCACTCATGGAGTCAAAATTGGCCCAATTGTAATGTTTTCAGGAGAACTATTAAAGAAGCAATTTGACAAGGAAAGATCAAGTTTGCCGATGAAAAAGAGAAAGGAAAAATGAAGGTTTATACCGATCCCTTCCCTTATATGGTCGGTATGGTATAGACAAATTACAAAGTAACACAACCACAAAGGAATCTTTGTCGGCGATGCCGATAGGAGACAAGGCATCAATATACTCCTGATACCAGCAAGGGGAAGATTAAAGTTAAGTGCCAACCTACTCATGTCAGACACAACAACATGGCACCTCAAGCGGCTCGAGTTTCGCAATTGGAGAGGCATGTAAGACATGTACTGCAATTAATGGACTAGGTTCCTCGACCAGCTGTATACAAGAGAATTGATATCCCAAATAAGAAACCGACAAGGAAGAAGGAATTCAAACAATGATACAAAGAGGGAGATCCTAAAATTGGTACCATTGGGGAACTAAGTGGCAAATTTGATTACTATGTGAGGTATTTGAAATCACCTAGTTCATGGATAAATCTCAAGGACATAAAGATCAGGTTGAAAGGTACTCTTGCTACCTAATAAAAGAAATGGGACAGTCCATGACGGTTGCCGATTGCATAGCAAAAACTTCATAGAATCATCATTGAAAGAGGAACACAGTAGTTAAAGCTGAAGATCCAACAATCGAGATAGATATTGGTGATGCAGGGCAGAGCTGGCAAACTTACTGTTACGGCTAGTGTTATCACCTAGAGGATGGTGAATAGGTGATTTTATCAAATTTGATAAATTAAAATTACGAAATGAATATAGTCAAGATCAACAACTTAAACTCGCAATATTAGATTTCAGTGTTTGATAAACTTATACAAAAATTTTCTTCAGATGGATGCGTCTGATGATAAATTGTCATAAGATGATTACGTTTGATGACTATGATAATGTTCTGATGAACTCGTTTGAAAGATATGCATGCAGTATGATGTTAACAATGATAAATGAGAGTTTAGGGATAGATAATACTGCACACTGATCTTTATAGTGGTTTGCCTTTATCAAGCCTACGTTCACTTTCTACGCTGACAGCCTATTAGCTGTGTTTCACTATTGAATCACCAATAGATTACAAGAGTAGTGCTTCTCAAATGATAGATCACACTATCACGTACACTCAACACTCAAGTAATTTTCTCTCTAAAATCACAACGTGAAATATAGTAATCACAAGTATATAGGATTGAAACTCTATTCGAACTTTGGAATTTTCGATTTTAATTCTTGTCTTATACGACATATACACTCATTTTATACTCCTCCACTTCCAACCTACCCGTTGGACAGTCTTTAGAGGATTTATCTCCAAATCAACCCGTTGAAGAAACTTCCCAAAAGAATATGCGTAGCCGTTAGAAAAAGAATCATTATCTCCGAGTGATTTGATCGCCCATACAATCAAATCTTGATTTTCATAAGTGTAGTTCTTCGTGTTTAAGAAATAATCTTATGATTACAAAAGAAAGAATATCTTGAGATATCAATTTGATCAACCTGCATAAACCTGCCAAAAATAACGCTTATTGAATTTGATGAGAAATTCTGAGTCTGATGACAAAATCTTTTCATCGACTAACTCTAGTGACTCAATATTTGAGTCTGATGACAAAGTCCTTTCATCGACTAAATCTGATGACTCAATATTTGCCTGCATCAAATAACTTAAACATAATTTTGGTCAAAAAGGATTGTTTTGTCATTCTTCAAAACTAATTAGAGATTTTTCTCAACAATTTCCCCATTTTTGATGATGACAAAACTATCCATATGCTTTAAAAACATTTGTGTAAACAAATACTCTATTCAGAGAATATGACATTTAAAGCACGTAAAGCAGTGTATAGCATTCTCTGTGTAGCATTCACATTCTCCCCCTTTTTGACATCGGCAAAAAGGATTAGTAGCATGATAATAGCATTGTCAATAAGAGTCCAATATGAAAGTTTAACATCCAAATTGGAATCACGGTTTGTCTTCTTTTCTTTGAATCCAATAATCTGCATATCAAACCAAATCATATCTACATATATGTTAGGCCATATCTGCATAATTGAGCATATCATATCTGCATATTTCTCCCCCTTTTTGTTAGCATCACAAAAAGATATATGCATGAAAATTCCATAATGATCTTACCAATATATGAAAGTATAATCATAGCTCAATATTGTACATCAAGTAAATATAATTAACCAGTAAGCACATATGCATATTGACATTCTCTCACCCTTTTGTCATTTTCAAAAGGTGATAGTAATGGAAATGGTATCACGTAGAGAATAAAAATTCAACTCATCTTCACATACTATCTTCAAAATATATTTGGCATGAAACACAACCTTCAAAAATATCATCTTTCATGAACATAACATATATTCAATATAGCTCATGTTCTGAAGAATCAAATATCATACCAACGAACACGTATGCACATAATAAATTTCACAATCTTTTTGTCATAATAAACGATTATATAACTAAGAGATTTGTTAATGACAAAAAGTAAGGGAAATATAAGAAATACTAACCTGGATTATGTAAAACTTCGCATGTTCTAACATTACCTTTTCTTCCATAGTAATTAAGAGTAGCTAAAAATTAAATCAACTTTATAAGGTTTTCCCATACTTGATCTATGCTCCCCCTCAAATTGATGCTATTTTGAGATGATAATGATTCTCCCCCTTTCTTTTGCATTTTTCACTTTTTGCTCTTCGCCTCTTTGTTTTTCTCCCCCTGTCGTCAAGACAACTTTTGCAAATAACTTTCATTGCGGCTTGTGCACATTGAACAGAATGTTGTTCCTCTATTTTCTTTGTAGCAACAACATCTGCCACATTTGTTTGCAATAAATTCGAGAAAGAAATTTGTTTTCTTCAATCACGCTCTTCTCGAATTCAATCTGCATAAACTCAACAAACTTTTTGCACGATTTTGTGGTTAAAAATATAATGTCTCACATAATATAAAATGCCCTTTCTTTTGAATAAATAAATTGAATAGGATATATAAAAGTATCAAAAATTTCATCTGGAAGCAACTTATCCTTTCGTACAACGCATTAAGCGTTTGCTCATAGTATTTTGACATGCCTCCAATAATTTGTTAGAAAATTGTGCAAAGTGGAATATTTTTTATCCTTCAAAAATAGTGCAGAATCTCCATGATTTTTAGAACAAGCTTTCCAAATTTCTCGTGGAAAGGTTCCTTTACGACTTGCAAATTCTTATAGAAGAGACAATAATCTTTGTAAAAGATAAGGAGTTTATCATGTACATACCATCCTTCGATTTGCAGATCAAACTTGCCAATTAAAATAAATCTTCTAAGAATATATAGCAAGTGTAAAAAGTATGCAATAATATCTTTCAAGATTGTAGGAATTTTCTTAAGCGTGAATCTCGAATGCATAAAGATAATATGATAGTAACGAATTTCACAAAAGGAATAGTGCATATTTCTACCACGTGCCAACTCATGTAATAATATGCACCATGCCAAGAGATGTTTGCAATATAAATCATACGTAAGTCATAAGCAATCATCATGATAAATTCGTGTTGAAATTTGCAAGGAAAGATGGTAAATATGTTTTTTTTTATTCACTTACCCAAGGTATATGTTTGAAATATACCGTCGATTTAAAGATGATCGTTCTCAATTTTCGCTTGAGATAATCCTTTGACTACACCATGATTTGCGTAGATTTATAATCAGGCTTCCTTTGTATAATTGCCTGCATTAAACTTATTTCATTTTTGGTATCCACGTATGTGAAGCCTTTCCTTTTGTTAGAGGCAAAATAGGAAAAACTTTATCACAAAATATTCTTTCCAAACTCAAATTAACAGACCATTTAAAGAATATTATGCATAATAGTATCTCGTAAAAAAACTCACTTAGCAAAACAAGATAAGATCAGAGAGAATAATATCATTGAGTAGATATTCAATCGATCGACTTATCTCTAAATTGAAAGTAAGATATCAATCAATCACGTATATATTATTGATCTCAGTTCTTGAAAAAAGCATCACACCAAAATGAATTTGACTTTTATATCAGAAAGACATTTCCACACAAGTCAACGTTGAGAAATTATAGAACATGCCAAAAGAATATCGAATACAATAGGAATTTGTAGATATGTAAAGTATGTTTTCAAAACAAACTAAAAATATAATAACATATCTTTACTTACCCATTTTTCTTTCTCTTTTTCCTATTCCTTGCAAAAAGAGCAATCTCACCTATTCTTTGGTACCCAAATTTTCTTGGGTCCATTTTGGTTAGGATCAAACATTCTTAGAATGTCCCTCTGAATGGGTCTCCAAACCTTATGACATTTATTCTTAGAGTGATTTGTATCATAGCAATTTGAGCACTTAAAGGAAGTTTGACCATAGGATTTCACAAATTGCTTTTGAAAGTAATTTTGATATGCAAATCCGGGGAGTCTTTTTCTTAGTCTGTCTTTGACAATGGAAAAATGAATTTTCAATTCAGAATTTTTCTCAAAACCCAAACCTGATTTATTGAAATAGGGAACTTGAATTGATAAAATATGTTGAGGATTTTTCGAACCAATTGAAAATTTCTTAGCAATATTTGAAATCTCATTTTTCAAAAGGTTGTTTTCTTTAAAAATACGATCAAAACTTTCTTTTTCTAGAGAAATGTTTTTCAAATCAGAAATTCCCTTTTTTAATAAATCATTTTCCTTTTTAAGAAACTCTTTATTCTCCTTGACAAGATTGAATTCTTTTTGCCAAAAATCAATCTTATCTTTTTGCGAAATATCTTGCTGTATTAAGAAATTGTTTTCCTTTTTTAAACAATCATTTTCATTAGCAACACCTTTTAGAGAAGAAATCTCTTTCTTCAATTCAGAAATCTTTTTGAAAGTAGTTCTATTGATAGAAACTAACTCATCAATATAATTTACAACTGCTTTAGGAATTTTGGAATTACTTACCTCGTCTTCTTCATCAGAACTTGATTCAGAGATTGATTTTGCCATAAAGCAAATATTAGCATACTCTTGTTTGCATTCATCATCATTTGAGTCGCTCCACGTTTCAACTTTGAAAGCCTTTTTATATCGTTCATACTTCCCTTTGTTCTTTTTTAGAAGAGGACATTTGGGCTTTATGTGTCCGTTCTTTTTGCAGTGGAAACATATCATGTCCTTGTTTTCTTCATTTTCGGCACTCGATTTCTGTTGAAGGTTTAGCTTCTTGGCTTTTGATGGCTCAGAATTCTTGAATTGCTTCTTTGATTTATTCATCTTTGCCTTCTTTGCCATCTTTTTCAGTTTCTTAACCATTTGAGCCAACTCTTCATCTTCATCCTCATCTTTGTCTAAATCTATATCATCAGAATCAATGTTAGTTTTCAAAGCTATGGATTTCTTACCTTGGGGTTCTTCAGTCTCTATGAACTTTTCAGTTTCATAGGATAGAAAAGTTCTGATAAGTTCGTCCATTGTGAGTGGTTTGATTCCCTGAGTTTCTCGAATAGAGACTTTGACGTTGTTCCCCTCCTTTGAAAGAGCTCTCAGCAACTTGTTCACCTTCATAGGTTCTGAGCTAGGATTATTTTGGAATTCAAGCCCATTTATGATCTCAGTGAATTTGCTTTGCATCTCAGAAATTGTTTCAATTGGTTTTTGAGTGAAGGACTCGTACTGCCCAAGAAGAATGTTGAGATTTGTTTCCTTGACTCTCTCTGTTCCTTCATGAAAGTTTGAGACGATCCCAAATTCCTTTTGCAGATTTGAGATTTGCAATTCGTTTGTATTCAGCACTTGCTAGATCATTGTATATGGCCATTATGATTTTTGCATCCAGATAAATCCTCTTGGAAATTTCCTTGGCAGAGAGAGATGGAGCAGGAGATTTGATTTGCCTTTCATTACCTTTGTCAGAAGGTGTCTAATTTTGCCCATTTGAAGCTTCTGGAGATTTTGATTCGGTTGAAACATTTGGAGTGATTCCATGTTCAACGATGTCCCATATATCCTAGTCTAATCCCAAAATAAATGTCTTCATCTTGTTTTCTCAAACGCTGCACTCAGTTCCATTGAAATAAGGTGGTCTGCTGTTGTGACCTGACTCAGCATTACTAGCCATCAAGAATCGTTAGCTCAGAAGTAAAATAACATTTCAAAAAAGTGAGCACCAGGCTCTAATACCAATTGTTACGGCTAGTGCTATCACCTAGAGGGAGGGGGGTGAATAAGTGATTTTATCAAATTTGATAAATTAAAATTGTGGAATGAATATAGTCAAGAACAACAACTTAAACTCGCAATATTAGATGTCTGCGTTTGATAAACTTATACAAAAATTTTCGTTAGATGGATGAGTCTAATGATAAATTACCATTAGATGATTACGTTTAATGACTACAATGATGTTCTGGTGAACCTGTTTGAAAGATATGTATGCAGTATGATATTAACAATGATAAATGAGAGTTTAGGGATAGAGAATACTACACACTGATCTTTATAGTGGTTCGCCTTTATCAAACCTACGTCCACTCTCTACGCTAGCAGCCTATTGGCTATGTTTCACTATAGAATCACCAAGAGATTACAAGAGTAGTGCTTCTCAAATAATAGATCACACTATCACGTACACTCAACACTCAAGTAATTTTCTCTCTAAAATCACAACATGAAATACAGTAATCACAAGTGTGTAAGATCAAAACTCTATTCAAACTTTGGAATTTTCAATTCTAATTCTTGTCTTGTATGACATATACACTCATTTTATACTCCTCCACTTCCAATATACCCGTTGGACAGTCTTCAAAGGATTTATCTCCAAATCAACCCGTTGGAGAAACTTCCCAAAAGAATATGCATAGCCGTTAGAAATATAATCATTATCTCCGAGTAATTTGATCGCCCATACAATCAAATCTTGGTTTCCATAAGTGTAATTCTTCGTTTTTAAGAAATAATCTTGTGATTACAAAAGAAAGAATATTTTGAGATATCAATTTGATCGACCTACATAAACTTGCCAAAAATAACACTTATTGAATCTGATGAGAAATTCTGAGTCTAATGACAAAGTCTTTTTATCGACTAAGTCTAATGATTCAATATTTGAGTTTGATGACAAAGTCCTTTCATCGTCTAAGTCTGGTGACTCAATATTTGCCAGCATCAAATAACTTAAACATAATTTTGGTCGGAAAGGATTGTGTTGTCATTCTTCAAAACTAATTAGGGATTTTTCTCAACACTTACGTTAGTAGATTATTGGATGAAGGGTTCAAGTCTAGGTTAGTCGATTTAATTATAAGGTGTTACATAAGCAAACAATTGAACGATAATATAAACAGAACAAGAAAATAAATCAAATACTAGATTTACGTGGTTCGATCGAAGTAACTTATGTTCACAGGGAGAGCAGCATGAAAATTTACAGTAGATCAAACGACATAACGGAGATTATAACTACACTCGAGTTACTCAAACACTCTTAGTGTTTTCTAAACCCCAATTACACCTAATAACTCAAGTAATGTTTAGCCTCATAATTTCTCACGAAATAATATTTAAATCTCACAAAGGAATTACACAAATTCTTACCACAAGAATTTAATTGACTACGACACACTCGGATATCTTCAGAGTGTAATTCACTAGCAAAAGCTCATCTTTGATGATCTTCACAAATAACATCCCCTTCTTATTTATAGGTAAAAATTGGATTCAAATTAGGAAACCTCTTTTTGGAAACCTTCTCCAATTAGGAAATCTTTTCTAGTGAGAAAACTATTTAATTAGGAAACCTATTCAAAATAAGAAATCTACTTCAATTAGGAAACTTTCCTTTTTGGACTCAAAATCGAGATATAATTTTAACAATCTCCACTTTGGCTCGATATTTGACAGTCATAATCGCTTCGCAAAAATTTAAACTTCATTGCTACTCTTCCACAGCCCCAATGGGCTCGACTGCCATAGATATCTTCCAAGTCCAAATCGCGCTTGAACTTCACCGTAACCGTGGATCTCATGAGAATACCAACTTCACCTACACCTTTAATTTCTCTACAAGGATTTTTTGACACAACCTCCTTAATCGCGAAGGAATTAAAACAAAACCATCAATGCATCCATATCTATGAGGAAATCGAATATACACCTTGTCAATATCAGTAGTTATAACAACTATTGGCTCTAAAAGCACCATCTGTATCAATTACTTCGTTTGCACTCACTACCTCAAGAGTTTCTGGTTGTAACTCCATCTCAAGCTACACACCATTTAGATCCATATAAACACTACCACAAAAACTCCTAGACTCTTCAAATGTAACTTCTCTATTGATAATAAGTGAATTTAATTCCGAGCACCACAACCGATACCCTACTCACCTTGTGCATAACCTAGAAACGTGCACTTTTTTACCTTTCTATGGAGCTTACCATCACTAATTTAAACATAACATAAGCAACCAAATATTCTAAGAACGGAATAATCAACAACGTTACCTGACCCACTTCTTCGGGAGTCTAACATCCAATTGCAATTGATGGAGATTTATTCTTTAGGTAGCTTGCCGTACTAAGCGCATCTGCTAGAAATCTTCTAGCCATACCAGCACTAGAGAACATTTTGTGGGCCGTCTCTAGTAATGTTTTGCTCATCAGCTTTGCAACATGTTGTGGCTCATTGGTACTAGTGTGGTGTCTCACTATAACTTCCTTCAAGCAGAATTCGTTTAATAGCTCTGAGAAAAACTCCATACTATTATTAGTCCGCACATACTTGATCCTCTTACCAGTCTCATTTCAGATCAAAGCTTTTAATTGCTTGATTCTGACAACAGCATCAAACTTATGCCTTAGCACAAACACCCAACTCTTCCTCAAGTAGTCATCCACAACTGTTGGAATAAACCTGACACTCTTCCTTGAAGGAAGCCGCGACAACCTATGAACATCTAAGTGAATTAACTCTATAATTTCCATTGTTTCTTTAACAGTCGTACTGAACTATACTTTTTGTTGTTGATTTAAATCACAGCACCTACATACATTCAGTTCGTTAGCAACATAAACACAAAGCAAATTCCTTTCACTTAGAACCTTCGGGCTTTTCTCCCTAATATGCTCCAAACGCATGTGCCACAATTTAGACTATCAAACCGATACATTCAACGTCTTCACAGCAAATTCCGTTTTTGTCTCACCTGGAAGTTCATACAGGCTATTGTGCTTAATTCCTTCCATCATCACCATGGCACCTTGAAGAATTTTCAGAACTCTACATTTTGAAGAATATTGACACCTAGCTAAATCCAGGATATCGAAGGAAATCGGATTTTTCTTCAACTCTGGAACATGCCTCACTTCAGTCAATGTCTATCATCATGTATTTTGATACTAACATCACCAACACCTATAACATCACACTCAGCGTTGTTCCCTAACTACATTTTATTACTATACATGCATTGATAAGTAGTAAACTAGTTCTTGTTTGGTGTAGCATGAAAAGAACAACCAAAATCTATAATCTGTCCACCAAACAATGAATCGTAGACAAGACAAAATCAGCATTATCCGAATTACCATCAGCTATAACTGCAACATCATCTGTAGACTTAACTCTAATTCCTTCACCTTTGTTGTTTTTCAGCTTAAAGCAATCCCTTCTAAGATGCTCCCTCATGCCACAACTCTAACAGACAACACCACTAGTCCTAGACTGACTTCGTCTATTCATGTTTATACTACTTATGCTAACACGCGTACCAATTCTTCCTCTATTTTCACTTACTAAATCAGTAGATACATATTCACCAAATTCTCTTCTATGGATGTCCTTACTTAGAATTAAATCTCAAACACCATCATATGTCAAACTTGTCAACCAAGAGGAATTACTAACGGCAATAACAGTAGTATTCCAACTATCAGGCAATAGAATCAAAGCATGTACCTCATCTTCAAAGTCAATTTCAATTGTACTCAATTAACTAACGATCACATTGAATTCATTGATATGATCAGCAATTGACACACCTTCGCTCATCTTCAAATTAAACAGACATTGCATCAAGTAGACCTTATTGATCACAAATGGCTTCTCATATATGTTTGACAGCGCTTTCATCAAACCCGTAGTGTTCTTCTCTTTTACAATGTTAAACACGGCGTTTTAAGCTAACGTCAGCCGAATAACACCTAAAGCTCGTCTTTCCTAGCGTTGGACCCCATTCCCACACCGGGCTGGGAATCTGTTCAAGATTCAGTACTAGATCAATTGGAGCGAGGAGAACCCGGAAGCGGGGAAGAATTACTTGGCGCAAATCAGTAGGCTGCACAGTTACATGACTCCATTTGTGTCAAAGAACCCAAGGAGTGCATACTTGAACTACAGAGACCTGGACATTGGGACTAGCACCAATGGCAAGAACAGCTACGAGGAAGGGCCAGTCTACGGGGTCAAGTACTTCAATGACAATTTCGAGAGGCTGGTCAAAGTGAAAACTGAGGTTGATCCTACCAATCAACCTACCAACTTCTTTAGGAACGAGCAGAGCATCCCTCCTTTGCCCAAATAAAGAGGCAATCCTTTTCTTTTCTTATCAATTGATTTAGCTAGACAATCTTGTCGAATAGTGATTGCTCCAATAAGAGAGTATTTTTATACTTGTTGGTAATAAGAAAATTACTTTGCATCGACCGACATTAGCGTACTGTTTCTCGTCCTTTTATTTGGAGACAGTGCTTGTGAAATGTTAGGATGACTGGTGGTGTTGGATGGACCGCACGGAATTGGAAAAAACATGGGACAATTTATCATGAAGCTAATCAAGCTATGAACAAAAATATTGAAAAATTACCAACAAAGTCATGAACCTTTAGCACTTTAATTCAATCATAAACCTTTGAATTTAGCCAACTTAGTCCTAAAATCTTTAAACAATTTGCTAATTGAGTCCTTCAAGCCAATTTTGGCTAGAAATTGCTAATGTAGACAATTTATACAATTTAGAAAAAAAAATAGAATTTAGTTTTATATTTTTTAGGTAAGTTGAGTAATTGGTTCTTTTAGGTAAGTTGATCATCTTCTTGGTTAACTGGGCCAAGGGTGTAGAGGGTTGAGTAATGGGCCTCGTGTAGCGAGTTGGGTTGAAGAATCAGGATGCCGGATGCTTTTATATTGAATGAAATTTAAATCACTTTCTTTGTTAATGCTAAAAATATTTGTCCAAAAGAATCCAAAATATAAAAACAGAGTTTTAGAGCAAAATCACCACTCCAGGCGTAGCAGTAACGAGTTGAAGAATCCGTGCGAGCATCATCAGCGATGATGGTCGAAGCCCTAGTAGTCCGTGAGGCACTATTGCACTTGCACGAAGCCAGGGAACAACGAGTTTTAACTAGGGGTGATCGGTTCTGGTCTAGTCCGGTTCCAAAGTGAAACTAGGGACCGAGGACCAGAATAGACCGGTAGTTCAATCCAGTCCAATGGAATCGGTCACTTGGGGTTTAGTTCATATTTTACTAATTTTTGTCAATGAATTTATATCAATTAAGTTCACTTAGGCTGCATTTGGTTGTCCGAATTTCTAGTTAGGATATGACTGGATAGGATAAGATAAAAAATCATGGGATTTTTTCATATCCTATATATTGCTTGATGAATTGCAGATTTGAAATAAGACATTTTATATTATATCATATTTATTATTTGGTAGAAACTGAATATCAATATAAATGACATATATGCCCCTTACGTAGTGCCCATAAAATAATATCAGATCTTATAACCATAAAAATATCTTTGTGTGATTTAACATTATAATAAACTATTCTTAACCAAAAATGACGACAAAAACTGCACTATTGGAAAAAGCCAAGTTGCAAAAAGAACATTGTTCAGAAAACATATGATTTCAAGAAATAGGAACCTTGCTTAATTTTTCAATTACCACAACAACTATGAACAATGCTCCAGACTTCACAAGAAATAGCACATTAAGAAAACATATGATTCCAAGAAATAGCGAAAAGAACATTGTTCGATATTGTTCATTTTCATAAAACAACAAAGGCAACATATCAATTACTTATAGACAAAAAAAATTAGGGACAACTTTCCCTTTCCAACTCTTATAAGTGTATTGTGACTCATCGCTCCTACTCTACCTAACTCACTGAATACCACGAAAACTATAAACCAACCAAGCTCCAAACTTCACAAGAAATAGCACATTCAGAAAACGAATCATTAGTCTTTCCCATCTATCATCTCTTGGAGAAGCTGTTTCTCGCGCAACTAGTTCTTCAAGACCTTCTAGAAACACATTTTCTTCATTTATTGTCCATACATATCAGTCTCTCTTTGTTCCCCTTCATTGAGTTGACTGAAATTGCTACCTTCCATTCCTAAACATAGACAAGCCTTGGTGATTGTTTTTTGAACAATGAATGGATATGGACAACAGGCATGAACATGAATCCAACAAATTTAAGTCAAATTTTTACAAGCTATCAGTCAAAAGAATTCAGTCATACCAAATGGAAAAGGCAAAAACAATATAGACACATTGAGAGCAAAGAGATTTAAGGATGAATCAGGAACTAAAAGTGAAGAGAGAGCCTGCAGCGCCCGTCCATGGATAATATGCAATCTAACTCTCATGAAGTTGTGAACACACCTAACCCTGCCTTTGACTACTTAGCAAAACATAGAGAGATCTTCAACTTCAAGTATAGGGTTATTCGAAGGAAAGAACATCAATTTCAAGTATAGGGTTACTCAGAGGAAAGAACATGACAGTACATAATCCAAATCAATGATAGGTAATGACAATTAAAAGTTGATTTTCTATTAGCCATCTTATGAAGATGAAGTATCCTTTTCAATCATGGACACGCAAGGAAAACTGATGAGTCCTCTTAACAAGCAAAGAAGAAAAAAGGAAGAAAGAAAGAAGGAAAGCATGCACTTAAGTCAGGCTTAAGAGTGAAGCAAATTCCCTCTTGTAATTTGGCCGCTTGTTCTTTTCCTTCGATCACTCCACAAATGTAAAAACAATATTTTAAGGACATGCAAGAGACTCAACTTTCCCATGGAAAAAGTATAGAAAGTTGAACATGAACATAGCAAGCACTAGTAAACTAGCACCAAGAAATCTTGCCTTTAAAGAAGCATGATTTCTCTATCATGTTAAACTTGATTTATATAATCTATATTAGCAAAGGCCTCTTAAAATTGTGTGGAGGACATGACATGTATAGTTAAAATCATATTCTGCGAGCCTACAATGCAGCAGGAACGACACTCAACCTCGGTGCCGAAGGGAATTCGGTGAGCTAGGCATGGCAATGACTCAAAATCGGTGAGGTGCAACTCGAGAGCTCAACTGTGTTGTGCAAGCGACGGGAGAGGAGAGAGTCTGAGAGACAGAGTGTGATGTCCCAGAGCATCACATACTAAAGCGTTCATTAGTCTTTTCATTTATATAACGCAAGCAAAAGACAATTCACAATTAAGTAAACACATACAATGTAGCTGAACGGGGATATCTTACTTCCATTTCATTATCTTATTTATGTACACGGGTGGCACCAATCAAAACTACCATTGGGAGGATCAAAAAAAGATATATAGCTCCCAATCTCAGGCCGGTTGACACTATACAACCGTCACCAACATCAGCACCCATCATCACAGTTTAAAACAAAAAGAAGCAACTGTGGGAACTCTGAAATGGCTCCCCCAACAACCTACGTCGTCCCTAACGTCTACTCCTCTCCTTCACCACCGTCGTCCGAGCTGCTATCGCTCAGGTAGGGAATAGGTCCCACCAATCGACCATCTACCGGCACAAAAATCGATATAAAACAGTATGGGACATGGCTTCCCGGGGCTCCTATGTCACTCCATAGTGTTGCAGTATAACGTACGGATACAACCGAAGGGAACGCATGATCAGCAAACTGATACAGCTCCCCTTCAAAGGTAACGGGAGCTCCATAACAGCCGATGGGTGAGGCAAGGATCACAAGCATGACTAAAAATCTGTAAAAATAGATATCAACGGGAGTGAGCTAATGCTCAACAAGAGATAAGACTAGTTTATAAACCGACTGATCCTACTAACTCTCGATTCTTAGGACACATCTAACATGAAATAATTAATGTATCCTATCATGAATGCACACCATCCAAAAGCAACATCTGTAATCACATGTATCATGCATCGTGGCACTAACCATCCGTCCTCAAACAAACTCATTTCCAGATCATTGTTAACACATTATAATAGCAATCTATACGAGACAACTTAACAATTTGCAATAGTACCACAAGCACATGCCACATTATTTCAATGTTTCATTTGTTTAGTCTCATGCTTGACTCATGGATTACGCCGGTTATCCATTGGTCCGCGCAAGGCACTCCGAATTACGTTGATTTACTAATCGGTCCGGCCTTTGTGGTTTATTGACCATAGGTATCTCTACTCCAAGGCATCACGATTTGCTAATCACGGCATCCCTGGACATAGCTTAGAGGCATCCCGACCTCCTACGGGGCATCATCGGCGCAAGGCCCGATGGACATCTCTTATAGTGGATTCATATCACACAACTCAAGCACTTTCTTTTATACATGCAGCAACAAAACCATTTCACGCCATACACTTCATCATATCCAGCAAATACATTGAATTGCATGTACCATAAAAGTGATTTAACACCTTAGTATCACACACTCGTCATTCATATCCAAAATTTTCAGAATTTGTCATCACAAAGCTGACCTAATTTGCATCATCATATGACATTGTATCAAGGCCATTCATGCCTCATTGGATAGCCCAAAGTGTGTGGGTTTTATCTCTAGAAGACAATGAATCATGATTTGAACATTTTCACGTAGAAAATAGTGAGTCTTTACAAATGGTTGAAACCGGGCAGTTTTGTACAGTAAATTAAATCAGAGCTAAAACCATAGTAAATTACCTCAAAAAATTCCGAGATTTGAATATGTCATAGAAAATATCTTAAATGACATTTCTCATGAGAGTGCGAAGCCTAGATCACTCTGAAACCACGGCTTTTTTTCACTCAAAAACAGACCAAAATCAGCCGCTGGAACAGAATGTTTGCTTCTCAAAAGATACCCATTTCACAACCCATATCTTCTCAAAACGCTTTGAAAATTTTATATGACATAGTAAAAGAAGTCTTCAGAAACTTTTGTGACGGATATTTGTTAATAATTATACTGGAAAAATTTATGGAAAACCGAGAAGGTGTAATGGTTGCAAAATCTGCAGTTCTGGGCAGTGTAAACCCGGTTTGAAAGTTGCTCTTCGTATGACCCAAATAAACTCCAAAAATTCCAGATTTAAAGTATGTTAATCATGAAGATGTGTTGAACAACTTTTGTGAAGAATATATCCCCAAATTTGACTCAGAAAAACTTCCACAAAATTAGCAAACAGAAAAGGTACAGAAACTACTAATCTGGGTTTCAAAACCAAACTTCAAGAATTCAAACCCTAGTTAATACCCACGAAATTTTGTTCAACTAAACTCGGGATAAGAATACTAAGAGTGCCATAACTTTTGTACGGCGTTCACTTGAGTGCCATAACTTTTTTTTAACTCACTTGAGTGTCACATCAGAGTAAAATAAATTATTTGAGTGCCATTTCCAACGAAAACGGATCACTTGAGTGCCATTTCTGACAAATGAGCTGACATAAATTTTTTAATTAATTTTTCATCCAACGTGAATTTTTTCTAATGTTATTTTATTTCATTTTATTGATTTTTTTAAAATTTAAAATTTTATTTTTCTTTCTTATTTTTGTTTTTTTTTTTAAGGTTGACAAGGGTCACCGGTGACCCTCGCCAGCAGCCGCTTCGCCTGCGGCCGCGAAGGCTCACGCAAGGGGCTGCGAACGCCCTTAATGAGGCCATTGCGGCCTCACCGGCCGCGGGAGCGGTGGCGAAGGCACTCGCTAGATCTAGTGAGACCGCCTCGCCTGCGGTGGCGAAGGCTCTCGCCAAATCTAGCGAGGCCACCTTGCCCGCGGCAGCGATAGCTCTCACCAAATCCGGCTGTGAAGGCTCTCACCAAATCCGGTGAGGCTACCTCACCCACGGTAGCGAAGGCCCTTGGCGAGGCCATCATGGCCTCGCCGACGCCGGCGAGGGCGAGGTGGCAAGGCCATCGCAGCCTAGCCGGCGTCGGCAAGGTGGCAAGGCTGCCTTGCCCGTGGCGATAGAGGTTTTCACTAGATCTGGCGAAGCTGCGATGCCCGCGGCTAGCAAGATGGCCTTCGTGGCCTCGCCTAGGGCCTTTGCGGCCATAGCAATCTAGGTGAGGCCTTCACAGCCGGCAAGGGTCGCCGGTGACCCTCACTGGAATTGAAATTTTTTTTTGCAAAAATAAAAAAAATTAATAATAAAAAATTTAAAAAAATATTAAAATATTATCCACATAAGCTCCGGCGAAACCACGTAAGCTCCGGCGAAGCCACGTCAAATTTTCCGGCTGCCAAGTGGCATTTGGCACTCAAATGATTACTTTTTCAAATTTTTGGCACTTAAGTGAGCCATAAAAAAGTTATGGCACTAAAATAAGCGCCATACAAAAGTCAAGACACTTCTAGTGTCCTTATCCCACTAAACTCAAATCTAGAAGTCTAAATAGACATGCAACAACCATTTCCACCTCCATTCAACAATAAACATCCATCTTTCACACATGCAAGTCAATACAAGTGCTTAATACTTACATGCAAAGCCATCCATGGCTAAATGACACACATGCATGCACTCTACAACTCACGAAATACACATGCACACCCATACGACATCAAAAATCTCACATGCAAACCCAAAACATCAATCCACAGCTCCATACAAGAAAATCAAGGGCATGGGAAGATTAATTGGCTTAGAAACAAGCCCTATCTCCGTGCCTTGGGCTATCTAAGACCGGCTTTGTTCTTCCTCAAGCTGTTGGCCAAGTCTTAAAGTGAAGAAAAGTGAAAGAAAGTGAAGATGAGACGGAGGGAGAGGTCTGGCTGAGAGAGATGAGAAAGTGTGAGAGAGAATTCATTGGATGGCTTCTTGAAAAATGAGGGGGAAAGTGAGAGAGAGAGAGAGAGATTACCAAGAGGGTATAGGGAGAGAGAGAGAGTGAAATGATGGGTCTTGCCCTTCATCATTAGCCCCAAAGTAGAGTGTTAGACAAGCTTCTAACTCTTGCATGAAATCTCATTGGCTGGCCATGCATGATTATTTCCCAAAGATTGACTTAATTTTCATGCAAAATAGTCCTAGGTGGCCAGCTGCACGTGGGGTATTAGGGGCACAATTTGTGTCCTATATTGTGTAATTTGAGTGCACCTAATATCCACATAAGATATACATTAATGGCCATTATCCCTAATCATCTTAAATAACCACTATACATGTACATTGTACACATATATAGCCGAAAATAAGCCTCCTCAATTGTCCAATGAATTTCCATAAGTGTTTCGACAATTGTATAATTAAACCATGACCATCACTAATCAGTTATGTGGATTTCGGGATGTCACACAGAGAGTGAGGATGAGGTTATAAGAGAGAGGAGACGTGTTAGAGTAGGGGATCTGGTTTTGCAATTGTCAAGGCAACCTCAAGAAAAACGATGGCATGTTTCGATTCACCGAGAAGCGAACAGAGAGACTCCACCCTAAACAAGAATTTGCAAGCCAAAAAAAAATGAGACAAGAAAGAGAGAAACGGAGCTAGACCCACAAATGATTGCACCCATGAAAGCTAATACAAACCAAGGAAGGAACTCACGAACCTTGTAAAAAGTGCAAATATCGATGCACAGAGAGGGAGAGAGAGAGACGAAACCTTGCAAGCAAGCAAAACCACTCATGGCTCCTTGCCAAAGATGGATCTTGAACTCGTCCGATTAGAACTATGGAGAAGAAGACGCTTTGACTCTAGCTGCTTTCATGAAGTGATTTCGTGAAACATCGATGTGAGAGGAGTCGTGTGAATGAAGAAGGAGGAAAAGGAAAGCGTAGGGTTTCTAAAAAATAGCTAGACAAGAGAAATCCTTTCCGAGTCTATCCCATTTCTCCCCTAGAATTTTTTTGTCCAGTCTATATCCCCTTTATATCCAACGTTATCCCATCCTGAACAATCTTGACTTTTATCCGAATGACCAAACACAGTCTTAAGGTTTAATTCATATTTTACTAATTTTTGTCAATGAATCTATGTTGGTGAAGTTCACGTAGGATTTAATTCACAATTTACTAATTTTTTGAAGAAATAAAAAATTTTAAAAAAATTATATGTAGGCGGTCCGGTCTAGTTGGTCCGATTTGGCTAGGTTCCAAGGAGAAACCAGGAACCAGACCAAACTGAACAGTTCCCGATTTAGACGGTCCGTTTTGTACACCCTAATCTTAACCGATCTAGGCACTTTAGTTTAAACTGATAGCTTATCAATGGTGGAAGTTATTACGAGCCGGACTCAGAGTCTGTGGGCTGTGCGGGACATCATGGAGGAATGCATGTTTTATTTGGTCTAGTTGATATCCGTCAAAGTAGTACAATGCCCCTGCGAGGCCAATCAATTAGCAGATTGGATAGCAAAGGCCCAATATAGACATAGGCATACCCTTCCCCAAAGCAGGTTACTTTCACCACCACAAGCTTTTCGGGATTTGTATGTTTGGAAACTCAAATGTCACGTTTTATTAGTTCTCGTTAATGAATGGAAGTGCGAAAAACCTGTAGTAGTAACCAAATTGTCTTCTTCCTTTCCACTTAGCAATATTTACTATATGAATAAGGGTTTAAATGATAAAATTGAAAAATAAGTTTTGCAAATTTAAGCATTCGATTTAAGTATTGATAATCCAGACCGACAAAAATAGGAATAAAAACATGTTCAAAGATAATTGGAAATTCATGACCGGATATTATTAATTCCTTATCAAATGTTCATTCTCATACGAGAAGAATTTTCCTTCTGTATATGTCAATATGCTTTTACCTTTCTTTTGTTCATCCTAAATGTTCATTCTCATATAAGGTGACTTTTGCATGATATGAGTATGTTTGAAGAAATTCGAATAGGGCGCAACTAACTTGAAATTGACATAAATAGTCTCATCCATTATTAATAAAAAAAAATTTGATAATGATGATGAGAATATGGGGACGCAGTATTACTTGAGTATCACGATCTTTCCGTGGAACTGATGCCGGCCTCATGAAAAAAGCTCCATTTAGGTTGCATTTGGTTGTCTAGGTGTTTTTACTTTATTTATTACGATGTCCTAGGCAACACTAGTCACAAAAATGCTATTATTTTGCAGTGTAGACAACCTTGTCTTCTTGAGCAGGATTAAAAGATAAAGTGCCACATGCTAACCTTGAATGGAGACCTAATCTTCAGAATCACAAATGATTTTGGAGGACTGTAGCATGAAGAGGGAGAGCTAAATCATAGACAACTCAACAGGCCTCATGAAGGATTCCATCAGCATACCAGTTATCATGCCAAAGAGAAGTAGCTTTCCCATTCCCAAGTGAATAAAATGATGTATTTCACAAAGGGTTAATACTACGAAAAATCCTAAATCGGTACGCTTGTGACAAATTTACTCTAAACTAATTTTTTTATCAATAAAAACTCTAAACTGGTACACCAGTGACAAATTTACCCTCTGTTAATTTCTGTTAAATTATATTATTAAATTGCTAAGTTGGATGACACATGACAGTTGACTTGTTCACCAGTTTGGGGTTTTACCCTCCGTTTATCATAGATGTATCAATTTGTGATTTTTCGTGATATTAATTCAATTTAATGGAAACTAACGAAGGGTAAATTTATCACAGTTATACCAATTTGAAATTTTTGATCATCAAAAAATTAGTTTGGATAAATTTGTTATAAGTGTACAAGTTTGAAATTTTTGGTAATCAAAAAATTTATTTTGGGTAAATTTATTACAGATGTGTCAGTTTGCGGTTTTTCACGATATTGACTCTTTCACAAAAGGTTTGAGATAATCCTCATCTTTAAAGCAATTTGGTCTCGTTTGTCCCAAATATCAACCCATCTTAATTTAATTGAAGATGGATCATCCGACAACATCAAGAAATAGTAATGTCGTCGTACCATTCTTTAGAGCGTTTCCACCATGTAGAATCAAGCAAAAAATGTAGTACAAAAATCTCACGCTTTTGATGACATGAAGTCCTAACTGTTTTACCGGCTTGGCTTACCCCTTTGGTTCGGACAGCCAATTTATGCGGATGGCACGACAAATTGTTGCTTTAAATAATGTTATTGCTTTGATATTAAGGATATGTCGTAGAGATATGTACTTTAGAAAACTTAAAATTCACCACGAATGTGCAATAAAATGCTTTGAATTTCAAATGCTATAACGAAATCATGTGATCTGTTCGGTTAATTCAATTTGCACATCCATTAATTTCTTCCAAAATTCTGACAAGATACTTTCCGACATATTCAAGGACATGCGATGCTAATGTGGAGATAGATAAGTATGAAATAAGAAAAAAAAAACCAAAAAAATAAAATAGAAAGAAAATGAAGCTGGAAAGAAGAGAAATATCCATGCTCCTCCCTCCCACCCCGGCTCGTGTTTTCATTTTTCCGAAAATTTTTGTCCTTGTCCGTAAAAGCATTAAAAGGGTCATCTTAGATTTTTTGGGAAAATTCTAAACAAAAGCCTGAAATACCTTCATTTTTTTTTTCAAATAAGGACCTAAAGTGTCATCATTTCATCAAATAAAGATCTGAAGGACCTATCTATCAAGATAGTAATGACATTTTTATCTTTAACTTTTTTTTTAATATCTTTCCTTTTTTCTTTCTTTTTTTTTTCTTTTTGTGGTTTCTCTTTGTTCTTGCCGGTGTCTAGTTGTCAGTCGACCGTCTACCAACAAAGCCCAAGATGGGTTAGGTAAGGGTCGCCCTTGCTAGCAACAAGTGAGGGACAACTTCGCTTGGGTGAGGCAACCTCGCCCTGATCGGGTGAGGCTGCCCTTACCGGCCATGGGCGAGGCTGGCCCTTGCTAGATCTGGGCAAGGCTGGCCCTTGCCCAAGCGAGGGTTCCTAGCCCTTCCCGAGCTTCACCAGTGGCTAACGATCGGCAAGAACAAAGAGAAAAACAAGAAAAGGAAAAAAAGAAAAAAAAGGAAAAAAGAAAGAAAAACAAAAAAAAAGGAAAGGAAAAAAGAAAATATAAATTAAAATTAAAATTGCCTTTGTACGAAAATGCCATAGACCGATCGGAATAAATTCGCCGGCCAACAACCGGCGAGGTTAGGCCCTTATTTAAAACTTTCATGGCAACTTCAAATCTTTATTTAAGACTGGTATGCCACTTCAGACCCTCATTTGATATAAAGTTCATTTCATACTCTTTTTTTGAAAAAATGAGAATATTTCAAATCTTTATTTAGAATTTTTTCGAAATTTTTCTATCGGTTAAAATGAATGAAATTAACGGGAATATTTAATTATATATTTTAGAATAAATTCTACGATTTAATTGCAGAACTTCTGACAGACGTATTTGACAAGACTTCCTTGTAACCAAGCGCTGTAAAGAACGGTCCGCGTCATTTTCTACGTAGAAGGAATCACTCTAAGGACGGTCCATGTGGCCAGTCCGCCTGTCGCAAAAGTTGACCGAAAACGATTGGCAACTGTAGAGTCATTGACCCCATGTGGTCAGTCCGTCTATCTGTGAATATATATATTTTCAGAGGAAAAAGTTAATCTCTGCCATCTAGAAAGTTAAAGTGACAGAAAATTAGGCCCAACAGTCCATGCGCATCTAATGACGTCATTGACAGTGAAAATTTAATATTTTTTTTTGAATTAATATCAGAAAAAATTACAAATTAATATATCTATAATAAATTTATTATAAATTAATTTTTTAATCACAAAAAATCTCAAATTAATACATATGTCACAAATATACCTCAAACTAATTTTTTTACCACCAAAAATCTCAAACCGATACAAATGTAACGAATTTACCCTCCGTTAGTTTCCGTTAAATTTTACCATCAAATTATTAAGTTGAATGACATATGACAGTTGACGAATGTACTAATTTGGAGTTTTACCCTTCCATTTGTCATTGATTTTATCAATTTGTAGTTTTTCGTGATATTAATCAAATTTATCGGAAGGTAAGTCACAAGTACGTCAGTTTGAAGTTTTTGGTGATCAAAAAATTAGCTTAGGGTAAATTTATCACAAATGTACCATTTTGAAATTTTTTGTGATATTAACAAAAAAAAAAAAACAGATCCATCGAAAGATAGGTTCTGAAGTCGTGATCGATTACAACTCTTCAATTTTTTTTTGCAACTTTTATAAAAAAAAATGTCATAATATGTAAAATCTTAAAATTTAACTATTAATGCATGAAATTTACCCTTTTTTTCTGTCCGATTACGTTCCCAAGAATCCTCGGAATCTTAGGTTATAAATGATAAGTTTAGAAAAGTCGGAATCTTGGTTAAATGGTACTTAAGAAAAGTCCAATGAACATTTGATCCTTCCTAATTTGTAGTTTACTTTTCTTTTCAACTTTTTCTTAGCTGACTTACTATATGAGGCTCTCATTAATTCTACGCGTATCTCGAAGCTACATGTAAACGCTTTAGATACCGCCAGCACTCATTACCTCAAGAGTTTTTGGTTGTAACTTCACCTCAAACCAAATACTACTCAAATCCGTATAAATACTACCACAAACACTCATAGACTTGTCAAATGCAACTTTTCTATTAATAATAGGTGAATTTAATTTTGAGCACCATAACTGATAACCTTGCTCACCTTATGCATGAACTAGGAACATGTACTTTTTTGCCCTTTCATCAAGCTTACCATCACTAACTCGAATATAACACAAACAACCAAATATTCTAAGAACGGAGTAATCAGCAACGTTACCTGACCACACTTCTTCGGGAATCCGACATCCAATTACAGTTGATGGGATTTATTTTTTTAGGTAACTCACCGTACTAAGCACATCCATTGCCATACCAACACCAGAGAGTATTTTATGGGTCGTCGCTAGTAATGTCTTGCTCATCAGCTCTGCAACATGTTGTGGTTCTTTGGCACTAGTATGGTGTCTCACTATGCCTTCCTTCGTGTAGAATTCGTTTAATAGCTCTGAGCAAAGCTCTATACTATGGTCAATCCACACGTGCTTGATCCTCTCACTAGTCTCCTTTCCAATCAAAACTTTTAACTGCTTGATCCTAACAACAACATTAAACTTGTGCCTTAGCACAAATACCCAAATCTTCCTCAAGTAGTCACCCACAATTGTTAGCATAAATCTAGTATTCTTCCTCGAAGGAAACCGCGACAACCTGCGAACATCTAAATGAATTAACTCTGCAATTTCTGTGGTTTCTTTGACAGTCATACTAAACTATACTTTTTGCCATTAATTTAAATCACAACACTTACATACATACAATTTTGTTAGCAACATAACCACATAGCAAATTTCTTTCACTTAGAACCTTCAGGCTTTTCTCGCTAATGTACCCCAAACGTATAGCCACAATTCAAACTTTCGAACCGATGCATTTGACATCTTCGTAGCGAATTCCATCTCTGTCTCACCTTCAAGTTCATATAGACCATTGTGCTTAATTCCTTTCATTATTACCATAGCACCTCGAAGAATTTTCAAAACTCCATATTCTGAAGAATACCGACACCTAGTTGAATCCAGGGCACTCTAAGAAATCAAAATTTTCTTCAACTCTTGAACATGCCTCACATTAGTCGATGTCCACACGATACCATCACGTATTCTGATTATAACATCACCAACACCTACAACACCGCACTTAGCATTGTTCCCCAACTACACTTTACTATTATCCATGCATTGATAAGTAGTAAACCAGTTCCTATTTGGTGTAGCATGAAAAGAACAACCAAAATCCATAATCCATCCGCCAAACAACGAATCATCAGTGACAGAAAAAACAAAATCAGCATTATTAGAATTACCATAAGGTATAGCTGCAACATCATACGTAGACTCAACTCTAATTCATTCACCCTTGTCGTTTTTCAGCTTAAAACAATCCCATCTAAGATATCTCTTCTTACCACAACTCCAATTGACAGTATCAATAGTCCTAGATTGACTTCATCTATTCATGTTTCTATTACTTCTACTGACATGTGTACTAATTCTTTTTTCTATTGTCACCCACTAAAACAACAGATACATGTTTACTAGATTCTCTTCTACGGATGTTTTCATTTAGAATTAAATCTCGAACACCATCAAACATCAAACTTGTTGACCCAAAGGAATTACTAACTAAAGTAACAATAGTATTCCAACTAGGCAATAAAGATAATATAATCAAAGCACATACTTCATCTTCAAAATCAATCTCAATTGAACTCAATTGACTAATGAACATATTGAATTCATTGATATTATCAGCATCTGACACACCTTCGGTTATCTTCAAATTAAACAAACATCTCATCAAGTAGACCTTATTGATTGCAAAGGGTTTCTCGTACATGTCCGAAAGGGCTTCCATTAAACCCGCAATGGTCTTCTCTTTCACGATATTAAACGCGACATTACAAACTAATGTTAACCGAATAACACCCAAAGTTTGTCTATCTAGCAATTCCCAATCAGTTTGCTTCATCGTCGCTAGCTTCTCTCCAAACAATAGCAAGTGCAGTCTCATTTGATATATATGACTCTCAATTTGCATCTTCCAAAAACCAAAATCAAATCTATTAATTTTCACTTTTCCTTCTTCAATCGCCATTGATTAACTTCAACTCAGCCAAACCTAGCCCTGATATCAATTGTTGTGGAAGCAAACAATCGAATGATAACATAGATAGAACAAGAAAATAAATCGAACATCAGATTTACATGATTTGGTCATAGTGACATACGTTCACGAGGAGAGCAGCACGAAATTTCATTATAGATCAAGCAATACAACGGAGATTACAACCATACTCGAATCACTCAAATAATTTCAGTATTTCTCAAATTCCAATTACACCCAATAACTCACGCAATGTTTAGCCCCACAATTACTCACAAAATAATCTCTCGATCTTATAAAGGAATTACATAAATTCTTACCACAAGAATTTAATTGACTACATCACACTTGGATATCTTCAGACTGTAATTCACTAGCAGAAGCTCATCTTTGATAATCTTCACAGATAATATCCGTTTCTTATTTATAGGCAAGAATTGGATCAAAATTAGGAAATCTCATTTTAGTAAAAATCAAGATATGATATGCTTTATCCTATCTGGTATTTGATAGATGTTTAGGACGAGATAATGTCGGATATAGAGGGAGTAGAGACCGGATAAACAAATCATAAGAGGAAGGTGGGATAGACTTGAATAGAATTTCTCTTGTCTAACTATTTTTTAGAAAACCCTAAGCTCTCATTTTCCTTTTCCTTCGTTCGCACAACTCCTCTCACATCAACATTTCACAAAAACAATTCACAAAAGCAATGAGAGTCAAAGTGTCTTCTTCTCCGTAGCTCTAATCAAAAGAATTCAAGCTCCATCTCCGGTGAGGAGCCACGGGCGATTTTGCTCCCTTGCAAGGTTACATCTCTCTCTCTTCCTCTCTCTATGCATCGATATTCGCACTCTTTACAAGGTTCGTGAGTTCCTCCCTTGTGTTGTATTAGATTTCATGGGTGTAATCATTTGTGGGTCTGGCTTTGTTTCTCTCTTTCTTGTCTTTTGTTTTTTTTTGGCTTGCGAATTCTCGTTTAGGGTGGAGTCTCTCTGTTTGGTTCTCGATGAATCGAAACATGCCATCATTTTTCTTGAGGTTTCCCTGTCAATTGTGAAACCAGATTCCCTACCCTAACACGTCTCCTCTCACGTTGCGCACAACACAGTTGAGCTCTTGAATTGCACCTCACGGATTTTGAGTCACAGTCGCGCTTAGCTCGCTGATTTGCCTTTAGAACCGAGGTGAGTGTCGTTCCCGCCGCGTTGTAGGCTTGCGGAATATGATTTTTATTGTACATGTCATGTCCTCCACACAGTTTTAAGAGGCCTTTGCTAATATTGATTATGAAAATCAGGTTTAACATGATAGAGAAATCATGCTCCTTTAAATGCTAGATTTCTCGATGCTAGTTTACTGATGCTTCTGTTCATGCTCAACTTTCTACGCTTTTCCCATGGGAAAGTTGAATCTCTTACATATCTTTAAAATATTCTTTTTACATTTGTGGAGTAATCGAAAAAAGAACAAACTGCCAAATTATAAGATGGAGTCTGCTTTAGTCTTAAGCCTGACTTAAGCGCAAGCTTATCTTCCTTTTTTTTTCTTCTTTGCCTGTTAAGAGCATCAGTTTTCCTGCTTATCCATGATTGAAAAGGAACCTTCATCTTCATAAGATGGCTAATAGAAAGTCAACTTTTAATTGTCATTACCTGTCATTTATTTGGATTATGTACTGTGATGTTCTTTCCTCTGAGTAACCATATACTTGAAGTTGAAAGTCTCTCAATGTTTTGCTATGCAGTCAAAGGCAGGATTAGGTGTGTACAACTTAACTGCAAGCTCTCTCTTCGCTTTTAGTTCCTAATTCATCCTTAAATCTCTCTGCTCTCAATGTGTCTATATTGTATTTGCCTTTTCCATTTGGTATGGCAGAATTCTTTTGACTGATAGCTTGTAGAAATTTGACTTAAATTTGTTGGATTCATGTTCATGCCTGCTATCCATATCCATTTGTTGTTCAAACAACAATCACCAAGGCTTGTCTATGTTTAGGAATCGAAGGTAGCGATTTCAGTCAACTCAAGGAAGGGGTGCAAAGACTCAAGGAAGGGGAGCAAAGAGAGACCGACGTGTATGAACAATAGATGAAGAAAATGTGTTTCTAGATGGTCATGAAGAACTAGTTGCGCGAGGAACATCTTCTCCAAGAGATGATAGATGGAAAAGACTAATGACTTGTTTTCTGAATGTGCCATGCCTCGTGGAGTTTGGAGCTTACTTTATAGTTTTCGTGGTATTCAGTGAGTCAGGTAGAGTAGGAGCGATGACTCGCAATACGTTTGTAAGAGTTGGAAAGGGAAAGTTGCCTTTGTTGTTTTATGAAAATGAACAACGTCGACCAATGTTTTTTTTGCTATTTATTAGAATAATATGTTTTTTGAACGTGCTATTTCTTGTGAAGTCTGGAGCAATGTTCATAGTTGTGGTATTTAGAGAATTAAGCAAGGATGCTATTTCTTGAAATCATATGTTTTATGAACAATGTTCTTTTTGCAACCCGGATTTTTCCAATAGTGCATTTTTTGTCATTTTTGGCAAAGAATAGTTTATAATAATGTTAAATCACACAAAGATATTTTTATGATTATAAGATATGATATTATTTTATGGGTAGGGGCATATATGTCATTTACATTGATATTCAATTTCTACCAAATAATAAATAGGATAGGATATTAAAATATTCTACTTTAAATCCGCAGTTTTCCAAACAATATATTTGATATGACAAAATCACATGATTTCTTATCATATCCTATTTAGTCTTATCTCGACTAGAAATCCAGACGACTAAACGCAGTCTAAGATTTAACTTTGATAACCTAAATAGGTAGGATAAAATTGAAAAAGGCAGACCCTCCATCATGGAGGAATGCATGTTGTGCCGCCCTTACGAGGCCATTCAATTAGCAGATTGAATAGCAAAGGCCTAGCGTAAGATGGATCATCCGCCAACAACATAAGGAAATAATAATATCGTTGTACCGTAGTCTTTAGAGAGTTTCCACCGAGTAGAGTCGAGCAAAAAATGAAGTATAAAACCTCAAGCTTTTGATGACGTAAAGCCCTAAATGTTTTACCGGCTCAGCTTACCACTTTGGTTCAGTTGGCCAATTTATGCTGATGGCACGATAAATTGTCGCTCTAACTATTGTTATTGCTTTGATACCAAGGATATGTTATAGAGATATGTACTTTGAAAAGTTTAAAGTTTGTCATGAAAGTACACTCAAATGCTTTATAATTTGTCTGGTTAAGTCAATTTGTACTTTCATTAATTTCTTTCAAAATTCCGACAAGATACTTTCCGATATATTCAATAAGCGCTCATATGGCAGTAGATAAGTATGAACTACCCCCCTCCCTTTCTCTCCTCACGGCTTTTGTTTTCAATTTTCTGAAATTGCACCCAACATCCATGAAAGCATTAAAAATGTCATATCAGATTTTTCAATCATTCAAATTGAACAAAATTAATAAAAATATTTAAATATACTTTTAGAATAAATTCTAGGAAAAATTCTAAATAAAGGCTTGAAGTGCTTTCGTTTTCTCAAATAAGGGCTTAAATGTGGATCTTGTTTCAAATAAAGGCTTGAAATACTATCATTTTCTCAAATAAAAACTTAAAGTGAACATTATCTCAAATAAAGGCTTGAAGTGGCTTAATAATCTCAAATAAGGATCTCATCTTGCTGGCTAAATGGCATTTTCGTCATTTACCTTTTTTTATGAACTTTTTTCCCTTTTTCCTTTTTTATTTTTTTTCTTTTTTTTTCCCTCTTTCGTCCGTCGACGACTGGAGGTTGTCGGCAAGGGCAACCCTCGTAGTCCAGGCGAGGGCAGCCCTCGCCCAACGCTGGCTACCCTCCCAGGCGAGAGCAGCACTCGCCCACCAGGCGAGGACGACTAAGCGAGGGCGGCCGTTGCTTGACGCCGTAAAAGTGGCCAACGCCGGCAACCTCCACCAGCCTCAAGCAAGGAAAAGAAAAAAAGAAAAAAAATAAAATAAAAAGAAAATAAAAAATATATTTAATTTTTTAAACTAAAATATCCATTTTTCAACACCAGAATAGTCACCAACCAATCAAAAAGTTCTTATTTGAAATGATTTATTCACTTCAGTTTTTTATTTGAGACTAATAAGATACTTTAAATTTTTATTGGAGATAAAATTTATTTCAAATTTTTATTTGAAAAAAATGATGAGACTTGATGTTTTTATTTAAAATTTTTTCTAAATTCTTCGATTTCATCGCATTTACTTTTATGAATAATTGCATAACTTCTGAAACGCTTTTATTTGACAAGACTTCTTTGTAAAGCAAGCGCTGGAAGAACGGAAGCGGTCCAGAAAGCGCCATGTGCTCAGTGACTCAGTCCCCGTCCGCTTGTTGCAAAAGTTGACCGAAAACGGGCAGCAACTGTAGAGTCATTGACCATATAGAAAAGAATTAAAGCTAACCTCTGCCATCTAGAAAGTTAAAGTTACGAAAAATTAGGCCCAAAAAAGTTCATGCGCATCCGATGACGTCATTGACAGTGACAATTTAATACCTTTTTATTTGAGTTAATATCACGAAAATTTTAAATTAGTGTATTTGTGATAATTTTACCTCGAACTATTTTTTTTACCACAAAAAACCTAATATTATTACACATGTGACAAATTTATCATGAATTATTTTTTTATCACCAAAAACCCTAAACTGGAATACTTGTGACAATTTTACTCCAAACTTGTACACATATGATAATTTTACCTCGAACTAATTTTTTGACTACTAAAAACCCTAAACTGATATACTTGTGACAAATTTGCCCTTTGTTAGTATCCGTTAAATTAGATTAATATTACAAAAAATCATAAATTGATAAATTTATGACGAATAGAGGGGTAACTTCAAACCAGTACACCTGTTAATTACTACATGTCATTAAACTGAGCAATTTGACAACGAAATTTGACAAAAACTAATTGAGGGTAAATTTGTCACATGTGTACTAGTTTGGAATTTTTGGTGATTAAAAAATTAGGTAAAATTACCACGTGTAAAATTAAGTACACCCGTCAATTACCATGTGTCATTAAACTTATTAATTTGATAGGAAAATTTAATAGTTAACGGAGAGTAAATTTATCACAAGTAGATTAGTTTGGAGTTTTTGATTGTCAAAAAATTAGGTAAAAATATTACAGATGTATCAGTTTATAATTTTTAGTGGTAAAAAAAATAGTTCATGGTAAAATTGTCATAGGTGTACCAGTTTGGGATTTTTTGTAGTCAAAAAAATAGTTTGAGATAAATTTATCATAATTATACCAGTTTAGGATTTTTCGTAATATTAACCCTTTCTTTTATGTTCTTTTGGCCAAACAACAAAAATTGACACATAACACGGACATTGAGTTCAACAAAAAGGATGAAAAAAAAATCGCCTCCATAGTTCGAAAAAAAATTATTATCACTCAAAATTCTAAATTAGTACACATGTGACAAATTTACCTCTAAACTAATTTTTTGATTACAAAAAATTCCAAACTGGTACACTTATGATAAATTTATTCTTCGTGAATTTCTGTTAAATTTCCATCAAATTTTGCAGTTGATGAATGTACTAATTTAGAGTTTTACCCCTCCATTTGTCACGGATTTACCAATTTATAATTTTTAGTGGTATTAATCCAATTTATTGGAGGGTCAGTCACAGGTATACTAGTTTTGAGTTTTTGGTGGTCAAATAGTTAATTTGAAATAAATTTGTTATAAGTGTAACAGTTTGAAATTTTTCGTAGTATTAATCCAAAAAAAAATAGATCCATCGAAAAATAGATTACAGCACTTAGATTTTTTTTTTTTGCAACTTTTATAAAAAAGAAGTGTCGTAGTACATAAAATCTTAAAATTTAACTATTAATGCATGAAATTTACTCTCTTTTTTTTTCTGTCCGACTACGTTCCCAAGAATCCTCGGAATCTTAGGTTATAAATGATAGTTTAGAAAAGTCGGAATCTTGGTCAAATGGTACTTAAGAAAAGTCCAATACCATTTGATCATTCCTAGTTGTTTAGTTTACTTTTCTTTTCGGCTTCTTCTCAGCTGACTTAGCATTTGAGGCCCCCATTAATTCTACGCGTATCTCGAAGCTAAATGTAAACGCCCTAGATGCCGCCTACTTTGGCATAAAAGTACAACGAGAACGGACCCAACGAACGAGGACGGACTCAATGAACTTGCCCATTGTAATGCCATGCCGAGTCACACTCTCTCTCTTTGAATCCTTACGTTTATTTGTTGGACACTTATAGGGTCCGGAGAGGTTCTGCCATCAACCCTTTTGACTATTATGTAAAGGGTTCGCACTCGTTATGAAATGTTTAATTGAATTAATATTACGAAAAAATTTAAATTAGTACATTTATGATAATTTTATCATCCGTTAATTTTTATTAAATTTTATCATTAAGTTGTTAAATTGAATGACACGTGGCAATTGACGGGTGTACTAATTTGGAGTTTTACCCTTCGTTTATTACTAGTTTATGATTTTTCATAATATTAATCCAATTTAAAGGAAATTAACAAAGGGTAAATTTATCACGAATGCATCAACTTAGGGTTTTGGTGGTCATAAATTAGTTTGGATTAAATTTATCACAAGTGCACTAATTTAGGGTTTTTTGTGATAAAAAAATTAGTTTTTGGTAAATTTATCACAGGTGTAAATTTATCACAGGTGTACCAATTTAAAATTTTTTGTGATAAAAAAACTAGTTATATGTGTATTGGTTTAGGGTATTTTATGGTATTAACCCTTAGTTTTAAAAACAAACTTAAGTTTGGTCATAAATGGGTTACTTAATAACTTAATGGGTCTTAAATGGTTTTAAATGGGTTATCTAACTATCTTAAGTGAGTCATAAACAATTTTTCTGATTTTTTAAAAATTGTGATTTTTTATCTAACTATCTTATCTAACTAGTTTAGGAGTGGAGGAGTATAAAAGGAGACCTACAAGGAGTAGAAGGAAATGTACGAAATCAAGAATCAACAAGTCCAAAGTCTAAGCATACTTTGATTCTTTGTATTGTCTTTCTGAGCTAAACATTAAGATCTTGGAGGATATCTCGTAAGAGTGATTGTGTGAGATAAAGAGTCCTATCATACACAAGAGTACTGTTACTCAGAATCTGTAATCCCTCTTGATTACACAGTGAAATCCAGCCAGTAGGCTGTCAACGTGGGAGAGTGGATGTAGGCTTGTTATAAGTTGAACCACTATAAACTTGTGTGCAGTTTTTCTATCATTTATCTCTTACTTTACATACTGCACATCAAGAGCATTTTTTGAATATGAATTTTATTCAAACTCAACTGTGGTCAATCATTTCCACTTAAATTGATCAAAATTGTTTAAAATCACCTATTCACCCCCCTCTAGGTGATTCTTGCTAGCTACATCAATTGGTATCAGAGCAGGTTGCTTACTTATTGAAGTGTATTACTTTTGAGCTAACGATCTATATGGCTAGCTTAAGTGCTCCAGGTTTCATTGAAGGACAAAGCAACAACAGACCACCATATTTCGATGGTAAGGAATATAGTGTCTGGAAGAATAAGATGAAGGCATTCATCAAGTCAATTGATCACATGCAATAGGATATTATCATCAGAGGAGTCAAATCAAAACCTCCTGATTCAAAAGAAAAAGAAAAAATAAAAGGAAGCACACTAGTAGATCCTCCATTATCTCAAATTGAGATATCAAAAAGAGAAGCTTTAAATTCAAAAGCAATTTATTCTTTCTATTGTGTTTTAGCACCTATTGAATATAAGAAAGTTGCTTCTTGTGAATCAGTTAAGGATATCTGGAATACTCTCTACACTACATATGAAGGAACAGATCGAGCCAAGGAAACTCAAATCAATCTACTGCTTGGTCAGTATGAATCCTTCAGAATGAAATTTGGAGAATCAGTTGCTGATATGTATGATAGATTTGCTAACATAGTAAACGGTTTTTCATATTAAGGACAACCAGTCTTAGATGCGATGAAAGTCAATAAACTTTGGAGAGGATTATCAAAGCAGTGGGATAATATCAAAACATCTCTTCGAGAAACTTAAAGGATCATGCCTCTATTAGTGAATGAGTTTATCGGAACTCTTCAATCATATGAGACTGAACAATTGAATGAGAAGAATAAATTCAGAGATAAAAAGTCAATTGCATTAAAGTCTAATATTGATTCTGTCGATGCAGATTCTAAAGATGAAGATGTTGACGATGAAGAACTGGCTCTCTTTATAAAGAAGTACAAGAAGATGAAAATCAAAGGAAGAAATCTCAAAGGGAAAAAGCCTTTTGAGAAGAAGAAGGCTCTCGATGAAACAGAAAAATCAAAGGAAGTAATCTGCTTTCATTGTAGGAAATGTGGACATATCAAGCCAAATTGTCTACTTTTGAAAAAGAAGACCAAATTTGAGAAAGCAAAGAATGCCTTAAAAGTAGAAACCTGGAGTGATACAAAGTGTGAAGACAGTGATGAAGATATCTCAAAATTCTGTCTGATGGCCAAGTCAGACTCAGACTCAGATTTAGATTCTGATGCTAAAGTTGAGATTGAGGTAAAGTATCATGAAATGTCAATTGAAGTATCAAATTACATTGATGAATTATGCTTTGAATTTAAGACTGCTCTTAAAAGAATCTCTTCATTATAAAAAGAAAATTCATTACTAAGGCAATATGATGTTTCACAAAAAGAAAAAATCGATTTTCTTCAAAAAGAATTTCATCAAGTCAAAGAAAATCGCGATTTACTTTCCAAAGAAAATACTGTTTTGAAAAAGGAATTTTCAGAAATTACTTCCAAATTTTCAAAAGGTTAGAAAACATTGAATCATATTCTTTCTATCCAAATTTCTTACTACAACAAATATGGTCTTGGATTTGTGAAGGAAAGTGACAATTTAATTGATTTTTCAAAAGTCAAGGAGAGATTAAAGCAAATACCTCCTCGAAAAGTTTATAAAAATCATTTCAAAAGGAATTTTGTCAAACCTGTAGGCTGAAGTACACTTAAGTGCTCAAGATGTGGAGATCCATAGCACTTTGAGAATGAATGTCCTAAGGTCTGAAGACCAATTTGAAGAAACTTTGTTAAAATAGCCTATACTAATTCTCAAGGACCCAAACAAATTTGAGTACCAAAGAAAACTTGAGTGGTTGTGATTTTTACAGGTTTTTGCAAAGAGAAAAAGAAAGTAGTACTTAGACAGTGGATATTCTAGACATATGACAGGAGATCCAAGCTTATTCGTTAAACTACAAAGTCTGAATGATGGAAAAGTTTCCTTTCGAGAAAATAACAAAGGAAAGATAGTTAGCAAATGAACAGTTGAAATTGAAGGACTCACAATCAATGATGTGCCATTGGTAAAAGAGCTCAACTATAACTTCATAAGCATAAGCCAACTATGTTATACAGGTTTCGGAATTAACTTTCAAGAAAATACATGCTCAGGAACAAGTAAAGATTCTTCTTAAACATTCACAGGAAAAAAACATGGCAATATTTATCTTCTAAATGTCAATCCAAACTCCACTCATTGCTTGATCTCAATCAAAGAGGATGAAGATCTATGATACAGAAGATTGGGACATATTAGTATAAAACAAATCTAAAAAATCTCAAACAAGAAATTGGTTTGAGGTCTGCCAGATTTGAAGTACAAGAAAACAGAGTTATATAATGCCCACACTCTAGGAAAACAAGTAAGAAGCTATTTTAAGTCTATACATAATGTTTCCATTAATTGTGCTTTGCAGCTTCTTCATATGGATTTATTTGGACCAACCAGAACATGGTATTGGTGTTTGATGAGAAAGCAGTGAAGGATTTCTCCTTGGATATTCTACTACAAGTAAATTATACATAGTCTTCAACAAGAATTCTTGGAGGTCCCACCGAGAGTGTGGAAGAAATAATGAATGTGAGGTTTGATGAAAATATTCAGACTCACAAAGATGAATCTGAACCATCTCCTAATATTCGAGAATTATCTGAAACTCAACAAGAATCTCCAAAGATCGTTGAATCTATAGAAGAAGGAAAAGAAGGTTCAATCTAGACTCAATCAGAACCTTTAGAATCTAATGATATTCAGAAAGAGGGATTCGACATAAACTGAAAATATAAATCCAGTCATCCGAAGAACCTCATCATTGGAGAAATAGAAGATGGAATCAAAACTAGATCTAAACACAAGTAAAATATCAACAACTTGGTGTTGATATCAGAAATAGAACCAAAAGAAGTTAGCGGAATATTATTATATGAAAGTTGGATCGAAGCTATGCAAGAGGAACTTCAGCAGTTCAAAATTAATAAACTATGGCAACTTATGCCAAGACCCAAAAATCATCCAGTAATTGAAACTAAATGGGTATTCAGAAACAAACTGGATGATAAAGGAAAAGTTACAAGAAACAAAGTAAGACTTGTAGCAAAAGGCTACTCATAAGAATAAGGCATAGATTATGATGAAACCTATGGTTACACAAGAAGAAGGCATAGAATCAATGAGACTCAGCTTTTGTCAACCAATGATTACTCAATCCATTTTATATAAATCTGTCTAAGATAAAGATTGGAAGATGATCATCTAAAGACTGTCCAATGGCTAATTTGGGAGTGGAGGAGTATAAAAGGAGACCTACGAGGAGTAGAAGGAAACGTACGAAATCAAGAATTAACAAGTCCAAAGTATGAGCATACTTCGACTCTTTCTCTTGTCTTTCTGAGCTAAACATTAAGATCTCGAGGGATACCTTGTAAAAGTGATTGTGTAAGATAGAGAGTCCTATCATATATAAGAGTACCGTCACTTAGAATCTGTAATTCTTCTTGATTACATAGTGAAATCCAGCCAGTAGGCTGTCAGCATGGGAAAGTGGACGTAGGCTTGCTATAAGCCGAACCACTATAAACTTGTGTGCAGTTTTTCTATCATTTATCTCTTACTTTACATACTGCACATCAAGAGTATTGTCTATATAAACTGTTTTGAATTTGAATTTTATTCAGACTTAACTGTGATAAACCATTTCTGCTTAAATTGATCAAAATTATTTAAGATCACCTATTCACCCCCCCTCGAAGTGATCCTTGCTAGCTACATTAGCCATAATGTTGATATTGAGCCTCTAGTATGTGATTAGAGAAGAACCTTTATTTATCCTACTATTCTTCGTGATTAGTTCAAATTTTTGGGCCGTCTATGGTTTCTCTCGCATTGGGTTTTCCATGTAAAATCTTGGTATTGTTGTCACATTTGTCTCCTTACCATTTCGGTATTATATTTACATATTGCAAGGTTATATTGTAGGGATATATTGTTAGTTGTTGTTAGGGTTAAGTCGATTTTGGTCGGTTTAGTTTTAGTGAAGATATTGACCTCGATTGGGCTGGTTCTTGGTGAATTATTGCCCGTTCTCTTCAACAAAGTGCTATCAAAATCGGTGTGAGTAGTTAAATTGAATGGAGGAAAATAGCGGCACAATCTTTAAGTTAAATGCCTTGAATCACTCCATTTGAAAGCCTCAAATGGAAAACACATTATATTACGATGATTTGTATGATCCTGCAGATGGAGATGAGCTAAAGGAGCCAAGGAAAACAAAGAATGGGAGCGAGCGAATTGGATTGGGTTTATTCGATAATAGATTGACAATAGTGTTTTTCATCATGTTGCACAAGAGACGAAAGCAGACACTTTGTGGAACAAATTACAAGATCTCTATGCAAGGAGAACTTCACATAATAAAGCTCTTCTGATTAAAAAACTTGTGAATTTGAGATATAAAAAGAGAAGTAGCATGTCGAAAAAGTTAAGTGATTTTCAATATTTGGCAAAATCAATTGATAAATCTTGAGATTGATCTTTATGATGAGTTGCAATTATGTCTATTGCTTGGTACTCTCCTCGATAGTGGGGACACCTCGATCATTGCATCAAACAATTCTGCTCCTTTTGATGTGCTTTCTATGAGCATGATTAAAGAAAGCCTATTCATTGAAGAAACTAGGAGAAAAGTCATGAATTATGCTTCTAAATCGGAGGCTCTTGTTATAGGTAAGAGAGGGAGAAGTCAATCAAGAGAGTTTTAGAGTAATACTAACATAAGAGGAAGGTTAAAATCAAGGCTTGGGAGAGGTGTGAAGTGTTATAATTGTGGCAAAATGGGACATTATATTAAAGAATGTTGATTTCTAAAGAGAGATAAATCCCATGAGAGAAATGGAGATCAAAAGAAAGAAGAGAAATAGGTTGTAGTGGCAATGGCGATATTGTGTTTATCTATGACGATACTTGTGTGAATCTTACATGCCAAGGCTCTAGTTGGGTTGTTAATTCTATAGTTTCATTTTATGTCACCTCACAACATGACTATTTCATCCTATCGCGATGGTGATTTTGGTCGTGTTAGGATGGAAAATAGTGGTGTTTCCAAGGTTATTGGCATGAGAGATATCTATTTGGAGACTAATGTTGAATGTAATTTGTGTATGAAAAATGTAAGACATATTCCAGACATTTGACTTCACTTAATCTCTATAGATACACTATAAAAAAACTGGATTTTTGCCACGAAAATTTGCGACGAAAAATTTTTCGCAACACATTTGCAACAACTTTTCCAACGAAAAGTAAAAATTGTCAAAAATTAGCGACGAAAATTTTTTCGTCGCAAAATTCATCAGAAATTAGCGACGAAATACTTTTCGTCGCAAACATTGTCAGAAATTATCGACGAAAAAGTTTTTGTCCCAAAACTCATCAGAAATTAGCAATGAAAAATTTTCGTTGCAAAACTTGTCGGCAAGTAGCAATGAAAAAGTTTTCATCGCAAAAATCGTCGGAAATTAGCGACGAAAAAGTTTTCGTCGCAAATTTCTGGCGATTTTTGCGATGAAAACTTTGTCGTCGCTAATTTCCGATGATTTTTGGCATAGAAATTTATTGGTAGCAAATTTGCAACGAAAAATTATTCGTGACTAATTTCCGATGGAAAAATTTTTTAATTTTCTGGGCAATTATTGTAGTATGTACAATTTTCGTTACAAAATTCGTTGGAAATTTCCCACGAATTTTGCAATAAAATTCAATAAGCGCCTTTTTCAAATTCGTGGCAACATTCGTGGGAAATTTCCAACGAATTTTCTCACGAATTCAAAAAAACCCGGTATTTTACGCTTAATTGGAATTCGTGGGAAAATTTGTTGGAAATTTACAACTAATTTTCCCACGAATTCCAATTTTCATGGCAATTATTGCAGTGTGTTTTTTTTTCGTTGCAAAATTTGTGAGAAATTTTCCATGAATTTTGCAACGAAATTTGATAAGTGCCTTTCCAAATTCATGGGAAATTTCTCACGAATTTTCCCACGAATTCACAAAAACCCGGTATTGTTTGGCTTAATTGAAATTCGTGGGAAAATTCGTTGGAAATTTTTCACGAATTTTCTCACGAAATTAGTACAAGGGGCATCTTTCAAATTCGTTGCAAAATTCGTGGGAAATTTCCCACATATTTTGCCACGAATTTCAATTTTCGGTGCAATTATTGCATTGTGTACTATTTTCGTTGCAAAATTTGTGGAAAATTTCCCACGAATTTTGTAACGAAATTCAATAGGCGCCTTTTTCAAATTCGTGGGAAAATTCCCACGAATTTGAAAAAGCCCGGTATTGTTCGGCTTAATTTGAAAAATTTTTGTAATATCTATATCCACCCCCAATTCTCTCTCTCGATTGATTCCTCTTATCCCTTGCTATTCTCTCTCCATCTCTCTTTCGTTTTTCTGAATTTACCTATCTGTACACGCGCAATAAATCTTTTCCGCCGGTAAGTGTCGTGGCTAATTTCGTGACTAATTGGCGATGACAACGGTTCGTCGTAAACCTATTCATCGCTTGATTTGTATTTTTTGGTGTTATTGAAATTTTTTTTCCTTCCTTACTAGTTTGGGTGGTCGTCGGAGATATCGCCGGCTATGGATCGAGGTCTAGTGGCCTGGCCATGGCCGCCAGTCGACCTCGCTGACGCCCAGGTGTGCTAGCCTCACATGGGCCTCACCATGGTTGGTGAGCTTGGCCCTCGCCAGTGCCGGCCAGGGCTAGCCTCGCATAGGCTGACGGCGAGGGCCGAGCTCGCTGATGATGAAGGCCGAGCTCGCTGACGGCAAGGCTGGCCCTCGTCATAGCCGGCGAGCTTAAGCTCGCCTAGCCTCGTCGCTGGCGATCTCGAGCTTGCCTAGATTTGGGCGAGCTGAAGCTTGCCGACAGTGAGGCTGGCCCTCACCATAGCCGATGAGCTCGAGCTCTCTAGCGACGAGGCTGGCCCTCACTCGCATTGGCGAAGGTCGAGCTTGCCATGGCCGGGGACCTCGAGCTTGCCCAGAACTTGCCCAGGTGTGGCGACCGGCCAAGAAGAAAGGAAAAAAAAAAGGAAAAGAAAAAGAAAGGAAAAAATAAAAGATATTTAATAAATGAATCTTATGTAATTTGTTTTTATTTTAGGTACGTGTCAATTTGAAGGTCTCGCAATTCAGGTGAACGTTGTAATTCTCCTCAAATTGTGCACTTTCTACTACAAAGATTTCAGTTAAATACTTGGTAAGTCTTCTTGACATGGTAATTTTTTTATTTTTTTCAAGTTCAAAGTAATTGTTTTGTTAAAAACAAAATTTTAATTTTTGAAATTTTATGGTTTTAATTAACAATATTAAACAATAGATATGATATTTTCAATAATTTAGGAATTTTTTTTTTATTTTTATACAGACACAATGCAAAGAGACATGGGTTGGATGTATAATAAGAACTTACCTAGATGTCGAGGATTGACCGATAAGTTTCATATCGGGTTGGAACTATTTTTGAACTTTGCTAATAGTAAATATGAGTTCATGGATGGAAATAAGTTAAAGTGTTCATGTAAAAAGTGCAGTAATGAAAAATTTCAAGACATTGATAAAGTTAGAGAACATTTTTGTAGATTTGGGTTTACTTTGAACTATTATAATTGGACGTGCTATGGTAAACCATTTATATCTAATGACAGATATTGAAGAAACGATCAATTTTCAGTTAGGGAAGAATGTAGCTATTATGATCAATTGAACCCATATCAGGGGATGGTGTTTGATGAAGCCGGTCATAACTTTGTTTCAGAATCGAATCATACAAATACTAAATTTACTCCTACACCTGAACAAGTGGGAACTAGTCATGCATCACAATTGAAAGAGATAGGAGTTACAGGTTTTGATGAGAATGTGTGTGATGGAACTTTTCAATCTAATTAGTTCTGGGAAGTGTTGAAAAGAGTATATGAACCTTTATGGGCAGGTTGTGACAATCACACGAAGGTATCAGTGACAGCAAGACTGTTAAATATCAAGGCAGAGCATAATGTGTCTGTGGATTGCTTCAACTTTTTTGTTAAAGTAATGCGGGAAACAATGCCTCGTGATACCATCATGCCAAGTGACTTTTACGATATGAAAAAACTAGTGGATAACTTAGGTCTTCCAGTTATAAGGATTGATGTATGTACTATGGGTTGTATGTTATATTAGAGAAATGATGAAATGCAGAATCATGCAAATTTTGTAACCAACTTACGTACAAAATTAACAGGAGGCAGGGTTGTAATCAGAAGTGTAGACCATGCAAGCAAATGTTTTATTTGCCTTTAATTCCCAGGTTACAAAGGCTTCATGCGTCTCAAGCCACTGCTAAACACATGACTTGGCATGCAAATCATGAAACAGAAGAGGATCTAATGTGTCATCCTTCGGATGTAGAGGCATGAAAACATTTTGACAGAACATACACCGAGTTTGCAATAGAGTCTCGAAATATCAGGTTAGGTCTATGTGCTGATAGATTTGCCCCATTTGGGAAATCAGGAAAAGTTATTCATGTTAGCCAATTATCTTAACTCCGTACAATCTTCCACCCGGTATGTGCATGAAGACACCTTATATGTTTTTGACATTGATCGTGGCTAGGCCGTAAAATCCGAAAAAGTTGATAAATGTTTATATGCAACCATTGATTGAAGAGTTACAACGGCTATGGGTTGAAGGTGTCCTTGCATATGATGTTTCTATCGATCAAATATTTGTAATGAAGGATGTTCTTCTTTGGACGATAAATGACTTTCTAGCTTATGGAATGTTATCTGGATGGAGTACAGTTGAGATTTTAGGATTTCCGATATGTATGGAGAGATTGAAGGCATTTAGATTAAAATATGGTAAGAAGCCTAGTTATTTTGATTATCACAGGCAATTTTTGCCTCTAAATCATATATTCAGAAGGAATAAAAAAGAGTTCATTAAAAATAGGATCGAAAGAACACATACACCATTGAGGTTGACTGGTCATCAAATTTTCGCCGTTCACATCGCCATCCTCATCGCCGTCGAGTTCTCGCAAAGTTGCCTTTGTCGCCTTCGCCGTCGCTGCCCTCGCTGTCCGCCTCGCCGACCACCTCGCCTGGTCCTGGTAAGTAATCGACCTCCATTCCTCGCATAAAATGGTGTTGCCGCTGGGATTCTGAGGGGGTCGCGGCCACGATTCCGCGGGGGGGGGGGGGGGGGGGGGTCACACACACACACACACACACACACACACACACACACACACACACACACACACACACACACACACACACACACACACACACACACACACACACACATTCCAGCGTGGGTGGGTCACGGCTGCGATTCCGGTGGGGGGTGGAGGTCATGGCTGCAATTCCGGGGGGGAGGGGTGGGTGGCGGCCGGATTCCAGCTGGGGGTAGGGTCGCGGCCGGATTCCAGTGGAGGGCGAGGTCGAGGCCGTAATTAGTTGTTGTTTGCTGAATTTGCATGACATGCATTGTTATCGATTTTTGTTAATGATTTTTCTGCTAAGATCTAAATTTATGTAAAATGAAGCTTAAACATGAAACAAATTAATGGGTTGCATTTGTGGCAAATTTGGTTGTTCAACGTAATTTGTGATCTTTTTTCTAAGCCTGTACTAGAACTTTACAAAATGGTATATTCAGGGCATATATTTGCACAAATTTAACATCAGACTTGATGCTTGTTGTAATTCGTTTTGCACATTTAATATGCTTCCTTAAGCAGTTTAGTGGAATCTGATATGGTCAAAATTGTAATAGGTTCTTCTGACGAGGGCTAATGACTTGGCTATTTATCAGAGGCGATAATCTGTTTGTTTCATTTTCACAAGTTTATTTCTTGCTCTTTGAAACAAAATGGTAAGGAAAATGATTTCATTTTCTATCCCTAATACATGTTCATATTTTTTTACTATATTTGTCTGGCATTTTTACTTGTCAGTATAAACGTGGAGGTCACATGCGTGGTGCGGTTTCATAAAGAAGACCAGCCCCTTCCGCTTCCTCATCCTCATCCCCATCCTTCTCCACTTCCCCTGCCCTTTCATCTAACCCTCAACCACCACATGTTCATGGACAATACAGACACATTGGCCCATCCTCCGACCCTCAGCAACATATTAGGAGAGAACTTAGGGACATGCGAATTTATTTCAGATTCACGGATTTTACGTATGCTGTGAGGGAACTTAATAGAATAGTTAATAACTATTGGATATGGCAGTTTACTATTTTCAGCAGCGCTCCTAAAGAAGTAAAGACTTTGTGGTGGAATGAGTTCAAGGTTAGTATTGTCCTTCTATTTTCTCACAACCTAAGTTCGGTGTAACATACTGATGATCAATAATGAATTTTGTTAAGAATTGTCTAGTACATTGTAATAGATATGTCATCTATGACCTTTATAATAACTTTCAGTTGCTTTTGTTATTGATTGTAGCATAAGTTCACATGGGATAAAATGGAAGAGGCTAAGGTTAGAAGAATTTTTAAGAAAAAAATCGGTAATCACATACAATACGTGATAAATAGAGTGAAGAGAACAAAAGAAAAGCTGAATTTCATTACAGCTGACAATTTGACGGAAATGACGAGAACTTGGGAAACTGAGAAGTATAAGCAAATGTGTGAACAGAACAAGAAGAATTAACCTTCTAGTTCTAGTGACGGGCCCGCATTTGCCACATATGCTGGGAGTTCTATCAGCATCGACGAGCATAAAAGAAGAATGGTAAGTCTGTTTAAACTTGTTAGTTCATTTAATTCAATAATTACTCATTTATTTTTAAATTTTGTAGGCAGATGAATTGGGGATGGAACCTACATTTACAGCTACATTTGAACGCACATTTCAGAAAAAGAATAAGACATGGACTGGCGCTTGAGCAAAAGCTATTAAAGTATGTAAGGTTATAGTTTGGATTTTATGGAAATTAGAATGAAAATCATGAATGTTTTTAATATTTATGGTAATATATATGAATTTATTTTATTTTCATCTATATTGTTAATATAGGAAAAATATGATGAACTTTTATTGAGCATTGCTAGTGGTGATGGTGGTGGTGGTGATGATGTTGCTATGTCTAAGCTATTAGTTGACAGTATAGCATTATGGGTGGAGGTAGCGGGTTGGATGAAATGAGGAAAAATATTTGGGATGGGATCCTTGCCAAGGATGTACAAAACGAAAGTTGCTGCAACTTCATCATTCAATGCAGCTAGACCCGTTAAACGGGTGGGTCGAGTCGGGTTTGGGTTAGATCATAAATGGTCCAACCCAAATTGACCAATTAACCCATTTATTCGTAGTGTAAATATCCTGATCCATACCCGACCTGACCTATACCCAACCCAAACCCGACCCGACCCATATTGCTACAACACTTTTATATTTAACCATATACATTATCCATTTACAGCCTGTGTTCAAAAACCAAAAGCGGGTCAATGGCCACTACTGACAAAAAGGGGTAAGTGGCCCGGGCAGTCAGAATTACTAACAACTAGAAGGGGTTCCGGTCAAAATGGTATTGGCCCGATCTATCTAAGGTTAAAGCTATGTCTACGGAACCCAGTCTGAGTCGGATCCTGATGACTCGGAAGAGCTATCAGACAGCTCGACATCAGAGTCTAGGGAATCCTACTCGAACTCGGCCTGAACTGACTCCTCCTCGGAATCCATCGGCTCGGCCTCATCCTCCGGCTCCACGTCTTGCTCCATGGGCTCAGGCTCCTCGTCTTCCGACTCCATCGGCACCGGTTCCACGTTCCCATCCTCCGACATGCAGTCGGGGCTTGTCAATTCCCCATCAGGACACTGGAGGTCAAGATCCCCAGCATCCGTTAGCAGAACTTCAAAAGATCGGAAAGATCTGTAGGTCTTCTCCTGATCTCGGATGCACCAAGCTATGTACCTATAGGCTTGATTCAAATCCTCGCCCGCTTCAACCCAGACTGTGGAAAGATATCTAACCCAAAAGTCCCCATTCCCGGCAGGGTACACCGTTTCCTCCTGATCTATCCAGAAAGGAATCCCAAAACGGACTGGCACTAAAGACATCTCAAGGCTGGGGGTCTGAAAATTTGGGTTTAAACAACCGTGAGAATAAATCTCAGTGAGTAGGTTTCCTAAACCTAAGTTAGGCTAACATGCACCTTCTGACGGACACCAAACAATCCAAAGACTAACTAAAAGTGACTTAGGCTCTCGGGCCCAAATCCAACACGCGACAACCCTGCAGGTTAAGCATTATGCATGTAAATAGCAAATTTGCATAGAACTCAATCGTAGAACGAATATGCATATCGTTTCACCACGACGCATGTCATGCATATGCTCGTGCTCACACTCACACTAATGCCTCATCAATGCACTTCGCACACTTGCACTCCTGCATACTTGCAATTGCCAAATTCACCAACCCGCGTAAAACGCATCAGGTCTATTATCTTGAGATCGATCTCTGGCCCGCATAAAATGCTTCGGGCTCATGATACTTGACTTGTGTAAAACACATCAGGCTGGTCATCTTTCGGTAATCTGGATATCGTCCCGCGTAAAACGCATCAGGACGGTTCACTACCCCGCGTAAAACGCATCAGGGTCTCTTGTGATCACACATTCACACACTAGTTATTATCTGAACCCTGCGTAAAATGCATCAGGGCTATTAGGTGATCACACGCTCATGTCACTCGTGCACACTCACATAATGCACGTGCTATGTCAATGCTCACTATGCACATACGTGACCATAACAATCACACTCGGGCATTCAAATTTTTACATTGAGCATTCAATTCAACTCTGCTACACACTCAATTTATGCCACCACATGCTCAATGGGCCAATTAATTTAATACAGCCACAACACATAATTGGCACCCGAATTCATGCGATTGAATCAACATAATCGCGCACACTCATTGCCCACCAAGCATTTCGATTCTTAATCACATCAAGTACGAAACATGGCATCACATAATCAATCACAACCAAAGACAAATCGGCCATAATCCGCCAATTTAAACATTCTCGGTAATTATACAATTAAACCCCAAATTGATCGCTCTTAATCTCATCCAATCCCGACATGGCCAGCCACCAAGCAGATCTTCTAAGCCAATAATATCCACAATATACACCATTTGGCTCCCCAAAATACCACCCAAATCAGCCACCACAAGGACTAACTTAGGCATGCACTAAAATCCGCATTTGAACCTGAACTTACTCTAAACTTGTGCCGATCCAACCCAATCTGTTCAGATATTACACAGCCCATTCTAAACCTTCAAACCTTAACTAAAATCTTCGCACTAAGCCACAGATTAGCCACAAGAACAGTCACCACTTGGTCCACAAATTTTCTCTGCCAAAACCACAATTTCGCCCCAAATCAATACGTCTAAGCTTCACCTCATCACAGCACTCCACAGCCTACTAAACCTCGATCCAATAATCACCATAGGCCCTTAAATTAGCCACAACATCAGCCCCTAACAACCTCCACAAAGTAACCCCTAAAATACCCTAATTTAACCCCTATATCCATCTAGAAATGCAATCTAGCCTAACTAGGGCTTAGAGTCGAACCCACTTGGATTTCTTGAGCTCCTAAACACGGCTGAACAGGTGGCAAGATAGCTGAGCAGTGGCGGGGAAAGCGGCGGCAATGGGCGGTCTTCACGGCGGCGGTACCGACGACGGCTTGCGGACGCCGATCCTAGGCGGAGGGGCTGCTCGTGCGTCTTGGGAGAGGGGAGAGGGAGAGAAAACAAGGCGGCTGGTTGGTGGTGAGGTGTGGGGCGGTGTTGGCACGGGCGAGCGGCGGCGGCTCCGGTGAGCAGCGGCGGCGGCACCGGGAGGAAGAAGAGCTCACAGGAGAGAGGGGAGAGGAGAGGTAGCCGGCTGCTTGGGGGAGAGGAAATGAGAAGAGAGAGAGAGACTAAAGAGTATATAGAAAGAGTGAGATAGTGGAGTGGTTGACCAAACTTTCCAAATGCCAAACTTGCCTCTAATCCAAAGGTTGAGGTTTAATCTTGGCAAAATTCTTGGGGGCATTTTGGACCATAATTTCCAGCATTATTGGGCTGAAACAAATCAATATAAAACCTTAAAGTAATCCCCAATAAACCCCAAAAATTCGGAATCCAATCTTAGGGGTACAAGGGCAAAACGGTAATTTTTCGATCCCGGGTCAAATTTCCAAATTTCGACTCTATTGACTCTATATATGAGTGGCCACATAAAAATGATGTCGTCCTTGCAAAATAGTCGCATATGCCCATGAAATTCGACACCGAAGTCCGCACTCAATTCTACGATCAATTTAACTCAATTTACAATTTTAGCGTCTCTCACTAACAGGCGGTTGTTTAGGGTTACGCGTATCGACTTAGGGTACTCGAGTCATGACGATGTTGATTTCCCAGAGAACATGAGAATTTATCGCTAGTCCCGGGAGTTGAGGTCGTTCGAAATAAGTTCGGGATCGTTTGCTGCGCGCGTACTCTCGGTCATGCGGAATCACCCGCTATTCGATCATACGTCGTTGGTCGACCTCAATCCGTCACTTTCCTTGGACCGGTCCACTTGGCACAAAATATTCTCTTGTCGTATCTCGGAATCGAACTCAATTCGCGATCAAGTTCTTGAGTCCACGTACCGTTTTTTTCCTAGTTAGCCTTTCCCTATCGGTCAGTATCTCGAGATTGATCATATCCGGGCAAGACTTACTGAAACGCAATGAGAAATAATGTCAATTTCATTAACAACGAAAGTGGGTTGAATTTTGGGATGTTACATATAGTAACCTCTTGTTTCAACGAGAAGTTTATAATTTACTCAGCACTGTTATGGCCTTGTGCTTATACCTTTTTATGAGCTCTCTAGAAAGTAACCCTAACTTTCGTAAGAAGCGGCACCACTTCTAAATTTATATAAGTGAAGTATCTATCGCGTGTTTCTGTTGCTTATGAACACGATACATTAATGTATTATACTTCATTAAGAATATAATCCAACCTTTAAAATGTAATAGACGATATTGATTTCTAATGTCGGGGCTATGTCAATATCATACAATCAATTTTAGTAACTTGTTCTTACCTATAGTATTTGGTCGAGTTACTATTACTGGTGATTTTAATTTAATGGTTTTAGCCACATTTCTTTTGAGCTCATTTTTACTACCTCTTTTGGTAATGCCTTTGTAAAAGGGTTAGCCAGATTCTTGCTTGACCTCACTTAGACAATTGTTATGGTACCATTTTGAATCAATTGTCTCATGTGCTCATGCTTTAAGCTAATATGCCTAGACTTACCATTATAAGTGCTACTATAAGCTTTTGCCAACGTAAACTGACTATCACAATGAATAGAAATAGGAGACATAGGATTAGGCCATAATTTGATGTCCAACAACATATTCCTGATCCATTTGACCTCTTTCCCAACAGCTGCTAAAGCAATAAATTTAGATTCCATCGTTGAGTGACATATACAAGTTTGTTTCTTGCTCGCCCAAGATACAGTACATCCTCCTAATGTGAAAATCCATCCAGAAGCAAAATATTTATGTCTTACGCTTGTAATCTAACTAGCATTTGTGTATCCTTCTAGTACAGCCAAATGATTATTATAGAACAATCCCAAATTTTTTGTTGTCTTAAGATAGCCAAAAATTCTAATAACATCATTCCAATGTCCTATGCTTGGATTACTAATATATCTACTCAACTTACACACAGAAAAAGCAATATCAGGTCTAGTACAATGCATCGCATACCCTATAACACTCACATATTTAAGTTGTGCTATTGCCCTACCAAAATTATAATTTAATTTCACATTGGGATCAAATAGAGTACTCATTCCTTTGAAGCTAAGATGCTGAAATTTATTTAACATTTTTTCAATGTAATCTCCTTGGCTCAAAAAATAACCTCCACTATGCTTTTTAACTTTAATGCCCAATATAGTATCTACTTCACCCATGTCTTTCATTTTAAAATTCGAAGTTAGATACTTCATAGTATCATTGACTCCAATCATATTGGTTCCAAAAATAAGCATATCATCAACATATAAGCAAACCAAGACCCCATAGTCTTTAGTGAACTTAGAATAAATACACTTATCAGTACTATCATGTTTAAAACTATTAGATAGTATGATTAAATCAAATTTCTCATGCCTCCGCTTTGGAGTTTGCTTAAGACCATAAAGAGATTTAATCAATTTACACACTTTCTTTTCATTCCCAGGAAGTACAAAACCCTTTAGTTGTTCCATGTAAATTTTCTCATTTAAATCTCCATTTAAGAAAGTAGTTTTTTTATCCATTTGATGAACGTAAAGATTATAAATGGATGCTAAGGCAAATAGAATTTGAATGGATGTTATACATGCTATAGGAGCATACGTGTCAAAATCATATATTCCTTCATTTTGCCTGAATCCTTTAGCTACTAACCTAACCTTAAAAGCTTGGATAGTACCATCAGAATTATATTTTCTTTTGAAAACTCATTTGCACCCAATAGGATTCAATCCTTTTGGTAAATTAGCTAATACCCAAGTATTATTGGACATAATCGAATCCATTTCATCATTGATAGCTTATTTCCAAAAAGAAGCATTACTAAAAGACATTGCTTCACCAAAGCTTTTAGGGTAGTCTTCTATGTTTAATAATATGGGGAATTTATTTACCACGTTATTATTTCTATCTCCTTCGACAAGGAAACATGAGTAATAAAGTCAGGACCTAAATCTTTCAATTTTCTCGCTGTAGTGCTTCTCCTTAGTTCAGTTATGTCTTTCGAATCCTTTGTTTCCTTCTCATGAGATTCTACTTGAAATCCTATAGGTTTTGAATTATTATTTTCAATAATTTCGAAGTCCTTAGAACACTTATTCTCAAAGAATTCAATATCTCTTGATTCTACTATGACATTTGAATCTAAATCAAGAAGTCTATAAGCTTTACTATTTTCAGCATATCAAAGGAAAACACTTTCAATAACTCTAGGACCAACTTTTGTTCTCTTACGGTCCGTACTCGATAATAAGCCAAACACCCCTATACTTTAAGATATGACAAGTTTGGTTTTCTAGCTTTCCACAATTCATATGGACTTACATTATTCTTCTTGGATGGTATCCTATTATGAATATGACATGCAGTAAGTAATGCTTCACCCCATAAATTAATTGGTAGTTTTGAATTGGAAAGCATATAATTAATCATTTCTCCAAGAGATCTATTTTTCCTTTTAGCCAAACCATTCCATTGTGGAGTGTATGGCGCTAAAATTTGATGAATAATACCATGTTCTTCACAAAATGATGAAAATTCATTTAAGAAGTATTCAGCCCCTCTATCCGAATGTAGAACTTTAATTTTCATTTCCAATTAATTTTCTACTTTAGCCTTGTATTTCTTAAACATGGTAAACGCTTCATCTATCGATCTTAGGAGATAAACAAATACCTACTACAATCATCCACAAAGGTAATAAAATACCTTTTACCACCACAAGTTAACATTTCATTGAATTCTCATATATCGCTATGCACCAAGTTCAATAAATTCGAATTTCTTTTTGTACTTGGAAAAGGCATCTTTGTTCATTTAGACTTAGCACAAATTTCACATTTATCTAATTCGCCATTAAAATTGATCAAGTCTAATATTTTCATATTCTTTAAATAGCGAAATTTAATTACGCTAACCTACTATGCCATAAAATTGAAAAGTCAACAGTATAAACAAAAGATTCAATCTTAATATTGATACTTAATTTCTTCGACAAGCTAACCTTGTTGGACTCAAACAGTACTTGAAATCTCCTCTTAGATAGCAAATCGATAGAAATTAAATTCTTCCTAATTTCGGGTACATACAATACATTAAGAAGAGTAATCTTCTTTCCATAAGTATAGTGTAACTCCACAGAGCCTTTGCCATTGACCTTTGCAAGACTAATGTTTGCCATTAGGACCTCTTGAATATTAGCATCCACAGCCTCATCCCATTGCTTGAACACGGACTTATCGTTGCACACGTGGATTGTTACTCCAGAATCTAGCCACCAACCCATTTGGACAGATGCATTGTTGATTTTAGTAATCATGGCCACGACACCATCAAATTTCTCAGAAATATCTATGTTCGAAAATATGTTTGTAATCCTGGTGACGAAATTTTCTTTAACCACATAGCATCTACTTTCACATTTAGTGTTGGTGTATTCTTCTCTTTGGAAGTGTTGCTCTTGCGGTACCTACAGTCCCTTGCAAAATGCCCTACTTTGTCGCCAACAAAATAGCCACCCTTCTTCCTCTTTTGTGCCTTCTTAAAGTTCTTCTCTCTCTTGCGTTTCAAGTTCGGGTGATTTTTGGACTGAAATCCATTACCCGTTGGGATATTCACTTTGGTCTCATACAATCCAGAATTTTCATGCAAGCGTGATTCTTCCTCAATGCAAAGATGTTTCTAGAGCTGAACCAAAGTTGTTTCCTCTGTCTTGTGCATTAGCCTTTTCCCATAGTCCTTCCAACTCGAAGGCAATTTAGCAATAATTGCTCTAACTTGAAATACTTCTAGTATGTTGATTTTGAGAGCACAAATTTTGTTTACTAGAACTTGTAGTTCATGGACTTGCTCCAACAAGGGTTTAGTATCAATGAATTTGAAATGAAAGTACTCAGCGATCAGATATTTGTTAATACCTTGTTCTTCTGTTTTGTACTTAAATTCAAGTACATTCCAGATTTCCCTAGCAAACTTCATTTCCATGAACAAGTCCTATAGTCGATTGAACAGCGTATTTAGAATGTGCCCGCGACAGAGTAGTTCGTCTTCTTCACGTTTCTTCTTTGCCTTGTTCACCCTCTCAACTTCTTTGGCATTAGGTTGTCCTCCTTCAATGGTAGGAACTGGATCTTCATTAGGTGCCAAATTGGGATCCAGTATATATGAGATCTTTAGGGCTGTGAGTAGAAACATCATTTTGTCCTTCCAATGTGCAAAGTTGTTGTCGTCGAACCAATCCAACTTGACCATATTTTGATTCATCACTTTGATAGATTTCGACTGCATTATTGTGCGAATTGATCCTAAAAATTGTTGAGAAAAAAAGGTTTGAGGAAATGGAATAGGAATATAGTCAGACTTTGAGGCGTGTAATCACTCTCTTTTAGGATTAATTTGCCCCACAAAGTTACTATAGGTTATTGACAAATTCCCTTCAGGATACAATAAAGTTACGGTGAGAATACTGGATATTACTTCCAATAAATCTCCTAAAACTTTCTGCAAAACAATTGAAAAAGTGGTTGTCTCCTTTTTCCTTTTAAGGAAGACGAAAAAATGAAGGAAGTTAAGTTCATAAAAAATTGAACATAATTGTCCAATATATAATACAACTAGAACACACTTCTTGATGTCTAAACTACCAATATGGAAACACCCATTCATGTCTGAAAAATTGCAATTCTAACATAACGCTTCGTGTGTGAAAACTACCATTTGGACACAACCCTTCATGTCCGAAAATGGACAGATTTGTTGGAACAGTCACAAGTCAAATAATTAAATATGTAAATAAATGATTTTTTTTATCGGAAGTAAATTGTTGATTAAGGCTTATTTTGGCCCGCGGTACGCAAAGTGCTAAGTGTGCGTAATAATCGAGCACCCACAAGTGCGTATTATGGGGTCTCGCCCACTCACTCATTTTCTCCATTTACAATAGTAGATAACACTTTAACTTATGAAGATACCAAAACTTTCCTTTTTTTCCTACGTGGGACAAGAAAAATGCCTTATTTGTTTGTTTTACAAACAAACACCAACAAGATGGACCACGCGGAATTGAAAAAATGTGGGACAAATTATGATGAAGCTAATCAAGCTATGAACAAAAATTTGAAAATTACCAAAAGAGTTATAAACATTTCAATTTGGCCAATTTAGTTCTAAACCTTTAAACAATTTATTGATTGAGTCCTTTAGGCCAATTTTGACCGGAAATTGTTGATGTGGATGTCGGTCGACCTACATGGCACGACCGACGCTAACATGGGTAATTTATACAATTTATTATTTTTTAGGTAAGTTGAGTAATTGACTTTTTTATGTAAGTTGATCATCTTCTTGGTTAACTGGGCCAAGGGTGTAGAGGGCAGAGTAATTGGGCCTCGTGCCGTGAGTTGGGTTGAAGAGTCCGTATGCCAGATGCTTTATATTGAAAGAAATTAATCACTTTCTTTGTTAATGGTAAACAAAGAAACAGAGTTTTAGAGCAAAATTACCACTCCAAATGTAGCAGTAACCAGTTGACGGATCCGTGCGAGCATCATCGGTGATGATGCTCGAAGCCCTAGCAGTCCGTGAGGCGCTACTGTACTTGCAAGAAGCCAGGGAACAGCGAGTCTGAATTGATTTGGGCACTTTAGTTTAGAGTGATAGCTCATCAATGGTGGAAGTTATCACGGGACGGACTCAGAGTCCGTGGGATGTGCGGGACGTCATGGAGGAATGCATGTTGTACTGCCCCTACAAGGCCAATCAATTAGCAGATCGGATAGCAAAGGCCTAACGTAAGATGAATCATCCAACAACAACAAAAGGAAATAATAATGTCATTATACTGTAGTCTTTAGAGAGTTTCCACCAAGTAGAGTCGAGCAAAAAATGAAGTAGGAAACCTCAAGCTTTGGATGACATAAAGTCCAAAATGTTTTACCGGCTCAGCTTACCCCTTTGGTTCAGTCGGCCAATTTATGCTGATGGCATGATAAATTGTCGCTCTAACTAATGTTATTGCTTTGATACCAAGGATATGTTGTAGAGATACACACTTCAAAAAGTTTAAAGTTTGTTACGAAAGTGCAATAAAATGCTTTATAGTTTGTCTGGTTAATTCAACTTGTACTTTCATTAATTTCTTCCAAAATTCCGACAAGATACTTTCCGATATATTCAATGAGCGCTCATATGGCAATAGACAAGTAAGAACTGCACCCCTTCCTTTCTCTCCTCACGGCTTTTGTTTTCAATTTTTCTGAAATTGCACCCAACATCCATGAAAGCATTAAAACTGTCATATCAGATTTTTACAATCATTCAAATTGAACGAAATTAATAAAAATATTTAATTATACTTCTAGAATAAATTCTAGGAAACATTCCAAATAAGAGTCTGAAGTACTTTCGTTTTCTCAAATAAGGGCCTGGATGTAGATCTTGTTTCAAACAAATGCCTGAAGTACCATCATTTTCTCAAATAAGAGACAGAAGTGGACATTATTTCAAACAAAGACTTGAAGCGGCTTAATAGTATCAAATAAGAGTCTCACCTTGCTGGCTAAAGAGCATTTTCGTCATTTACCTTTTTTTATGAACTTTTTTTCCTTTTTCCTTTTTTTGTTTTTTTCTTTTCCTTTTATTTTTTTCCCTCTTTTGTCCGCCAATGACCGGAGGTTGTCGGCAAGGGCAACCTCGCAGCCCAGGCGAGGGCGGCCCTCGCCCAACGCCGGTTGCCATCCCAGGCGAGGGCGGCGCTCGCCCACCTAGGCGAGGACGACTAGGCGAGGGCGACCGTCGCTCGATGCCGGTGAAGGTAGCCATTGCCAGTGACCTCCACTAGCCTCAGGCGAGGAAGAGAGAAACAGAAAAAAAAGAAAAGAAAAGAAAAGAAAAATAAAGTAAAAAAATATATTTAATTTTTTAAACTAAAATATCCCTTTTCTAATGTCAGAATATTTACCGACTAGCCAAAAGTTCTTATTTAAGATGATTTGTCAACTTCAGATTTTTATTTGAGATTAATAAGACACTTTATATTTTTTTTTAGATACCAAAAAAAACAGTTTATTTTAGATATTTATTTTAAAAAAATAATGATACTTGATGTTTTTATTTAAAAAAATTTCTAAATTTTACGGTTGATCGCAATTACTTTCATGAATAATTGCATAACTTCTTAAACTCATTTACTTGACAAGACTTCTTTGTGAGCAAAGCGCTGTAAGAACGGGAGCGGTCCAGAAAGGGCCATGTGCTCAGTCCCTGTCCGCCTGTTGCAAAAGTTGACCGAAAACGGGCGGCAACTGTAGAGTCGTTGACCATATAGAAAAAAGTTAAAGTTAACCTCTGACCATCTAGAAAGTCAAAGTTACGAAAAATTAGGCCCAAAGAAGTCCATGCGTATCCGATGACGTCATTGATAGTGACAATTTAGTACCTTTTCTTAATTAATGTCACAAAAAATTTCAAATTAGTATATATGTGACAATTCTATCTCGAACTACTTTTTTTATCACAAAAAATCCAAAACTGCTACACCTGTGACAAATTTATCCAAAATTATATTTTTATCACAAAAAACTCTAAACTGGAACGCTTGTAATAATTTTGCTTCAAACTAAATTTTTAACCACCAAAAACCCCTAACTGGTACACTTGTGACAATTTTACTTCGAATTAATTTTTTAACCACTAAAAACCCCTAACTGGTACACTTGTGACAAATTTACCCTCTGTTATTATCCGTTAAATTAGATTAATATTATGAAAAACCACAAATTGGTAAATTTGTGACAAACAGAGAGGTAACTCCAAACCGGTATACCTGTCAAATACCACGTATCATTAAACTTAGCAATTTGACAAAAAAATTTAACGAAAACTAACGGAGAATAAATTTGTCACATGTGTACTAGTTTGAAGTTTTTGGTAGTCAAAAAATTAGGTAAAATTATCATAGTAAAATTAGGTAAAATTACCACGTGTAGAATTAGGTACACCTATCAATTTCCACTTGTTATTAAACTTAGTAATTTGACAGTAAAATTTAATAGAAACTAACGATGAACAAATTTGTTACAGGTGTACCAGTTTGAAGTTTTTTATTATCAAAAAATTAGGTAAAATTATTACAGGTGTATCAGTTTATGATTTTTGGCGGTCAACAAAATAGTTCGAGATAAAATTATCATAAGTGTACCAGTTTGAAGTTTTTTATAGTCAAAAAATAATTTGAGGTAAATTTATCATAATTGTACCAGTTTTGGATTTTTCGTGATATTAATCATTTTCCTTGTATGTTCTTTTGACCAAACAACGAAAATTGACACGTAACATAGACATTGAGTTCAACAAAAAAATGAAAAAAAAAAATCACCTCAATAGTCCGAAAAAAATTATTATCACGAAAAACTCTAAATTAATACATATGTGACAAATTTACTTTTAAACTAATTTTTTGACTACCAAAAATTTCAAACTAATACATTTGTGATAAATTTATCTTTCGTGAATTTCCGTTAAATTTTGCTTGTCAAATTACTGAGTTAAATAACACGTGACAGTTAACAAGTGTACTAATTTAGGGTTTTACCCCCTATTTGTCACGGGTTTATCAATTTGTGATTTTTAGTGGTATTAATCCAATTTATTAGAGGGTAAGTCACAAGTATACCGGTTTGAAGTTTTTTGTGGTCAAATAATTCGTTTGAAATAAATTGGTAACAAGTGTAATAGTTTGAGATTTTTCATGGTACTACCAAAAAAAAAAATCGATCCATCGAAAGATAGGTTCTCGAGTCATGACTGATTACAACTCTTTGATTTTTTTTTTTTTTTGCAACTTTTATAAAAAAAAAAGTATCGTAGTACATAAAATCTTAAAATTTAACTATTAATGCATGAAATTTACTCTCTCTTTTTTTTTCGTTCGACTACGTTCCCAAGAATCCTCGGAATCTTAGGTTATAAATGATAGTTTAGAAAAGTCGGAATCTTGGTTAAGTGGTACTTAAGAAAAGTCCAATACCATTTGATCATTCCTAGCTCTTTGGTTTGCTTTTCTTTTCGGCTTCTTCTCAGCTGACTTAGCATTTGAGGCCCCCATTAATTCTACGCGTATCTCGAAGCTAAATGTCAACGCCGTAGATGCCGCCTACTTTGGCATAAAAGTACAACGAGGATGGACCCAAAGAACTTTCCCACTGTAATGCCATGCCGAGTCGCGCTATCTCTCTTTGAATCCTTACGTATATTTGTTGGATAATTATAGGGTGGGAAGAGGTTCTGCCATCGACTCTTTTGACTATTATGTAAAGGGTTTGCACTCCTTACGGAACATTTAATTGGATTAGTATTACGGAAAAACTTAAATTAGTAGATTTATGATAATTTTATCTTCCGTTAATTTTTATTAAATTTTACCTTCAAATTGTTAAATTGAATAACATATGATAGTTGACGGGTGTACCAATTTGAAGTTTTACCCTCCGTTTGTTATCAATTTGTAATTTTTCGTAATATTAATCTAATTTAATGGAAACTGACATAGGGTAAATTTATCACAAATACATCAATTTATGGTTTTTGTGGTCAAAAATTAGTTTGAATTAAATTTGTCACAAGTGTACCAATTTAGAGTTTTTGGTGATCAAAAAATTAGTTTTGGATAAATTTGTTATGAGTGTACTAGTTTGAAATTTTTTGTGGTTAAAAAATTAGTTACAGGTGTATCGATTTGGGGTTTTTCATGGTATTAATCCTTAGTTTTAAAAACAAGCTTAAGTTTGTCATCAATGGGTTACTTAATAACTTAATGGGTCTTAAATGGTTTTAAATGGGTTATATAACTATCTTAAGTAAGTCATAAATAATTTTTCTGATTTTTTAAAAATTGTGATTTTTTATAATTTCTTATTTTATTTTTTTCTTTTTCTTTTACAAAATCCATTGAGAGTCGGCAGGACCCTTGCTGACACTAGGCGAGGCGAGGGGTGGCGAGAGTGGCCAGCCACAAGGCGAGAACCGCGAATTGTTTTGAAAATTTTGAATTTTTAATAATTATTTTATTTTATTATTTTATTATGTTCTTTTATTTCTTTTTCCTTTTCCTTGTATATCTGCCAAGACTAGCCGGTGACGACCATAGGTGAGATCTAGCCTTAAGCTTGCCGGGATCTGGTCGGTCACCGCTAGTCATTGGTGATCACTGGCTGTTACCGGTCATTGGTTGTCACCAATTGCCATAGGAAGAAGGCAATCTCGCCGGATTTCTAGAAAGAAAAATGAAAAAAAAATTATAAGTTTTTAAATTTGAATTAAATATGGAAATGTTTTAGTCATATGGAAAGGGTATAAGTCGAGAAATTTGCATAGCAATAATTAGGTCATAAACATGTTATATGGGTCAACTTGGATCGAACCATTTATAATCTGACTCAAATTCAATTCAACTCAACCATTTGACAGGTTTATATAATGCGAATCTTTTCAAGTTGAAATGAATTACATGTTCATGAAATAAGTTATCAAAAAGTATCAAGCGAATTTTTTTTAATAAGAAAAATGATGTCATTTCATGGTATACCAAGGTACAGAGATTAAATTGAGACAATCAGTTTGTCTCATAAAATCACGACATAAACCACAAATTTTACCACTAATTACAACATTACTTAAATGAACTTTATGATTTTACTACGGTTTTATTTTCCGTGAGTTGTATAGTTCACTTTTGATTTCGATCTTCTAATATAGCACGCCGTAGAGGTTGGAAATTGAATAAGGACACTTGTGAGAAGAACCTAGCACTATTGAAATTAATCTAATCAAAAGGATTTGAAATCTCAAATGTCTTTTTTTTTTTTCCCAATGCTTCACCAATCAATTTAAGGGCTTTGGAATTGCTATGGATACTCCATTTCCTTCATTGCACCAAAAGAAAAATCTCAAGTTTGACATCATTTGATCCTTACTATTAGGAGAATGAAAAATGATATAAATAGTCAATGAATTTTGATTCAATACGTAATATGATACATGAACTTTGACCAAATATGTAATATGATGCATGAACTTTGTCCTTGAACTTTCGGTACATGTTCAATTTAGTCTATGAACTATTTGAGATATTAACGTGGTCTTTCAATTATTTTAAAATAAAAAACTACATTGAATATGTTCATATATTTTGCGGACTACATTGAATATGTATAAAAAATTCAAGGACCACATTGAATAAATTAAAATTTCAGGGATCGCATTACACGTTGAATCAAAATTCATGGTTCATTTTTATCATTGTCTCTTACTAGAAAGGTTGAGAGAAGCGCATGTTCGAACCATTATCTACTGTGCATTTGCCTATCACGTTTTTTTTTTTCTTTCCCTCTTTTCAAGACGCGTGAGAATTTTAATTTAATTTTGTTTGGCACATTCCTATGTTCAGCGTGTCCACATCTGAAAAGAAAAGGACAGGGACGACAACGAATCTGGACAAATATCTCCAGCTCAATTTTCTTGGTATTTGACCTTTCGAAATTGGAGATTTTTCTCCAGAGAAAACGATGTCCCAGGTTCTGTTTATATTTAAGCAACAGTGGCAAATAACTTTTTTTTGTTTCAAAATATAAGTTATTTCTTAAATTTGAAAACATTACATGTGATTTTACATGTCAACATTTGGGTGTTGTGAAAGTTTCAATAATTTTGAATTTAAAAGTGTCATAATGTACGCATCACAACATTTATATAGTAAATATGAAAAATTCACCAAAATCAACCACCATGGCGAGATATTGTAGCCCCATCAATTGGCCAATTTATTTGACTTATATTTTGGTATTGGAAGCCCATCCGCCCATAGTTAAAAGATAGCAAAACTGAAAGGCAGCCAATCCAATTAGTATAAGAATCTGTCCGCACGGACAAAACTCTCTTGGTCAAATGTGTGATGTACGGAAAAGAAGAAAATTTTTAAAAAAACTATTAAATATATCCTTCCAGCATAAATGCAAGGAATTATTTAGACACTAAAATTAAAAACCAAATACATTGATTCTATTTTTAACCTGTTTATTGAGTAAATTTGTCACAGGATCAATACACTTGAAATATTTCAAAGTAAACTCGCGCAATTGCCACCTCAAGTGAGAGTTATTAGTTTTAGTTCTTATGCTAAAAGATAAAGGTTTTGATAACACCGAACACTTCATTGCCAATTGAGTGAAGCCAAAATTGACAATAAATCTCAATCTTTTCGCCAATTTTTAATTTTATCCCGATATTTTTATCCTATCATAACAATATCCAACCTTTCAAATTTGTGTCAAACTATCCCAAATCCTTTAGCACCATATTCGAGAGAGAATATTCAATTAGGTTCGTTCTTGAATTTCATTTTTTTCACTGACTTCATTTTGTAATTTGTTAAAAAAAATTCATCTTTCAAATTGAAGACTACTTGCCAGCAATTTTTATTCAATATAATATTTTGAATTAGTTTGGTAAATAAAAAAAAAAATAAAGACTAGGTTTCCTTAAAGAATATATGGCCTTAATAGGAATTTTTGTAAATACAGAATCCTAACAAAACGCAAAAAGGGACGAAATGATGATTGGATATGATCTCAAGATGATTTTCCTCTGAACTTTCCTCTGAAGAGTTAGGCTTATATATATATATATATATATATATATATATATATATATATATATATATATATATATATATATATATATATATATATAGACACCGAACCTCCATCACAACCCCACAAAAAGACAGTTTTACAGCAAGAAAACGCAGGAAGGAATGAAGCCATTGGCCTCTCTTCCTACCCTCTTTGCTCTCCTCCTCTTCATCCTCGCATCTCTCCATCTCCCTCCTTCATGGGCAGCCTCGGACTCGGCGTACGACACCTTCCTCCGGTGCCTCACGAACCGCACTCAACCGTCGGACCACGTCTCCGACATCGTGTACTCGCAGGCCAACTCCTCCTTCGCCAGCGTCCTCGTGTCCTACATCCGTAACCGCCGCTTCAACTCGTCGTCGACGCGGAAGCCGCTCGTCATCGTGACGCCCACGCGGGAGCCCCACGTGCAGGCCGCCGTGCTGTGCTCCAAGGAGCTCGGCGTCCACCTGAAGATCCGCAGCGGGGGGCACGATTACGAGGGCATATCGTACGTCTCCAACGATGCGTTCTTCATCCTTGACATGTTCAACCTCCGGTCGATCAACGTGGACGTCCAGGGAAAGACGGCGTGGGTCCAGGCCGGCGCGACTCTGGGGGAGCTGTACTACCGGATTTGGGAGAAGAGCAAGGTCCACGGCTTCCCCGCCGGAGTTTGTCAAACGGTCGGCGTCGGAGGCCACCTGAGCGGCGGCGGGTACGGCAACATGCTGCGGAAGTACGGCCTGTCGGTCGACAACATCCTCGACGCGAGGATAGTGGACGTCCAGGGGCGGATTCTCGATAGAAAAGCCATGGGAGAGGATTTGTTCTGGGCGATCATTGGGGGAGGTGGGGCGAGCTTCGGAGTCGTTCTGGCTTATCAGATTAAGTTAGTCCCGGTCCCGGAGAAGGTCACGGTCTTCCGCGTCGAGAAGACGCTCGATCAGCAGGCAACAGATCTCGTGTACAAATGGCAATCCGTGGCTCCGAGCACTGACCACGGCCTATTCATGAGGCTTCTATTGCAGCCAGTCACTTCCAAGACCCAAAAGGGGCAGAAAACGATAAGGGCCTCAGTGGTTGCATTGTTCCTGGGAAATTCAGATCAGCTCGTGGCAATTACCGACAAGGAGTTACCCGAAATGGGGTTAAAGAAAGAGAATTGCACGGAGTTGAGTTGGATCCAGTCAGTTCTCTGGTGGGACGGCTTCGACAGTGGCAGCATCCCGGCCCCAGAGACCTTGCTGAGCCGAGTCGATAACACCAACTTCCTCAAGAGGAAATCGGACTACGTCCAAACTCCAATCTCAAAAGCTAATCTCGAGTTGCTCTGGAAGAAGATGATCGAACTGGGGAAAGTGGGGTTTGTGTTCAATCCATACGGGGGACGGATGAGTGAGATCCCGGCGTCGGCGACCCCGTTCCCGCACCGGGCAGGGAATCTGTTCAAGATTCAGTACTCCATCAATTGGAGCGAGGACGACCTGGAACTGGAGAAGAATTACTTGGAGCAAGCCAGGAGTCTGCACAATTTCATGACTCCATTCGTGTCAAAGAAACCAAGGAGTGCATACTTGAATTACAGAGACCTGGACATTGGGACTAGCACCAATGGCAAGAACAGCTACGAGGAAGGGCGAGTTTACGGGGTCAGTTACTTCAATGACAATTTCGAGAGGTTGGTCAAAGTGAAAACTGCGGTTGATCCCACCAACTTCTTCAGGAACGAGCAGAGCATCCCTCCTCTGCCCAAATAAAGAGCCAATCTTTTTCTTTTCTCATCGATTGATTTAGCTAGCCGTTCTTGATGAATGGCGATTGCTCCAATAAGATTGTATTTTTATTTTCGTTGGTAAAAAAATGATTACTTTGCATCGACCGACATCAGCGTACTGTTTCACGTCCTTTTATTTGGAGACAGCGCTTCTGAAATGCTAGGATAAGCGGTGGTGTCGGATGGATGGACCACATGGAATTGGAAGAAAGTGTGGACAACTATGATGGACGCTAACCAAGCTATGAGAACAGAAACGCACGCTTGGATTATTCAAGTTCGCGCCAGTCTCTTTCGTATAGTTAGGTGTGTGTGTGTGTGTGTTGGGTTGGGGGGGTCGCGCGGCGTTCACCAGAAAAGAAAAGTAATGCGGCATTATCGAGCGACGGAGACAAATCGAGTGGTTTACATACCACCATTGACTGGACACGAGTTGCTAGTTCAGAGGCCAGATGAAGAATTTTCTTTCCTATGGATAAAGTCTTGCAAGGACCAGAACATATCGCGGCCGTTGATCATGTGAGAACCACATGGGCAGCTTGCATAATTGACAGTCACGATAGACTCAAGTTCAAATAGGTGTGTATGCAGCGTATGCGGTCCCCCTTGGCACTCAAGTTTTAGGATTGAAATGTCCAAAACATAATTATTGATGAAAAGTAATGTGCCTGAATTTCATTTGTGCTTTCCGCTGTGCAAAAGGAAGCTTTGAATAAAAATGGAATTTTTTCTTATAAATTGATACATGAAAGAGAATATCATTCTGAATTGACAATTACTTTTTACATCTTGTCATTCAAACACTATGACCTTTTCTAAATCTAAAACGCTTAAAACACTCACAAAATGAATATATCGACATACAAGTTGAGATATGATGTATGGGTGAAAATTGAATAATAATTTACTGTTTCAGCAGGAAGGCTAATAAGTGCTTTTTGCTCCTGTTTTTTTTTTTTTTTCCTAATGAGAAGTTCAAACAAACAGGCTCAAAGAAATTGAGGGATTGCAACTTTAAAGGCTATATGAAAAAATGATTAACTTTTTCTTTGTGTGAAACGCTTTGGAGACTTCTTAAGATCTATGGATGGGAATTATGAGAGGTTTTATGTTCACAGGACGTTGACTGTAAACTCTGTTGGATTGATCATCTAGGCAATTCTCCACTTCTTCTAGTTATTATTTACACAAATTGTTTCTTGTCATATAAAAAAGGATAAGACATATTATACTAGTTTTTGGAATAGGTGGGTTGCATGTGGGTTGGTCATATCGCAATTTTAGTGGAAAATTCTTTATATGAATGGAAACATTAGTACTAGTTTTTGCTCAGTATTTCGTTCCTCCATATTCAATTTGGAATGGAAGATCCTTTGGAAACAATAAACATACGCATTGAGAATAAGTAAAGGTTTTGCTTCGATGTAGCCATAAAATCAATAATATTGACATTAAAAGATGAATCTACAAGTCTTAAAACATATAGACACAAACTAATGTCAGTCAATGCCAGATGTAAAGACAAATCACGTCACTTTCATTAGATATTTTTGGAGTTAGAGCTAAGCAAAATTTGGAAGAAACAAAAGTATTTTACATGGAGCATCTTTTTTATGAACTCTTTGCGCAACTATTCTTAGCGTCTTTCGTTAATTATCTGTTGAGAAAATCCCCTTATGATTTTTGACAATGACAAATAATCAAAGATTGCCAATACGTGCATTTGAGAACTTCGGATCTTTATGAGGAGAACAAGCTATTGGATAGGAAATGTGTCTAAATCTGAAACGACCTTTGTAAAAGGAGAACAAATTGTTGAACAAGGATCCGTTAAAAGCTTCAATGGACCAAGAGAAAGTTAATGTCTATAGAATATGATGACGTAAATTTGCTCAGAAGAACCTATTTGCAAAAAGTCAACGGACCATATAACGAAAATTTGTGAGGAGTTTGGAAGGACTGTTTTGCGGAAGCAGTACACGCTTTTATTATAAAAGTTTCATATACGAGTCTCTACGATCCTGGTGGGAAGATCCATCTCTTCATCAATTTGAAGTGGAGTCAACTTCTTGAGGATAAGGATGGCATCATCCCATAAATATTGTACAACGCCCACTTCATTTCCAAAAATTTTCAAAAATCATTTAAGTGCCACAACTTTAAAGGACGATCACTTAAGTAATTCCAGTGATGAAAAATCAAATGCGGCTCACAGGATTCACTTAAATGGACACTATTAAATGGTTTGACACTAAATTAATTGTTCATGAAGTTTTTAATACCGAAGTGATCGTTTTTAAAGTTTTGGTAGAAGATACTTAAAATTGTGTATACATAATTTATGTTGCGAACAACTTCATGAAATGCATCGATTTTCACAAATTGAGAAATGAGGGCTACATTGGTTTCCAAACGTTCCTTGGCATTGATCCTCACAATCGATGAAAGAGAAGTAGTCTATTTCTACAAGGCTCCAAACTCTGTTGTTCAATCTCAAAATAAAGCAAGGTCAGAAAAGATATAAATGCGAACTTACGAGAGGTGAAGAAGGTTTTACATACTACTTTTTTTTAGGAAAGCATATAGATCTTTGTGATTTTAAGCAAAAAATCATCTTGATCCATGATTTTGCTTTTTACTCTCTCCAAAAAAAAAAAATTGTAGCAAAGGATTGATATTTGCTTTTGTCTCACGACGTGGTTGTGTCCATCTTATAATTTTAGAAATGTTAGAGCAACAATTTCATAATTGATCAATTTAGTGTTAAAGATTTACAGACAAGCATTTTAGTTCCAAAAAAAAAAAGTTAGGGCACTCCAATGATCATTTCAAAAGTTTTACCAAAGTGGGACGCGTTTCTGGATCGATTGAACAGGCAGAAGTTCAAATGGAAAGCGAAGCGGTGATACGATTAGAACCGGCGAACCTGTCGACGATATCGGATATATTTTTTTTTATGAGTTAATTTTAAGGGTCGTTTTTGTAATTTTGTTATTTGATACTTATTAACTTTCCTATTATGATTGGAATTCCTATTATGATTAGGTTTCCAATTCAGATTAGATAACTTTCCTATTATGATTATGTTTCCTATTGTAATTAGATTTAACTCCTATAAAAGGGTGTTTAGGGTTTGTTTTGAAGACAGAACATTATCATCAATATTGAATTTCGAGATTTCTTTTTCTAAGTAAGGTTTTGTTTGAATTATTCGCTGAACGCTGCGTCAGGACCATATACACTAATGTCGTCCTTTTTCTGAAATGGTGCTAACGATTACAAGGGCCCTTGTGTAAATTCGTCAAAACAGTAAAAGTCAAAAAAGAATTTGAACTCAGGCTCCGTTCATTTTTTGGAAAATGATTTTCAGGAAAATATTTTTCGGATTTTCCGGCGTTTGTTTCACAGAAAATAAATTAGTCATAGAAAACATACCAATGAAAAAAACTCTTTTAAAAGTGAGGAAAATGTTCCATATCTTCTTTCACCTCACTTTCTTTCTTTTCTTTGGTTGTTGTGACATTCTAAATTTCGATCCACTTGATATTTATGAAATGCATAATTTCAATAACGTATTTGTAGTAAATCTCGCTCAGACTTGATTACTCTTGGGACACTAACTAGTAGGGATGGTTAATTAGGGATCTAGATTTGCGTGACCATAGAACCTGACTATGTATTGACTTTCGACCATAAGGATTGTCGAAGTGTTATTTTGGGCTAATATAGACCGATCTAAGGATGGTCATAGATCGAATTTCGAATGTCGTATAACTGGATTGCGGATGATTTCGCCTCGCCAGAATACGAAATTTGCGAATGATCTCAAACCTATTCCAAACGATCGTATTCTTTAGAACTAGTAATTGATCCTCGCAATTATATAACAATCGAGATCGCCATGGCTTAAGTGAACTTAAACGTGGCTCGATTTAGTATCGACCATGGGTCGAATATACGAATTTTTCCAAAAGCCGCCCATTAATTTGAGATAAGCTCAAGTCGTGTTTATTTGAGTTTGGCTATTAAATAGAGACTGAGTTTGGGTGTTGAAAATTTTGAAAGTCATGACAGAGTAATTGTATGACGTCGTTATTAACGTGGTTAGCCTCGGATTTGTCCAGATTCGTCAAAAAACTGAAATTTTGACAGGAAGTGGAAAATGACCGTTTTGCCCGGATTTTGTGAAAACCAAGTGTAATGTGAGAAGAGCATTTTGGTAATTTCATACCAACTTTAGAGATAAAATTTTTTTGGACAATTTTGCTCCTGCCTTGTGAAATTCCTATTTTACCCTTGGATATTTTTTTATGAGAGTTGATCTTGGCCATCGATTTTTGGATAAGATTGAATCGTGGCCGTCAGATGGAAAGTAGAGAGAGGAGCAAGATGGTAATTTCTTTGGGGTAGGCTTAGACTAGCATTTATATCTTCTTTTTATCTCTTTTCTCTCTCTCTCTCTCCCCTCATTTTCTCACGCCTCCCTCTCTCTCCCTCTCTTCTTGGCCGAATTCCCCCTCCCCCTCTCCCTCACGTGAAAGTGGCTAGCCAACCATGCCTTTGGCCGTCGCTGCACGTACGTCCGCCACTATTCGTCCGTGGTTGTCGTGAGGTCTTCAGCATCCCTCGCCACTTGTTGACGCCACCGTTGCTGTTTTTCCCTTGTTCTGCCACCCTTGGTTGTTAAATCTAGCAATGATTCAATCTTATCCAAAAATTGACGGCTAAGATCAACTCTCACAAAAAATATCCAAGGGTAAAATAAGAATTTCACAAAAAGTGTAGGGGCAAAATCGTCAAAAAATTTTTTTATCTCTAAAGTTGGTATGAAATAACCAAAATGCCCTTATCACGTTATACTTGGTCTTCACAAAATCCTAGGGGCAAAACGGTCATTTTCTACTTCCTGTCAAAATTTCAGTTTTCTGATGAATCTGGACAAACCCGAGATTGATCATGTTAATAATGACATCAGCCAATTATTCTATCATGACTTTCAAAATTTTCAGCATGCAAACTCAGTTTCTATTTAATGGCCAAACTCAAATAAACATGACTTGAGCTTATCTCAGATTATCAGACGGCTTTTGGGAAAATTCGTATATTCGACCCATGGTCGATACTAAATTGAGCCACGTTTAAGTTCACTTGAGTCGTGGCGACCTCAATTGTTATATAATTGCGAGGATTAATCACTAGTTCTAAAGAACGCGATTATTTGGAATAGGTTTGAGATTGTTCATAAATTTCGTATTCTGGCGAGGCGGAATCACCTGCGATCCAATTATATGACATTTGAAATTCGATCCATGACCATCCTTAGATCGGTCTATATTAGCTCAAAATATCATCTCTTCAATATTTATAATCGAAAGTCAGTACATGGTTAGGTTCTATGAGAAGGAATGTATCGAGAACCGAAACAGAACGATCACGCAGAAGACAGAAAAAAATAGACAATGCACAAATTTTATCTAAGTTCACCCTCGAATTAGGGCTACCTCCTGTAAAGAGATTTCACTATATATTTTTTTCGGTTTACAGCCAATCAACTCGTTATAATAATCAGAAAAACGAGCAAAATATATATGTGCCCCAAACGGGCCCAAAACCTAAACCTATACGAAATCTCTTAATGTCGCACCATATGGGCCAGCTTAAATAAAAGCCAAAACTCGTTGAGGTTTCAGGGGTATTACCCCCGAGCCTCCGCCCGCTCACCGGTGAGCGGGGCAGCCGTCCGCTGACCGGTCAGTGGAACCCCGCCCCCGAACCCTCGCCCGCTGACTGAGTAGCGGGGCACCTGTCCGCTGCCCTTGAACCCCCGCATTCCGCACGTAGGGATCACATGTCGTTGGATAACACTTCAATTTCCTTAAGCTCACGTGGGCGTACCCGGTGTGAGAAACAAAGATCCCCAAAGTATTCGCCAACTCCATCACTATGGTCGCGTGAATCTAGATCCCTAATTAGCCTTTCCCTACTAGTTAGTGTCCCAAGAGTGATCAAGTCTAGGTGAGATTTACTACAAGTGCGTTATTGAAATTATGCATTTAATAAATACCAAGTGAGTCGAAATTTAGAATGTCACGGTAGCAATCTCACTTTCTTTCACAAAACAGAATTTTCTTTTATTTTTATTTTTATTTTTATTATTTTTTCTTTTAAAAAAAATCAAATTTTTAATTAATTTTTAATGCTTTTTTTTCTTTTCATTCTTCCTTTTCCAATTGCTGGCCACAACCATGACCGGCGACCAGCCACAAGTGAGGCTTGGCCTGGCCTACCCAAGGCCAGCGAGCTCGAGCCTTGCCTTGTCGACCTCAAGCTTGAGCCTTACCTCGCCAGATCCGGCAATGCTCAGTCTCACTCAAGGCCGGTGAGGTCGGTGAGGCGTAGCTCGACCTTGGACAAGGCTAGTGAGCTCAAGCCTTGTCGGTCTTGGACGAGCGAGGCTGGCGAGGTTGTCGATCGACAGAGGAAGAAATAAAAGAATAAAAAAAAGAAAAAGAAAAGAAAAGAAAAGAAATATAAAAAATTATGCAAAATAAAAATAATTAAAAATTCAATTTTAAAAAAATTATTAAAAGGAGTGTAATGAGGAAAAATCAAATAAGATTTTCTGTAACGAACAGTAGAAAATATTTTTCAGTTCATTTCTAGGTCTTAGCTTAATACCAGAAAATATTATCATTTTCTTGAAAAATATTTTTCAAAAACGTTACATTTTTTGCGAAATGAGCATAGCATTAAAATTAGAAGACTTTCACTTCATCTATTATGTATTTTTCATTTTCATTATTTATTTATTTTTGACCCTTTTGGTACCAAGCTACTTTATCTTTAACGGATTAGCTAATAGATTATCAAGTCTACACTCATTTATGTTTAATGAGAGATAAAGAGGGCAAGCAGCACCGAAAAAGAAAGAGGAGAGAAAGTTCGTCCGATGATGAAAAGTTGACTAAAGTTTGATACTTCCCCAATAACTTCCTTAATCAATTTTTTGTTTTTGTTTTGGTTTCTAGAACGTCAAATCTAGAAGGTTGACTAAGTATTGACTCAGGGAGAGGGAGGGTACCTTACGTACTAACATTCTCAAAATTTGTTTGCTGGGTCCGCCTCTCTTGTGGGTCCCAGCTAACGCATAATAAATGAAAAAAGAAAGTCAAAAAGCAGAAAGAAGAAAAGAAAGCGGGGTTGCCATTCGTGGAAAGAGAGCGAAGGAAGAGGAGATAGAGAAGCGAGAAAAGTTCTCGTCGAGAGGGTGCGTGGAGAAAGGGGAAAAAAAGGGCAACAGCTACCGGCAAAGATTTGATGGCCAAACGTTGTTGGAATTGACTTAAATTTTATTATGTCGTTCGTGAGATCAAGGGTTCTAAGTTGATCCGTTTCGTTTGCTAAGAAGCTTCTCCAAATTGTCTCTCATTTTTTCCAATTTCAATTATGGTTCTTAGTCCATTTGTGTTAATCTACCTTCGTGGGGATGAAATACTGTTATAGTATTGATGTTGAGGTTATAATATGTGACTAGAGAAGAACCTTTATTTATCCTACTATTTTTCGTGATTAGTTTAAATTTTTGGGCCGTCCATGGTTTCTCCCACATTGAGTTTTCCACGTAAAATCTTGGTATTGTTGTCACCTTTGTCTCCTTACCATTTCGGTATTATATTCACATATTGCGAGGTTGTATTGTAGGGATATATTGTCAGTTGTTGTTGGGGTTAATTCGATTTTGGTCGGTTTAGTTTTAGTGAAGATATTAACCTCAATTGGGCTAGTTCTTGGTGAATTATTGCCTGTTCTCTCCAACAAAGTGTTATCAGAGTCAGTGTGAGTAGTTAAATTGAATGGGGAAAATAGCAGCACAATGTTTAAGTTCAATGCCTTGAATCACTCCATTTGAAAGCCTCAAATGGAAAACATGTTATATTATAATGATTTGTATGATCTTGTAGATGGAGATGAGCTTAAGGAGCCAAGGAAAACAAAGAATGGGAGTGAACGAATTGGATTGGGTTTATTCGACAATGGATTGACAATAGTGTTTTTCATTATGTTGTACAAGAGGCGAAAGCAGACACTTTGTGGAACAAATTACATGATCTGCATACAAGGAGAACTTCACATAATAAAGCTTTTCTGATTAAAAAACTTGTGAATTGGAGATACAAAAAGGGAAGTAGCATGTCGAAAAAGTTAAGTGATTTTCAATATTTGGTAAAATCAATTGATAAATCTTAAGATTGACCTTTGTGATGAATTGCAATCATGTCGATTGCTTGTTACTCTCCTCGATGGTTGGGACATCTTGATCATTGCATCGAACAATTTTGCTCCTTTTGGTGTGTTTCCTATGAGAACGATTAAAGAAAGCCTAGGAGAAGCGTGAAGTGTTATAATTGTGGCAAGATGGGACATTATATTAAAGAATGTTGATTTCCAAAGAGAGATAAATCCCATGAGAGAAATGAAGATCGAAAGAAAGAAGAGAAACATGTTATAGTGGCAATGGCGATATTGTGTTTATTTGTGACGATACTTGTGTGAATCTTATATGCCAAAGCTCTAGTTGGGTTGTTGATTTTGTAGTTTCATTTTACGTCACCTCACAGCATGACTACTTCATTCTATCATGGTGGTGATTTTGGTTGTGTTAGGATGGGAAATAGTAATGTTTCCAAGGTTATTAGCGTCAGAGATATCTATTTGAAGACCAATGTTGAATGTAATTTGCGTATGAAAAATGTGAGACATATTCTGGACATTCTACTTCACTTAATCTCCACAAGTACCTTAGATGGTGAAGGTTACATTAGTTCTTCTAGATGACAAATAAAAACTGACGAAAGGCCCCATGGTAGTGGCTAAGGGGAAAAAGACTTGCACTCTCTACATCATGCAAGCTAAGTTGATATGTGTCGCGACCTTACCTCAGGGTGAATCACCTAGGCAATAGGTTAATGGATTACTAAATCTAAATCTAGCTCAGGTTCTCTCAAGCCTATATCAATTCACGACTTTAGGTTCAAGGTATTTAACATGCAAATGATTTTTATCTAGGAACTGCCACTAATCTTTTTTATGGTGGGTCAATTAGAAACCCAAGTAAAGTATTGAGAGAATTATTTTACTTCTAAGAACCAGATGTTCAATGAGTTTGAGAACTTGATTACGTTGTTCTTTCGATACCATTTCATTTTCATGGAAATATTTATGAAGGCAACTTAGATTAATTTTAACCCTCTAACATGCAGAAAGTGATTATGGGGTTGCGCAACCAATAAATAAAGCAAATGAATTGCAAGAAAGCAAAGCAATTGGACACACCAAAACAATCGAGTAAAATTTTTAACCATGCAATCTAATAATTCCATCTAAAGGCTTATAGATAAATCAAAACATTATATTGCGTTGCGGATTAGAAGACAAATCCTAATTGATATATGTCTATCACTCAAATTATGCATGTTAGATATTGATAAACATATATGAGGCAATAAGATATTCAAAGGAATCAGATAACGATTATTACCTAATTTGGAGATCACGTTTCTAAATTCAAATCGGTAACAGATTGCTGATCGTGAATGGTAGAGGGTAATCGGCGGTGCTCACGGTAAGGCTCGGTCGAGGAGGTATGGACGCTCAACGGTCGGCTCGCGACCGGTGATCTCGGCCCTGAGGGTGGTGTTTGGTGGGCTTGCTGACTTACTGGTCCTCGAAGCAGGGAATGATGGGACGTGGATAACTTGTAAAGAAAAAGAAAATAATTTTTCACTTCTTTTTTCTATTGCTCTTTTATGCCCCTCCCTTTCTTCGTGTATCTTGCACGGACTAATTGCTAGACTACACGCCAATGGAGCTTCAAGGCCGCCAATTCTCGCTCAGGAATTTCACTGGTGCAACGAAGACCGGACTTCAAAGACTCGTGGCACTGGATTTGTTCGAGTTGAAGTAGCGAGGTCTGGTGCTTTATCAAGGCGGCTGATCGGCGTCGAGACTTTGGCAGTGGACTTGTCGGGAAGTATCAGAGCAGATAGAGGTTGCAGCGGCGTTGATGAGCAAGGAGAGGCGTCGACTAAGGCACATGGCCGCTCATGGATGAACTCGGCCAAAAGTCTCCCTAAAGCTGTCTCTCTCTCTCTCTTTCACGCTTTCTGCTCTCTATGGAGTTTTGTGATTTCTTTTGTAAGAGTGACAAGTCAGTTGTGCGAGCTTCCTTGTGGTGTGGCCAAACTCAAAACATTGGATACCGCTTAGTGATTGTGGACACAGCGGTGAGAAGCATCAGCGAAGACAAGTCACGGCTATCAGTGGAGCACGGCAAGCATAGAAATCTTTGCTCTTCTCTGAACACACAATCTTAATGTGAAGCTCCCACTCAATGTGGCCGTATGTATAAATTGTATTGTAACATTCCGAAATTTCGCTCATTTGGGATATATGGAATGAGTAATTTTATTAATGTACTTGTAGTCGATTCTCGCCCCGAATTGATCATTCTTGGGATATTAACCATTAGGAAAAGGTTAACTAGGGATTTAAATTCGTACGACTAGAGAAATTTGACTGTAAACCGATTTTTGACCATAACATCAGTGATGTGACATTTTAAGCCAATGGAGATCGATCTTAGGATAGTGAAGGGCTGATTCGTCACTGTCTTACTAGTGGATCACGGGTGATTCCGTTTGACCACGAAATGAATTGACGAACGATTCAGAACCTATACCTAACGATTATGCCCATCGGAACTAGTGATCAATTATCGCGACTTTATTGATAACTGAGGTCGTCACGATTTGAACGAACTTGCACGTGACTTGATTTAGTATCAGTCACGGGTTGAATACGCGAATTTCCCCAAAAAGCCACCCGTTAGTCTGAGAATCGCTCAAGTTACGTTACGTAAAATTCAATTATTAATTAGAGACCGAATTGGGCATCGAAAAATTAGGAAGTCACGACAGGACATTGGGACAACGTTGCGGTTGGAATGTGCAGCTTTGGATTTTCTCGAATCCTTCAGAAAAATTCAATTTTGGCAAAAAAATGGGAAAGTGACCATTTTACCCTTGGGAATTTGCAAAGGGCTAGTTTTAATGGGCAAGGGCATTTTGGTCATTTAGCCCTAAATTTTGGAAAAGACAATTTTGCCCTTAGACTTTTTGAGAAATTCCCAAATTACCCTTAGATATTTTGGAAAAGATTCGATTTGGGCCATCGATTTCAAGATAAGATCGAATCTGGGCCGCTGATTGAAAAGATTAGAGAGGGGCAAGATGGTAAATTGCCAATTTTGGGTCAAAACTTGGACAAAAAGGCAAGACCTTTCTCTCTCTCCTCACTTCCTCTCTCTCTCCATTCGGCTCTCTCTCTCTCCCCCTCCCGATCACCCCCCCTTGGCCGCTGCCTTGCCGCGCTGCCGCCGTCCACCCGTCGCTGCCGTACTATGCCGCCCGTCCCCGCCAAGCCTCATGCCGATCCGCCGCCCCCTTTCCCTCCCCTCAACCTCTCTCCCCTCTCATGACTGTGAGCTAAGCCGGCCACACCCAAGCCACCGTCGTCCGCCGTGAGCCGATTGCCGCCCGTCGTGAGCCGATCATCGCCGCCGCCTATCGCTGCCCATTTCACTCTAGCTGTGTTAGTCTAGATTCGGGTAAGTCGCGATCTAAATCTCGCCTAATTTATTGGGTATTATCGGACCCGTTTAGACATAGTTTGGTAGAAATTAAGGGCTGATTTGGATAACGGACCTTAAGATTGAATTTGGAAAATTTTGATGGAATTTTAGAGGCCAATCATTGGCTGTGATGTGCTGTTCTATGTGCTATGATGTGCTGTTTGGCATGTGGTCTGTGCCATTAGATCCGGCTCAAGATTTCGTGAAAGTGTCATGAAGGGCCAGAATCGATTTGCCAATGTTTGGGAGTGGAAAAATGGCAAATTGTATGTTGATTGTGTGGTTGTGATGTGGCTGATTTATTGGGTGCAATTGTGTGCTTGTATTTAATTCTTGGATGTGTGCAAGTGTAAGAGTGGGATCGGGCCGAGGCATTATAAGCTCGGGTCACGATCACGTAGGCCTATCGCATTTGGCGCTGGCTGAGGAATGAGAAAGTGGAAAATGAGATCAGACTGACGCACGATCAGCTCGGGTGAGATCGGGATCGGGCTAAAGCATTCTAAGCTTGAGTCTCGATCATATAGGCTTGTTGCATTTGGTGCAGGCTGAGGAAAGAAAGTGAAAGTGGGATTAGACCGAAGCGTGTGATGCTCGGGGTGTGATCGAGTGGGCTTGAGGCGTGTTTACGCGGACCGAGAAAGTGATTGAAAATGAGACATGTAGTCTGGAAAGTGAAAGTGGGATCGGACCGAGGCGTGTGATGCTCGGGGCGCGATTGAGTGGGCTTGAGGCATGTTTACGCGGGCCAGAAAAGTGATTGAGCAAGTGCAGGTATGATGAGGAAAATAAATGTGAATGATGTGTTTGCATGTGATTGAATGTGAATTGTGGGCTGGAAATGTGGCATGATTGACGTGTGCATTGGTATGTGGTAATGTGTGAAAAGCACGTGTGTTTTGATATGTATGAGAGAATTGTTTGTTGTGATTGTGAACTAATGTGCAGGCTGAATATGCCATGAGTCCAGGTTAGTGTGATTGTTTGGTTGGTGTTTGTATGGATAGCTTGATTTTGTGTCTAGTTGTGTCTAGAAATACATGGTAGCCTAAGTAGGGTTTAGGTTGCAACTTATTGAGAAGTGTATCATGGTTGTTTCAACCAAAGCCCCCGCCCGAGCTATGAATCTGTCACCACCACAGCATTTCAGAATTCCCATGCACACCGACCACGACGTTATGGAGTATCTGATGGACGATAATTTTACCTGGGTTAAGCACATAACCGTAGTTTGGGTAAATATAAGACTACCCTACTGGCAAGCCCACACCTACACTGCATGGATGTTTAGAAACGGGGTTGATGAGTTCGGCCCTGTTTAAGGCTTTGACGTCCCCTTTAATAGAGTTGGGGATTGGGATCCATCGGCTATACCCCCTCCCGATAGCGAGCTGACTAGTATGGAGATTAGTCTGGCTCAGTTTGGACTTTATCCTGCGTTTGCAGCACCTAAACCCTCGGGAGCCGAGCATGAGCCAGAACCGGAAGAATCCCAGGTGGGATATGATCTGATGGATATGGATCTCGAGGTGATTCTCGAGGAAGGACAAGAAGGAGGAGAAGAAAACCTCGAAGTTGAACTGGAGGAGGCCCTAGAAGCAGGGCCTGAGGATGAACATGAGGATGTACCCGTGTATGAGTACAATCCCTACTATGAAATGGGTGCTAGAGTAGTAAAGGATCTGGGAGTTGATGCTAGAGCTGCGGTAAACCCCAGAGTTGATGTTAGGGTTGCAGCGGATTCTCGAGTGGATGGAATTTTAAGGGCTCTCGAGGAAGTGGGAATTTTGATGGGCAGGAAACTCAAGAGCGAGATGCCATTATTGCCTAGGCTGTTGAGGCCGCAACAGCCGCTGCTATAAATAGTAATAATGAAGATCAAGGACAGGGGCAAGTGAATGCGAATCGACTAATGCATCAACTAGTCGAGCAGTTTTTCAAGTTAAAACCCCATAAGTTTGATGGTAGAGGTGATCTTGAGGCTACGTCACTGTGGGTAGAGGAGTTGGAGAAAGCTTTTGAAGTACTTGGGTGTACTGATGAGGAGAAAGTGACGTTAACAGCATATCAATTGTAGGGGAATACAAATGATTGGTGGAAAGCCACTAGAGGACGAGTATTCTCGACTGGTATTGCACAAAACTGGGCGATGTTTGTAGAGACCTTTAATAGTAAGTATTTCTTGGAGAGTGCCTAGGAATAGAAATTGACGGAGTTCATGAGACTTTGTCAGAGGCAGAGAACAGTGGATCAGTACGAGGCTGAATTTACTCGATTGGCTAAGTTTGCCCCGCGAATGGTGAAGAATCCACTAGATAGGGCTCGGAGGTTCAAAGATGGTTTAAGATCGGATCTTCGCAGTCATATGATTTCTCTGAACCTGAAGGACTATAATAAGATCTACAAATGAGCTCAAGTTATTGAACAGGATATAACGGATAGAGCTGTCGCTTCTGGGTCGATGTTTGCCTAGGGAAGGGACAATCGTAACTTGGGGAAGAGGCTAATGATGAATAACCGACATTTTGTCCCTCCTGCTAGAAGGAATGTAGGGAAACCGACCTGTTTTCAAAATGATCCATGTCGGGTGTGTGGAGGAAGACATGGGACTGGACCGTGTCCAAGTAGGAACATTGTATGTTATAGATGTGGTGGAGAGGGCCACCAAGCGAAGAACTGTCCCAATAATAGACAGGTTAGACCTCCAGCGTTACCACTGCCGCCTAGAGTTGGAAACTAGGTTGGACCACCTGTAACCTCGAACCAAAATAGGCCGCCGGCACAAGGACGAGTATATGCAAAGGCCAGAAGGGAAGCTGAGAATGTGCAAGGCGTGGTCACAGGTACGGTCTTTCTCTATGATCATGATGCATATGCTTTATTCGATTCGGGAGTGTCGCATTCATTTGTGTCTGATTAGTTTGTTAAATTGACTAGTATGAAGCCGCAATTGCTTGATGTGATGTTATGTGTGACCACTCCCTTAAATGACAAGATTTTAGTTTTGTTGGGGTGCTCAAATTATAAGATTATCATTAGTGATAGGGAAGAGAGGATTGATTTAGTGGTTCTAGCGATGTATGATTTTGATGTAATAGTGGATATGAACTGGCTAGTTAAGCAGATGGCTGTGATGGATTGTGATAGCAGGGTGATCCAATTTAATCCTGTTGGACATCCGGAATTCAAATTTGTGGGAAATCGAGGAGGAATCTCGATTCCCTTGATTTCGTCACTGGAAATGATGAGGTTGTTGGACGAAAGATGTGAAGGATTTCTAGCGGCTGTAGTTGATTCGACGGCTGAGGAGCTGAGGCTAGAGGATATAGCTGTGGTGTGCGATTATCTCGATGTCTTTCCTCAAGAATTGCTAGGATTGCCACCATAAAGGGAAGTGGAGTTTGTAATCGAATTAGCCTCTAGGACTGAGCCAATTTCGAAAGCGCCTTATAGGATATCGTTATCAGAGTTGAAGGAATTAAAGGTGTAAATGCAGGAGTTATTGGACAGAGGATTTATCCGTCTAAGTGCGTCTCCATGGGGAGCGCCAGTATTATTTGTGAGAAAGAAGGATGGATCATTGAGGCTATGCATTGATTATCGGCAATTGAATTAGGTGACGATTAAGAATAAGTATCCTCTGCCAAGGATTGATGATATGTTTGATCAATTGTAAGGGGCTTCGGTATTTTCCAATATTGATTTAAGAACTGGGTATCACCAGTTGAGGATTAGAAAAGATGATATACCGAAAATGGCATTTATGACGAGATATGGACATTATGACTTTATAGTAATGCCGTTTCGATTGATGAACGCCCCTGCTGCATTTATGGATTTAATGAACATGGTGTTCAAGGAATTCTTAGACCAATTAGTCATAGTCTTTATAGATGACATCTTGGTGTATTCGAAGAGTTCAGAGGAGCATGAATTCCATTTCAGTAAGGTTTTGCAGACTTTGAGAGAGAACGCATTGTATGCTAAGTTTAGCAAGTGCAAGTTTTGGCTCAATCGAGTCGCGTTTCTTGGACACGTGATCTCTGGGGAAGGAATCTAAGTAGATCCAATGAAGATTGAGGCTGTAATGAAGTGGCCAGGACCAACGACGGTAACGAAGGTTCAAAGCTTTTTTGGGTCTAGTCGGATATTATAGACGCTTCGTGGAAGGATTTTCAGCAATAATAACACCGCTGACACATTTGTTGAAAAAAGGGAACGAGGTTTAAATGGACAGATAAATGTGAAAGGAGTTTTCAGGAGTTGAAGCATAGATTGATGATGGCATTGGTGTTGACTATTCCGTTAAGATTCGGAGGATATAAAATATATAGTGATGCATTGTTGAAAGGATTGGAGTGTGTACTCATGCAACATGGACAAGTTGTGGCCTATGCATCAAGATAGTTGAGATCGCATGAGTTGAATTATCCGACGCATGATTTGGAATTAGCCGCAATAGTGTTTGTTCTGAAGATTTGGCGACACTATTTATGCGGGGAGAAATTTCAGATTTATACCAACCATTAGAGCCTCGAGTATTATTCTCTCATAAAGAATTAAATATGAGGTAACGTCGTTGGATGAAGTTATTGAAGGATTATGATTGTGATATTTTATATCACCCCGGAAAGGCAAACCAGGTAGCAGATGCGTTGAGTCGGAAGTCAAGTATCGCATACTTGATGGTCAAGGGATGGACTTTGTTGGAAAAAGTATGAAACTCGGAGTTTAGATTTGAAGTCGAGTCTCAAGTCTGTTAGCCACGTTGATGATTGACCCGAAAATTCAATTTAAGATTAAGGCTTTACAGTCTATGGATCGAGAGATATGGAAGATTATGGAGATGGATACTACTAAAAGGAAACCGGACTTCCAAGTATCTGATGATAGGATCTTAAAGTTCCGACGGCGATTATGCATGCCTGACGATGCGGAGCTTAAAGAAGAGATTTTGTTAGAGGCGCATCGTAATAGTTATAGTATCCATTCGGGGAGTACGAAGATGTATCAGAATTTAAGACAGTACTACAGGTGGAATGACATGAAGGTAGACGTAGCCAGGCATGTGGTTAAATGTCTGACATGCCAGAAAGTGAAAGCACAACACTGCAAGCCTGGAGGATTGTTACGATCTTTGGAAATCCCAAAATGGAAATAGGAACATATCACAATGGATTTTGTGATGGGATTGCCAAGGAGCCAAAGTGGCCACGATTCCATCTGGATAATTGTCGATAGATTGACTAAATCGATACATTTCTTGACTGTGCGAAAGGATTTCACACTGGATTGATATGCTGATTTATATGTGCAACAGATCATTAGATTGCACGGGTGCCAGTGCTATTACATCGGACCGTGATCCTAGATTTACTGTCAATTTTTTGAAAAGTTTGCAGATGGCATTGGGATCAAAGTTGCAATTTAGTATTGCTTATCATCCATAAATGGATGGTTAGTCTGAGAGGACGATTCAGACTCTAGAAGACATGCTCCGGGTATGCGTGTTGGATTTTCAAGGCAATTGGGAAGAACAGCTGCCTTTACTAGAATTCGCGTATAATAACAGTTTTTAGCAGAGTATTGGAATGTTGCCATTTGAAGCGTTGTATGGCAGGGCATGTAGGACGCCGTGTGTTGGGACGAAGTGGGAGAAAGGACTATAATCGGGCCAGAGTTAGTCCAACAGTCGGTTGAGGCAGTTAAGATTATATGCGAAAGGTTAAAAACAGCGCAAAGCCGTCAAAAGAGTTATGCAGACAGAAGGCGAAGACCTTTGGAATTCCAAGTGGGGGATCACGTGTTTCTTAAGGTGTCACCCATGAGAGGATTATCTCAGTTCAGTAAAAAAGGCAAGTTGAGTCTGAGGTACATGGGACCCTTTGAGGTGTTAGAAATGATTGGAGATTTAGCCTATCGCCTTAAGTTACCGCTAAACCTATCGCAAGTGCATAACGTGTTTCATGTATTGATGCTGAGGAAGTACGAACTGGACCCAACACATGTGCTGAATTATGAAGAGATAGAAGTTGATGAAAGGGTGTCATACACCGAAAGACCAATCAGGATCGATGATCGGAAAGAACGAGTTTTGAGGAACAAGACGATCTCGATGGTCAAGGTCGTGTGGTAATATCACGGGACTGAAGACGCAACTTGGGAAAGCGAGGAATTGATGCAACGTCATTATCCCCATTTGTTTGAATAGTCAGTGGGATTGTAAAATTAGAGGATAAAATTTTTGTAAGGGGGAAGAATTATGACATTTCGAAATTTCGCCCATTTGAGATTTATAAAATGAGTGATTTTATTAATGTACTTGTAGTCGATTCTCGCCTGGAGCTGATCATTCCTAGGATACTAACCATTAGGGAAAGGCTAATTAGGGATTTAAATTCGAACGACTAGAGAAATTTGACCGTGAATCGATTTTCGACCATAAAATCGACGAGGTGACATTTTGAACCAATGTAGGCCGATCTTAGGATAGTGAAGGCTGATTCACTGTTATACTAGTGGATCATGGGTGATTCCGTTTGTCCATGAAATGAATTGAAGAACGATTGAGAACCTATACCTAACGATCATGCCTATCGGAACTAGCGAATGATCCTCGAGATTTTATTGACAACCGAGGTCGTCACGATCTGAATGAACTTGCACGTGACTTGATTTAGTATCAGTCACCGGTCGAATATGCAAATTTCCCTAAAAAGCCACCCGTTAGTCTGAGAATCGGTCAAGTTACGTTACGTAAAATTCAGTTATTAATTAGAGACCGAATTGAGCATCGAAAAATTAGGAAATCACGACAGAACATTGGGACGACGTTGCGGTTGGAACGTGCAGCTTTGGATTTTCTCGAATCCTTCAAAAAAATTCAATTTCTGCAAGAAAATGAGAAAGTGACCATTTTACCCTTTGGAATTTACAAAGGGCTAGTTTTAATGGGCAATGGCATTTTGGTCATTTAGCCCTAAATTTTGGAAAAGACAATTTTTGCCTTTGGACTTTTTTGAAAAATTCCCAAATTTCCCTTAGATATTTTGGAAAAGATTCGATCTGGGCCGTCGATTTCAAGATAAGATCGAATTTGGGCCGTTGATTGAAAAGATTAGAGAGGGGCAAGATGGTAATTGTCAATTTTGGGTCAAAACTTGGACAAAAAGGCAATACCTTTCTCTCTCTCTCTCCATTCGGCTCTCTCTCTCTCTCCCCCTCCTGATTACCCCCCTTGGCTGCCGCCTTGCCGCGCTGCCGCCGTCCGGACCGTCGTCCACCCGTTGCCGCCGTGCCTCACGCGAATCCGCCACCCCCTTTCCCTCCCCTCACCCTCTCTCCCCTCTCACGGCCATGAGCCGAGTCGACCACGCCCAAGTCGCCTCCGTCAGTCGTGAGCCAATCGCCGCCGGTCGTGAGCCGATCGTCGCCGCCGCCGTCGATCTAGCCGCGTTAGTCTAGAGTCAGGTAAGTCGCGATCCAAATCTCGCTTAGTTTATCGGATATTATCGAACCTGTTTAGACGTAGTTTGGTAGAAATTAAGGGTTGATTGGGATAACGTGCCTTAGGATTGAATTTGGAAAATTTTGATGGAATTTTAGAGGTTGATCATTGGCTGTGATGTACTGTTCTATGTGCTGTGATGTGGTTGATTTATAATAATGCATTGGGTGCAATTGTGTGCTCGTATTTAATGCTCGGATGTATGCAAGTGTAAGAGTGGGATCGGGTCGAGGCATTATAAGTTTGGGTCGCGATCACGTAGGCCTGTCGCATTTGGCGCTGGTTGAGGAATGAGAAAGTGGAAAATGAGATCAGACCGGGGCACGATCAGCTCGGGTGAGAACGGGATCTGGCCAAGGCATTCTAAGCTCGGGTCTCGATCATGTAGGCCTGTCGCATTTGGCGCGGGTTGAGGAAAGAAAGTGAAAGTGGGATCGAATTGAGGCGTGTGATGCTCGGGACGCGAACGAGTGGGCCTGAGGCGTGTTTATGCGGGCCGGGAAAGTGATTGAGAATGAGACGTGTGGTCTGGAAAGTGAAAGTGATTGAGTGGGCTTGAAGCGTGTTTACGTGGGCCGAAAAAGTGATTGAACAAGTGCGGGTACGATGAGGAAAATAAATGGGAATGATGTGTTTGCATGTGATTATGTGTGAATTGTGGGCTGGAAATGTGGCGTGATTGACATGTGCATTGGTATGTGGTAATATGTGGAAAGCACGTGTGTTTTGATATGTATGAGAGAATTGTTTGTTGTGATTGTGGACTAATGTGCAGGCTGAATATGCTAGGAGTCTAGGTTAGTGTGATTGTTTGGTTGGTGTTTGTGTGGATTGCTTGATTTTGTGTCTGGTTGTGTTTGGAAATACGTGATAGCCTAAATAGGGTTTAGGTTGCAACTTATTAAGAAGTGCCTTATGGTTGTTTTAACCAAACCATTTTAGAGCCCTCGCCCAAACCATGAATCTGCCGCCGCTAAAGCGTTTCGGAATTCCTATGCATACCGACCACGATGTTATGGAGTATCCGATGAACGATAATTTTACTTGGGTTAAGTATACAATCGTAGTTTGGGTAGATATAGGACTATTCCACTGGTAGGCCCATACCTACAATGTATGGATGTTTAGAGACGGGGTTGATAAGTTTAGCCCTTTCCGAGGCTTTGACATCCCCTTTGATGGAGTTGGGGACTGGGATCTATCAGCCATACCCCCTCCCGATGGTGAGCTGACTAGCTTGGAGACTTGTTTGGCTCAGTTTGGACTCCATCCTACGTCTCAACACCTAAACCCTCGGGAGCCGAGCATGAGCTAGAACTAGAAGAATCCTAGGAGAGATACGATCTGATAGACGTGGATCTCGAGGTGATTTCCGAGAAAGGATAGGAAGGAGGAGAAGAAAGCCTTGAAGCTGAACCGGAGGAAGCCCTAGAAGCAGGGCCTAAAGATGAACATGAGGACGTACCCGTGTACGAGTACAATCCCTACTATGTGCCAGAGGTCAAGCTTGACGAGGAGCCAGTTGAGGAGGAGTGGGATGAGGTCCCAGTGGAGTCGGGTGATATAGACCACCCGATAGAGATCGGAGTCGAGTTGGAGTCCTTAGTGGAAGCAACGATTCGGGAGGAGTCGGATTCGAATCCTAACGAGTTAGTTTCTGAGTGGACGCCGTCTCGTGGATGCCGGGGCTAGTGGGGAGGTTAGGAGTAGATTTTTTGAAGAGTATCTTTTTTGGAGGAATAGGGAACCCAGGTTATCTATCCTTTTTGATGTGTCGGTGGTTGTGGATAGTAGTGGGTGTGCATGTATATTCTGTGGATTAGTAAGTGGCGGTATGGTATAAGTCTGTTTGTAAATTGATATTACATATGTTATATCAAAGTATAATTTAGTTGGTGGCTTGGCGACCTAATTATTCCTGATGTTCTCTAATTTTATTGTCCGGGTGCATTTGATTGTTTCCGCCGCGATTAACTCTAATGAAATCTTTGGGTCGGCGATGTTTTCCTAGGACGTCACACTTATCTGACCAAGCAAGAGGGATGTTGCGTGCTCGATGGGGTTTGGGGCGTGACATGTATGGCCCCCCTTTCAGAAATGGAGGTGTGCCCCTTTTTATAAATGAGAAAACTAGGTTTCAAGAAAGGGACACAATCTTCTACTTTCCACACGTGAGTGGTCACAAGATCCTCTGCCTTAGTCTCTTTTCTTTAAAGAATATCATGCCTTTATTTCTTTCCCTCTTTCATTAAAAAACGTGAATATATATTTTATTCATTGCAAACTGCACTTGACCGAATATATATATACCCAGGTTGAATTCTTAAGATCGTTGTAATATTGCTCTCTATATTTCTTAACTTAAAGTATCAATGTGCAGAGCATATGTCAATTTTGGCCTTGCTAAAGAAATGATGGGCTCGGTCAAATTTTCTTCACCGCAAGCTTAGTCCAATCAAATTAAGTTTAGAGCCATCCACTTAATTCCATTCGCCACCAGTCAACTAAATATGCAAACTAGATGGTCTTAATCAACTATTAATGCAAGTGCTCATAATATCTATATACAATTTAAATATAATATTTTTGTTTAGGAATCGAAATCGATACTTGATTCTTATGCAATAAATTCTTAAATGGGTTGTCAAAATTTAGTTGTCAATAACAGGAGAAGAGGTAAATGCATTTAAGGACTCCTTATTTGACTTATGGCATATGAGACTTGATCATCTTGGCGAGAAGGGGCTTGAAACTCTTTCTAGAAAGAATCTTATTCCAATGAAGGAGAGAAATATAAAGGAATGTATTCACTGCCCGATAGGAAAGCAACGTAGATCCTCGCATCATAGTTTCTCTTCACACACAAAATCAGCAGTGCTTGATTTGGTTCACACTGATATTTGTTGCATGGATGCTAGAACACTTAGTAGTGCATTATACTTTGTGACATTTATTGATGACTGTTTTAAAAAAGTGAGTTGTTGCTTTGAAATCTAAAGACTAGGTGCTTGTTGCTTTCAAACAATTTCATGTTAACGTGAAAAGAAAAACCTTGAAGAAGTTGAAATGTATTTAAGCTGACAACAGTGGTGAGTTAGAGATCTGTTTGAACATAATTGCCCAAGCTTGAGAAGATTATTTTGAAAACACCACAAAAGAATGTAGTAGCAAAGAGAATGAGTCAAATAATTACTGATCGGATTCGGTATATGCTCTCTCATGCGAGATTGGCTAAGTTATTTTGGGGTGAAGCGATGAGAACAGTAGTGGACTTGATAAATTTTTCTCCATCAGTTTCTCTTTGGGGAATGTCCTGTAAAGAGTTTGGAGTGGAAAAAATGTTTCATACAATCATCTGAAAAATGTTCGGTTGTTGGACATTTGTGCATGTTCCAAGAGATGAAAGGCCCAAGCTTAATAACAAATATAGGCAGTGTATCTTCTTGGGTTATGGATATGAAGAAATTGGCTACATGTGTCACGTCCCAGAACCCACTGAGCCCGCGACACCCCGTCTACGATCGTATTGAATGCGATGTTTTAGGATGCGTCGCCGACCCAAACGAACTATGCAAGCGGAAGCGAAATAAAACAACCCAGACAATTAACAATGACAAAGGAATAGCACTTGCACGAACCAAGTAAATACATAATATACTCGGCATAACTTGCAACATTCACAAATACACAACAAAAACCTAAGCTACTAACTTCAAACCACAATTGTCAAAAGAGGGTGGTGGTTTGTAAGCTTAACTCCTTTATAAAAAGGGGGTACACAAAATACGGGGTAACTTAACCCGTCCTCCATCATCGAGATACCCTGGTAGCATTTCCAATCAATCACAGTTGTGGATCTAAAAATGGTTATATAATAACAATGAGAACAAGTCTCAATAAGCAACACTCTAAACCCCACGTAAGCCAATGCGTGCCCATACAAGTTTTAACATGCAATCTAATCGATAACATATATAATTCACATCAATGGACTTACCTCGCTATCCAGTCATGTGCCTACACTGCACATTAGTCAAATCATGATAATGAAATAATATCCCGAGAATATAACACAATCACTCGAGCGCCATCCACACTTGCACCTAATCAATCCAACCAAACATCTGCATGTACCATCAATCAATCCAATCAAACATTCATACGTACTTTAAGCCAATCCAACCAATCATATTTCGCACACATACCCAACCAACTATTTCACGACCTGCGCCATTGCGCCTCAGGTCCATTCTCACAGCCTGTGCTAATGCACCTTAGGCTTAGCCCTCCGAACAATCCAGGCTCTGTCCCTCACTAGACATCTCGCACTTTCTCACAACTTGTGTAAACACGCTTCAGATCTGATTTTCCTTTCATGGACCACTATCAATACATCTCAAGTCCGATCTCACATGCATACAAGCCACACAATTCAATCAATTTCCAATGACCGCCATCAACACATCCCAGGTCTAACTTGCATTTCACAAACCACCATCAACACGTCTCAAGTCCGTTCTCATATGCATACAAGCCACATAATTCAATCAATTTTCCATGACCGCTGTCAACACGTACCATATCTAACTTGCCTTTCACGGACCACCGTTAACACGTCTCAAGTTCGTTCTCACATGCACACATGCCACACAATTCAATCAATTTTCAATGACTGCCGTCAACACGTCCTAGGTCTAACTTGCCTTTTACGGACCACCGTCAACACGTCTCAAGTTTGTTTGCACATGCACACATGCCACACAATACAAGTCACGAGCTCATCAAACTAGCTCACCAATTCACATTCAAGTCAACCACATTCAAATATTCCATTTCACCCATAAACGCCATGACAATCTGGTTATTGCACCCATATAAATTAGCCACTAAACATGTCACATAATCATCGCAATTTGATCTAACAATTACTCACATTCAAATATTAACCATAATCCATGTTTAGCCCCTAAACCGGATCTCAGGACCAAGGACCGACCCAGTCTCCATGGGAATCGGATTAGAACCGGCAGGGTTGGGTCGGTCCAGGGTCGGTCCAGGGTTGACCCTGGACCGATGCTCACCCCTAGCTAAAACAGGTCGTGTTTGGGGTATCCGAGTTTATTGGCATTTTTCAGGCAATTCGAGTTAGAACAGGTCCAAATGGTCTTCTTGAACTTTGAACCACACATCGTAAGCTTTTTAATGACACTTGAACCAAGATACAAGGCTAGCCTTGTCTCAAGTGTTCAATTCATTTTGTAATAATTACCCAACTAGTTGCGGGTTTTTCTTTATCACACTTAGAAAAGTTCGCCTTTCAATACATTGGGTGTTTGCTTTACGCCCTGTCTTTAAATACATTATGTGTTGATTTTCTTTGCTAGACTAAGATATGTTTAGTTTAGAATCTTAAATGGAAAAAGGACAAAAATAAAATGCATGATCACTTAGTGGATTAAGAGTTTGCCATAATAATGATAAAAACAAATGCATGGCCATCTTAAATAACAACCAATTAGTTAGCAGTATTGAAAGGGTGTTAGTGGAAACATTAACGTGACATAATCCCCATACCTAAACGACTCTAGTTCCATGGAAATCGAAACAAAATTGTCACACCCCGAATCCTATCGAGCTCGTGACATACCTTTTTGGTCGAATATTGCGATGTCCCAGGATGTCACCGACCACACATCAGAGGCAAAGCACAAGAGGAAGAAACAAACACCTAGACAAAACTTAGAAATGGGCTAATAGGGAGAATATGCATTTATTACTGATTCAAATTTATACAATACACGCCAATAACAAACTTAATGTACGAACATTCCAGCCTTCCGAAGTCTACACCACCGATATCAAAAGGACCAGTAGCCTGGGTATTCCCCAATTTCCAAAAAGGGGACACTTCAAAAAGTCTCTTGCCCACGTTACAGTACACGCATCAGGCTCAACATCTTCCACTTATGGCACAGCCTTAATTACTGTCTCATTTTCATAACACTCCTTAACTGGCGTTACAATACACGCCTCAGGCTATGTTTCTTGCCCGCGTTACAATACACGCCTCAGGCTCAACATCCTCCACTGATGACATAACTCGCGTTAAAGTACATGCCTCAGGTTGGTAGTTTTCCAATAATACTAGGTATCGTCCCGCGTTGAAGTACATGCCTCAGGACAGCTCATTTTCCCGTGTTATAGTACATGCCTCAGGGACTTTCACGATCACACGCATGACATACCACATACATTTTTACTTATCGACACGTTCAAACCTCGTACAAACATTCTCAATTGACACACAAACGTGCCCAATTTCCAGCCAATTCAGTTCAGCCCACATTCACACAAACGGGTTCACATTTCAATCAATTATTCCGCAAACCGACGAGCACGCAAGGTTACCATTAGACCCACATTCACAGCCATTAATATGAGCATAAAAACAGCGTATTCATATCGAATTCCAGCCATAATAATCACACAAATCAACCACGACACCACACATCCAACCGACATGTTTACTCCCAAAATCGAACTATACGCTCGTCATTTCAAACCACACTTTCCAGCACCCAAACCAGCAACAAATCAGCCTCGAAACCATCATAATTTCACCCACAAATTAACCAAGATCAGCCCCCAACTCAATCTACCAAGATAACCCCTAAACAACCACTAATTAACCCTAAACATCCACTAATTAACTCGGATCAGCCCTAATTAAGTCTGTCGATACTCGATATCCTAAATTGAGTTTAGGACACCACTTACTTGAAATCCTAGGCTAGCTCGGGCGAGATAGGAGGCAGCAAGCCGACGGCCTCACGGTGGCGGATGGCGACGGCGATTGAACGGCGGATGGTAGCTCAGCTTGGCCGGCTGGCCACGGCCACGGGATTAAGGGGAAGGGTCGGCCGAGAGGGAGAGAGAGATGGTGGCGTGAGGGGGTGATGGTGCGGCTTTGGCAAGGCGGTGGCGGTGGCGAGGCGGACGGGAGACGACGGGGCGGATGGTGGCCAGGCGGTGGCCTTGCGGCAAGGGGGAGAGAGGGGAGGGCGATCGCCCGGAGAGGGGGAGAGGGAGAGATTGCCGATAGAGGGAGAGAGAAAAATTTGACTAAATACCAATAATTGTCCCCTTTTTTGCAAAATGACCATCTTACCCCTTTCTCTACTTTCCAATCGATGGCCGAGATTTGTTCATATCTTGAGATTAACAGCCGAGGTCAAATCTTTTCCAAAAATATCCAAGGGTAAAATGGAAATTTCATAAAAATCCAAAGGCAAAATCGTCCAAAAATTGTCATTTCTAAAGTTAGGGTGAAATGACCAAATTGTTCTTCTCTATTTACATTTGGCCTTAACAAAGTTCCAGGGGTAAACGGTTATCTACCATTTCTTGCAGAAATTCGATTTTTCTAAAGGATTTGGACAATTTTAAGGCTAACTAAGCTAATAACAACGTCATCCAAATATCCTGTCGTGACTTTCTAAATTTCCGATGCTCAAACTTGGTTTGTAATCACTAAACTTAAATAACGTAACTTGAACATATCTTAGACTAATGGCTAGCTTTTGAGAAATTCATATATTCAACCTGTGACCAATACTAAATCAAGCCACGTTTAAGCTTACTCGGATCGCGACGACCTCGATTGTCATGTAATCACGAGAAATGATCGCTAGTTTTGATGGGCACGATTGTTTGGTATAGTTTTAGGGCATTCGTCAATTCATCTCATGGTCAAATGGAATCACCCGTGATCCACTCGCATGATAGGGCCGAATCGATTCATAACTATTCTTAGATCGGCCTACATTGGTTCAAAATGTTACATCGACAATTTTTATGGTCGAAAGTCAGTTCGCGATCGAGTTTCTCTGGTCACGCAAATTTAAATCCCTAATTAGCCTTTTCCTAACGATTAGTATCCCAAGAGTGATTTGTTCCGGGCGAGATCTAACGACAAATACGTCCATAAAATCATCTATTTCATAAATCCCAAGTGGGTCAAATTTTAGAATGTCACAACTCTTCCCCCCTTACAAAAGTTTCGTCCTCGAAATTTACAGTCCAACCTAACTACTCAAACAAGTGGAGGTATTAACGTTGCGTTAGCTCTTCACTTTCCCAAGTTGCGCCTTCTGTCCCATGATATTCCCAAACAATCTTGACCATCGGGATCGTCTTGTTCCTCAAAACTCGTTCTTTTCGATCTTCGATCCTTATTGGCCTTTCGATGTACAACACCTTGTCGTCAACTTCTATCTCTTCATAGTTTAATACATGAGATGGGTCCGGTTCATATTTGCTCAACATCGATACGTGGAATACATTATGCACTTGCGACAAATTTGACGGTAATGTAAGGCAATAAGCTAAGTCTCCAATTCTTTCCAAAGTCTCAAAAGGTCCCACGTACCTCGAACTCAATTTCCCTTTCTTACCAAATTGGGATAATCCTCTCATGGACGATATCTTAAGAAATATGTGATCCCCTACTTGAAATTCCAAAGGTCTTCGCCTTTTGTCTGCATAACTCTTTTGACGGTTTTGTGCTATTTTTAGCCTTTTGCGAATGATCTTAACTGCCTCAACTGACTGTTGAACTAATTCCGGCCTGGTTATACTCATTTCTCCAACTTCGTCCCAACATACAGGCGTTCTACATGCTCTGCCATATAGCGCTTCAAATGGCACCATCCCAATATTCTGTTGAAAACTATTATTATACGCGAATTCCGTTAAAGGCAATTGTTCCTCCCATTTGCCTTGAAAATCCAATACACATGTCCGAAGCATATCCTCTAGAGTCTGAATCGTCCTCTCAGATTGGCCATCCGTTTATGGATGATAAGCTGTATTAAACTGCAGCTTTGATCCCAATGCCATTTGTAGACTTTTTTCAAAAGTTGGCAGTAAACCTAGGATCACGATCCGAAGTAATTGTCACTGGCATCCCATGCAAACGAACGATCTGTTATGCATACAATTCAGCATATCGATCCAATGTGAAGTCCTTTTGCACTGCCAAAAAGTGCGCTGACTTGGTCAATATATCGACAATCACCCAAATGGAATCATGGCCTCTTTAGCTCATTGGCAATCCAATTACAAAATCAATAGTAATATGTTCCCATTTCCATTCTGGGATTTCTAAAGATCGTAATAATCTTTCGGGCTTATAATGTTGTGCTTTCACTTGCTGGTATGTCAGACACTTAGCCACATGCTTGGCTATGTCTACCTTCATGCCATTCCACCAATAATACTGTCTCAAATTTTAATACATTTTCGTACTTCTCGGATAGATACTATAATTACTACGATGCGCTTTCGACAAAATTTCTTCCTTAAGTTCCGTATCGTCGGGCACACATAATCGTCCACGGAACTTCAAGATCCCATCCTCAGATACTTGGAAGTCCGGTTTTCTCTTAGTAACACCCATCTCCAGAATCTTATGAATTTCTTGGTTCATAGATTGTAAAACCTTAATCTTAGTCTGAATTTCTAGTTCAATCCTTAGTGTGGCTAGCAGACTCGAGACTTGACTTACTTCAAACCTAAATTCCGAGTCTCGCACTTTTTCCAACAAGGTCTATTCCTCGACCATCAAGTGTGCAATGCTTGACTTCCTACTCAATGTGTCCACTACTTGGTTAGCCTTTCCGGGGTGATACAAGATATCACAATCATAATCTTTCAGCAATTCCATCCAATGACGTTGCCTCGTATTTAACTCTTTTTAAGAAAACAGATACTTGAGGCTCTGATGATCTGTATAGATCTAAAATTTCTCTCCGCACAAATAATGTCGTCAAATCTTAAGGGCAAACACTATTGCGGCCAATTCTAAATCATGCATCGGGTAGTTCAACTCATGCGGTCTTAACTGTCTTGATGTGTAGGCCACTACTAGTCCGTTTTGCATGAGTACACACTCCAATCCTTTTAACGACGTGCCGCTATAAATATCATATCCTTCGGGCCCTGATGGAATAGTCAACACTGGTGCCGTTGTCAATCTATACTTTAATTCTTGAAAACTCATTTCACATTTATCGGTTTATTCAAACCTTGTTTCCTTTTTCAATAAATGTGTCAACGGTGTTGCTATTGCTGAGAACCCTTCTAAGAAACGTCAGTAATATCCTGCCAAACCCAAAAAGTTTCGAACCTCTGTTATCGTCATTGGTCTTGGCCACTTCATTACAGCTTCAATCTTTGCTAGATCTACTGAGATTCCTTCCCTAGAGATCACGTGTCCAAGAAATGCAACTCGATTAAGCCAAAACTCGCACTTGCTAAACTTAGCATATAATGCGTGTTCTCTTAGAGTTCGTAGAACTTTACTTAAATGTATCTTATGCTCTTCCGGGCTCTTCAAGTACACCAATATGTCGTTTATGAAAACTATCACAAATTGTCGTCTATTAAACACTCGATTCATCAAATCCATAAAGGCAGCATGGGCATTTGTCAACTCAAACGGCATTACTGTAGACTCATAATGTCTATATCTCGTCCTGAATGTCGTTTTCGGTATGTCCTCCTTCCTAGTCCTTAATTGATGATATCCCGTCCTTAAATCAATCTTAGAAAATACTGAAGCCCCTTGTAACTGATCAAACAAGTCATCTATCCTTGGCAAGGGATATTTATTCTTAACCGTCACTTGATTCAACTGCCGATAATCAATACATAATTTTAGTGACCCATCCTTTTTCCTCACAAATAAGACTAGCGCTCCCTATAGAGACGCACTTGGATGAACGAAACCTTTGTCCAACAATTCTTGCATTTGCACCTTTAACTCCTTTAACTCTGACAACGACATTCTACAATGTGCCTTCAAGATTGGCTCAGTTCCAGGGGTCAACTCGGTTATAAACTCTACTTCTCTTTCAAGTGGCAATCCCAGCTATTCCTGAGGAAAGACATCAGGAAAATTGCACGCCACGACTATGTCCTCTAACCTTGATACCTCAATTGTGGAATCAACTACTGCCGCTAAATATCCTTCGCACCCTTCGTCCAACAACTTAGTTACTTCTAGCGACGAAATCCAAAGGATTGAGGTTCTTCCTCGATTCCCTACAAACTCGAATCTAGGATGTCCAACCAGATTAAATTGGATCACCCTGCTACTAGAATCCATAACAGCCCTCTATTTAACTAACCAATCCATACCCACGATCACATCAAAGTCAAACATCACTAAAACCGCTAGATCTATCCTTTCCTTCATATCACCAATCACAATTTTGCAATCCGGGCACTCTAATGAGACTAGCACCTTATCATTTATTGGGGTGCTAACATACAACACAACATCAAGCAATTGCGGTTCCATACCAGTTAATTTAACAAATTGTTTTGACACAAACGAATGTGACGCCTCCGGATTGAATAAAGCATATGCAACATGATCATAGAGAGAAACCATACCTGTGACCACGCTTGACGCATTCTCAATCTCTCTCCTTGTCATAGCGTACACTCGTCCTTAGGCTAGTGGCCTATTTTGATTAGCCGGCGGAGCAGCTCTAATTTGGTTTCCATTCTGGGGTGGCAGCAATGTAGGCGACCTATTTTGCCTGAGGTTAGGGCAAGTCCATATCTGATGACCAAACCCGCCACATCCGAAACAGGCTCCGCCCCTGTTCGGACAAGGTCCATTTCCATGTTTTTCTCCACACATCCGACATGGACCATTCTGAAAGCGGTTCGGTTTCCCGATATTCCTTCTAAAAGAAGGGACAAAATGTCGATTACTCGTCATTGGCTTTTTTCCAAGGTGGCGATTATCCCTACCTAGGGCAAATCTTGATCCAGAAGCGGCAGCCCTATCCATGAAGTCACGTTCAATCGGTTGGGCCCGATCATAGATCTCGTTATAATCCCTCAAATTTAGTGAAATCATTTAGCTACAAAGGTCCGGCTTCAAACCTTCCTGAAACCTCTAAGCCTTGTCCAACGGGTCTTTCACCATCCTTTGGGCAAACTTAGATAACCGAGTGAATTCAGCTTCATACTGATCCACTGTCCTCTGTCCCTGGCGAAGCCTTATAAACTCAGCTAGCTTCTGTTCCCGAGCACTCTCAAAAAAATACTTACCATTGAAAACTTCCACAAATATCGTCCAAGTCTGGGCAACACCAGCTGGGAACACCCGTCTTCTGGTGGCTTTCCACCAATCACTTGCATTTCTTTGGAGTTGGTACACTACCAAGGTCACTTTCTCTTCCTCGGTGCACCTTAATACATCAAAGGCCTTTTCTAACTCCTCTACCTAAAACGATGCAACCTCAAAGTCACCCTAACCATCAAACTTAAGGGACTTTAATTTCAAAAACTGCTCAACTAGCTGATGCATTTGCCTATTCACATTCACTTTAATTGGCGACGACGGTTACCGCAGCCTCAATAGCTTGGGCAATAGTGACAGCTCGTTCTTGAGTCTGCCATCTTATCAAATTATCATTTTCTTCTAGGGTCCTCAAGACCGCATCCATTCTCGGATCTCCTGCTGGTTGGGCTTGTGAACTCGATGGGCCTCTTATTCCTCTACCTCTCAAACTCATCTTCCCGATTTTCTATCACTTCCCTACCTGTTATAATTCTACTCAGGAATTAGAAACCTAAGCCAACTATACCAGTCTAGTCCCAGGCAATGAATTAAAACAATGATTCACTTAGCAGGCAATCAATCACAATAGCACAAGATCACAGTTAATAAGGTTTGTGCACTTACCTCAGGTCCAGACGCACCTGCATTCCAATAGTTATAACACTCAATTCACTCAGTAATCACAACAAACAGTCTGGAGGTACGTGTATCTCATCTAACACCTATGACTTGCTAAGGTCTCCCTAGATGACTACCCCAAGGTCTCTGCTCCTTATCACTCGAGGCTCTGACCAACTTAGATCGAGCTATCCTTGTTCTGATACCAAATCAATGGTGATGTCACGCCCCGAACCTTATTGAGCTCGTGACATACCCCTTTGGTGGAATATCGTGACGTCCCAGGATGTCGTCGACCCCACACATCAAAAACAAAGCACTAGCGAAAGCAACAAATACCCAGACAAAACATAGAAATGGGGGATAATAGGGAGAATAGGCATTCATTACTGATTCAAACTTATACAATACATGCAAATAACAAACTTAATGTATAAACATTCCGACCTTCAGAAGTCTACACCACTGATATCAAAAGGACCAGTAGTCTGGGTATTCCCTATTTCCAAAAAGGGACACTTCAAAAAGTTTTATCTAACTCTTAAACTAACCCTTACGCCTTTTTAATGGCGTCCACTTGGAGTCGGTCTCTACAGATTCCGAATCTGGTTCCCCCTGAGCCACCTGCTCCTCTGAAGACTCCGAATTCGCCTCGATTACAATCGGATTATCTTCGTTTCCCGACTCTAACTGAACCTTAAATCAATCCTTTGCTTTAGACTCATGTACAATTGAACTCTTAAAAAGACAAAAACGTAGATCTTAATAGAATGAAACACTTGAATATGATAGATCACACTGTTAAGATTCAAGTATTGCTATCACTCATGTACAATTGAACTCTCACACGAACGCTACAGTAAAGATCTTAATAGAACGAAACAATATCAGCTAAGAACGTAGATCTTCTCTTATATAGAAGCATCTTCAATCTTCCTATTGGAGATGTCTCAAAGAAGCAAGAAACCATTAGAAGTTCGTTGGTTCTGCTGTCCAAAGACAGAACTGTCGATACAGTTCTTTATCCTAAACATTTGCTTGCTATCCCGAAATAGGTCTTGCTACTGTTATCCCATTGCCAATGACTTTGACAATTTTGACAAAAGCCTGTTTTCCAGTTTTCTATTGACTTCCAGTTCTTCTACTACACATATCCAATTGATAACGGCTATATTGATGAACCAACAAACACTTTCAAATGGTTATCGTTCTAACATTATGAATATCATGATATCTTAGCATTGACATAAACATCATCATCAGTTGATCTTTAAGTCTGCAGGTGTTGTTTATGAACAAAATAAACTCGTGATCTTTTCCTTCCGATATATCACTTCTGTCCTTTATACCATGTCATGAACAACTACAAATATCATAGTAAACATTATACTTATGATAGTTTTGGGATCATCAAAATTCTTTGAGATGTTTCTCTAACAATCTCTCCTTTTTTTTATGAAGACAAAACTATCCCACAGATGTGATAGTTGATAATTGATGAAGTTGGAGTAAACGTAAAAGATTTGCTTACGTGATAATTTTTAAAACATGTCACACTTTGCAAATATCAGGATCTCCATAAGATTTATTAAAGAATTACAAGATAAATTCTAGATGATCTTTCGTAACAAGAGTGAACTACTTTAGATCTTCTAGAGATGAAATCTTATGATATCTCACAAAAGATGATGGATCAGATAACCGATAAATCATCAAAAGACATGCTTTAAGAGACAACATGTTATCAGAAGATATCAGCTACTAACAACACATTGGTCCCCTATCTCGATGCCATTACTTCATGTATCCATATCTCACATAATCACATCATGTCTCTCCTCCTTTTTGTCATCAGCAAAAAGATAAGCATGAATAAAAGCAATGGACAATGTGTAGAAAAGGATAATTTCATTAAGGACATAAGCAAGTGAGTACATCAACCATCAGCAAGAAAACAGAGGCACAGAGGAGATAATATCGATTAAGAGGTGCAAGTGCGTTTTCTTTACTAGGAGGAGTGAGATAGGAGGTTCAGGTTCCTCTGGGATAGGGCTAAGAGGATTGTAACATTCCAAGTTCTGGATAGACCGCTCAAGTGTCACTAGATATCGAGAAATATAAAATATGGAAGTTTTGATTTCCGAACATTAGCTTGGAGTTGAGCGAGGGTGACAGTAGGAGAAGTAGATGTTTCCACGGGTAATGATGATCTCTCGGGTCGAGAGGGTCGAATGGATCATCTCTGCACTGGTGCCTTGCCTTTCTTCTTCCTTTCAACTTCAGCTTGTTCTGCCAATTTTTTCCTTAGAACGGCGTTTGCTTGGTCATCATCTTCCAAGCCTATGGGGATCACCTCATCCTTCTAATTTACCAATCCATCAGAAGTCATTCTTAGCATCATTTTGTTAGTGTTTTCTTCCCAATTTCTATGTTCAGCAAGGTCTGAGGGGTGACATCAGTAAAGTTGATTCCTTTGTGCCGAAAGATTCAAGTGATAAGTTCACCGTAAGGAAGCTTGCCAACCTTTCTACTTCCAGTTTGATACACGTGAATAAAAAATATGTGCGAGAGGGAGAAACGAAATTTGGTGAGAATGCCCAAATGACTTTTACCTCATAACGAGATATGTCATTCATCAAAGATAATTTTGGACGAATGCAGAGGATCAAAATCTTTTGGATGAAATTCACTTGGAGAGGTAGAGGCCTGAGGGAACAATTTCTTTAAAACCTTGAGTGAGATTTGAGATTTCTTTATCTGGTCCAATAGGGGATTCTTTCAAAGAACATTGTACTCGGTTTTAGATAATCTTATCCAATTCATTTGCAGTGACAGTAAAATTTTTCTTTTCAAAGGTGAAGACAAACGAATCGTGACTTGGAAAGTGAAGATTTAAATAAAACAGCGCCACGAGAACAAGATGAACTTTATCTTTCACGGGGCAGAAAAATTTAGCTTGAGATCTTCGAAGAGTTCAAATATGAAAAAACCGTGAGCTCTGAGGTAGTCAAAATCAACATAGCGATGATGGATAGGACCACATTTGTCAAAAGACAAAAATGCTTGCTCATGATCTCTGCTTAAAAACATTTGAGAATCGAAAGAAGGATCAAATTCAAAACTTTCAGTAGGCTCAAAGTTTTAGAATATCTGGTCGGGGTCATCTTCTTGACGCTTGTCACCAAATAATTCCTCAGTTTCAGTCCGGGGTTTGCTTGCTCAGTTATAGCCTCTGGTTGCTCAGTGGTTGGGGGACTTCTGGCATTGCCGGTTTATGGTTGGTGTAACTACTTCGGTTGAAGATGGCAGAGCCGTGCTGGCTATTGCCAATTTTCCTTGTTCTCCGACTGGTTGAGACGTTGGAATACTTTGGCTTTGAGTTATCTCAGTCAATTCCTTCGGTAGTTGTGTCAAGTCTATCTCTAATGATCCTTTTGGTGTTCTTGAGAGATCTATAGAGAGACAAGACGATTTTTTAGAGGGTTTATGGGGAGCACGAGTCTTGGGAGCCATCTTGAGAGAGAAATGAAGAGATTTGTGTGGAGAGAAGATGGGAATGGTGAATGTAAGGAGTGAAGAGTGGTTGAATATAAGAAGAGAGAACATGAGTGGATGAGATGAGTGGTTTTCGTGAGAAATGACGAGCACTATCTCCTTATAAATAAGAGCAATTTAGCCACGTTCATAAGGTTGCCTGTTACTCATTGTAACGATAACTTTCTTATTCAATTTTTCTCGCTTATATTGTGAGAAACGACATGAGCACCAACTCCCTCTTACTTCTTCTTCCTATATTTGGAGGACACTTTTAAGACTCAGTAGGAATAGTTCCGCATTGCCACACTTGATCCTTCTTATCACGACTCCTCATAAGTTAAGTTCTTCCTTAACTTTAATGGAGTAAAATCCAGCATATGTTCAGGATTTTTGCAATAATGATACATGAAACATATTGTTTACACCAGATAGAACTAGTAGTGAAGCTAGTTTATAAGCAATTTCACCAATCTTCACAAAAATCAAGAATGGTTCCACATATCTTGGACTCAACTTGCAAAGTGCTGAATCTGATGACGTCCTTCATAAGAGAAGTTTTAAGGAATAGGTGATCCCCCACACTAAATTTCTTTGCAAATAGGTCATGCTAATCCTCTCCATGTCATTCTAATTTTATCAGATGTCTCCTTTGGTCCTTGGCATCTGAATGGATCGTTACTGGAGAGATTTCCCATTAGTCGTGTATTATTCTGGACTTTCCTAGCAATCTAGCTGATGTTATTGAAAATGATAATTGGAGCTGGCTTGCTGCAAGATCAGAAGATTTGCTCGACATAAGATGCATTATGTAGTGTGGTGCATCCCAATTCTGGATAGTCTGATCAGGTCCAATGGAGGGTGTTGACACCTAAGTTTTCACATTAAAGATCAATCATGCATTCCAAAAAAGTTATAGATCAATTTGCGGTCAATGACTGGATTCGTTCCCTGAGCATAAACATCAACCTTGCATAGTCATGCATTCAAATTTCTTTCTACTTTCCTCTGTTTTTGGCATCTAAAGACATTTTAGTGATCTCAGACCATATAACATTCCTGAACAAATTGCACCAGTGCAATAACTATGCCTTGAGAAGGATAATTGCAGTTGAAAATGGAAGCAGCACTCAGCTCGTAAGGTTCTTTTGCAGCCTGTTTACTGGTGTTAAGTTGCAAACTGATAATCAGTTGCAGGTGTAGAATGCACCAGTGCACAAACTACAATAAGACTCGGGTCTGGGAAATCGAAGGTGGTTAAAAGAGGCCAAAAGAAAGGTAAATGAAAGGTTTATTTTTCGTATCATATATTCCTGGGGCAATGTAAACTGTCATTGGTCATTGGCAATTTGACGGTAAAACAGGCGTCTAACAACTTGTAGTGGTGCACCTTAATCACTCCAAACTTAGAGAATGAGGTAATGATCCGTTAGTTAAGCACCTTTTGGTTAAATTTATCGATCTTTTTGAGAAAACTAACGGAGTATATGAGCTCCCCCTTATAATTTAGAGCAATGTTTGAAAGATGATGAGGTAATTTCTTTTCCGGGAAGCTACTTCAAAACAGAATGAAATATGCTGGTGAGGGCGGCTTGCGGCTGCGACGGCGAGGCCTCGTCTAGATTTGGCAAGGCTGAGGTTGGCCTCACCTTGGCTGGGCGAGGCTCGGCCGCACCTAGATCTGGCGAGGCCAACCTTGCCGTCACTATCGGCGAGGGCGGCGGCAGGGCCGTGACACCCTTGCCGGCACGGGCCTATGGCCGGCAACCGGTCATGGCCAAGGAAGGGAATTGAAAGAAAGAAAAAAAAAAAGAAAAAAACGAAAGAAATATTAAAAAATTCAAAATATTATTAAGATATTAATAATAAAATAAAATTTTGCGTAGTTACCAAATGCATTTCTATGCTTTTTCTATTTTAATAATAGAAATTTTAGTCAGTTATCAAACGACTTCAAATGCTTAAAAATTATTTCCGAGCATAGAATAAAAAATAATTATTTGTGAGTAAAATCTGTTCTCGAATACAGAATGGTTGCCATGCACAGCCTTAATCATTCGGACAAAATTCATCACCTCTCGGTACCAGCTTCCGTATATATTCTCACCAATTAATTTGAAGAAGCTATATACACGGTGAGTAGCTCAACATGGTCGGTCAATGCGCATCAAGTTATGCGATCATTGTTTCCAGAGCCATCGAACTCTGACTTTCTAGGAGTTATTTTTGATTTTATGTCTCTGAAATCTTTGAACACGTAGATGTTACACCTTTATCCGCTGTTTGAAGAGCATTAAATGCATATGCGCTTGTGTGACTTTGTGCCATACACTTCTAATAATAGTAGCTTGCCTAGAAATTAAGTCCTTTATAGTCAATGCTATTCATTTGAGCCAAGAACATATGAGAAGAAGGGTTTTCTTCCAAAAAAAAGAAAAACAAAAAGCAAAAGCAACAATCCAAAACAACAATTAATCAAGAAATACCTGCAGTCTATCATTGTGGAATCGAAAGTCCTTTGTGACAAAAGCAACGAAGTGTTTTATGCAACGGTGATTTAAAGATTGCACTTTCTCCGCTTTGCGATGCTAAATAAATTTGCAGAGGTGATTTGTTTTTTCTAATCTTTTATCAGGTTTTTACAGAGGTATGATTGTGCAAACTTACTGATTTCCGGGAAGTCGGTGCAGCTCGATAATCAGATCCTCCTCTTATTTGGTGATGTTTCCATGCCTGATGTTAGGCCTCAGATAGTTCATCCACCGAAGCCTACAACTTTTCCCTGTTCTTGCCAAACCTGAGTCATTCACACGCATTGAAGACGAGGGATGATATTATACCCAACAGAACGAGAGACACAGATCAGTACATGGATATTTCATACCAGCAGGTTTGGACATGTGAGTCCAATTCCAAATGCCATATCTCCTGATATAAGCAATGAGCTTCTGATCTTCTTCTGGACTCCAAGTGCCCTTCTTCACTGTTTTATTGCTGTTCTTGTTGGGTCTAAGTGGGTGTCTCACCATTTTTGAGCTAGCTTTTGACTTCTTATCATGCCCCGAACCCCATGAACATGCAACATCCCGCATTGGTCGTTAAGAATGCAATATCTCAGGACTTGTCGTCGACCCAAATGAATCTCTAACGATAAACACAAGTAAATGCAAACTCGAACTCTCCAAATAGCATATAAATAAACGGGATAGTAGAAAGACATTTGATACACATTAACAAACCACTTTTATAAACACATCGTTAAATACAAATATACAATTACAAGCCTTATTAGAGGCCACATACGAGAACCACACACAATAAAAAGGATCGGTGGTTGGTTAGCCTAGCTTCTCTACCAAGAAGGGGTACTCAAAAAACGGAGGACTAGACCTATCTTCACTCCTTGCGGTACCCTAGGGGCATCCCCGAATCTTCCATATCATCATAGGGCTTGAGATTCGACTTCTCCGAATCGGTATCTAGATCATAACTTCTCCGTCAGGGGGATCAATCTCCATGGGATCCCACTCCATGTCTTCATCGCCGCTATGATGGGGACCATCAAATTCTCGAATCGGACCAGTCACCTCATCCCCATCACAACAGAATCAGGCCAAAAAGGTGTGGGGCCTCCAGTAAGCTAAGCCCTCGTCTACCCAGATCATTATATAATGCCTAACATAAACTTTGACCTCGCCTACTAGGTACTCTGTTTCTAAATGGTCAATATCCATAGGTACCCTAAAACGTCGAGGAGGACTAGTCATGGTTAAGGGTCTGAAATGTTTAAATACAACAATAAAAATAAATCTCAATAAGTAACTACCTAAATCTCGCTTAGGTTAACGCGTATCTTCGAACTATCCAAACATGCAATACTAACGATCAACATGCCATAAACAATCACAAGTGTCCTTACCTCGCCTTGGCACATACATGAGCCTTGCACGTCAGAAAACCACAACATGACAATTGCTCCTTGAGCATGACAATATCATACATGGTATAAATGTGCATAATACGCTTAATAATTTAGACATGCTCAATGTAAATCTCAGGCATAGCATTTCCCAATGCGTATCACACTCATTTGAGTCCAGATTATTAACGGCCCCCCGGGCACAACCGAACCCCCACCGATCTTCCAGTCTAGCCGGGTATCGCCTTGCTACTTCGGGTTACGTTTGGGATCAAACACCCCTCGCAAGCCGGGTACTAGACGACATTCCAAAAAGGAGCATCGATCCGGCCTCTACCGCGATCCGCAATGTCTAGAGCCCTCGTCTACATGGCATCTGAACTCCCCCCGGGCATCATCTAGAACTCCCGCCTAGATAAAACGTGCCATGACCATACGCACACATCATACACTCAATGCCAATTCCTATCTTTGCAATTTAGTCAATATCTATAGTTTATGATGTCACGCCCCGAACCCCCGTCGAGCCCGTGTCATCCCTCCTTTGGTCGAAGAGTGCGATATCCCAGGGTATCGTCGATCTCAATCAAACATCAGAGATTTAAAATCGCAACGGAAACCATGAAACACCCTGACAAATATAACTGGGGAGATTAAGGAGAATATACACTTTCATTCTCATTAACTTGTACCACCACAATATTCACATTTTTACAAACTTTATAAACGAGTGCACACCTTTCCTAAAACCGACAAAATCAAACAGGGTTGACAACCTAGCATTCGTCCTAAAAAATGGTTCTCGACAACAGCTTGGCTTTCTGATCGACACCTTAACCTCTACGCCCCTTACTCGGCGTCCATTCTCCTCGTTTTCCGATTCTGAGCTTTCTCTTTCCGATTGATTCTCTGAGGACTTCGGCTCCGCCTCGATGACAATTGGGTGGTTGATATCGCCCGATTCTGCTAGAACCTCCTCCTGACCATTCTCAGCTAGTATATCCCAAAAATGAATTTCAGATATAAAATCGGGGTCCAGATACTGCTCAAACGGAAGTATGTACTCCGGCTCTTCGGATTCCACAGGGTTGTTCTCAGGCTCAACCACGGGTTCTGCCTCGGGTCCTACGTCCTGATCTGGTTCCTCTTCAAGAATAGGATCTAAATCTATATCCATTGGCTCAGCTTCGACTTGCGATGCCTCGGGTTCGGGTTTGTGTTCGGCTCCGGAAGATCCCTGGCCTGCGGCGGCTGAGTGCAGACCAGATTGAGCCAAACTAACCACTATACTGGTCAATTCTCCATCAATCGGGGGCATGGCGGCCGGGTCCCAATCTCCAACTAGATCGTATGGGACGTTGAAACCTCGGACGGAACCGAACTTATCCCCTTCAGCGTCCTTAAAGTACCAAGCCGTATATACGTTGGTCTCCCACAACGGTAATCCTATCTGTACATATATGGTCGTCGTGTGTCTAATCCATGTCATCCTATCACCCATTGGAAACTCTGCTACTTTGTACTCCGTGTGCACTGGTACTCCAAAATGTACTGGTGGTGGTGGCGGTGGTGGTGGAGGGTTCATGTCTCAGGTCGGGTTTTTGAAAATTGTTGGTTGCTACAACCGTGAGATTACATCTCAGCAAGCACACCCTAAACCCAATTTAGGCTATCATGTACATCCAGACAAACACACAAAACAATCACACACGTGCTAAATCACCACATAGCAGGCATTCCACACACAATCATAAACACGTCATATGCAACACACGCATGTGCAATTCTCATCCTACGTACTCAATCCGTTCTCATCTCCTCTTTCTCAATCCTTGTTAGTAGCCCGCGTTAACGTACTTGCCTCAGGCACACTGCGACCATTCATCATCACACTTCCGGCCCACGTACTCGTTCATGCCTTAGGCCTCGATCATGACCTGAGCATCACACGCCCCAGGCCCGATCCCAAACTCAGCCCGCACCAAATGCGCAAGGCCTACATGATTGGAGCCCGAGCTTATAATGCCTCGGTCCAATCCCGGTTTCACCCGAGCTGATCGTGCCTCAGATCGATTCTTATTCTTGCTTTTTCAAGCTTCAGCCTGTGCCAAATGCAACAGACCTACATGATCGCTGCCCGAGTTTACGATATCCGGCCCGATCCCTTTTTCACACTTTCACACCTTCTCATGGATTTCCGTGCACATGTTTGCACCCATAATCACGCATTCACATCGCAAACGCGCATTCACACACAATTTTGCATTTTTCCGCACTCAAACACTGTCAAATTAATTTCAGCCCTTTACGGGACTTTCATAAAATTCAGAGACGGACCTAATGGTACCATCTACGCGTCAAACAACCAATCACAGCACATCACACAACACATCACAGCCGGTGAACAGTAATTTCCGCACCTCAAATCACAAAATTACACTCCCGGCTCTTCATGACATTTTCTTGCAATTAATTGCAAGTTCCAAAAATCCAACTTGCATCCCGATCCATCAATCACAGCCTCTTGAACAGTAATTCACAGCTTATTTTTCAACCTCTAATTTCCTCCAAAAATTCCAAAATAACTTCCTAAGGCCCGCCATAAGAATCCAATCATATTTTCCACAATTTCACACCCGCATAAATTCAATTTTCCCCAAAAATAATCATCTTTCGATATCTGAAGTCCTAAATCGGGTTTAGAGCATGATTTACTGAGTTCTAGACTGAATCGGCTAGAACGAGAAGCGGCGGCACTTAAACATGGGCGGTGGGGATGGCGGCGAAGCTCGGCAATAGTGATCAGCTTGCGGCGGCGGTTCAGCTCTCCTTGGCTGCGAACCACGGCCTCATGGTGAGAGAGAGGAAGAAAGAGAGAGAGACAGCGAGGTGGGGTGGCTTGAGGGTGGTACGGCGGCGGCAAGGCAGTGGCGTGGAACGACAACGGTGGGCGAGCAGCAGCGCCGGCGATGGAGGCTTCACGGTGGAGAGAGAGAAATCGAGAAAGAGAGAGAGGTGAGCAGTGAGAGATGGAGAGGAAGTGAGGAGAGAGAAGATGAGTCTTAGACTCAAATAGTGCCTATTTGACTAAAATGGCAATTTATCATCATGCCCTTGTCTAATCTTTTTAATCAACGGCCTAGATTTGATCTTATCTTGAAACCGACGGCCGAGATCGAATCTCACCCAAAATATCCAAAGGTAATATTGTAATTTTTCAAAAAATCCAAGAGTAAAATTGTCCAATCAAAATTTTAGACAAAATTACCAAAATGCCCTTTACCCTTAAAGCTTACCCTTTAATAAATCTTAGGGGTATTTTGGTCGCCTTGTCCGTTTCTTGCCCAAATCGAATTTTTCCGAAGCATTTGAGTGCACCAAAAATTCGCACGTGTCCCTTGCAACGTCGTCCTAACGTTCCACCATGATTTCCTAATTTTTCAGTGTCCAAATTGAGCTAAATTCAATAATTAAATTTTATTAAACGTAACTTGAGCGTTTCTTAAGCTAACAGACGGCTTACTGGGAAATTTCGCAGAGTTGACTCATGCCTGATACTGAATTGAGTCACGTGCATGTCCGTTCGGTTCGTGATGACCTCGATTGTCATTAAAATCGCGAAGATCAATCACTTGATCCGAAGGGTACGATCGTTTGATATAGGTTCAGGATTAATCGTCAAGTCATTTCGTGGTCCAGCAGAATCACCCGCGATCCACTACTGTGACAGTGGTGAACTAACCCCTAACTATCTTTGGATCAGCCAACAGTAGCTCAAAATATCACTTTAGCGATTTAATGGTCGAAAATCAATCCATGATCGAATTTTCTTTAGTCGTGCGAATTTAATTCCCTTATTAGCCTTTCCCTAATGGTTAGCATTTCCAGGAATGATCAGTTTCGGGCGAGAATTTACTACGAGCACATTTCATAAAACTCAGTTATTTTATAAATTCCAATTGGTGGAATTTCGAAATGTCACATATAACGTGCAAATCTCGACGAATGAGCATGTCATGGAATGCAATTACATCTGAACTTCAATTACATCACTAGTTAACACATGAATCAAATCAGCCATTAAAGGTCCAAACTCAACCAATAACGTTCCAATTCAACCACGGAATAAGCCACAATCAAACAACCACATTTCAATCAAATTAAACCATTAAACAATCAAACACAATTGGCCATTAACTAAACATGATCAACCAATGCTTAAACCACCTAACATGCCATTTAATCGGTCCTTAATCAACCCACAAGTCAGCCACAAGTCCACCGTAATTCGGTCCACATTCGGTCCTCCCATTTAGCACACAATTCGGTCACTAAGCACACATGATCAACCACTCAATTAAACCACAACTCAACCAAAATTCGGTCACCAAACCAGCCACTAAAACAGACACTAATCAATGCACTGAACAGCCATTAATCCACTCGCAATTTAGCCACTAAGCGATCAACTAATCGGTCCACAAACCACATCCATATCAGCCCCTAAACAGCCCTAAATCAACCCCTAAACATGTCGATTAGTTATCCATTGTCCTAATCAAGGTTTAGGGAGTTACTTACCCTTAAGCCTAAGCAAGAAACCCAAGCAAGGCAGCTGCAACAATAGCAACGACGAGCAGCAGCTGTTCCAACAACCATGGCGGTGAATGGCGGAGAGCGGTGATGGCTAGTGATGATGGGGAGATAGTGATGGTCATGGTGTGGTGGCGAGGTGGCGCTGTGGTGGCGGTAACCGGACAAGAGAGAGTGAACTGTGAGAGTGGCGAGCGGTGACTGACAAACGGGAGCTGGCCTACAGAGATAGGCAGCTTGGTGGCGTGGATAGCTAGTCACGGTGGCTGGTGGCTGAGCAAGTCATGGTTGAGGGTGAGGGAATGGCAGACGAGCAAAGAGGAAGCTAGGTGGTGGCGGCGAGCAACATGGCCGCGACTGGACGACAGCGACGGTGCTCCTCTGGCGGCTGGACAGTAACAACGTGGCTGTTGATGATAGTCACAGCTAAGATGGTAGTGGTGGTGGTCAGCCGAAGACTCAAGAGGGAAGGAGAGAGTGAGGGAGTGGTCTTGATCCAAGAGAGAGAGAGAGAGAGAGAGAGAGAGAGAGAGAGAGAGAAGAGTGTCTAGTAAATGCCATAAAGTAAAACCCCACTACCTATCCTACTCACAACCAAGAGCTAGGATTCTATCTTGCTCACCACTCCAAGATCAAAGGATCATCAGTTTATCTCCTAACTTAATTATCCAAAATAAATAATGGCAAGTAAATAAATGAACAAGGAGAGGAGGGGCAAATTGGTCCATGTAGTTCGGCCAAGAGGGAAATGCCATAAAGTCCAAATCAACCTTCAATGCAACAAATGAATTCAGAATATCTCAGGGGTAAAATGGTCTTTTCTAACACTCGGTCCGAATTCCGCTTTTCTAATAATTCCGAGCCAACCAATAAATTACCAAGTTTAATGAGACGGCATCCAATAAATTAGTCATGGAACCTTGAAAGTTTGATAGCCAATTTCGGACTCTAATTCATGGCTAAAACCAATCAATCGCGACTTTAGTGTATCTCAAATTAACGGGCAGTTTTTAGGAGTTATGCATATCGACACGTGATTGATCAAATTATCAAACCACATTTAAGTTTACTCAAGCCATAGTGATCTCGGTTGTGATGTAATTGTGAGGATCAATCACTAGTTCCGATGGACATAATCGTTCGGAATAGGTTTAGGATCATTTGAAATTCGTACAATGGCCAAGCGGAATCACCCGCGATCCAATCGTATAACATTGGCGAATCATTCCCTAATCATCCTTGGATCGGTTTATAATAGGCCAAAACATCATCTCGTCAATTCTTATGATCGAAATATCAATCCATGGTCAAGTTCTTGAGTCCACATACTTGATCCCTAGCTAGCTATTCCCTAACGGTTAGTTTTTTCAAGAGTGATCAATTCCAAGTGAGATTTAACTAAAAGTACATTGAAGATGTATTCATTTTATAAATCCCGAAAATGGGTTGAATTTCAGATTGTCACAACTTTTCTTCCTTACAAAAATTTTGTCCTCGAAATTTATAACATACCAAACTACTCAAACAAACAGGAGTGCTGATGCCTCATGATTTCTTCACCCTTCTATGTAGCTTCTTCCATTTCGTGATGCTGCCATACAACTTTAACCATCGGGATTGTCCTATTCTGCAAAACTTGTTCTTTTCTATCCTCTATCCGAATGGGTCTCTCCATGTGTGACATATTGTCACTCACGTCTATTTCTTCATAATTCAGCACGTGTTTTGGATTCGGTTCGTGCTTCCTCAACATGGACACATGGAAGACGTTGAGAACTTGAGAAAAATTTGGCGGCAAGGCGAGTCGATAGGCCAGAGTTCCGATTCTTTCCAATACCTAAAACAGATCTACGTATCTTGGGCTCAACTTTCCTTTCTTGCCAAATTGAGACGTTCCTCGCATTGGTGACACCTTGAGGAAAACATGATCTTTCACTTGAAATTCCAAAGGCCTACGTCTCCAATCCGCATAACTTTTCTAGCATCTCTGAACGGTCTCAAGCCTTTCTCAAATGATCTTAATCACCTCGACTAACTGTTGTATCAACTCTGGCACCGTTATGCTCCGTTCCCTAACTTCATCCCAGCACATTGGAGTTTTGCAAGTTCTGCCATAAAGTGCTTCAAACGGTGCCATTTTGATACTCTGCTGATAACTATTATTGTAGGCAAATTCAACCAAGTGCAACTATTCTTCCCATCCTCCTGTCTATCACGTAAGCTCGTAACATGTCCTCGAGTGTCAAAATCGTCTTTTCCGACTGACCATTAGTCTGCAGATGATAGGCCGTGCTATATTGCAACTTCATCTCCATAGTCGTCTAAAGACTTTTCCAAAAGGTTGCGGTAAACTTAGGGTCTCTGTCCAATGTGATCGTAATTGGTACTCCATGAAGACGAATTATTTGTTGAATATATAGCTCAACGTACCTGTCCATTGTGAATTGCTTTCATACTGCCAGAAAATGTGTTGACTTAGTCAATTCGTCGATGATAACCCAAATTGAATCATAGCCCCTCTAGCTCTTTCGTAAACCCATAGTGAAATCCATCATGATATGCTCTCCATTTCCACTCTGGGATTTTCAGGGGCGTAATAGCCTACTTGGCTTACAATGTTGCGCCTTCACTTGTTGGCATGTTAGGCACTTGGTTAGGTGTTTGGCCATATTCACTTTCATTCCATTCCACTTGTAATGTTGACGTAAGTTCTGATATATCTTGGTGCTGCTCGGATGAATGCTGTAGTTACTGCAATGAGCTTATGCCAAGATTTCCTCCTTAAGTTTTGCGTCATTGGGCATGCACAGTCGTCCATGAAACTTTAAGATCCTGTTCTCAAATACTTAAAAGTCTGGTTTTCTCTTAATTACATCTATTCTTAGAATCTTTTGAATCTCAGAGTGTGTAAATTGCAATGCCTTAATCCTTACTTGAATCTCCGGCTCAATCCTTAAGGTAGCCAACAAACTTGTGAGGTGACCTATCTCAAACTTGAATTTCGAATCTCGCACTCCTTCAGGTAGAATTCACTCTTTAACCATCATTTGCGCGATGCTCGACTTCTGACAAAGTGCATCCGCTACCTTATTAGCCATCTCAGGGTGGTACGGAATGTCGCAGTCATAATCCTTGAGATGTTCCATCCATCGTCGTTGCCTCATGTTCAACTACTTTTGGGAAAACAATTACTTCAAACTTTGATGGTCTGTTTAGATCTGAAATTTTTCTCCGCACAAGTAGTGCCTCCAAATCTTTAGTGCAAAGATGATAGCCGCTAATTCCAAGTCATGCGTTTGGTAGTTTAGATCATGAGGCCTTAATTGTGGCAATGCGTATGCAACCACTCTTTCATGTTGCATTCAAACACATCCTAATCCCTTTAGCGACACATCACTGTAGATTTCATATCCTTCGGGACCTGAAGGTATCGTTAACATAGGGGCAATAGTCAACTTGTACTTGAGCTTTTGGAAACTCCATTTGTACTTGTCCGTCCATTCAAGCCTTGTGTCTTTCTTTAGTAGACGAGTCAAAGGAGTGGTTATCGCGAAGAACCTTTCCATGAATTGTCTATAATAACCCGTAAGTCCTAGGAAGCTCCGAACTTCCGTCACCATCGTAGGTTTTAGCCAATTCATGACTGTTTCGATCTTCACCGGATCCACTGAGATTCCATCTCCAGAGATCACATTTCCAAAAAATGCCACACGATTCAGTCAGAACTCGCACTTACTAAACTTGGCATAGAGTGTGTGCTCTCTTAGAGTTTGCAAAACCATCCTTAAATGTCGCTCATGATCCTCATGGCTCTTCGAATATACCAATATATCGTCGATGAACACAATGATGAACCGATCCAAGAACTCTTTGAATACCCGACTCATTAAATCCATAAAAGTGGCTGGGGCATTAGGCAATCCAAACGGCATGACAGTAAACTCATAATGTCCATATCTTGTACGAAATGCCATCTTTGGTATGTTCTCCTTCTTGATCCTTAAATGATGGTAGCTTGTTCTTAAGTCTATCTTGGAGAATACCGATGCCCTTTGCAGTTGATCGAACAAGTCATCTATTCTTGGTAATGGATACTTGTTTTTTACAGTTACTTCGTTCAATTGCCGATAATCAATGCATAAATTCAATAACCCATCCTTCTTTCTCAAGAACAACACTGGTGCTCTTTACGGTGATGCACTCGAATGAATGAGTCCCTATCTAGTAGCTCTTGCATTTGAACCTTTAACTCCTTCAACTCGGACAATGCCATTTTGTAGGGCACTCTAGAAATCGGCTCTGTCCCAGAAGCCAATTCAATTACAAATTCTACTTCTTTTTCAGGTGGAAATCCCGGCAATTCCTGAGGAAAGATATTAGGGAAATTGCACACTTCGACTATGTCCTCTAGTCTCGGTCCCTTAATCGACAAGTCCACCACAGTTGCTAAGTAACCTGAGCACCATTCATGTAATAACTTAGTCACTTTTAGCGACAAAATCCAAGGGATCGAGGTTCCTCCTTAGTTTCCCATAAACTCATATTTAGGATGACCAATCTGAATAAATTGGTTCACCTTGTACTACAGTCCATCTTAGCTTTTTGCTTCACTAGCCAATCCATCCCAACTATAACATCGAAATCATTCATAGCCAAAACTGCCAAGTCTATCAATTCCTCCCTGCCACAAATAACTATTTTACAATCCGAACATCCTAACAAAATTAGCACTTTATCCACTAAAGGGATGACAACGCATCAATTTACTTCGAATGGTTTCGGTTTAATTCCAGTCAGCTCAACAAATTGTTCCAACACAAATGAATGCAAAGCCCCCGGATAAAATAAGACATAAGCAGCATGATCATATAGAGAGACCGTACATATGATCACGCCAAGCGCATCCTCCGCCTCTTTGTAAGCCATACCATAAATCATTCCTTGTGTTAGCGGTCGGTTCTGATTATTTTATGGAATGGCTCCAGTTTGATTTCCTACTCAGGGTGGTTGCAGTTGCATTGGCAGCCTAGCTTGACGGCTTGGACAATCTTTCACTCGATGACCATGTTAGCAACATCCATAACACCCTCAATTTCTACCCGGGCAAGGACTATTCCCGTGCCTCCTTCCATAATATCGACATGTGTGGTTATAGTAGTAGTTCGGCTTCCCAAAGTTTTTCCGAATTGAAGGGACAAATCGCCTATTCCTAATCATAGGCTTCTTTCCAAAGTTACAATTATCCCTAGTTAGTGCATACTGCGATCCAAATGTGGCAGGCTTCTTAGTCATATCCCATTCAACCATTTGAGCCCGCTCGTAAAGTTCATTGTAATCCTTCAGGTTCAGGAGTATCAACTGACTGCAGAGTTCCGGCTTCAAACCATCCCGAAACCTCCTTGCCCTATCCACAGGGTTCTTAACCATCCTTGGTGCGAACTTAGACAACCTTGCAAACTCTGCCTCGTAATGATCCATGATCAACTGATTTTGGCGAAGTCATAGAAATTTTGTCATTTTCTGCTTTTGTACACTCTCTGAGAAGTACTTCCCATTAAAGGCTTCAACAAAGGCATCTCAGTTCGGAACCGTGCCTTCCGGAAAGATTCTACCTCTGGTGGCCTTCCACCAATCATTTGCATTACCTTGGAGTTGATACACTACCAGTACCACTTTATCCTCCTCTATGTACCTCAGGAGTTCGAAAGCCTTCTCTAACTCCTCAACCCAAGGGTGGCAGCCTTGGGATCACCCTTTCCATCAAACTTGGGTGGCTTAAGTTTTAGGAACTGCTCTACTAACTGGTGTGCTTGGTGATCCCCAACTTTAATCCCCTGATTAGCATTTGCCCCATTAACGGTGGCAACAAAAGCCTCAGCAGCAGCAGCAATAGCGGCAGCTTGTTCCTAAGCCTGCCTTCCCATCAAGTTACCAATTTCTTCCAAAGCTCTTAAAACTCCATCTACTCTCGAATCCTCCACAGCTCTTGCTTGGGAACTAGATTGGCCTCTTGTCTCCATTCCTCGGTTGCTCATCCTCACAGGGTTCTCACAACACACCTAAACCTACTATAATTCCGTCCAGAAATCAAAGACCTAAGCCATCTGCTCAAGTCTAAAAATTCTAAGTAGGGAATCACAACAACAATCACAAAAATAGAAAACCACTAAATAAGCATCATAAGCACAAAATGAACATAGCTCTGCTCTTATCTCATCTCCTTGTAGCACTTGCAATCAAGGCTAATAAAATAAATGGTTAATACCACAAAAAACCCTAAACTTGTACACCTATGACAAATTTATCCCGAACTAATGTTTTGACTATCAAAAATCCCAAACTGGTACACCTATGATAAATTTACCACAAACTAATTATTTGACCACAAAAAATCCCAAATTGGTATATTTGTGATAAATTTACCGTCTGTTAGTGTTCGTTAAATTGGATTAATATCATGAAAAATCATAAATTGGTAAATTTGTGACAAATAGAGGGGTAAAATCCCAAACTGGTATACCCATCAACTACCACTTGTTATCAAACTTAGCAATTTGATAGTAAAATTTAAATGAAATCAACGGAGGGTAAATTTATCATAAGTGTACCAGTTTGGGGTTTTTAATGGTTAAAAAATTAGTTCGGGGTAAAATTATCACAAGTGTACCAGTGTGGGGTTTTTTGTGGTAAAAAAAATAGTTCGGGGTAAATTTGTCACGGATGTACCAATTTGGGGTTTTTGATGGTCAAAAAAATAGTTTAGGGTAAATTTGTCATAAATGTACCAGTTTGTGGTTTTTCGTAATATAAACCCTAAAGTAAAAAACATCTAGCAATCACAAGCAACCAATTGTTAGATAAGCATTAAACACTCGTAAAATGCAATCTCAAGTGCACCAATCATAAGTGCATGGTCACAGAGCATGCATAACGCGAAGTAAACGTGCGATCCACGAAGGTCTTCTTAACTAACTATCTCAAAGGTCATCGCTCTTTCTCATTCCAGGTCTCGACCAAATTTGGATCGAGCTGACTTTGCTCTAATACCAATTAAACGAGAATGTCACATCCTGAACCCCATGAACACGCAACATCTTGTATTGATCGTTAAGAGTATGACATCCTAGGACTTGTCGCCAACCCAATGAATCTCTAACGATAAACACAAGTAGAAGCAAACTCGAACTCCCCAACATCATACAAATAAATGGGATAATAGAAAGACATTTGATATACATCAACAAACCACTTTTATAAACACATCGTTAAATAAAATATACAATTACAAGCCTTACTAGATGCCACTATACGAGAACCACACACAACAAAAAAGATCGATGGTTGGTTAGCCTAGCTTCTCTACCAAGAAGGGGTACTCAAAAAACGGAGGACAAGACCTATCTTTACTCCTCACGGTACCCTGGCGGCGTCCCCGAATCTTCCATATCGTCATAGGGCTCGGGATCCGACTTCTCCAAAATAGTATCCGGATCAATAACTTCTCCGTCAAAGGGATCAATCTCCATGGGATCCCACTCCATGTCTTCATTGCTACCATGATGGGGACCATCAAATCCTCGGATCAAACCAGTCACCTCATCCCCTTCATGATAGAACCAAGCCAAAAGGTGTAAGGCCTCTAGTAAGCTAAGCCCTCGTCTAACCATATTATTGTATAATGCCTAATATAAACCTTGTCATCTCCTACCGGGTACTCTATTTCTAAATGGTCCATATCCATGGGTACCCCAAAAAGTCGCGGATGACTAGTCATGGTCGGGGGTATGAAATGTTTAAATATAATAATGAGAATAAATCTCAATAAGTAATTACCTAAGCCTCGCTTAGGTTAATGCATACCTTCGGATTATCCAAACATGCAATACTAACAATCAATATGCCATAAACAATCACAGGCGCCCTTACCTCGCCTTGGCACATACATGTGCCTTACACGTTAGAAAACCGCCACAACATGACAATTGCTTCTCAAGCACGACAGTATCATGCATGGTGTAAATGTGCATAATACGCTTAATAATCTAGACATGCTCAATGTAAATCTCAGACCTAGCATTTCCCAATACGTATTGCACTCATTTAAGTTCAGATTATTAATGGCCCCTTGGGTACAACCGAACCCCCACCAGTCTTCTGGTCTAACTGAGCATCGCCCCGCTACTTGGGGCGCGGCAATGTCTGGGATCGAACACCCCTGACAAATCGGGTACCAAATAGCATTCCAAAAAAAAGCATCAATCCGGCCTCCACCGCGATTGGCAACGTCTAGAACCCCCGCCTAAATGGCATCTGAACTCTCGCCAAGCATCGTTTAGAACTTCCGCCTAGACAAAACGTGCCATGACTATACGCACACATTGTACACTCAATGCCAATTCCTATCTTTGCAATTTAGCCAATGTCTAAAGTTTATGACATGCAAATCTTGACAAATGAACATGTCATGGAAAGTAATTACATCCGAACGTCAATTGCATCACCAGTTAACACATGAATCAAATCTGCCATTAAAGGTCCAAATTCAACCACTAACGTTCCAATTCAGTCACAGAATAAACCACAATCAAACAATCACATTTTAATCAAATTAAACCATTAAACAATCAAACACAATCGGCCATTAACTAAACAAGATCAACCAATGCTTAAACCACCTAAAATGCCATTTAATCAGTCCCCAATCAGCCCACGAGTTAGCCACAAGTCCACCCTAATTCAGTCCACATTTGGTCCTCCCATTTAGCACACAATTCGGTCACCAAGCATACATGATCAACCGCTCAATTAAACCACAACTCAGTCACAATTCGGTCATCAAACCAGCCACTAATCAATGCATTAAACAGCCATTAAGCCACCCGCAATTTACCCACTAAGTGATCAACTAATCAGTCCACAAACCACATTCATATCAGCCCTTAAGCAGCCCTAAATCAGCCTCTAAACATGTCAATTAGTTACCCATTGTCTTAATCAAAGTTTAGGGAGTTACTTACCCTTAAGCCTAAGCAAGAAACCCAAGCAAGGTAGCTGCAACAACAGTCACGGCGAGTAGCAGCTGTTCTAGCAACCATGGCGGCGAACAGTGGCAACAGCGGCTCACGGCCCAGGGGCGGTGATGGCTAGTGATGACGGGAAGATGGTGATGGTCACAGTGTGGTGGCAAGGTGCTAATGTGGTGGCGGTGATTGGACAAGAGAGAGTGAACCGTGAGGGTGGCGGGCGATGACTGGTGAACGGGAGCTGGTCGATGAAGATGAGCGGTTGGGCGGCATGGACGGCTAGTTATGATGGCTTGTGGCTGAGCAAGTCACGATTAAAGGTGACGGAATGGTGGATGAGTAAGGAGGGAGCCAAGTGGCGACGGCGAGCAGCACAACTGCAACTGGATAGCAACGACGCGGCTACTGGTGATGGTCACGGCTGAGATGGTGGTCAGCCGAAGACTCAAGGGGGAAGGAGAGAGTGAGAGTGAGGGAGTGGTCTTGATCCAAATGAGAGAGAGAGAGAGAGAGAGAGAGAGAGAAGAGTGTCTAGTAAACTCACTCAAAATCCCACTACCTACTCCACTCACAACCAATGGCTAGAATTCTATCTTGCTCACCACTCTAAGATCCAAGGGTCCTCAATTTATCTCCCAACTTAATTACCCAAAATAACTAATGGCAAGTAAATAAATAAGGAAGGAGATAAGGGGCAAAGTGGTCCATGTAATTCAGCCAAGAGGGAAATGCCATAAAGTCCAAATTACCCTTCAATGTAATAAATTAATTCAAAATATCTTAGAGGTAAAATGGTCTTTTCCAACACTCCATCCAAATTTCACTTTTTTGATAATTCCGAGCGAACCAATAAATTGCCAAGCTTAATAAGACATCGTCCAATAAATTAGTCGTGGAACCTTGAAAGTTTGATAGCCAATTTCGGACTCTAATTCATGGCTAAAACCAATCAATCACGATTTTAGTATATCTCAAACTAACGGACGGCTTTTAGGAGTTATGCGTATCGACTCATGGTTGACCCAATTATCAAATCACATTTAAGTTTACTCAAGCCACGACGACCTCGGTTGTCATATAATTGCGATGATCAATTACTAGTTCCGATGGACACGATCGTTCGAAATAGGTTTAGGATCGTTCAAAGTTTATACAATAGCCAAGCGAAATAACCCGCGATCCAATCGTATAACATTGGCGAATCATTTCCTAATCATCCTTGGATCGGTCTATAATAGGCCAAAATATCCTCTCGTCAATCTTTATAATCGAAGTATCAATCCATGGTCAAGTTCTTGGGTCCACATACTTAATCACTAGCTAGTCATTCCCTAACGGTTAGTCTTTTTAAGAGTGATCAATTCCAAGTGAGTTTTAACTAAAAGTGCATTGAGGATATATTCATTTCATAAATTCCGAAAATGGATCGAATTTCAGAATGTCTCACTTTTTGAGGGAAGAGAGAAAAGTAATGTGGCTGTGCTATTAACTCTCTGGCTTAGATGATGTTCTCAGGAACTCCAAGACTTGCTTTCCATTTATATTTGGGGTTGGTCTCACATGCACATGTTTTGAAAAGTCCACCAAATTCAAAATGTCTTCGCACTGATTTTTGTTCAAAGCAAATTAAATTTCCAAAAAACTTGTAACATAATGTCATTTTCACTGGCTGGAAGCAGTGTTGACTGGTGGATGTTTTGGCATCATCAGTTTGGAATCGCTCCGCCTAAGAACCAATTGGGCAGATATTCCGCTTCTCGGAAAATTTAAACAAGATATATGCATGATAGACGCAATACTTTCTGATAGTGTATGCTTTTGAAATAATTAGTCACCTGACATAATTTTATATCTTATTAAGGGATTAAATCCTACTATTTCATCTTCTCATTATAATGCTAGTTGATCCAATTTGCTTGTGACTCATATATTGATGTATTCACATCAACGAACTGGGCTTCACAAGTGTTAGGCTCAAATGAAGAGTCGAAGAAATTTCTTCCCAGATAGTTTGAACATTATTAGATACAAAAAAGTTTTTGATGTTTGTTAAGAATATGTAATAAAAGTGAGAGAAAAGGGGACCACAATATAATAAGGAACAATCGAAGATTGATGTACACTTGTTGCTTCCTACGATCATTGGACTTGCTATAAACTAAAATCATGAGGATGAATTCATTCCGTATGTTTTTTGTATTTATGACTTAGGCTTTATATATAGCCATATATATCGTTCATATCCTATATTTATTTTTCTTTATGAGGAACTCAAACTACTCTTGCTAGGACGCCCATAAGTCCGATCTCTTTATTATACGGTAAAGCAAATTAAAGGAAACCGTCAACTTCAAAAATTTACGTTTTTTGAAAATCCATGCTTGCAATAACATGAATAGATAAATATTACTATATAATGCAAAATGACAATAATTTAAAAAGTCAACAAGGTGCAGGCTTAGATGGCAAATGAGTTTGCTCCTTTCCTTATTATCTTGATTTCAAGCCTTGCGGGAGTGCTCCAGGACTAAAATTCTAAATGCACGTGGGGAGTATGCCTTCAAGATCGCCAGGGAGGTAGACTAGTCGAGTGTGAAAAACTAATCCGAACACAATTTGATCTGGTATACAAAAAATTAAAAAAGCCATATGACTACCATGTTATCTCAAGATCCGTCATAGATTTTAAGTAGATATCATGATTCCTATCCTATAATCATTTCATTGGGTTTTCTAAAATAATTAAAATTACAGTTCCACTTTCTTTATTAAAAGCTTTTTCATTTTTGTGCACACGTCTATGTGACTTTTGATTATCTTCATTATAGTAAGTGTTGGACTAATTTCATTGAAAACTTAGCTCTGACTTGACGCGACTCCCTCAAAATATCGATTCAAAAGTGTCATAATGTATGCACTAGGACCGCAACATTTATATTAAGTACAAAATAACCAAAAAAAGTAAATTCAGACGAACCAAGTCAAGTTGACTATTATACCTCACAGTAAATACGAAAAATCCACCAAAATCAGCCACTATGGCGAGATATTGTAGCCCCATCAATCAGTCAATTTATTTGACTTATATTTTAGTATGGGAAGCCCATCCACCCATAGTTACAAGACAACAAAACTGAAAGGCAGCCAATCCAATAACTGTCGGAATCTGCCGGCGTGGTCAACACTCTCTTGGTCAAATCTGTGATGCACGGGAAAAGAAGAAAATTTAAAAAATTATTAAATATGTACTTCCAGCATAAATGCAAGGATTTATCTAGACACTAAAATTAAAAACTAAGCATATTGCTTCTGATTTTTAAACCTGTTTATCGGGTAAATTTGTAATGTGGTCAATACACATGAGAAATTTCAAAGTAGACTTACGGGATCGCCACCTCAAGCGAGAATTATTAGTTTTAGTTTTTTTCCCAAAAGAAAAGATTTTGATAACACTTAATGCTTCATGGTCAATTGGATAGAGCCAAAATTGTCAATTGGGTTTTTTAATTTTAGAGTTAATACTACAAAAAACCCCAAACTGGTACACATGTGATAATTTTATCCATAACTAATTTTTTGATCATAAAAATCCTAAAATGGTACATTTATGATAAATTTATCCCAAATTATTTTTTTTTCTACCAAAAAGCATATTGGTACACTTATGACAATTTTACCATGAATTAATTTTTTGACTACCAAAAACCTCAAACTGGTACACATTTGATAATTTTACCCCAAACAAATTTTTTGACCACTAAAAACCCTAAACTGATACATTTGTGACAAATATACTCTCAATTAGTATCCGTTAAATTGGATTAATATTACGAAAAATCACAAATTGGTAAACTTGCAACAAACAAAGGGGTAAAACCTCAAACTAGTACAATCGTCAACTACCACGTCTCATTAAACTTAGTAATTTGATAGTAAAATTTAATCGAAACTAAAGGACAATAAATTTGTTAAAGGTGTATCAGTTTCGGTGGTCAAAAAATTTGTTCGGTATAAAATTGCCACAAGTATACAAATTTGAGGTTTTTGGTGATCAAAAAATTAGTTCGGGGTAAAATTGTTGCAAGTGTACCAGTTTGGGGTTTTTTATGGTTAAAAAAATAGTTTAGAATAAATTTATCATAGATGTACCAGTTTGAAATTTTTTTTGGTATTATTCATAAATTTTATCCTGATATTTTTAACCTATCATAACAATATCCAACCTTTCAAATTTGTGTCAAATTATCCCTAATCCTTTAGCACCATATTCGAGAGGTTCGTTCTTGAATTTCATTTGTTTCCCAACTTCATTTTGTTTTCTGTTAAAAAAATTCATCTTTCAAATCGGAGGCTATTTACCAGCAATTTTTATTCAAATAATATTTTGAATTAGTTTGGTAAATAAACAAAAAAAAGACTAGGTTTTCTTAAAGAAAATATGGCCTTAATAGGAATTTTTGTGAATACATAATGCTAACAAAACGCGAAAAGCGAAGTAATGATGATTGGATATGATCTCAAGACGATTTTCCTCTGAACTTTCCTCTCAAAAGTTAGGCTTATATATATAGATAAATAGACACTGAACCTCCATCACAAAAGACAGTTTTACAGCAAGATAACGCAGGAAGGAATGAAGCCATTGGCCTCTCTTCCTACGCTATTTGCTCTCCTCCTCTTCATCCTCGCATCTCTCCATCTCCCTCCTTCATGGGCAGCCTCGGACTCGGCGTACGACACCTTCCTCCGGTGCCTCACCAACCGCACTCAACCTTCGGACCACGTCTCCGACATCGTGTACTCGCAGGCCAACTCCTCCTTCGCCAGCGTCCTCGTGTCCTACATCCGTAACCGCCGCTTCAACTCGTCGTCGACGAGGAAGCCGCTCGTCATCGTGGCGCCCACGCGGGAGCCCCACGTGCAGGCCGCCGTGCTGTGCTCCAAGGAGCTCGGCGTCCACCTGAAGATCCGCAGCGGGGGGCACGATTACGAGGGCATATCGTACGTCTCCGACGATGCCTTCTTTATCCTCGACATGTTCAACCTCCGGTCGATCGAGGTGGACGTCCAGGGAGAGACCGCGTGGGTCCAGGCGGGAGCGACTCTGGGAGAGCTGAACTACCGGATTTGGGAGAAGAGCAAGGTCCACGGCTTCCCTGCCGGGGTTTGTCAGACGGTCGGTGTCGGAGGCCACCTGAGCGGCGGCGGGTACGGCAACATGCTGCGGAAGTACGGCCTGTCGGTCGACAACATCCTCGACGCGAGGATAGTGGACGTCCACGGGCGGATTCTCGATAGAAAAGCCATGGGAGAGGATTTGTTCTGGGCGATCATTGGGGGAGGTGGGGCGAGCTTCGGAGTCGTTCTGGCTTATCAGATTAAGTTAGTCCCGGTCCCGGAGAAGGTCACGGTCTTCCGCGTCGAGAAGACGCTCGATCAGCAGGCAACAGATCTCGTGTACAAATGGCAATCCGTGGCTCCGAGCACTGACCACGGCCTATTCATGAGGCTTCTATTGCAGCCAGTCACTTCCAAGACCCAAAAGGGGCAGAAAACGATAAGGGCCTCAGTGGTTGCATTGTTCCTGGGAAATTCAGATCAGCTCGTGGCAATTACCGACAAGGAGTTACCCGAAATGGGGTTAAAGAAAGAGAATTGCACGGAGTTGAGTTGGATCGAATCGTTTCTCTGGTGGATCGGCTCCAACAATGGTACCATCCCATCCCCTGAGACCTTGCTGGGCCGAGACTATCCTACCAGCTTCTTAAAGAGGAAATCGGACTACGTCCAAACTCCGATCTCGAAGGCTAATCTTGAGTTGCTCTGGAAGAAGATGATCGAACTGGGGAAAGTGGGGCTCGTGTTCAATCCATACGGGGGACGGATGAGTGAGATCCCGGCGTCGGCGACCCCATTCCCGCACCGGGCTGGGAATCTGTTCAAGATTCAGTACTCCATCAATTGGAGCGAGGACGACCTCGAACTGGAGAAGAATTACTTGGAACAAGCCAGGAGTCTGCACAGTTTCATGACTCCATTCGTGTCAAAGAACCCAAGGAGTGCATACTTGAACTACAGAGACCTGGACATTGGGACTAGCACCAATGGCAAGAACAGCTACGAGGAAGGGCGAGTTTACGGGGTCAGTTACTTCAATGACAATTTCGAGAGGTTGGTCAAAGTGAAAACTGCGGTTGATCCCACCAACTTCTTCAGGAACGAGCAGAGCATCCCTCCTCTGCCCAAATAAAGAGCCAATCTTTTTCTTTTCTCATCGAATGATTTAGCTAGCCGTTCTTGATGAATAGCGATTGCTCCAATAAGATAGTATTTTTATACTCGTTGGTAATAAAATGATTACTTTGCATCGACAGACATCAGCGTACTGTTTCACGTCCTTTTATTTGGAGGCAGTGCTTGTGAAATGCTAGGATAAGCGGTGGTGTCGGATGGATGGACCACTCGGAGTTGGAAGAAAGTGTGGACAACTATGATGGGCTGCTAGTCAAGCTATGAATAGAAACGCATGCTTGGATTATTCAAAGTCGCGCCAGTCTCTTTCGTATAGTTAAGTGCGGGGTTCACCAGAAAAGATAGGTTATGCGGCATTTACGAGCGACGGAGACAAATCGAGTGGCTTACATGCCACCATTGACCATAGGAGAGTCAGTGAACTTTTGTGTGTGCCAATCCTGCACGAGTTGCTAGTTCAGAGGTCAGATGAAAAATTTTCTTTCCTATGGATAAAGTCTTGCACGGACCAGAACATATCGCGGCCGTTGATCATGTGAGAACCACATGGGCGGCCTGCATAACTGACGGTCACGATAGACCCGGTCAGTGTGGACTCAAGTTCAAACAGGTGTGTACGCAGCATACGCGGTCCCCCTTGGCACTCGAGTTTTAGGATTGAAATATCCAACACATAATTATTGATGAAAATGGTAAAGTACGATTGGCAAGAACGGCGATAAAGGCTTATGGGAAAGTAATGTGCTTGAATTTCATTTGTGCTTCCCGCTGTGTAAAAGGAAGCTTTGAATAAAAATGGAATTTTTTCTTATAAATTGATACATGAAAGAGAAGTATCTTTCTGAATTGACTATAACTTTTTACATCTTGCCATTCGAACACTATGACCTTTTCTAAATCTAAAACGCTTAGAACACTCACAAAATGAATATATCGACACACAAGTTGACATATGATGTATGGGTGATAATTGAAATTTGAATAATAATTTAATGTTTCAGCAGGAAGGCTAATAAGTGCTTTTTGCTTCTGTCGTTTTTTTCTTAATGAAAAGTTCAAACAAACAGGCTCAAAGAAATTGAGGGATTGCAACTTTGAAGGCTATATGAAAAAATGATTAAATTTTTCTTTGTGTGAAACGCTTTGGAGACTTCTTAAGATCTATGGATGGGAATTATGAGGGGTTTTATGTTCACAGGACGTTGAATGTAAACTCTGTTGGATTGATCATTTAGGCAATTCTCCACTTCTTATTGTTATTATTTACACAAATTGTTTCTTGTCATATGAAAAAGGGTAAGACATATTATACTAGTTTTTGGAATAGGTGGGGTTGCATGTGGGTTGGTCATATCGCAATTTTAGTGGAAAATTCTTTATATGAATGGAGACATTAGTACGAGTTTTTGGTCAGTATTCGTTCCTCTATATTCAATTTGGAATAGAAGATCCTTTGGAAACAATAAACATACGCATTGAGAATAAGTAAAGGTTTTGCTTCGGTGTAGCAATAAAATCAATAATATTGTCATAAAAAGATGAATGTTCAAGTCTTAAAATATATAGACACAAAATAATATCAGTCAATGCCAGATGCAAAGACAAATCACGTCTATTTTCATTAGATATTTTTGGAGTTAGAGCTAAGCAAAATTTGGAAGAAACAAAAGTATTTTACATGGAGCATCTTTTTTATAAACTCTTTGTGCAACTATTCTTAGCGTCTGTTGATAATTATCTGTTGAGAAAATTCCCTTATGATTTTTGATAATGACAAATAATCAGAGATTGCCAATATGTGCATTTGAGAAGGTAGAATAAATAACTTTCAATTATGCAAGGCATATACAAAACGTGTCAACAACAGGACATCTAAAACATGGAAAGGATTCGGACCTTTACGAGGAGAACAAGCTATTGGATAGGAAATGTGTCTAAATCTGAAACGACCTTTTGTAAAGGGAGAACAAGTTGTTGAACAAGGATCCGTTAAAAGCTTCAATGGACCAAGAGAAAGTTAATGTCTATAGAATATGATGACGTAAATTTGCTCAGAAGAACAAATTTGCAAAAAGTCAACGGACCATATAACGAAAATTTGTGAGAAGTTTGGAAGGACTGTTTTGCGGGAGCAGTACATGCTTTTATATACGAGTCTCTACGATCCTGGTGGGAAGATCCATCTCTTCATCAATTTGAAGTGGACTCAAGTTCTTGAGGATAAGGACGGCATCATACCATAAATATTGTACAACGCCGACTTTATTTCCAAAAAATTTCAAAAATCATTTAAGTGCCACAACTTTTAAAGAATAATCACTTAAGTAATTCTAGTGACGAAAAATCAAATGTGGGTCATGGGATTCACTTAAATGGATGCTCTTAAAATGGTTTGACACTAAATTAATTGTTCATGAAATTTTTAATACTGAAGTGATCGTTCTTAAAGTTTTTAGAATTGAAGTGATCATTTTTAAAGTTTTGGTACAAGACACTTAAAATTGTGTATACATAATTTATGTTGCAAACAAAGTCATGAAATGCATTGATTTTCACAAATTGAGAAATGAAGGTTACATTGGTTTCCAAACGTTCCTTAGCATTGATCCTCACAATTGATGAAAGATTTAGAAATGAAGTAGTCTATTTCTACAAGACTCCAAACTCTGTTGTTCAATCTCAAAATAAAGCAAGGTCAGAAAAGTGAAAAGATATAAATGCGAATATACGAGGGGTGAAGAAGGAATTTTTTTTTTTTCGGTCAGAGAGGTGAAGAAGGTTTTACATACTACCTTTTTTAGGAAAGCATTTAGATCTTTGTGATTTTAAGCAAAAAATTATCTTGATCCATGATTTTGCTGTTTACTCTCTCCAATAAAAAAAAAAATAGTGGCGAAATATTGATATGTGCTTATGTCTCATGACGGCATCGTGTCCATCTTATAATTTTAGAAATGTTAGAGCAGCAATTTCATAATTGATCAATTTAGGCCTTGTTTAGCAACATTTCTGTTTCTTTGTTTTTCTGTTCTTTTATTCCCCGAAACATAAAAAAAATATAAATCCGTTTAGTAACGTCAATTAGTTTTTTTGTTCCCCGGAACAGAAAAGTGGTCAAGGAATAAATTTAGAACAGAAAAAAGAAGTAAAACCAATCTACTTTTCCGTTTCTGGAACAAAAAGAGAAACAAGATCAACTCTCTCTCTTTCACAAGATATTCCCATACTAAACTCTAGGGGTGTCAATGGGTCGGGTCAGGTCGGCTTTTCATTATACCCAATCCGACCCAAAATAATGAATATGTGTGTTTGGCCCGACCCGAAACAAGATCCGAACATGATATAGTCACACAATTGGGTCGGTTCGGATCGAGTTCAGGTCGGGTTCGTGTTTTGGAAAGATGGGACTCTATTGAGGAGCTTTCTAATGCCAGAAAAGTGGAATCCCCTAATCTTTTGTCCAAGGGAGGATGCCGACAAAACCTAGTGTCCTGCTTCTTGCTCCAAATCTTGCCATTCGATCCGACCGACCTCGACCTTACCACGTGATCGCCGGAACCAGTCGCGACGGCTTTGTGCTCGATGCCGGCGATGCCAGATCCCTCGCTCCTATGCTCGGAACGCTGGAGACTTTGCTCTTGCTCCTCCCGCCGCTCCCGAGCCTCCTCATCGTCCTCACCATCTCATCGCTCGCCCCCACTGCGTCGTTGGCGCCCGCGCTTGCCCCACCTTCTTCATGTCGTCCGAAGAAACAGAATTGGCTGCAAGGACTAATGGAAAGACCCAAAGAATTGAATGGAGAGTGGAGTTAGGGATGGACTGTAACTTTTGTTCAGTCAGAAAACATCTCTTCCAGTTCTGGCTGTTCGGCTTTGAGCAAGTTGGTTTCGGAATCCGATCCATTTGGCAAGCGATTCCCTTGGTTTTCATTTCCGTCTTCCATGTAATCCATGTTGGGCCCATCTTGTTCATCTTCGGGTTTCTGCTCTTCCGTCGCATCATACGTCGATACCTTCCTCGAGTTCTTCTCCTTATCAGCTTCGCCACTGTCATCGGTTCTTGTGGGGGCATCCATGCGTGCCCTTGACTTCGCCCGAGCAGGTCGTACAACCACCCGTTCGGCATGTACTCGACAACGAGATGGAGCTGGCCGTCCGACACGTCGTCGCAAAAGCCGATGAGGTTGACGAGCCTCGGGCTGTGCACCCGAGACAAGATCTCAACCTCGTTCTCCGCTGGGCTCGCGTTGCTGTTGTTTCCGTCATTGAAGATGAGATTGAGATTGCTGTTGGCCATCGTCGCTGCCGATAAACAAGGTTTGGGGCAGGCTTGGAGCAAGAAGAACAAATGGCTCTTGTTTGTTTCGGATGGGCTCGGGTAGATCCAAAACAAGCTTAAATCTTGTTTGTACTGTTACCCAAACAAGTTAAGGCCAACCCAACCCAATACAAAAATTTCTTGTTTGGGTCAGGTCGGTTCGGGTCGAGTCATGTTTGAGCGGGTATTTTTGACACCTCTACTAAACTCTAAGCCCCAAATCCTAAACTCTAAAATCCTAAACCTTAACCCTCAAACCCTAAGCCCCCAAAACCTTAAACCTCAATACCCAAACCCTAAAACCCATAACACTAAAATCAAAAACCCCAAACCCAAACCCTAAACCTTATAAACCTCAAATCCTAAACCCTAAAATCCCAAACCCAAAACTCGAAACACTAAACCCCAAAACCCCAAACCCGAAATCTTAAAACCTAAATCTTAAAATTGTAATTCCAAACCCTAAATCCTAAAACGCAAAACCGCAGAACCCTGAACCCTAAACCATAAATCCCAAACGGTAAACCCTATACCCTAAATCCCAAACCTCAATACCCAAAATCCGAATCCCTAAAACCCTAAATCTTAAATCCTAAAACCCCAAACCCGAAACTCTAAAACCTAAACCTCAAACCTAAACCCTAAAATCCAAAACCCTAAACCTCAAAACCGAAATCCTAAAATCCTAACCCCAAATCCTTAAATCCTACACCTAAATTGCAATTTCCTTGACACCACCCGGTATTTACTTTATCTATAATGAGTAATTTTCTTTATGATTGTATTAAGGTCATCCAATTCTATGTCATAATAAATTATTATTTTATATATAGTCCAATTTTATCTAACGATTACAACCACAAAAGGTAGGGGTTAACCTAGCTCCTTTATCTATGAAAGCAACCTCAAAAGGTGTTCTCCCTTATAATAGTCGAATCTCATGGAATGCAATGTATACTTATACCTGAGTACCTGAAAAATGGTTAACAATAACGAGTGAGATAAATCTCAGTAAGTTAATGACATAAGTCTCAGTTAGGAAGTCAACTCGCCTTGGGCACTTCTAAACATGCAGCAACCTATCGATGGCTGATCAATAGCAAAGCAACTCCTGCTTTACCTTAACTATAAACACAAGCAGGTTACCTAGGCCAGCATAAACAAACGTACCATTAAACAATCGTTGGCATTCTTACCTTGTCTTGGCACACACACACACCTTGCACATAATAAACCAACATGTGCAGTCATAATGCAACAAGCACATAATACAATCAGAACACGCTCAGAAATTCTCATGTACAGAGTATCCATACGAGTCCTGATTATGAAGTGAAACCATTTTGACTCGTCCCATACCATATGCCTCACAATTTTATCTCATAATTAGGTGCAATACAATATACTCTTTCATGCAAGTTTCGATTACTACGACCTCACAGGGCCATGGCATAACCCACGTTACTTGCATCAAGTTGGTCCTCTACTAACCATCATAAGTCTACAATCACTCCAATAAGCATATAACAAGATCACATATTTACATAAACCAGAGGCATATCATAGTGTATAAGAAGGCACAACATCAATTTAATAATCCAGACACATATAGTTATCACTTTTAGGCACAATGCATTCATCCATGCACATTGCACTCATAATAGTCCAGATTATTAAACGACCACTCAGGGCCACAACTGAACCCCCGTCGGTGTCTTCCTACATAACCGAGCATCGTCCCGCTCCGTCGAGCACAGCAATGTTTGGAACCCCTGCCCATATGGCATTCCATAAGGAGCATTAGTCCGGTCTCAATCACGATACGGTATTGTCTAGAACCCCTGCCTAGCAGCATTCGAACCCCCACCGGGCATCGTTTAGAACCCCTGTCTAGACGGACTTTCATGTGACCATTCAGGCACACCATCCACTCAAGCCAATTCTTTATCTTTGAATTTAGCCAATGCAATAAGGTATATGATGTGCTATTCTCTTATGCACAATGTCACTTATTGCACTCACTTTTCGCACAATGTCGCACATTGCATTCCTAGACCCGCGCTGGGTCTGTGATCATGCGAGTAAAACAAATGCACAACTCATTTATATCTCAGCATTTAGTCAAATGCAATGTGATTTTAGCTCACATAACAAATTACTGCAATTTCCACACATAAATAAATTCACACGTAATCACATACTCACAATCAACCCATCAAATTTTGCAAGATTTCTTGTTTAAACATCCTTGCCCTATTTAACTCATAAATCCAGGCATATAAACCCGACACCTCTGGGGTTTTCCACTTTATGTCCTTAAAAACCCTTGCAAAAATTAGTAAACAATGTTTATAAAATGGGCAAGTATTTTTCAAGGTATCACAAGCTTGAAAGCACATAAAGCATGCATAGAATCACCACAATTCACTATCACTTATCGCTTAATTGCGATAACTCATTAAATAAAAACCGATAACTTATCGCTCCCCTCACGATAACTTATCATCCATTCCTTGATAGCCTTTCGCCTATTTGGTGATAGCTTATCATCAAATTCTTGATAGCTTATCACCCCTTTGGTGATAGTTTATCAACATTTCAACGATAGCTTATCACCCCTTTGGTGATAGCTCATCACCAAATTCCCAATAGCTTATCATCCTTTTGATGATAGCTTATCAATCCTTTTCCTGTTATCTTATCGTCCATTTGACGATAGCTTATCATATTTACTCAATAACCTATTAATTCCACTTATCACCTATCGCGATAACTTATCACTTCCGCCTATCACTCATCGCGATAGTTTATTAACTAATCCCTCATTAATTAGCACTAAGCATCATTAACTTAGTCTAATCTAACCCTAAGCAAGTTTAGCGTACTAATCAAAGGATTAGAGCGTTAATTCACCCGGAAACGATTCCGACGACACGGGTGCGACGACGGCGACGAGGGCTATGCATGGCTCAGTTCGGAACGGCACGGGGTGGCGGCATGAAAATGGGTCTCGCTCGACGAGGGGTGAGGCGTGGCTCACGGCAGTACGGTGTTAGGCAGATGGCAGCACACGGCTAGGTGTGGCTCGAGTGGCTCACAACGATGAACGATTCATGGTGGTGGTGGCATGAGGGTGGTCAATGGTGGACGGTGATGGCGGTGGTGATTTGGTGAGAGGAAGAAGAGAGGGATAGAAAAACATGAGAGAGAGAGAGAGGTGGACGGTGATGGCAGTGATGATTCGATGAGAGGAAGAAGAAAGGGATAGAAAATCATGAGAGAGAGAGAGAGAGAGAGAGAGAGAGAGAAATGAGGATGAGAGAGAAAGTGTCTTGCAAAAAAAACTAAGAATGGATGGCCAAGATTAAGTCTTGCTCACTAGGCCAAGATTAATGACTAGGATTCCATCTTGCAAAAGCTTTTAGAAGGGGCAATTTGGTAATTAAGAGAAGATGAGAGAGGTATTTTGATAATTTTAGCCCTTGATACTATTCACGCACTATTCACGTGCGCTTGGGCTTGGGCCAACAAACTTAGGCTTCTGCTTGAACGGGCCCAATTTGAAGAGGACTAGACTTGAAAGGCTTAATGTGCTTAAACTTGGGCTAAGCCTATTCTTCTTGGGCCGAAATCCTCCTTGAGCCCTGTCATTGGGCTTAATTCCTTACGGGCTTCTCATCTCGGGCTTTTCTTGTACAAATTTTCAAAACTTTTTAATTTGGGCCCAAAAGGGAAAAACCGTAATTTCCCTTCCATTGGGCCCTCGTAGTCGACTATATAGTCCATGAGGCCCATTGGGCTCTTAGAAATTCGTGGGCCCTCCTGTGGACCCCAATTTCTGGCCCGAATTTCACTTTTCCAATGTTTCTCGGTTTATTGATAAATAGGCGATTCCCAGAATTAATTCAATAATTGTCTCTTAATCCTCTAGAGTCTAATACCTCAATTAGATTAGAATTCGTGTTTAAAATCACTCAAACGTGTTTTTCACATAATTAGAACAATGGGCAGCTTTTAGAGGTTTCATGTGTTTAACCCGTAGTTGATTCCAAATCAATTCGCGTTTAAGCATTCTCAATTCATGGATGACCCTCGGTTGTCATGTAATCTCGAGGGATCAATAGCCCATTTTAAAGCATACAATCATTAGGGATTGGTTTAATGTCGTTCGGAATCAATATAGTAATCTTACGGAATCATCCGCAATTCTATTCTATACAATTGTCGAATTGATTTATATCCATTCCTGAATCAGCTTGAAATGGCTTATGGTTGTCCTTCAACGATCCTTTTGGTCGAATTGTCAATTCATGATTGAGTGCTTTGATCGTGCGGAACAAAGTCTTAATATGCCTTTTCCAAAGCTTGGAATACCCTTGAATGATTCAAGAATCAATTCAAAGCCTAATTCTACTCATTGTGCATTTATAAAATAACCATTCATTATATCCTGAATAGAGTTGAAATTTAAGGACGTCACAAGTGATTTCAAGGTTATTGGCATGAGAGATATTTATTTGGAGACCAATATTGAATGTAATTTACATATGAAAAATGTGAGACATATTCCAAACATATGACTTCACTTAATCTTCACAGGTACCTTAGATGATGATGGTTACACTAATTCTTTTAGATGGCAAATGAAAATTGACTAAAGGTTCCATGGTAGTGGCTAAGGGGAAAAAGACTTACCTACACCATGCAAACTAAGTTGATAAGGGAAGAGGTAAATGCAGTGAAGGACTCCTCATTTGACTTACGGCATAGGAGACTTAATCATACCAGGAAGAGGCTTGAAACTCTTGCTATAAAGAATCTTCTTCCATTGAAAGAGAGAAATCTAAAAGAACGTATTTACTGCTTAACAGGTAAGTAACATAGATCCTTATTTCATAGCTTCTCTCCACACACAAAATCAAAAGTACTTGATTTAGTTCACCCTAATGTTTGTTGCATAGATGCTAGAACACTTAATAATGCATTATATTTTGTGACATTTATTGATGACTGCTGTTTTTGAGTTGACAAAGGTGGTGAATTACAGGTCTGTTTGAACATTATTGCTGAGATTTTGGTATCAAGCTTGAGAATATTATTTCGAAAATACCACAAAGAATGGAGTAGCGGAGAGAATAAAGCGGACAATTACAGATCGAATTCAATGTATGCTCTCTCATGTGATGTTGTGTAACGCCCTAGGCACGCCCCTTTCAAAACGAATCCTCTAATTCTCAATAATTATCATATTATTCACAGGCGGGAGATGCTTCTTTCTAAAGGTCATCATTTATAGCATGAATGCGACATAAAAAAATAGATACATAGCAATGCAAGAACGTGCAAGTGGAGGGACTATCATTCATATTAAAATATAATATGGGTGATACAAGGGTGAGTTCGCTTTTGGGGAGATTGCCTATAGGTGCTACTTCAACCTGATCTATCCACAAAGACCCACCAATTCACTTACACAAAAAAAAAAAGAAAACACAAAGCTATCACCCACTCGACATGACTCTATCTCAAAAAGTGGCAGTCGTGTCTTTCCAACAATCAATCCCCTACTCCAAGCCATCAACATCACTCGACTCCACTGCTAGCACTACCATCCGCTCCATCAAGCCGTAGGTGTGGGAGAGGTCCTGCTAGCCATCCTCCAATGCGAGCATAGATGGCCATGAACCCCAAAAGTATGGGTCCCACTGGGGACCCAATATCCACAGTCAGAATGGAAATACACTTCACAAACACAATCCCTGGAAAGTCAAGGCCTACAAACTCGGACAAATAACTCTCAAAGTCAACGAGTGCTCTGTAGCTAATGGAGGTCGAAGCGGGGAGTATCGGCATAACTACTAATCTGTAAAAAGTGTCAACAACAAACACTGAACGAAAGCTCAGCAAAGGAAGCTCTATTACGCCACACTAAACAGATAACATCATACACCTCAATAAGGTCAATTAGATAGGCAGCTAAACCAATCCACAGCCAACCATAGCATACATAAACTCCCCTTTTCATTCGGCACTAATCACTAGGCAAAAAGATTGTTAATTCATGAACAACCATTCACACGAGCACACGTAGAAGTTGTGTGACATTAATCAACTTTAATCGCCACTCCAAGACAAATGTTCAGTGCGCTCTCCGGCCACATAAAGAGGAACATCCTGGCTAGCAGAATCTAGTGCGCCTAGTCCGGTCTACTGTGGTATACGCCGGATTACTCAACGGCTTGCGTGGGCTTCGTAGATCCACTGACCAAGGCATCCCATTCGTACTCCTAGGGCATCTAGGGCATAACTCTTTCTAAGCAACGTGGACCACTGACCCACGGCATCCCACTTTCCCGATAGACTCATCGGGGCATCGTCGTCCGTAGACCGACGGCATCAATCATCTCTTGGTCACACATTCACATGCACAAACGATCTTTTCATTTTAATCACATGTGCAATTCATATTGAACTTATCATTACCTTGTCCTCCTCGAACTCCAAAACAAGACATGAATCTCAAATTTGCCCAACTCCATCAAGACAATTACTACCTCAGTGACAAGTTCAGAATGTAAGGATTTAGTTTCCAAGAGATCTCAAATCGAAAAGCCAATGTTTTCAAGTGAAAACCGGTGGTGCAATGAAATCTAGTAAAACTGGATAGATTTGCATGATTTGGAAAATCAATTTCAAAGGCATAACAAATGATTTCCAAAAATTCTCTAATTTGAATATGTTATAAACAAGGCCTTAAAACATTTTTCCATGAGAACACAATCCAAAAATCTTTGTGTAAAGGCCACTTTTAATGGCTCGAAGACAGACCAAAACTAGTCCGTTGAAATAGGGAAAGCCCAGTCATAAAGAATGCTCGTTTCACAAACCAAACTCTTTTAAAACACTTTAAAATTTTTATACGTCCTAGACAAGGTCTTCCTTAACAAATTTTGTGGGGAAGTGTGACCAAATTCAAAGTGGAAATTTTTATAAAAATTCGAAAAGGTATGAAGGTCATGGGTTCCATGGTAAAAAAACAGCTTTGATTTGTTAAGAAGTTGGACCTTCGTGTAACCCACTTGAACTCAGAAAAATCTGAAATTTAAGTATGTTATAGTCCAAGATTTTCTGAACAACTTTGGTGAAGAACATTTTGCAATATTCTGACCACAAAAGGCGCTATAAAAATGGAAAATCAGGAGTGTCCTGTAAAATCAACTCTGGAACTGAGACAAAAACTCCAGGAAACACGTTCAACTTGAGATCCGCTACTTCTCAGCCAAGAAAATACCAAACCACGAGTTCAATTCAACACGAAACATCCCTTTCCAACTTAGTCTAGTGTTCTATACTCACAAAACTCGTTCCTAGTGGTTCAAACCATTATAAACAGCAACTATGAGACCAAACCATTCTCTCCCTCCCCTAGCCAGCCAAACTCATTTCCCCATCCAAGATCCGAAATCAACATGCAAACATTAGCATGGTAAGTATAGAGTGAGAGAGCACACTTGCCTCAACGGTGAGTGTGGCAGTCATGGCGTGCGGCCTAGGTGGAGAGAAGAGGGCACGACGGCGGTGGTTTCCCAAGCTCGCGCGGCTGCTGCTGGTGGCATAGGTGAAACAGGACGGTAGAATGGAGAACTGTTGGTCGAATGGCGCTGGACGGTGGACGAGCGGCTAGCGGAGCTTCAGCGGAGAGAGAGAGTAAGTGAGAGAAAGAGAGAGAGAGAGCAAGTGAGAGAGAGTGAGCTAGGGGAAAAGATAATATGGTGGCTGTTCACCTTCCCTGCATGCATGGGCATGCATGGGTGCCACCTGGCATCACTCTTCCAATAAGTGGTAGAGGGAAAAATAAAAAGAACAAAAAGAGAAAAGAAGGGATAAAGTGAGAGGAAGGGTTGGTGATGGTGGTGGTGTCATCCGGCGGTGAGCAAGAGAGAAAATGAGAGGGAAGGAAACATGAAAGTGTTGGGTTCGGCAAAGAGTCGGCTCGCGCGAATGACTTGACGTCGGAAATAAATGATCCAGTGTAAATAAACCCAAGAATTGAAATTTGCGATTCCAAAAACAATGAAGGCGACATTAGTGCGACACCCGAACTTCCAATTTCATTTTTCTTGATTTCCATTGATCAGGGCCCTAATCCATTAGATTCCTTCATTCTTTTGACCCTACCAAAGTTCAGGATGTCACATGTTAGCTAAGTTATTTTGGGGCGAAGTGATGAGAACAATAGTGGATTTAATAAATCTTTCTCCATTATTTCCTCTTAAGGGGGATATTCCGCAAAGAGTTCGGAGTGGAAAAATGCTTCATACAATCATTTGAAAGTGTTCGATTGGCGGACATTTGTGCATGTTGCTAGAGATGAAAGGTCTAAGCTTGATAACAAATCTAAGTAGTGCATCTTCTTGGGTCATGGACATATGAAGAAATTGGCTACATGTTATGGGATTTGGCTATATAGAAAGTCATTAGAAGCTAAGATGTTATGTTCTTTGAGCATCAAAACATTGAAGATATCGACAAGCCAGGAAGGCCAAAGAATGTAGCTTAACATGCTATTAGTTTCAACCCAAATCCTCTTACCATATTGGCTGGATATACTAGGAGAAAAGTGCATGGAAATTATGAAGATGGTGAATCCTCATAAAATGTTGTTTTTGCAATTGAGACAAGTGAAATAATTGAGCTAGAACAATAAGTTGAATAAGAAACCCATTGAGCCAGCGGATCCAATTGAGCAAGAACAACCAATCCTACCTCATTTTAGAAGATTTGAAGGAGAATGTCATTGACATTTGATTTTAGCCGACACGTCACAAAAATGTAAAAACTTGAGATTATGATTTTTGATCTTGACAGAACTTGTTTTTCAACTAAAAAGAGCTATTTTACACTTTTTCTTTCATTAGCTCTTCAATTCCTTTTTTTTTGGTAAGGTAAGAAGTTTATATACTTTTAAACGCTCTTCATACAAGTGGTCGTACACAAAAACCTCGCACTTGAGGTGACGCATCACGTGTCCCGACAAGTGCAAAAATGTAGCGACTGATAAAAGAAGTTACAAACAAGAGAGCACAACGCCAAGGCCACAAAGAAGACCAACAAAACCGGGAGTTACAAAATATTTACAAGGTAAGCGAAAAGATTACTCAAAAATGGAAGGGGAGATGTCCCATCTTTGCTGTATTCTTCTGTTGTGAATGTTATCCACAACCGGCTTCATGGCCAAGCCTTTATCCCTTACAAGTTTAGTAAGGTGGTTGCGGAGGGCCAACATGAAAATAGGACGGTTCTTGAAGAGAGAGTGATTTCGCTCTGACCATATAATATGGCACATTGTAGCAAAAGAGAAATGAGCAATTTGTTTATGGAAGTTCTGGCCCCCAATAATACGAATAGCCCATTGAAGGTTTTCTTGCCAAGATCTATTTTGCCAGATTAGATTGCAGTTATTCGCCCAAAATAAAGCAAAAGTCCCAGTGACCGTACATCCAAAAAATAAGTGGTCAATTGAGTCAGGTCTGCTTCTACAGAAGGCACAAACTCCTTCTGGTATTATATGGTGACTTAGCAAGATGACTTGCGTAGGGAGTCTATTTAAAGAGATAAGCCATAGCAAGAAGCTATACCTTGGCGCAATAGCTCGGTCCCAGATGAAGGAGCTCCATTGAACATGCGGGCCTCTGTTTCTTATAAGTTCCCACGCCGAGGAAGTGGAAAACAAGCCAGAGGGATGGCCTTTCCAGGTGAGCCGATCGGGCCTCTCAGTGACAAGAGCGGGGATGTTGTTAGTCCAAGAGTTGAATATATCCAGAAAGGTCGAGTTTTGCCAGTCGGATGAATAAAAGTCCCGAATCGATGCATTTCTAGGGATACCAGAATGGTATATATCTCTATCAGGAAATAACTTATAGAAAGGATCCTTAGGATGCCAATTATCAAACCAGAATAAGATGGAGGACCTATCCCCCATCTTCCAAATGAAATTTTGTTGAAAGTCCGAACGGAGTTCTAGGATTTTTTTCCAGGTCCACGAACAGAAAGTCGGTTTGGATGCTACCCAGAAATTCTTCTTCTTGAGAAAGTTGGAGTGTATCCACTTGCACCATAAGGACTCCTTATCGATGAATAAATTCCAAATGTGTTTGAGCATTGCAGCCCTATTGCAGTCCTCTAGTCTCCGAATGCCTAGTCCTCCTTCCGCCTTGGGGAGGCAAACTTTATTCCAGGGGACTTTAGCTCCACCTGTTCCCAGGTCCGGTCCTTTCCAAAGAAATTGCCTGAGTATTTTCTCAATTCTTGAGAGTATTGATTTGGGAAGAGTGAAGACACTTGCCCAGTAAACCTGTGTTGCATGAAGCATTGAAGTGACGAGTTGTAATCGTCCAGCGAAAGAGAGAAAACGATGTGACCAAGATCAAGCTTTGGCCGTGATTTAGTTGACTAGGTGACAGCAATTAGCTTTGGATAGTCTAGAGGCAATGACAGGAACCCCAAGATATTTAAATGGAGGCGTACCTTCGCTGAAGCCAAAGAGTTGCAAAATCTGGGTTCGAAGATCCGGTGAACCCCTGACATGAAAATCTCACTCTTATTTGCATTTGGCGTGAGTCTAGACCAACAAGAGAATAGCCGAATACCATCCTGCAGAAGAGTAATGGCCTCCAAGTTTGCTTCAGAAAAGAGGAGGACATCATCGGCAAAAAAGAGATGGCTAAGTCTGATAGCCTTACATCGCCAGAAGAATTTGAAACCAGGCATTCGAGTTTGGATGTTAAGGATGCCTGAGAATACTTCCATAGCCAGTGTAAAAAGATAGGGAGAAAGAGGATCTCCTTGTCTAATACCTCGGCCGCTTGAGAAAAAGCCGTGAAGTTTTCCATTGATAGCCACAGAAAATTTCGGTGAGGTGACACATTCCATTATAAGTTTTATCAAAGCTTGTGGGAAGCGAAATGCTTGCAGAACTAACTTGAGGAAATTCCAATCGAGAGTGTCATAGGCTTTTTGAAAATCAACCTTAATGGCACATTTCGGGAGATAACGGTCATGGTGGAAACCTACAAATAATTCCTGAACCAGGAGAATATTGTCAGCGATCCTCCTATTCTTGACAAAGGCATTTTGGGGGGAGCTGATAAGGGTTGGCAGAACTGTGGAGATACGACAGCTAATATTCTAGATATACATTTGTATATAGTGTTGCAACAAGCTATAGGCCAAAAGTCATTCATTGACTGGGCATTAGGTACCTTTGGCACGAGTGCTATGATAGTAGAGTTGATTTCTTTCAAGAGAGATCCAGATCGAAAAAAGTCAAAGATTGCCGAGGTGACAGAGGAGCCAATGAGATCCCAATTAGCTTTAAAGAAATCAACATTATACCCATCGGGTCCAGAAGCCTTACCTTTAGCCAGAGAAAACATAGCTTTACGAATTTCACTAGCCGTCACCTCCCGAGAGAGCAAAAGGGTCTGATCATCATCCAGCAAATGTTGGAGAGTGTTTTGGATAGTCGCCAAATCAGGCGACGTTGGTGTACTATCAGCTGCCAGAAAATTTTGAAAGTGCTGAACAATATGCTGTTGAACAAGGTTCGGGTCAGGAAGTGTTGCACCATTGGAGTCAGAAACCGAAATGATGCGGTTCTGAAGATGTCTCTTGTTTACAAAGTGGTGGAAATATTTAGTGTTGCAATCCCCTTCTGTCAACCACTTTACCCTTGACTTTTGTTTGTAAAAGGCCTCCTCTTGAAGGCGTAGTTCCGAGAAAACCTGAGTCTGATCCTTTTCTAATTGGGCCAATACTATATTGAAAGGATCAGTGGCCAGGGCATCTTGAGTATTAGATAAGGCTAACCTGGCTTGTGCAGTTCACTTTGAAATATCAGAGAAGGAATCTCTGTTAAGAAGCTTTAAGCGTCCTTTTAGCATTTTGAGTTTCTGGCATAGCACGAACATGTGGGTGTCCGTAATATGAGAGTCCCAAACCTGTTTAATCATATCCATAAAAGAAGGGTGATCATCCAAAAATTGAAAAACTTGAATGGTTTCTTGGATAGTCGTGGAGGAGAAATTCTGATAATCATAGGAGAGTGGTTAGAAATTCCCGGGGCTAAAAAGGAGGCCTCAGAAAAAGAGAAATCACGGCTCCACTGTTCATTGATGAGAACTCTATCAATTTTCCTTTGTTTGCGCTGAGTGCCAGAGGAGGTGGATCATGTATATCTATGTCCCACATATCTGAGATCATCCAGGCCAGATTCATCTAGGCAAGAGCCAAACTCATCAAAGGCGGGGATCCAAGTGTTTGAACTACCAATTCTATCAGATGGGTGACGAATGGCGTTGAAATCTCTGACCACTACCCAAGGAAAATCCGAAAATAGAATACTAGAATGGACTAGATCAGCCCATAAGGTTCGACGGTTTACAAAGGTGTGTTCGCATAAATGACCGAGAAGTGGCAGATTTTTCCAAGAGTCAGTAATTTTGCACAAGCATGTATGGCTTAAGAAGAAGAAGACAGAACTTCCAAGTCCAACTCTTGTGGATTCCACCCCAACCAAATTCTGCCTCGAGGAGAGGAATTATAATTGGACAACCAGTCCCAACCCGGGATCAATTCAACAGAGATAGATTCAAAATGAGATTGATTAACCTTAGTCTCAAGGATACCAATGTAAGAGAGATTATTAGATCTAACAAAAGCTCTGATTTCCGCCTGTTTAAGAGGATGGACAAGACCCCTAATATTCCAGATGCCAAAAAACATTATGTAAAGAGAGAAATGTTACCACTTTTTTGTTCCCCCTGTCCTCTTGGGTTTGGGGGTGGCCCGTTTGATTGTAGAAGGCTGACAAATAGGAGCGGGGTCATCAACTGTTGGGGTCAGTATGGCTGCAACACATACACCCTTTGTAGGACCTGATGAAGCTTCCGAGTGAGGAGGTCTCAAACCAGATAATTCGTTGCTGGGGGCATGAATTATTGCATCAGACCTCAGTTGCGATGATTCATTGGGTCGAGATAAATCCTGACATGGGGATGGTGAGTCCGAGTCGCTGGACACTTCACTAGCCAGTTTTTCGTTAGAATCATCTGAATCAGAGGATGAATTGGAGCCAATACGGGTGGACAAGGGAGGGCCAAAGGGGCCAGGCAAATCACCCTTTGACATGGGAGGGACCGTCTGAGGGGCATGGGTCATAGAGGGGACTTCTGCCAATGCCATGTGATGATCAACTTCAGGCACAAGAACTACGCTCGTGGTTTTCCCAGCACCTTTCTTTTTGCTTGCCAATTGCCAAGGCTCTTCCTCAAGGGGGGAGCTATAGGGGCAAAAGGGTTGGGAGATTTTACTGGGACTTCTGTATCCCTATTGGGCTCGGGGCATCTATGGTCGAAAGTGCCACATATTGTACAGGAGATAGGCCTCCATTCATACTCGACCTTGACAAGCCATAATTCATCATTGAAATTGATGTCAACAGTGTGTAGCATGTTTTGGGTGGCCTTGATGTCTATGCACACCTTGGCATAGGAAAACATCCTCATTTTCTCTGTTTGTGAGTCCATATAAAGTGGCTTACCAAGCGCACTTACAATGGCGCTTATACCTGAGGCCGACCATAGCGCAAAAGGAATATCCCTAAGCTTCACCCATATCGGTATGGACTGGTGCTGGTCCTTCACAAGCTTTAAGTTGGGGTGCCATTGCTTCAAAATCAAAGGCACACGCAAAATGGTGATGGGGCCTCCATCGAGGATTTTCGAGCGAAAGTCCATGTCGGGGATGTGGAAGAAATAAAATTCATCCACATTTGCCAGCATATCCACAAGGTTGTTCCCCATATATTCTTCACTGCAGTCTCGGTGAGCTTGAAGGGTAGTTTTTTGCCCACAAAGTACCCCACTAGGCACTCTTTCCATTTGGGGTTTGAATCTTCCAGAATTGCTTCCGAGATTTGCACCACCGGTTTACCATCAACAATGGTTGGGGGAATAAAAGAGAGGCCATAGCCTTTCTCAACCGTCCTTGCAACTGCTGCCCAGGAACGTTGGGCAGGTTGTATTTTGGAGTCGCGGGGAGGAATGTTAGTCAGTATCTTCCCCTTGCTACTGTTGTGATCTGTACCAGTCACTGGTGCATTTCGTTGCTCTGTTGAGGTTCCAGTGATATTCAGAGAGCTATGAGTTGGTTTGGATGTGGACCTTCCCCTGCTCCGACCTCTACTGTGAGATATTCGACCAAGCCGGTCATTAGCTCTAGATGAACCCACGTCAACAAGTTTGTTTGTCTCCAGAGAGTCAACTGTCTGGGGCTCAGATGCCACCTTCCGAGAGCTGGGATTTTCAGCCATGAATTCACATCAGAGAAACCCAGTAATTCCAGCGGAACCCAGCCACACAGAGATACAGACATGCCTTTAATGAAAAGTACCGTAGAAACCCAGAAAACCAGAAATCCAAATCTGTTCCCACGACAATCCAACCCAAGAGAAAGGGAGAGGCCAACTAAGCGACACCACACATCAAGAATTACCTAGTAACCGCGGTCGAATCTTCCCATAGGAGAGATTCAAGACAATCAGAACCTTAATAGTGCATGGCGAAAATGGAGGAATTTCATATCTATACCTCAGCCCTTAAGGTGACCCAGATCACGAATCCGTCCAGTTGGAGAAGAATATCCTTCAGGGCGATCCTTCACACCAAATCCAAGCCGAAATGAACGGCTGAATTAGTCAAATGGCCACCAGCAAGTCGGGATCCGCACAGTGCCGCTATCACCACGAACGGGAGAAACTCTACAGCACCAAAGGTGAACAGTACTCAGGAAGGGCGAAAATGAAAAGTATTGGTAAAAAATCTTCTTCAATTCCTTTTTATTTACATGTTAATCTAAAAAGTCAAAATTTTGACTTTTTTAAACTTTTTTAAAAAAGTCAAAATTTTGACTTTTTAGATTAACATGTAAATAAAAAGGAATTGAAGAAGATTTTTTACTTTGATAAAAAAAGTCAACCATAAGTCAACATTTGATTTTTTTTCCATAAAAAGCCCCAAAATAATATCAATTTCACTTTTGCATTGTAAATTTTTGAAAAAAAAAATCAAAGTTTGACTCATTAATTGACATTTTAGTAAATAATTATTAAAATATTGACTTTTGGTCAACATTTTGTCCAAAAAAATTGAAAGAATTCAAAATCTCAAAATCAACCTTCTTTTACTTTAATTTTGCTTTAGCATTGTCAATTTCGTAAAAATTGATTTAGAATCAACTTTTCCCTAATTGTGGATTTTGGTTTAAAATTGGTCTAAAATAAAATTACTTCGTTTCTAATAATTTTTTTAAGATAGTTTCTTTCAGGACATTTGATTTAGAGGTTATTTCACATCCAATTTTCAAGCCTATTTCACAATTTCTTCAGAGAACAAACTGGAATAAATTGCACAACATTTTTTCCTTACACAGGCCTGAATCGGTTTGAAGCGGCCTGAACTGGTCCGACCAACGTGATATGCAATTTGATGATAATGAGTGGATTTCAGCCACCTCAAGCTATGGCTGACCAAGCCCTCTCCCTTGTGCATGACATTACCAAATTGCCTCTATGTGAAATTACAAAAATGCCCATAATGCTATGTCATCAATCAATGTTATCAAATTTAGGAGAATTGGAGCATTTTCTTAATAATTAAGCAAGTTATCCCTGCCATTTATCAATAACATATCTTAGGCATCCAATGTGATCAATCATTGATCCAAGTGAATACGAATTTCCCAATCAAATGCTTGCTTACTCAAGAAGCAATTGATTGAAGCCTATGAATTAATCAAGGGCTATAATTGAAACTTTAGTGAGTATATATGGATTTTCCCCTCCAAAATTTGGGGAGTTAGCCACTTTCAAAAATGAAATTCTCTCTCTAAAATTGATAAACTTTTGCTCTTTCTCTTGGCCAAGTACTTCCACCGCCCTCACCGGCCTTCCTTGGACGGGCCATCACCTCTCTGGCATCCCTCACGCCCCCCTCTAGTCGGTTGCAAGCCTAGCCGTCATTGTCCCATGCTGAAATCCGCCAATCTGGCCATTCTTCCATCCAGTCCCCATCATTAGTTTCCACACCAGTGTGCTTGTCAGCGATTTCAGCGTCTGTTTTGGCGGTCGGCGGCCTCCTCTTGGCAATCCAAGCCTCACAACCAACCTCCTCAACCCGTCCTTGAGGTCATGGTGGTCGGAGTCCACCAAAACAACCACTGGATTTTTCATTTTCGCATGATTTCACTTGATAGTTGCTACCTGTTCTTTCAACTTTTTTGAAGCAAACATCAAACTTCTGTGTTTCAATTAAGTGATTTAAGAGCTATTCCTGTCGCCTTTGTAATGTTCATTAGTGGCCAAATTGCTCAATTGAACTTAACTTGTCCATTGAACAAGGTATGTAACATCTCAACTTAGAATAGGATGTACAGGTTGAATGACATGGCCAAATATACATGTGAAGTTGATGAAGGCGAATTGTGATATTTAGTTTGTTGAGTGAATGTTTAGAATATTATGTGATAGGCAATTCATGTATAGGTATCATTTGATGAATGCTTGAAGTGTGCTGTTCTATTATGCAATTTTTGAATTCCAGTGAGTCAGTATGCTTCCATAGCTGATTTGAGCTTGAAAACATTGAAATCTTGAAAGTGTTTAACTAGAGGATCAAATTTAACATCCTAAGCTTCGATTTGATAGGCTTTATGTTGAAATTGAACAACGTTTGTTATTTCAAATTGATCTCGTGATTTCAAGTCAGAATATAAAAATATTGTTCTCTGTTTTGAGATAATCTGTTCTAAACCGACCTTATCTAGTTTGACGATTTTTATGATTTGTTGTGTTCATAATATGAGAAAAATGTCTTTATGAAAGTTGTAGATAACATCTTGATCTTTCTAATGTCAAAACTACATAAGATTTCGTGGTTATTTGATCTACATAATTCATTCTTGAAAAGGACATTGTGAAACTGTGTTTTGATTTGAAATATTCTAGCTCTATGAACAAATTTTTTTTTAGCAAATTTGAGGTAGTTCGAGGCTTTTTTTTAGCAAAAACTTGAAACTTCAAAGTTGTTAATTGGGATCTTAATTTGAAAATTAGAAAGTTTGAAGACCTAATGACAACATTTAAGAGGCCAATTTGGCAAGAATTGCAGATAAGTTGGGTTCGGCCTTGATAACTATTATGCAACCGAGTCTTGGGTGAAAACTGAATCACTGGGAAAAATAAGAGGGTTTTTAACAAAATAGTAAAACATTAAAGTTGACCCTTATTATTACAATCCTTAGGAGTCCAATTAGCCACTTGGGAATAGGAAATTCCTATATGTCAACCTTACCATACAAGATGGGGCAACCCTCATAACACGTTTTTCTAACTCTCTGTAAAATTTGATGCGTTTTTTATGTCGTTTGATATTTTTCTCGCATTTTTTTATATCATGGGCTATAATCAGGTTGATTCTCGGGTATCTAAGTTTATTTGCATTTTTTGGGTAATTTGAGTTAGGACTGGTCCACATGGTCTTCATGAACTTTGAACCATACATCCTAAGCTTTTCTAATGACACTTGTTAACATCTAATTTTTGGCTCATTTTTTTTTCATATTTTAAAAAATCTCAAAATCGGGATTAGGAATCTTGGCCAAGCCTAGAAACCTATTTCTAAACCAAAAATGATTTTTTTTTAGCATTTTTCTGAATTTTTCTTTAATTTCTTTTAGTCAAAATGAGTGAGAAAATCAAGAAAAATAGCAAATGGAATTAGAAAATTCCATAAAAATAGTTCTTAGTCTTCTTTTAAATCCAATTTCACTAATACATCATCAAGTTTGGAAAATCTGAATTGGGCATGTGTTTTTCCCAAAATTGGGCAAAATCAAACCCGAATTGAACCAAAAATGCAATTAGATCTTTTCTAGTCATTTTTAAGTCATGGTATCTTCATAACATATGATTTTAGGATCTTGAATTACATAATGATCGGTCCAATTGAACAATTCAACAAATAAATCAGAAAACCCCAAAATTCAATTGAAAATTAGGAATTTTGAACCTACATTGGGGATCGTGTCCAATTCGAAATTGTTGAACCATGAGACCATTATTTCTAGGGTTAATCAGATGTTGATAATTCAATTTTGGCACTAATTTTGCCTAATCAGGTCATTAAGGCATCGAATTGAACAAAGACCCAATAACCCAAGTACAAAAAGTTAAAAATCTAGGACATGATTTTGTCAAAATTGGGGAAATCACATATTTTGGGTTTAGAATGTTATGAGAAATGCAATTTTGGGATTTAATTTTGAAAATTCGATCAAAATCAGGCTCAATTTGAATTTTTAGTTAAAACCGGACTTACCGGGTCAGTCGGGTCAACTCGACCCTACCCAACCCAGGTCAATCATCCCATTCACCCGATTCACCCAAAGCACATAAAACCCAGAAAAAAATCCAATTGAACCCATGACTTTGCCGACTTCATATGATCAATTTAGCGTGTGAAAATCAAGTTGGCCAGTTGGAGAATCTCCAGCTGACACTAGAGAATCGTTCTAACCGATTCTAAGTTGATGGAAACGGATTTTAGATGGGAAAAATCGATCAACAAAAGAAAGAAAAGAACATTATCATGAAGGGAGAGGTGTTCGATGAAATGCCAGAGAGAGAGAGAGAGAGAGAGAGAGAGAGAGAGAGAGAGAGTGAGAAATGAGAGAAAATCAGTGAACAAAGTGTGTTGAGATCTCGAGGGCCGAGTGATCAGCTTTTTTTTGGTCGAAAAACACTGGCAAATCGGTGCCGATTGTGGATCTCCATACTTGGAGAATCTGTGTTGAAGCTAGTTATCGGAGCCTCGAAATCTTGATCGGCCGGCAGTTCTAGACCTCGTCAGGTGAAGCCAAAGCCACTTACAAGAAGCCGGAGTATCAAGGAACAGTTCTACGACGACTGATCAACTCAACAACCTCGTTTAATCATCGACCGAAGAAGGTAAACTTTGATCTTCGTCACGGTTTAGATGAAATTCCAGAATATACAATTTGGTTCAATCTTATTGTTCTAGTGATTTTTTTCGCAATTTTGTATTTCTAGATGTTCAAAGCTTGTTTCTGATCAAGTTTTATGTCGTTTGATTGCATTTTGGTCGTTAAACTTGCATAAACCACTTCGGTTACCATTGAAACCACTTGCCGGAGCTTGAGGGACCTTCGTCGAAGTGCCCTATGGCCATAGGCCTTCCAAGTTAGCCCTCTTAAACCATTGTTTGACGTTTTTATCCTTGATTTGAACCAAGTTAGACGGTTAGGGCGATCGATGAGATGATTTACATTTCTGAGAAATAAAGAAGAACAGTTTGCATGTTAGGGTGTTTAGGTTGATTTTTCGCCAGCCAGCAAATGTCCGACGGTATTCTGAGTAGGCTAGACTAAAAATAGAACACATAGACATTACAATGGATCAATCAGAATGGCAAAATAGTCGCTGGAAGGTTGCTAGAGAGGAGCTCAAACCGGCGGTCTCGAAAACTCTAACACATGGATTATGCACATCAAGTGCTCAGCGAAATGCCTAAGAGAGGAAACAACCAAACGGTGCCGTTTTGGCAATGTGCTCGCCGAAGAACGTGATCAGCGCCAGTAGCGGCGATTCCCGATTCGCCAAGCCGAACCGGGTTGAATCGGGTCGGTCCAGTTCCTTTTTCCCAATGGGAAAAATAAAAAATAATAATAAAAAAATTCAATAAAAAATCAGAAAAATACAAAAAAAAAATTCTTAAATTAGGAAAATTTCAAAAAATTAGAAAATTCATAAAAATTCAAAATTTTTAGAAAATCCATAAAAATTCAGAAAATACAAGTGAAAAATGTGAAAAATTCAGAAAATCTAAAAAAATTGGAAAATTAAAAAATCCATAAAAATTTTTAGAAAAACATAAAAATCAATTCTCGATTAATAAAATTCTCAAAAATTTAAAAAATTCAAAAATTCACAGAATGGTTCAAAAACACCGTGACCAATCTTAGAAAGTGAAATTTGAATTTTTGGAAGTGCCTAAGTGGCATTTTTAGAAAGACCTCAAATTCAGGGGTTATAACCCCTAAAATCCCTAAAACTCTAAAATGACACAAATCATGAAATGAATAAGCCTTTAAGGCTTCATTAGAATTTGGATGTTTTGGTTGGACTTCATTTTTAGAGACAATTTAGGATTGTTTGGTTTGATTGACTTTGATTGCGCATTTAATTTTTGATTGATTTTCCTCGCAATTAGAATGGATATGATTAATGGGTAAGTCTTGGAAACTTGCGTGGCACATTAGATATTGTATCATTCTTAAGTACCGAAAGGGCATTAGAGATCTCGATTCAGGATCATTAGCATAACCAAGTTCTCGTATTCAGAATTTCTGGTTCGTAGAATCGTCGTATTTCTCCCACACCTCGATTTGGTTGCTAGTCAACCTACCAACAATGACTAGTGGCAACTCCAAACTCGAAAACTTAGATCAAATAGGAAATTACCATCCATTGTTACGTGAGGTATGGTCTAGGAGAGACCCTTGCACGGAAATATCTCCTTAGCGTACAAACCCCGAAAGTTCCAAAAAAAGCCTGGCACGACAGTTGAACCCAAGATTCAAGGCTAGCCTTGTCTCGAGTGTTCAATTCATTTTATAATAATTACCCGACATGTTGCGGGTTTTTCTTTATCACACTTAGAATAGTTCACATTTTAATACATTTATTATTTACTTTACGTAATGTCTTTAAATACATTGTTTGTTGATTCTCTTTGCTAGACTAAGATATGTTTAATTTAGAATCTTAAATGGAAAAAGCACAAAAATAAAATGCATGATCACTTAGTGGATTAAGACTCTACCATAATAATGATAAAAAACAAATGCATGGCCATCTTAGATAACAAACAATTAGTTAGCGGTACCAAAAAGGTATTAGTGGAAACATCAATGTAACTTAGTTCCCATACCTATACATCTCTGGTTCCATGGAAATCGAAACAAAATTTTCACATTTCGATTGGGTATTCTAGCCGAGCCCTGACAAAGCTTAGTGGCAACTCCTAATTGATAAAGAACATAAAAACAATTTCGTGTCATGCGATGTATGGACTGAGGGAGAGCCTACATTCGTGATTGATATACCTTATGAATGAACTTAGAGTTGATGCTTTTTGAGCCGCATTTTTGGACGAGCCATTTGGAACATCACTAACAATTATCTCTAAACCTATGCTCGAGGCGACCCATGAGGGGTGAATCACGATAGAGTAGACCTTCACAGAGATATCAACCATATACCATATGAGTATGTGTTACTCATTGATGCAAAAGAGTCAAAAACTTATGAAGATGCTATGTCATATGGTTAAAAGAATGAGTGGCATGAACCCATGTAAGAGGAGTTCAAATCCTTACATGAGAACTACACATTTAACTTCGTGAAGTTGCCTAAGGGCATGAGAACACTAAAAAATAATTTGCAACCAAGATACAAGGTAAGGCATGTTGGGAATGGCTTTTGTCAAAAGAAAGGAATTGACTTTGAAGAGATTTTTTCATAATTTGTAAAAATGCCTTCTATTCGAGTTGTTCTTGGGTTGGCCGCCAGCTTGGATTTACGAAATCGAACAATTTGATGTAAAGTTCACTTTTCTTCATGGAGATTTAGAAGAAGAAATTTGTATGCAACAACCAGAGGTTTTAAAACTGAAGTCAATAAGCATCTTGTGTGCAGGTTATTAAAAAGCTTATATGGTCTCAAGCAAGCGCCTAGGTAGTGGTATATGAAATTTTAATCATTCATGAAAGATCATCGATATGGTAAGACCAACTACAATTTTTGTGTCTCTATGAAAAGATTCTCAAATAATAATTTTCTTATCCTCATCCTATACGTGGATGACATACTAATAGTTGGGCATGATGCTAAGAAAATCAAGTGCTTAAAAAATAAGTTGAGTAAAACTTTTGTAATGAAGGATTTGGAACTAGCTAAGCAAATCCTTGGCAAGAGAATTACTCATGACAGGAAGAACATAAAACTTTGGCTATTTCAAGAGAAGTATAATTAAAAGGTGCCACATAGATTCAATACAAGTATATGTAAATAAGTAAGTACTCCACTTGCTCGTCATTTCAAGTTGAGTAGTAAAGAGTGTCCTATGTAATTGAGAAAAAAGAGGGAGAGATTGTTGGGGCTTGTTGACACCTAAATTTTACTAATCATTTAGTCGTAATTTGCATAGAAAATTAGGGATTAATTTTTAACCCCTAAACAAAAATATTTAAATTGCATAACATATAGTTTATGTTCATTTTAATTTAATCGCATTTTTGCATCGGACCGGTGATGGCAAACAAGCTTAAATTTCATCGAATGGGACTCGGTTCGCTCGGAAAGGCAAGGGCCGAAAATCACGAGTCAAATAGGTTTGGTCGTTTTAATTTGAGCTTAATTCAGCCCATTATGTTCAATTAAATTAAAACCCAAGTTAATTCAGCCCGCTTAGGAATTAAATAAAATCAGAAATTAGATTAAGGCCGAAGCCTAAGTCTAAGCCCATTAGGACTAGAGAGCCCATCTAATTGACCTAGGTTAGTATTATATAAGCATGTTTAGGTCAGAATTTTGAGGGGACAACACATAATTCAGATCTGATTTTTAGAGAAAGGCAAGTGTGAGAGAGAAAGTGACGTTGCGCACCACCACCGGGGGGCACGCCGCACGCCGCCGCACCATCGTCGTCGCGCCTCAACCGCCCGCCGACGTCTCTGCCTTCCACTAACGCTGCTGCTGATGATGTGATCAGCCGGCTCAAGCGGCTGAACCGGCTGATCGGCAACTTCCTCCGGCTATCCAGAACTTGCGGCAACACTCCTTGGCGTCTTCACATCACTGTGGTGGCCGGTTTCTTGTTAAACGACCGCCGGATCACATCTCTTGACTTGATTCTTCATTACTAGTCCACTAGTGCCGGATCGAATCGATTCTCACTATATTTTGTGCAATCTATTATCATAGGTCGGACGAGCTTTCCGAGACTTCTCCGTGTTGTTTTTGATCTGAATACGGAGGCCGGATCGCTCGATTTCGTGCCGGAGCATCATTAAACAAGGTAAGTGCACTTGGACTTTGTTCTGTAAAATCGTGTACATAGAAACCAGTATGCTTGAGATGCCGATTTCAGCTCGTTAATGTCAAAATCTTGTAAAGTAATGAACTAGAGAATCGTAAAGCACGTCTTAAGCTTTGATTTGATATATCATGTGCCTCAATCGGACCTGATTTGCTATGTCAAAACTATTTCGGAAGTTAGGATCAGAATCTGGAATATGATGTTGAAGTCTGTTTTGATAATGTTATGACTGATGTTGTGCTGTTCCGTGATTTTTATGATTTTCTATGATCATTTTTTGAAAAAACTTTCTTCACGAAAATTGTAGATCACATCTTTGTCTGTTCACCATAAAATTTTCATAAAATTCCAAGCGTGTTAGCATGATACGATCTGCAACGTCATATATGTATGAATCTGATGACAGATCAGTTCTAGATTGACCTTCGTGTGTTCTTCAATTTTCATAAATTTGTGTGTTCGAAATATGAAAAGGTTTTCTTCATGAAAGTTCATACTGAGATCGAGATCTTTCCATTGATATTAATTTCATCAAAATCGGAGGTCATTTGGATTTTCAAAAGGAATTTTCACAATCTGATCAGTATCTGTGTCCAGATCTGATTTTCATTCCTTTAGAATTCAGAAGATGTTTCTCCGAAACTGATAAAGTTGGAGATTATCTGCAAATTAGGTGATTGAACATTATCCTATATTTTTCAGAATATTTAATTTCCTAATTTGCATGTTTTGAATATTTCATGAATATCATGTGGATATTTAGATATCTTAGGATAATGTTCGATATATCCGCAATATTTGAAAATATTCAAAATTAGGAATCGTTCCTAATTTAGCAACGTATCTGGACGACTATCTAACCTTATTCTTAAGGTACGATATGCAGCGATACGGAAAATTATTATCCTATCCATAATCAATTGGATACGATAATGATCTTTATCTGCTTTCCAAATTTAAACCATCAACTTTCCGTCAATATCTATAACCCTATAGATATGACCGATAGTTCGATTTTTGTGCCTAATCCGAGTTTGAAACAAATTTCGCGGATCGCGTGGACGATTTGAATGTGATTGCTATCCTTGTTTTTTTTTTATTATTTGCTTTCCTTTAAACAGAAAATTCAAAAAATATCGGTTAAGATTTGAATTTGAGTTTTGCATGTTTAGGGAACCCTAAATGTATCTAGAAGATAGAGTAATTATTTAATTTAAATTAGGACTTGAGATAATCTATTTCCTAGTTTAAATTAAGCAATATTCTAATCTTATTAGATTATTTAGGTTATTTTTTAATTCCGAATTTTCATGAAAACCCCAAAAAAAAAGAATGAATTGCTTTATGGTAGATTAGGATAGATTGCATTCTTAATTTAAGTAATTTATTATTTCGAATTTTAACAAAAATCCCAAAAATAAGTCATGTTAGGATATGTTAAGTCATCATAGGTTGCATGTTATTTTAAGCATATTTTTATTCCGAATTTCATTAGAAAATATCAAAAATAAATCATTTACCCGTCATCAGAATTAGGTCACGTCGTTGCATGACATATAGTTTGCATGCTAGGTTGCATTACTTGCATGTCATTTTTGCACGTCATTGCATATAGATTAGATTTCATTTAAATAAGTGAAAATCAAAAGAGAAATTAAGTGAATTGCTTGTTAATTAGAAATCATATTAGGATGTTAATGTGATTTTCTAGCTAACTATGCAGATGTTTGCGTTGCTTCAAGGTAAGTAATTCTTCCAATCTTGCAATTTAATATTCAATTATTGAGTGTTAAATTGGTAGTTTGCGCACCCGCATGAACACCTCACATGTTAGTAATTAAGTTAAAATGGATCCAAACTGCCTGCCAAAATATTTTTGAAAAGAAAAGGTACCGAAAGGGCGTTAGACTAGATCTAGCGTAACCAAGTCCCCGAGCTTAGAATTTCTGGTTCGTAGGAATAAAACATATCTCCCTATGTTTTATTTAGGTTTCTAATCGACCTACCACAAAACGATTAGTGGCGACTCCAAGCATGAAGACATTTGCATGTTAAGAACTTAAACCCTAAGTTGCGAATTGGTAGGGCTTGGGAGGGCCCGAGTTAAGATTAGTCTTAATAATCCATTAGCCCGAAAAATAAAAGTTTTTTAGGTCGCGACAGCTTGGCGACTCCGCTGGGGAATTGAGTTAAAACTCTTAGTGGACTTAGGCCAATTTTTCATTTCAAAAATAATTTTTGCTTGGCAGCGAGGATCCTAGGTACGTCCCTAATATTTTAGGTGTTAAATGTTCTTGCAGAATGAGAGGTATAAGGGGAGGCGTGATTGTTAACCCTTGTTTTGTAGGGAGGTGTTCGGATGTATGGTTTAATTTATGCACGAAGCGCTGTTTGATATAACCTGTTGTGCATGCCTTACATTTACACTACACCGCACACACTACCCGCTGCCGGACCTGGGCGGTATAGGTTTAGGATGGTACTGAGGTAGTGGATACCCCGACCAAAATCATGTGGTACGGGTCGCCCTCCTCGGTCCCGAAATTTTCTTTCATGGTGTCATTGAATACCCACCACGGTTGCGCTCTTTGCAACCCGGGTCGGCTCTTTGACTAAGCCGGAGTCAGGGGAATCCTAGCCTAACCATCACCATGACTGGTTTAGCTCGGTAATCTTCTCGTCTCCACTTTGCAAGCCAAAGTCTAGATAGAAATCGAACCTCACATTCCATGCGCATGTCTATGTGATTGCCATTACCCTACCCGGTGAAATAAGTTTTCTCAACCTTTTTCTCGCACTTTATTTATGTTTCCTACATGTGGTCGGTCCATGATAGGTCTAAGTCGATCGTAATTTTTGAAAGTAATAATCATTGAAGTTCTTTTCAAAGGGAAAGAAAAAGAAAAAATAAAGCTTTAAAAAAAATTACTTTCAATTCTTATCATTATTTTCCTGGGTCTGTCATAAGTCATTATTTCCTAAGAAATTTGCCACCATTTTCACAAATACATGGAATAATGAAAAATGTCATGAAAAATGGGAATAAAAAGAGACGGTTAGACCAATGTCATGGATCGGCGTGTGATTTTGCTTGACACTTATGTATGCCTGTTTCATGCAAATTAGGTAATTACGGACCGATCACGATCGCCTATTTGTACACGGTCGAGAGCCAGAATGGCCGATCAAACCGGCTTGCAAGAGCATGTTGTTGGTATGGAAGACCAGATGAAGCAACTCGTCATCGCAATGCAGCAGATGTCCGCTGAAATCAAGACTCTTCGGTCGATCCCCATTCCAACATCCCTCGAGGCATCAGCTCCAAAGCATAAAGGTGCAAAAAATGTTGATCTTGAGGAAGATGATGATATTCCTGACTTGAAAGATGACCCCGTCCAGATTATCGTCAACAAACCTAAGCCTGATGAGCGAGTCAACAAACTCGAAGAGAGAGTGAAGCAGCTGGAGGGTTCACAAAATTCACCCTCGAATGATCTGTCACTGTACTCACATATCAAAATCCCAAAGAAGTTCAAGATGCCGGACTTTGACAAGTACAATGGCACAACGTGCCTAAAGGCCCACCTGCAGTTGTACCACGTACAGATGACTTCGTATGTTGACAACGAACATCTGATGATCCATGCGTTTCAAGCAAGTTTGACGGGTCCTGCTTTGAATTGGTATCTTATGAAGAAGATAAATGGCCTCAAAACCTGGAAGGAAGCTAGTGAGGCATTTCTAAAGCAGTACAGGTTCATAACAAACATCATTCCTACCCGCGATGACCTCGAACGTGCTCAGATGAAAAAGACTGAGTCCTTCAAAGACTATGCTATCAGATGGAGGAATTTAGCCGCTCAGGTTGTCCCAGAACCTATTGACAGTGAGTTGAAGAGGATGTTCAACAAGACTCTCCCGTTCGAGTACCATAATCGAATGGTGGCCATTCCGGCTGACAACTTCAACCAACTCATCCCCATAGGCGAACAGATTGAGATAGGGCTGAAAGATGGGTGGTTTATCGAGTCGTCCTCGTCAACCAAAAGATTTAGTGCAAGGAAAGAGAAGGAACCGGCAGCTGAAGTGAATGTGACTTATAAGCAACCAACCCGGCGGAATACTAACCCAGCCCCGGCAATTCAAGTAGCAGAAGCTTAGCACCAAAACACGGGTCGTCAACCTTTTCAGAGGAGAAATAACAGAAGGCAATTCACCCCTCTCCCCGGATCGTTGTCTCAAGTATTGGCAGTGCTCCAGAAGAAAGACTTGCTCTATGCCGAGCCAAAACGGTCTAATCCTGAGCAGTTTTATAACTACGACCCATCAAAGAAATGCGATTATCACATGGGCGAACCGGGACACTCAACCGATGATTGCTCTATCTTCAAGCATCGAATCCAGAACCTCCTGGACATGAAGGCTTTCTCGTTCCAACCCGCTAAGCCGAATGTTCAGAGCAACCCGCTCCCTGATCACGCGGGCAATGTAAATGCCATATTCTGTTTCGATGCTGGTCGAATCAAGAACGTCAAGGTATACACTGCTGAGGTCTACGGTGAGTTGCTAAAAGCCAGTTATTACCCGAGTAATGAAGTTCTTTCCCTGGCCATCATGAGAGAAAGAATCTCAGGGATGGTACAGGTTGGATTGATCGTTTATGCCGACCACACCGGCATTGTCTCTACTATCTCCGAGGTCGTCATTAACTGGGACGAAGAGTTTGCTACGCTGAACACCGGGAAGGACAAGCTCGACCCTTTGTCGAAAGACATGCCTCCGCTCGAAGACGCGACTCATGATGAAGGGATCATAATAAACACGCCCGCAGCTGATGAAGGGATAGTGATCGAGATACCTCAACCGTATGAATACTCGGATGATAAGGCAGTCCCTTGGTCCTACAGTCTCGATGTTGACTTAGTCACCAGATCTGGACGTGCCTATGGCCAAACAAATGCTCAACCTGCAAAGCCTGTCACTGATGAAGAAGGTAAAGAATTCATGGCCGTCATCAAGGCTAGTGAATACAACATAGTTGAGCAGTTGCGCAAGATGCCTGCGCAAATCTCTGCTTGAACTCCTCCAGACGTCTGTCAAACATCAAAAGGCCCTAATGAAAGTGTTAAGTGAAATCCACGTGCCTGAGACGATTGATCATGAGAAACTAGAAGAGTTTGTGAGTTCCATACTCCTCAAAGACCTTATAGCCATTTCGGATGAAGAATTCCCTATAGAAGGCAGAGGACATATCAAAGCTCTGTATATTTCCGTCAAATACAAGGCCTCACACGTAGCCCGGGTACTCATTGATAACGGTTCGGCCTTGAACATCTGTCCTTTGGCAACTTTACACCGCCTCAAGATAGATCCTTCTAGGATAAATGCTGCGAAGACCACCATACGAGCCTTTGACGGAACGAAGAAAGAAGTAATGGGAGAAATCCCCCTTGACATACAGATAGGACCAACAGTGTTCAACGTCCTATTTCAAGTCATGGACATTCCCACTGCATTCAACTTTCTGCTGGGTCGTCCATGGATTCATACTGCTGGAGCTGTGCCGTCCCGTCAACATCAGAAAGTGAAGTTCGTGGTGGAGAGGAAATTAGTCACAGTACACGGTGAAGAAGAGCACCCAATTTATCATCCAACGGCTATCCCCTATGTCGAGCCGGACTGCAAAATTGAATCGAGCTATCAGTCGCTTGAGCTCGTATCGACCATTCATGCGTCTAGAGGATCATTGCCGCCAGTTCCTAAGGTGTCAAATGCTGCAGTAATGGTTGGAAGAGTAATGGTATCTCAGGGCTTCATCCCGGGCGAAGGCCTTGGCAGAGATGGTCAAGGTATCCGCCGACCGGTCGAAGCCTCTCAAAGACCCCGTACTTCTGGATTGGGGTACCAGGGATCAACTGTGCCGAACAATGAGAGACGTGGATATGGTCGAGGTCGAGGTCAAGGAGTTGAGCAGAATAGACAGCAATCCAATGAAGGGCCGAATGATGGAGAACGTGGGCGTGGTAGGTTGCCTCCACATATTCGCACTACATTCCCAGGTCCTGCAAGAATGACATATGAAGAGAAGGAGGTGATCGACACTTTGGGGCAATCGAGCGGCAAGTTCAACTATTATATGAAGTACTCAGCACCTCCGAGTTTCTATGTTGATCCCCGTGACATTGTCCCCGACGGATGGGGAGGTATGGATGATCCAACACCTCAAATGACAGGAGATTTTGATGATGCAATAGAAGGAATTACTGCCCTGTTTGATGATGTCTTCATTAGAGCTATCGAAGAAGGACCGTTAGAGGGAATGGGCACTGGCCCACAAGAGTAAAACCTTTACTTTTTCGCACACTCCCCTGTATGGAGTTTTTACTGCTTTTTAGGATTTGCCCTATCTCGGGTGCTGCTTTCCGTTCTCGTTTCTAGGACTTGGTTGTTGCAATTTCCATTCAATAAATGTAATTCATTTCAAAATGATCAATGAAATTACAAGTTATTTTCAGTTTTTTGAGGGCATGTTGAGGTACATCAAACCAGTCCGGTGATGATATCCAACCGATAAAAGAAAATATAGTCCAAGGAGAATTCTGAGGCCTGGGCTTCTTCATGCTCCCTCGTGTTAAAATTTTTTCAAAAAGAATTTCAAAAAGAAATTACAAAAAAAATGCAATGTTTAGCCATGTTTGTCCTTCTGAATCCCTTACTTTATGTTTCAGAGATAATCTTGTGACACATGAGGGTATGGGAATGGTCCAACATCATGAATTATATGCAACCAAGATTGATCCCAATGATGCCGGCAAACTTGATGATTCCTCGGACCTTCAGCGTGATCTTGAGCATCATGAAAAACCTAAAGTCCTGACAGTAAACCAAACTGTTATCGTTAACCTGAGTGACTCCGGAGAAATTAAAGAGGTAAAAATAGGGGCAATTCTGCCTGAGAGTGAGACGTAACGCCCAATCCAGTTGCCGCATGAGTAGGTAAGTCTTTCAACCATAAAGTGCGTCAAAGACACTTCAAGGTAAATGATCTAGTCCTAAGGAAGGTGCTACCAATTTTCCCTGTTCCCGGAGGAAAATTTGCTCCAAACTACATTAGTCCATATGTGGTTAAAAAAGGTGCTTCCCAAAGGTGTCCTGATTCTTGCAGAAATGGATGGTCGTGAGTTCTCCACTCCTGTTAATTCTGATGCCGTGAAGATGTATTATCTCTGATAAAATCTCACATTTTGCAGCAAAATTTTCAAATGTTTGATTTCATGTTTTGAATTGCAAACAATTAACTGATGAATAAATGATTTCGAACAATTTCAAGCTAAGATATTTGCATTGGCTTTAATTTTTGCATGGTTATTTTGTCGGTCTGTATCATCGATTTCAAGGGGGGAAATCCATTTGGACAATCTGACAATTCATGTGGAATGAATTGAATGTGTTGAATGAGGTACATCAAAATGATGAAAGGTAAGCCATATCCTATACACAGTCCCATGCATTAATCCCCAGTGAGTTGAGTTGAAAAAATTCCATGTCTACAAGGTAAAGAGTTATCTCGCAAAAGGTACGACGACCGAGATGACAAGAGACATTTCATTTCTCTATCTCAAACACTACAGTTTATCCATTGTTTCACCACTTTGAGCCTAAACACTTGGAGAAATTCTTTCAAATTACCCCTGTCAAAAACCACCCCACATTGGGGCAAACTAGAGGTAAATCAGTATCATAAGGTGAAAAATGAATTGAAATTTTCTTGCTCTCACTTGCATCAATCTTCAAGTGTTGCTTTTTCAGATGAATTCATATGAAAGTTCAAGTGCCTTAGGATGACGAAGAGCATTTCTTTTTCTATCATATACACATTTTATCCTTTGCTAAGCCCAATTGAGCCTACAATTTCATTTCTTAAACCCAGTTGGTGATCATCCCCCACATTGGGGCAAGGCAAAAGTCGTCATTGTCTCCACAGCATATCCGAAGTGTCGATAGAAGACAAAAGACGAGGAGCTTCTGAGTTCAAGCAGCAAGTCAATCAGTCAGATTAGCTGGCCAGTGTTTACGTTGTAAGCAACATGTATTAAATGTCAAAAAAAAAAAAAGAGAAGGAAGGGCAAGAAAAAGCAGTGTGCCTGATAAAAGTAAGGCCAATGCCCAACAAAAATGTGTCAGGATATGACATATCAAAATCATCCCCAGTAGAGCAGTAATCCTACAAGTCTCAAAAGAATCAAGTGATGAACTCTCGAAGCTAATGGAACATTTACCGAGGAGATAATCCCTGGTGAAGAAGAAGACTGGTGACAATGCCAAGATGATCACCAACTTATTCATCCCAATTATACACATTTTGAGCCTAATGATCCATTCATTTCTCAACCCATGAGCCTAGCCTACGTTATGTCCCTTACAAAGTCTCTTCAGATTAGGGCACTTGAACTAACGTAGTGTTTCAAATGCTTATAAGCTTAGCTCGAAGAAGTGAGAGCAAGTCCGTTTCTATCTCATTTTGCAGGGTTCTTGACTTGTAAGCCCGGAGACGATTACGAAGGATATTCTTTCAATAGCCTTGACTCGAAGAGTCCCTTTTGCTAAGCCATTGACCAAGCCATGTTACATTCCTAGCAAAGATCTCTCAGATTGGTAAGGTCGTACCGCTTGCAAGAATACTCGGACCCTTGTCCACATGATGATGGTGAGATAGAGAGATTCTCATAAATCAACCTTTTTCAATGAGAATGAGTGAAAGACCTTTCGGACTGAAAGTCCCTCATTCAACATTTTCAAGATATCCGCTTGTGAGTTCGGTTTGTCTTGTCATGATTTATCCCCAGCGAAGTTTGTAATGCCGATTTGACGAAACCATCGTGCATGAAAAACCAGTTGAAATCATAGTGCATGTGTATATGTGTTCTTGATAATGCGAATGCATATTACATGTTGCCTAAAACCGTGTCTAGTAGGAGACACACCCTTAAAAGTCGGAGATATCACCAGGTAAGTATATCTCTATCCCTTGGATGTCTATGACTATCTAGGTATTCACAACCTGTTCGAGCAATCGTCAGGTCTCATATTTGATCTTTTTGTTGCGATCTCTAGATGCCTTTGATGATGTTTAGGTGTCTATTGATCAAGCCCTTTTCAGGTACCTCCGATGATGTCCAGGTACTTTGTCAAGGAACCCTTGAACACTTGGGCTAGCCCCTTTGTTCACCAAATCACAGATTTTCATACAATCTCGAGAAGATTTCCCACGTTACATGCCTATGAGCAGGTATAGGCATGGCGGCCAAACCTTTGCATATGAGCAGGTATATGTAAAGGTCGGAATATTCTCCCCAATCTCAGGTATTCCCCCGCTACTCACCTATGAGCAGGTATAGGTGAAGCGGCCAAATCTTTGCATATGAGCAGGTATATGTAAAGGTCGGAATATTCTCTCAACTCCAGGTATTCCCCCGCAGTTCACTTATGAGCAGGTATAAGTGAGGCGGCCAAATCTTTGCATATGAGCAGGTATACGTAAAGGTCGGAATATCCTCTTGACTTCAAAAGTTCCCCCGCAGTTCACTTACAAGCAGATATAAGTGAATCGGCCAAATCTTTGCAAACACCTATAGAGATGTATAGGTAGTTTGCAAAGGTCGGAACTGTTCTCACGAATCCAGACGATGATTGGATACGTCGAGTGTTCTTCGTGTGTTTTGACTTAATTGCATATCACCGAAGTTCATCAACAATGTATCAGGCAAAACTTATGGGACTGAGCCTAGACATTTGCCGAACAACATACAAGTCAGAGTCATGCCTCGAATTGCATTATCTCGCGACATCAGGTAAGCAATTCCAGGTATGTTTTCCATTCATGTCAGCATGCATCATTTCTTATTGCATTTTAAAAAATGGGATTCATAATCCCGACAAAAACAACATTCATTGCATTTGCATAGTTAAAATTTAGGTATCATTTAGTCTTTGAATGCAACCTCTGCGAGCTTACCTTCAAAGAGGGGCAGGCTGTTGACACCTAAATTTTACTAATCATTTAGTCGTAATTTGCATAGAAAATTAGGGATTAATTTTTAACCCCTAAAAAAAAATATTTAAATTGCATAACATATAGTTTATGTTCATTTTAATTTAATCGCATTTTTGCATCGGACCGGTGATGGCGAACAAGCTTAAATTTCATCGAATGGGACTCGGCTCGCTCGGAAAGGCAAGGGCCGAAAATCACGAGTCAAATAGGTTTGGTCGTTTTAATTTGAGCTTAATTCAGCCCATTATGTTCAATTAAATTAAAACCCAAGTTAATTCAGCCCGCTTAGGAATTAAATAAAATCAGAAATTAGATTAAGGCCGAAGCCTAAGTCTAAGCCCATTAGGACTAGAGAGCCCATCTAATTGACCTAGGTTAGTATTATATAAGCATGTTTAGGTCAGAATTTTGAGGGGACAACACATAATTCAGATCTGATTTTTAGAGAAAGGCAAGTGTGAGAGAGAAAGTGATGTCGCGCACCACCATCGGGGGGCACGCCGCACGCCGCCGCACCGCCGTCGTCGCGCCTCAACCGCCCGCCGACATCGCTGCCTTCCACTAACGCTGCTGCCGATGATGTGATCAGCCGGTTCAAGCGGCTGAACCGGCTGATCGGCAACTTCCTCCGGCTATCCAGAACTTGCGGCAACACTCCTTGGCGTCTTCACATCACTGTGGTGGCCGGTTTCTTGTTAAACGACCGCCGGATCACATCTCTTGACTTGATTCTTCATTACTAGTCCACTAGTGCCGGATCGAATCGATTCTCACTATATTTTGTGCAATCTATTATCATAGGTCGGACGAGCTTTCCGAGACTTCTCCGTGTTGTTTTTGATCTGAATACGGAGGCCGGATCGCTCGATTTCGTGCCGGAGCATCGTTAAACAAGGTAAGTGCACTTGGACTTTGTTCTGTAAAATCGTGTACATAGAAACCAGTATGCTTGAGATGCCGATTTCAGCTCGTTAATGTCAAAATCTTGTGAAGTGATGAACTAGAGAATCGTAAAGCACGTTTTAAGCTTTGATTTGATATATCATATGCCTCAATCGGACCTGATTTGCTATGTCAAAACTATTTCGGAAGTTAGGATCAGAATCTGGAATATGATGTTGAAGTCTGTTCTGATAATGTTATGACTGATGTTGTGCTGTTCCGTGATTTTTATGATTTTCTATGATCATTTTTTGAAAAAACTTTCTTCACGAAAATTGTAGATCACATCTTTGTCTGTTCACCATAAAATTTTCATAAAATTCCAAGCGTGTTAGCATGATACGATCTGCAACGTCATATATGCATGAATCTGATGACAGATCAGTTCCAGATTGACCTTCGTGTGTTCTTCAATTTTCATAAATTTGTGTGTTCGAAATCTGAAAAAGTTTTCTTCATGAAAGTTCATACTGAGATCGAGATCTTTCCATTGATATTAATTTCATCAAAATCGGAGGTCATTTGGATTTTCAAAAGGAATTTTCACAATCTGATCAGTATCTGTGTCCAGATCTGATTTTCATTCCTTTAGAATTCAGAAGATGTTTCTCCGAAACTGATAAAGTTGGAGATTATCTGCAAATTAGGTGATTGAACATTATCCTATATTTTTCAGAATATTTAATTTCCTAATTTGCATGTTTTGAATATTTCATGAATATCATGTGGATATTTAGATATCTTAGGATAATGTTCGATATATGCGCAATATTTGAAAATATTCAAAATTAGGAATCGTTCCTAATTTAGCAACGTATCTGGACGACTATCTGACCTTATTCTTAAGGTACGATACGCGGCGATACGGAAAATTATTATCCTATCCATAATCACTTGGATACGATAATGATCTTTATCTGCTTTCCAAATTTAAACCATCAACTTTCCGTCAATATCTATAACCCTATAGATATGACCGATAGTTCGATTTTTGTGCCTAATCCGAGTTTGAAACAAATTTGGCGGATCGCGTGGACGATTTGAATGTGGTTGCTATCCTTGTTTTTTTTTTATTATTTGCTTTCCTTTAAACAGAAAATTCAAAAAATATCAGTTAGGATTTGAATTTGAGTTTTGCATGTTTAGGGAACCCTAAATGTATCTAGAAGATAGAGTAATTATTTAATTTAAATTAGGACTTGAGATAATCTATTTCCTAGTTTAAATTAAGCAATATTCTAATCTTATTAGATTATTTAGGTTATTTTTTAATTCCGAATTTTCATGAAAACCCCAAAAAAAAAAGAATGAATTGCTTTATGGTAGATTAGGATAGATTGCATTCTTAATTTAAGTAATTTATTATTTCGAATTTTAACAAAAATCCCAAAAATAAGTCATGTTAGGATATGTTAAGTCATCATAGGTTGCATGTTATTTTAAGCATATTTTTATTCCGAATTTCATTAGAAAATATCAAAAATAAATCATTTACCCGTCATCAGAATTAGGTCACGTCGTTGCATGACATATAGTTTGCATGCTAGGTTGCATTACTTGCATGTCATTTTTGCACGTCATTGCATATAGATTAGATTTCATTTAAATAAGTGAAAATCAAAAGAGAAATTAAGTGAATTGCTTGTTAATTAGAAATCATATTAGGATGTTAATGTGATTTTCTAGCTAACTATGCAGATGTTTGCGTTGCTTCGAGGTAAGTAATTCTTCCAATCTTGCAATTTAATATTCAATTATTGAGTGTTAAATTGGTGGTTTGCGCACCCGCATGAACACCTCACATGTTAGTAATTAAGTTAAAATGGATCCAAACTGCCTGCCAAAATATTTTTGAAAAGAAAAGGTACCGAAAGGGCGTTAGACTAGATCTAGCGTAACCAAGTCCCCGAGCTTAGAATTTCTGGTTCGTAGGAATAAAACATATCTCCCTATGTTTTATTTAGGTTTCTAATCGACCTACCACAAAACGATTAGTGGCGACTCCAAGCATGAAGACATTTGCATGTTAAGAACTTAAACCCTAAGTGGCGAATTGGTAGGGCTTGGGAGGGCCCGAGTTAAGATTAGTCTTAATAATCCATTAGCCCGAAAAATGAAAGTTTTTTAGGTCACGACAGGGCTAACAATACAACCTAAAGGAGGGTAAATAGATTGTTTTAATAAACTTTGATAGTTTTATGGAAATTAGCAGCTATTACGTAAAGATCAGGTTAAGCAAATGTTTCAAATATCATGAACAAATTGTGTGCTAAAGTACGTGAAAATGAGAGAGACAAGAGCACATAAAGATATATAGTGGTTCAACTTTATCGTCATACCTACATCTATTATCCCTAGCAACAGCCATGAGTCGGGTTGGATTGACAAGTAATTTACTAGACAAATAACAACCGGCAAACATTAATCCAATTAGATGATAGATCACACTATTAGGATTCAAGTATTGCTATTGCTTGTGTACAATTGAACTCTTAAACCATTACAGGCCAGCAATAACGCTATAGTGAAGATCTTAAGAGAATGAAACAATATCAACTAAGAACACAGCTCAAAGCAAAATTTGAATTCTATGTATTGCGTGTCTCTTTCGTTTGGCCTTCAAGATCTTCTCTTATATAGAAGCATCTTCAATCTTCCCATTAGAGATGTCTCAAAAAAGCAAGTAACTATTAGAAGTTCATTGGTGCTGCTATCCTAAGATAGAACTACTCGTACATTCCCTCATCCCGAACATTTGCTAGCTATTCGGAAATAGGTCTTGCTGCTATTATTCTGTCATTGATGGCTCTGACAATTATGATGGAAGCCTTTTTTCCAGTTCTCTATTGACTTCCAGTTCTTTTGCTATGCACATATAGTCGATAATGGCTATATTGATGAACCAACAGACATTTCCCAATGGTCATTGTTCTAACATTATGAATGCCATGATATCTCAGCATTGACACAAACATCATCATCAGTTGATCTTTAAGTCCGTTGGTGTTGTTTACGAACAAAATAGACTCGTGATCTTTTTCCTTCCCGAGTATCACTTCTGTCCTTTATACTATGTCATGAAGAATTGCAAATATCATAGTAAACATTATACTAATGATAGTTTTGGGATCATTAAAATTTTTTGAGATGTTTCTCCAATAATCTCCCTTTTTTTTACGATGACAAAACTATCCCGCAGATGTGATAGTTGATATTTGAAGAAGTTGGAGTAAAAGTAAATATTTGCTTATGTGATTGTTTTTAAAACATGTTATACTTTGTAGATATCAGGATCTCCATAAGATTTTTCAAGGAATTAGAACATAAATTCTAGATGATTTTTAGTAATGAGAGTGAACTACTACAGATCTTCTAGAGATGAAATCTGTTGGGAAAATCACCAATATGGTAATTGTTGGGAAAATCTCCTATGTTGTTTTGAAGATGGCAAAGACAATCAAAGACTACTAATATGTGTATTTGTTGAGTAGTATCAGGTGATATATGCACAAGCCGAGATGTAGATATTTGTCATAAACAGCACGAAAACATTTTGATATAGGGAGTGCTCTGCCACTGTCAAGATACTCTGCCAATATCTAAGACAAACAAGATATTAGGTAATTAAAGATGTCTACAAGTTGTAAGGATTGTCAAATATGGTGAATATCTGGAAAGATCTTGATCAAGGGTGAGCAAGCGGAGAAGAACGGGGATGTTCGTGATGGCTTGGAGGTATAAAGATCGGGTGAACAATTGGATGGACCTGATGATGGTGAACAGGCCTAGAAAGAGGTTGTTTGGCAAAGTTTTGAAGGAACATAAAGATGAACAACTTTGTAGAATTAACATTACCAATATGCTTGGAAGGACAAAAAAGATCAGCATCAATATCGAGTTGGAGCAGCTGTCTTACAAAGATGAGGTGGAAGACTGTGATGATCTTTAAGGACTATGTGATATTCATGATGTGATCCATTGGGAAAAGATTGCATGATGTCCTTATACGTTTTTAGTAAACAGCACCAACGAATCTAAATATCAGTTGATTGATGATGTTTGTATTAATACTGAGACATCATGTCATTGGTGCCATTGAATAACGAACATGTGAGAATGTTCGGGATTATAGTCGTTGAAGGTTGGATATGTGCAATGGGAAGACCAGGAAGTCTATCGAAAAACGGGAGTAGGCGTCTGTCAGAAATGTCAGAGCAGTCAATGTCGGGAGAGTAACTGCATAACTTATTTCAGGATAGTCAGCAAATGTTCAGGATAAAAGGCTGTATGGGCAGCTCCTTCTCTAAACAACAGTATCAATGGATCTTTAACGACTAGTTGATCTTCTGAGCATCTCTAATAGGAAGATTGAAGATGAAGATGTCTATTTAAGAGAAGAGCTTCTAGGCCAAAATGTTAGAGAGCACAATGAAGAATCCAAATATTTGCCGTATAGTAATCATGTGAAAGATCAAGTGCACAAGAGTAAATGCAATAGCCGAGTTTTGATAGTATGATCTATCATTTGTAAAGGATCAACACTTGCCAATTGTAATTTGTTGAGCAGATTACTAGTGCAATCCAGCTCATATTGCAGCTGTTAGTATGGAGAGTGGATGTAGGCTTGGCGATAAAGCCGAACCACTATATATGCTTGCAAATCTTTTATATCTTTAATATTAGCATTACCTGATCTTTATTATCATGATTTGTCAAACAACAATATGCACCTAATTTCTACAAACTGTTACTGCCAATGTTTGAAATTGAACTTGTTATACTTCGCAAATATTTTTCACATTTTTCAAACAACCTATTCACTCCCCTCTAGGTTGTATTGTTAGCCTTAACATAATCTTATGATGTCTTAGAAAAGATGATGGATAAGATAACCAATAAATCATCAAAAGACATGCTTTGAGAGATAACATGTTATCAGAAGATATTAGCTATTAACAACGCATTGCTCCGTTGTCTCGATGCCATCACTTCATGAACAATTTATCCATGTCTCACATAATCACGTCATGTCTCTCCACCATTTTGTCATCAGCAAAAAGATAGGCATGAATAAAAGCAATGGACAATGAGTAGAAAAGGATAATTTCATTAAGGACATATGCAAGTGAGTACATCAACCATCAGCAAAAAAAATAGGGGCACAAGGGAGATAATATTGATTAAGAGGTGTAACTACATATTCTTTACTAGGAGGAGGTAGGAGGTTCAGGTTCCTTTTGGCGAGATTTGCAAGATTTGTGCTTTCTCTTATTCAAAGGAAAGGAGAGATTTATTATAGGCAAAAATTTTGATTGTTTTCATATTTTTGGGTTTGCTTGTTTCCTTTGTTAAAGCATCCCTCATGTATATTTGCAGAATAATGGTAGAAAATCTGTCAAGGAAAAAATAAGAGAGTTTTTTGCTTGAGGATGTAGGCACATCGCCGAACCTCGTAAATCTTGTGTCCTTCTTTGTGACTACTTTATCAAAATTCAACATGGCATTAGAGCAAGTTTCAGATCGACGATTCCTGTGAGTACTGAATTGAATTTCTTTTTGCTCGTCTTCTGTCGTCTTTGTAATTCCCCTTTTTGTTTGCTCTGCGTTATGGGTGATAAAGAGAAATATGTTGTGGGAATGGAGTCATCGAAGACTGTTGCGGTGACAGGGTCATCGAAGACCGTTGTGCAGGAGGCACACAATCAACGACTCACGTCTTTGTTACTGAATGGGAGGAACTTTCTGCCGTGGTCCCGAGCCATCACCATTGTACTTGGTGGATGATCTCGGTTGGGCCACATCATTGGTCGGACAAAAATTCCTCAAGAGTCAGATCCCTCTTTTGACGAATGGCAAGCCAATGATCACTATGTGATGTCTTGGATATTCAATTCCATGGAACTGGAGATCTACGAGATATTTGCATATTCAAAGTCTGCAAAGGCATTATGGGATCCGATATACGAGATGTATGGTCAATCCAGAAATGCATCCTAGATCTTTGAGTTGCATCAAGGACTTGCTTGTTCTTAGCAAGGCGCAACACAATCTTTCATTGAACACTCGGGAAAAATGAAGAAGCAATGGGATGAGCTTCGTCAGTATAAACCTGTGACCCAGAATGCAATGGATTATGTCAATTGAAAAGAACAAGATAAAATCTTTCAGCTATTAGCAAGCATCAGACCCGAGTTTAAGGACACCAAACGTCAAATTCTTATGAGTCTTGAATTGCCTACTTTCAATGAAGTTTGTGCCATGATCCAAAGTGAGGAAACAAGGAGATGGGTCATGCCTTTGGCCTTTATTACATCAAGAGAACTCGATGAACAATCAGCCCCCAGTGTCATCAACATGAAGCAAGGAGACTCCACTGCTCGGTTTGCCAAAGGAAAGTTCAAGAAACCAGTATGGTTTCATTGTGACCATTGCAATCGTGATGGCCATTCCAAAGAGAGGTGCTAGGTCCTACATCCGCATTTGTGTATTTCCAAAGATAGGGATGCAGAAGCTAACGTGGCAGTCCAAGAAAATCCAAATGATTTTCAATCCAAATTAGAGGTTTTGTCTCAACAAGTTCAGCAATTACTTCAAATACATGGTAATGGAACAAATGCCTCCAACACTGAAACTGGAAATTTGGCTATGACATCTGGTAATGTTCATGCTTACTCAGCTATATCCACAACTCAATTTATTGTTGATTCTGGAGCTACAGACCACATGTGTAGTTCTCAAAACTTGCTATCCAATATTACTTCAGATGTGTCATATCCACCTATTACTATTGCTAATGGTGGGCAGGTTCCAACTAGGGGTATTGGACAAATTAAATTTTTCTCACAAAACTTTGAAGCTTTATTCGTACCTGAATTATCCTCAAATTTATTGTCAATTAGCAAATGCACTAACTAGTGGAATTGCAATGCTATTTTTACTCCTCAAAAGGTTTTCTTCCAAGATCGAACCACGAGGAGGATGATTGGTGAAGGGCAATTGCAAAATGGGCTGTATATGGTGAACTTCAACAGCAAAGTTTTGACGGCTCAAAGGAAGACTGTTGACACATCCTGATTGTGGCATTGGCATTTGGGTTATCCCTCTGACCGGGTGTTACATGCTCTTGATATGACTCTAAGTTATGATTCCAATTGCTGTGATCCTTGTCATTATGCTAAGCAGCATAGGTTACCTTTTCCACATAGCACACTTAAATCAGAACAGTTATTTTATTTAGTTCACTTAGATGTTTAGGGGGCTTCTCCTATTGACTCTAAGGAGGGGGTTCAAGTATTTTGTTACGTTTATTGATGATAAATCTCGAGCTACATGGCTCTATTTGCTTAAATCCAAAAGTGAAGTTCTAACTGTGTTTCAAGATTTTTGCAATATGGTGAAAAATCAATTTAATACTACAGTAAAGATTCTTCGTACAGACAATGGAACTGAATCAAGCTTTTCAAGTGTTCTTGCTTGACATGGGAATCATTCATCAGACCTCCTGCGTGGGAACTTCACAGCAAAATGGAATTGCGGAAAGGAAAAATAGGCATCTACTTGAAGTTACGCGAGCATTATTATTCTCAGAAAATTTACCTAAGACATATTGGGCAGATGCAATCCTTACTAGCTGCTACTTAATCAACCGTTTGCCTAGTAAGGTGTTGGAATATAAGGTTCCAATTGAAAGTTTGTATAGCCGAAATTTTGGTATCTCTCACTTGAGAATTTTCGGATGTGTGTGTTATGTGCATTGTCAATCTGGTGACAAGCTAGATCCGTGTGCTCAAAAGTGTGTTTTTTTGGGATACTCGAATGTCAAGAAGGGATATATATGCTATGAACCAAGTACTAGACGCGTTTATATTTCTCATGATGTTGTCTTTGATAAGACTAACATGTTTTTTGCTATGAATCAAATTCAGGGGGAGCAAGATGACTATTCTGAATTTTTGCTTCCTGTCCTACCTATCGAGCCTTCAATGTTCAACCAAGAGGAAATTCCAATAGTGACTGTTCAAGGGAATCAACCCATGAATATAGAAGATGTCAAACTGCTCCTATTCAAGTTGTGGTTGATTTGGAAGTTTGAACTGACGATGCAATAGAGGGAGTTCTAGCAGATACGACACCTATTATCTCAGCTCCAATTCGCAAATCATCACGCATTCCAAGGCCTTCAACGCAACTCCGTGACTTTTCAACATATTATACTACTCAACATCCCATTTAAGATTTTATTAGGCATGATAGAATTTCTCATAAGTATTTAAGTTTCTTGTCTGCTATTGAAAATCAACATGAGCCCAATACCTGCTTAGAAGCTTGTAAAAACAGTGTGTGGGCGAATGCCATGAAAGATAAGCTTCAGGCATTGGACCGTAATATTACTTGGGAACTTGTTAAATTGCCAAATGGGAAGAAGACAGTTGGATGTCGGTGGATTTACAAGATCAAATATAACAGTGATGGGTCTGTTGAGAGGTACAAAGCTCGACTTGTCGCTAAAGGGTATACTCAAACCTATGGGATAGACTACAAGAAAACATTTGCTCCTGTAGTGAAAATGAATATTGTTCGTGTCCTTCTATCTTTGGCAATTAATTGTAGCTGGCCATTGTCTCAGATGGATGTGAAGAATGCATTCCTCCAAGGAGACCTAGAGGAAGAGGTCTATATGGATGTCTCTCCTGGTCATTTCTTAGAGAATGATAAGGGAATGGTTTGCAAATTAAAGAAAGCAATATATGGTCTCAAATAGTCGCCTAGAGCATGGTATGGCAAATTGAGTTCTGCACTCATTAGATTTGGTTTCAAAAGGAGCGTAGCTGACTCTTCAATGTTTACTAAAGCAGTTGGTGAAGGTATTGTTGTCATTCTCATTTATGTTGATGATCTTATCATTACTGGCAGTAACTTCACAGGTATTACAGAGCTTAAGCAAATGTTGAGCAAGGAATTCGACATTAAAGACCTTGGAAAATTGAGGTATTTTTTGGACATATAGGTAGCAAGTTCTGACAAAGGTCTATTCCCGACTCAAAGGAAATATGTCTTAGATCTGCTGAAGGAGACAGGCAAGTTGGGCGTTAAACCTGCTAACACTCCTATGGATTACAACAGTAAGACTGTGTCCAATGAAACACCATTAGAGGATATTGGGCAATTTCAACGTATGGAAGGGAGATTGATTTACCTAACCATTACTAGGCTTGACATTGCTTATTCTGTTAGCTATGTAAGCCAATTTATGCGAAAAACCTACACAAGGGCATATGGAATTGATAAACCAGCTCTTTCGATATCTGAAAGCTTCCCCAGGAAGAGGAATATTGTTGAAGAATAATGGTAATACAGAGATTGTGGGTTTTATTGATGCTGATTGGGCTGGCAATCCTATGGATAGAAAATCTACCACAGGTTTTTGTCTCTTTGTTAGTGGAAATATTGTTACTTGGAAAAGTAAGAAGCAAACAGTTGTGGCTAGATCTAGTGCAGAAACTAAGTACCGAGCCATGGCTGCTGCCACTAGTGAGATCGTATGGCTCTGTTTATTACTTCAAGAATTGGGCCGTGATGCCATGTCTAAACCTATGAAGCTATTCTGTGATAATCAGGCGGCAACACATATTGCTTCAAATCCAGTCTTCCATGAGAGGACTGTTGACACCTATTTTTAATTTGTCCAAAATTAATTGCACAAAATTTATGAATTAATTTTCTTTAATTCCTAAAACAAAAAATATTTCTATTTAAATGCATTGTATATAAAAATTGGGCAATAGGGTCTATTAGAGTGTTAAATTAAAAAAAATCAAAATTTTAAAAAAAAAATAAATTTTTGAGCCGGGCTAGGTCAGGGTTGGACCAACTCGGCCCTTTTCTTTTTCTCTTTTCCCCTTCGCGCGGGCCCAGCCCGCCCCTTTTCGTTTCCTTTTTTCCCTTCGTGCGGGCCGAGGCCCGACTCCTCCTCCTCCTTCCTTTCCTCCGCGCGGCAGGGCTTGGCTCGGCCTAGCCTCCTTTTCCTTCTCCCCCCCGGCGGCTGTCACTTTCCTCTCCCCTGTTCACCCCTGTTCCTGACAGCAGCGTGACGCACGGCGGCGCTACTACTCGCTGTCGCCATCCGGCCAGAGGAAGGCTGAAGAGGCACGCCGATGGGACTGGCATTAGTTGCCAGTCCCGTCCTTCCCGTTTTCCCAACTCCCTTACCCCCTTCTCCTTCCTTTCTGCCTCGGTTTTGAACCGGTCCCCCCTGTTGCTCTGCTCTGCACCGGCCTGCAAATGGCCACCAAAGTTGTGGGGTGGTGTAGGTCGGTGCAGACTGTCATCATGCCAACGTAGAGAGGCAGAGAGTGAGCGTCATCCGGTTATAAAAAGCCAAAGAGAAACATAGAGAGAGAGAGAGAAAGAGAAAGAGAGAAAACTGAGAGAGAGAGAGAGAGAGAGAGGAAGAGTTGAGCGTACGCCGGAACCGGAGGAGAACCAGAACCGCCCCCATCGCCCTACAGACCAATCGGAAGCCCCCAGATGCACCGTCGACGGTGAGACCTTCCCCCAGTCCGAACTACCCCTGTTCTGCCCTTTTTTTATGCTCGGTTTGAATGGGACTCACGCCAGCCGTTTCGCGCTAGTCCCGATTCATACCATCGTCCGTGTGTTGTCATCAAAGGTAGGTATAGTCGCCTAAATTCCCCGGTTCGCTGGAACAGGTTGGAATCTCCTGTTTTTGGTCATGCACACCATCTGCTCAACGAAATTCCCTAATGAAGCTGGTTTTAATTTGGTCGCTAGCCGGCGAGCTGACGGTCGGACGGCGACCCATGTGGGTGGAGGGGCTTGGTATTGGTCCCAGGGACCGAATTGGGAGTGGCACCGGTCTGGTTTGGCCGACAGATGGCCAATTTTGGCCCCGTTGGCGGTTCCCCCTTTGGTTCTGCGAATTCGGGTCGAATTCGACCCGAATCAGCAGATCTGACCCGGGTTAACTCTCGGGTCGGATCCGTTGACTCGGATCGATTTCGACCGGCCCGAATCAACAGATCCAACTCGGTCAACGACCAAGTCAGATCCGTTAACTTGGGTCGGTTTCGACCGACTCGGATCAGCTGGTCCGACTCGGGCCAACGCCTGGGTCGGATCCGTTGAACTAGGTTGGATTTGATCGACCCGAATCCGCGACCCGACCCGGTTTAATATTATATTATATTATATTATTATTTTTTTAAAAAAAATTTGTTTTATAAAAAAAATTAAAATTTTTTTACCTTATATATATTTTTTTCCAAAAAGAAAAAAATTATTTAAAAAAAGTTTTTTTATTTGGTTTATCTGATTGTTTTAATTTATTATTGTATTATTATGCTTGTTATTTTAATTGCATAAATTACCATGTTTTAATTAGATAAGCCTATAGGATCATGTACTGTTATAATCATGCATGCCTTTAATTAAATTTTAATCGCATGAATTGTCATGTTTTGAATGTCATCTGACTTAGCTAGGGTTAAAACCTTAGGCTGCATATTTACTTTGACTACTAATCACTTATGATTATTCACTCGCTCGATCACCTCACATGTTAGGAGAAAAGTCCTAAAATCAATCCAAATTGCCTGACAAATGTTTTCAAAAAATGAACAGAGTAAAAAGATACCGAAAGGGAATTAGTTATCCAACTAATGTAACCAAGTCCCCGAGCTTGGTCAATCTCTGGTTCGTAGGAATAGGGTGATTCTCCTATCACCCTGTTTGGGTTTCTAATCGACCCACCTCAAATCGATTAGTGGCGACTCTTTGATATAAACCATTTGCATGTTAAATACTTAAATCCTAAGTCAAGATATGGTATGGGCTTGGGAGGGCTCGAGTTAAGTCCTAAATTTAGACTTAGCACGTACCAGGCGAGCTCTCTCGTTTTTTGAGCATGTTAAAAAAAAAATCCCGGGAGGTCGGTCGCGACAGACTGGCGACTCCGCTGGGGACTCTTTGTTTTTAAAAGTGGACTTAAGCCAATGTTTGTCCTATTCAAAAATAATTTTTGTTTAGCAGCAAGGACTCTATGTATGATCATAATATTAAGGTGTTATTTGTTCTTGTAGGTTCAAATTGATTGTTTATAAATTGTTGGCACGCTTTAATAATTTAGCACTACACTGTTGCACACACAACCATGCTGCCAAACCTAAGCTATAAGACATTTTAGGATGGTGTTAAGAAAGATACGACTTCGAACGCGAGCCTACGATGTAGAGGCTGTCTTTCTTTTCCCTGAAATTCATTTTTAAAAGTCGTAAAGAAATATCTTTAGCCGCTATTCGCTTGACTATAAGATATTCCTTTCGATTTGGCCGGAGTTAAGAGGGCTTGACACCAACGCGAGACTGCAACGGTCAGATACCCTTTTAATTCCATTTTGTTAAACCAGTCTAAAATAGAAATTGAACTTTACTCTTCATGTGCATGTCGTTGTGATTGACATGGCTCAAGGAAAGGTATATATTCTATCACTCCTTATTTTATTATACAGTCTACTTACTTATTTGATTTGTTACCGACAGGCCACCCGTCGATTGCATTCTATACACGATGGGAAGAGCTGATGTCCAATTCATCCCCACTTCTAAAAAAGAGCTTCTAGTATGGTGGGACCAACTCGACTAGAATGGCCAGCAGTGTGTCAAAGCAAGAATCAGTTGCCTACTTCCACTACTCAAAATAAATATCCATTCCGGCATGATACAAGCACTAGCGCATTTCTGGTGCCACAAACATCCACTTTCATATTCGGCAAATTTGAGATGATCCCGACTTTGGAAGAGTATAGTGTTGCCATTGGAAAACCTTTGGGATCTAAGCTCACAAAACCTCTTTTAAGCGTGTCCCTTCTGCTCGAATTATCTCAATTTTTGTGAACCAAGAGCGATACTGTGAAGAGAGTTATTAAAGCTCATTGTAATGCATGCCCATGATTTTTCTTAAATGAATGTTTTGAAAGCCAACCTATGAGCCAAAAAGCCAAAATTTTTGTCCTTGCTTTTATCGAGTGTGTCTTTTTCTCCTATTGCAGAAATTCAATAAACCCATCGATTGCTTTTGTGGCCAAATAAATTTGCACTAGCTTGAGTTATGTTAATTCGGTTTTTGCAGAAACATTTTTGTCTTTAAATCGTTTTAAACAAAATGATGATAAAATAATGTGGGCTACTCCAAAAATTTTGCAAATTTGGTTTTTATCCCATCTGAGAGGATTCGAGCACCTCATGTAACTTTTTCAAATTGACGACCTCATGCACCCGATATAAAGATTTGAGGTCCTAAAAAGTTATTTCCCTAATAAGACCCCGATCTCAAGGCATTCCTATAGTATACTAAATGGTTCTATGAGGGTCAGACTCGATATGCCCACCAGTTCCATAACCCCATTTCGCTGCTTGGTTTATCAGGCATCACCTCATACTACCCATACCAGGTAGCTCGCCAATATAGGGCCTTCCAAGAAGTCCCGCCGCTCCTCAAAATAGACATGTTTCGAGTTCAATTCATCCAATCGAATAACAATTACGCTGACGAAATTCGCACCATCCAAGGGATATGGACTGAATGCCATCCTGAGAACATCCTGGTGCTTAGGCTATTGAAGGGACAGGAAAAAGTCCACCGTGCCTCTCTGTTCTACATTACACATCACCAAATCCCAACAGATTTTCAGCCAAAGGTCCCAGATGTAACCAACAAGCCCAATCGCCAAGCACAAATTGATCAACTTGAAAGGACTATGGGGATGGAGGAAACGCTTATTACGGAGCTTGTTCGTGAAAATAAGCGACTTCGAGAAACTGGAGTTTCCTTATCGTTTATAGAATGAGCATCCGGGGAATGCGCCCTTTTTGTTAAAAGCCTTGTATTTTATTTTTAGTATTGATGTTTAGGGAGTTTGTTTTCCTTCTTTAAAAGTATTTTTAGGTTATAATATTGTTAATATAACTCGGACCGTTTTTATGCCTTATATAATTTTTTCGCAACTTCATGACACCACCGCGGCCATTGGCCCAGTGGTATCCGGGTGTGAAGCCGAATGGTCCGAGGCGATCGGGGTTCGAATGCCAGGGACACCACCTGTAATGTTTATATTAATAAAAACCTTTTTTCTCATTTTTTTTCTTTACAAATAAATAAAATATGCAATAATATTATGATTAGGTCATGAAATGATTCTTTATTAGACATTATACTCATTCATTTCAGCATTTTCACAGGTAGTTACAAAAAAAAAATGGTCGAAGAAATGCCCGCCTTGATAATATGGAAAACGAAATGAAAATGGTTTTCAACGCATTGGAAAACATCACCAAGTAAATGGAATCCATCAATAACAAGCTCATGCTTGCACTGGCAGCAATTGAGGTGATGTTACCACCACCGTCCATCGGAAAGGACAAAGCTTCCATTAGTGATAGTAAAATGCCCCTGCTAGAAGACGATCCACTTTTCCTGGCTGTCAGAAAAGCTGAACCTGAAAGCGCCCCGGTGACAGAGCATGACAAACGCCTTGCAAAAGTTAAGGAGATGCTGAAACAGCTATAAGGCCCGCAATATGCTGTCCCACTTGACCTGTCTATATATAAATGGGCCAAAGTACCAGAAAAATTCAAGATACCAAAGTTTGATAAGTATAATGGCACTTCATGCCCTAGACACCATTTGCACATGTATCATGTCCAGATGACTCAGTACGTGGATAATGAACCCCTCATGATTCAAACATTTCAGGCCAGTCTGACGGGACCAGCTTTGACATGGTATATGTCAAAAGACGTGGATGCTTTCAAATCTTGGGATGACGCCGTCGATGCATTCCTCAAGCAGTACCAATTCAATCTCGATGTCACGTTTACTTGAGATGATTTGGAATGCACCGAAAAGAAGAAGAGTGAGTCCTTCAAAGAGTATGCCACCAGATGGAGAAATTTAACCGCCCAGGTTACCCCACAACTCATTGAGTATGAACAAGTGAAGTTGTTCATTAAGTTTCTTCCGTATGAATATAGACACCGCTTGGTTGGTACTACTGTCGAATCCCTTAATCGTCTTATTCTTGTGGGCGAACGAATCAAAATGGGATTGTGTGATGGATGGTTTACGGATCCCACTTCCATTAGTAGGAGGCTTAGCACGAGAAAGGAGAAAGAAACCCTAGCAGACGCAAACATTGCATACACTCAGACCGTTCAGCCTCCCCAAACAGTCAAGGTGAATAGTGAGCAGCAGCCAACCTCAAGTCGCCAACCTCCGAAGCGATATAATAAAAGGCAATTCACTCCGTTGCCTGGATCTCCCTTTCAGGTCCTAGTCATACTCCGAAAGAAAAACCTGTTGTCTACTGAGCTAAAACGTCATAACCCAGAAAGCTTCTTGAATTACGATCCGTCCAAGAAGTGTGACTATCACATGGGCGAGATAGGACATTCGACGGACGACTGCTATACCCTCAAACACCGAATCCAAAATCTATTTGATACCAAAGCCTTTTCATTCCAGACATCCAAGCAAAATATTTAAAACAGCCCATTACCCGAACATGAAAACAGAATTAATGCCGTATCCATTTTCGACCCTTGTCGAATTAAGAGTGAGAAGGTGTGTATTGGTAACATTTATAACGCTATAGTGAAAGTAGGGTATTATCCTACTGGTGAAATTTTGCCTTTGTCCTTAATGAAAGAAAGGGTTGCTAGCATGGCGAAAGCAGGTGTGATTATGCATGTCAAGCACACCGGTATAGTGGCCACTATCTCCGAGATCATCATTAATTGGGACGAAGAACTTTCAGCTTTGAATGCCGAAACAAATACATCTAGCCCCACACTTCTAAATGAACCTTCGTCTAATAACCCAGATGAGGAAAAAAAGTTAACAATTGAGGTACCCCTAATCGAGGGGCATATAGTGATCGAGGTACTTCAACCTTACCGATACGAGAGTGATAAAGCAGTCCCATGGTCCTACGAATTGGAGGCTGGTCTAGTTACCAAGTCTGGACGAACGTATGCTCAAGCCGACGCACAGCCTCCGAAGCCCGTCACTGATGAAGAAGCCAAAGAATTCCTGGCCATCGTCAAAGCTAGTGAATATAGTGTGGTGTACTAATTGCGCAAGTTGCCCGTCCAGATCTCTTTGTTGGAACTACTCCAAACGTCCATGAAGCACCAGAAGTCCTTGATGAAAGTACTCAGCGAAGTAAACGTACTAGAGTCAATTGAACATGACAAGTTTGAAGCATTTGTAGGGTCCATCTTTCTGAAGGATTAGATAATATTCTCGGAAGAGGAGTTTCCTGCTGAAGGAAGGGGGCATACCAAAGGTTTCTACATCTCCGTCAAATGTAGAAACTCCCATGTAGCTCGAGTTCTTATAGACAATGGATCAACGTTGAATATCTGCCCGCTGGTAACCCTGCATCGCCACAATGTGGACACGTCCAAACTCCGTGTCTCCAAAACATTAGTTCGGGCGTTTGACGGAATAAAAAAGGACACCGTAGTTGAGATCGACCTTGATATCCAGATCGGCCCAATAGTATTCAGCATTTTGTTTCAAGTAATGGACATCCCCACTGCATTTAGCTTTCTACTGGGCCATCCCTGTATTCATTCCGTTGGAGCCGTACCATCAAGCATTCACCTAAGTGCGAAATTTGTGGCCCAAGGAAAGTTGATCACAGTCCTTAGAGAGGAGGACCATCAAATCTACCAAGAAACCGCCATCACATATGTTGAGCCAAGCGGTAAAGTGGAATCTAGCTATTAGTCCATTGAACTTGTGTTAACCGTGCACGGGTATCGAGGAACTTCTCCCGCTGCTCCTGATGTGTCAAAAGCCTCGATCATAGTAAGGAAGGTTATGGTTGGAATTGGCTTCACTCCAGGCCAAGGACTCTGCAGAGGGGGCCGGGGTATTCAGGAGCCTATTCAAGTCGCTAGGAATCATCGTACGGCTGGCCTAGCATATCGCGGGGGAAACCCACAGGTTAACAAATGGCACATGAGCGGTCAAACTGGCTTGTTATTTCCCTATATTTGGGAGACCTTCCTACCGCTTGCTAAATTGCTGCAAGATGAGAAAATTTATCTTAATAGCTCAGGAGAATCGGAAGAGAAGTTCAAGCAGCCTGTCGAATGCTCAAGTCACTCGAGCTTTTCAGCTCCTCTTGCAAATGTTGATACTGACCGACATCAGAACTCAGACAAGCTCCATATTGAAGAAGATTGTGGATGAGAAGAAACGGTTGATAGTGTGGTCACCCTATTTGACGACATCCTTATAGGAGCCATACACGAACACTCAATCTCAGAAACGAGTGCCTACCCGCTTGATTTGTTTGTACGTTTGCGGCATCAATTAGGCGAGTTACAGGATTTGCTGACATATTTAATGGATACCATGCATCAAATCTCAGATATGTCATCACCGTCGTTCGATCAGGAGCAGGTCACTCAAGAAAATGGATCCGGAGAAAACCCACCATCAGGGGTCATTCCTGACATGATTTGGCAAGACATCCAACTCTTATGGTGGTAGGGCAATGTACGACGATACTCGCTGATTCCCAAATCCATGGAAGTGATATTCCCTACTCTTTTGCGGAAGGGGTTAATCGCAAGGAGGCCAAAACACCCTACTCCCGAGTACTTCATCAACTATGACTCCTCCAAGTCCTGTGATTATCATTTAGGAGAGATTGGGCACTCGCTGGATGGTTGCAATGCTTTAAAGAATAGAGTTTAAGACCCACTGGACGCCAGGGCATTCACTTTTAGCACTCCATGGCTGTGTCACGGTGAAGATGATCTGTTGATTGTACCTAGCCTTTAGGCTGTTGCTCCCGAGCTTTCTGATGTAGCGCGCAAGGGAAAGGCGATTATGGATACCCTAGGCCAATCCAGTGGTAAGTTCGACTATTACGTTGACTACCAGTAGCCATTAAGTTTTTATGAAGACCAGCAGAATAGCATTCCTAGCGGATGGGACGACATGGAAAAGCTGACACCATTAAAGAGAAGAGCCAAGGAGCTGGATTCCTGGAACGATACTTTTGAGAATTTCTTCATCGGGGCAATAGACGAAGGACCAGTAGAGGGAATGGGCGCAAGCCCACTTGAGTAGAGTTCATCTCCTCTCTTTTGCATGAATCCCTGAAAAAGGGGTTATCCTTGTGTTTTATTTTTGTTATCTTGTCGTCATTTCCATTGGAAAAATGACTTTTTCGAATTTCCCCCCCTCGATGGAGGTTGTAAATCCATGTATTGTAAATAAATAATTTTTTGATAGCATGAGGTAGTATCTCAAACCAGCTCGTTGATGATAACCAGCCATGAAAAGGAAGGTATTCTGAGGCCCGGGCTATCTCATGTTTTCTCGTCTTAAAAGCTTTTCGAAAATCAAAAACACTTTTACTATTTCGTCAAAAAATGTTCTAAGAGGAAAAAGATAATGAAAAATCCATATCCCCATTCGTTTTTCTAATCAATTTTCCCTGTGTTCCAGGCATGATCTTGCAACTTGCGAGGGAATTAGTGCAGTCCAGCCCAATGATGGAGATACTCACAATAGCGATTCAGATAACTCAAGTGATGATCCCACTGAGATCTGAAGAAATTGGGAGCAGTACAAATAATTCAAACCCCTTACAACCGAAGACACTGTTACCATCAATTTGAGTGGTATTCAAGATCTAAAAGAAGTCAAGATTGGAGCTAACATTCCCGAAGAGAAAACCGTGCATATAATTGCTCTTCTCAAGGATTACCAAGATGTCTTCGCATGGTCTTACTCTGATATATCAGGACTAGACCCCTGGATTGTTGAGCACAGTTTGCCTACCAATCCTGACATACCTCCTAAGAAGCAAAGGTTATGAAGGACCAAACTCGAGCTATCGAAAAAGATCGAAGAAGAAGTGATGAAGCTGTTGAAAGTAGAGTTCATCGAGGTTTTGCAATACCCTAATTGGGTAGCAAACATCGTGCCAGTCAAGAAAAAAGATGGTTGAATTCGAGTCTGTGTTGATTATCGTGACTTGAATAGGGCCAGTCCAAAAGACGACTTCCTACTCCCCTACGTAGATGTTCTTATGGATAGTACTGCTGGATTCGAATTATTTTCTTTTATGGATGGATTCTTCGGGTATAACTAGATAAGGATGAATGAGGAAGACAAGGAGAAGACTGTGTTCATTACTCCATGGGGGACCTTTCATTATACGGTTATACCTTTTGGTCTGAAGAATGCCGGCACAATATATCAACGTGCTATGGTCACTCTTTTTCATGACCTGATGCATAAAGAAATTGAAGTTTTATGTCGATGACATGATCGCTAAAACCATATGCGGAGAAGACCATGTTGAGACCTCGAAAAAGCTATTCAGTTGCTTGCGCGAGTTCAAATTACGCTTGAACCCTGCAAAGTGTGTGTTTGGGGCGACCTCTGGCAAATTACTCGGATTCATCGTGAGTAGCAAAGGGATCAAAGTCGGACCCTCAAAAGTCAAAGCAATATGTGAACTGCAACTCTCGTTCACAGTAAGGGAGGTCAGAAGCCTTTTAGGAAGGTTGAATTACATCTCTCGATTCATCTCCCAACTCTTTGAGACTGCACGGCCTTTCTTCAAACTCCTCAAGAAGGACGCTCAGATTAATTGGGATGAAGATTGTCAAAAAGCATTTGGAAAGCTGAAGCAGTATTTGATGGATCTCTCAGTATTAGTTCCACCAGTCCCAAGGCATCCTTTGACTCTCTACTTAACGATTCATATCGAATCGTTAGGAGCCCTGTTAGCCCAAAGCCACCCTGATGATGGAAAAGAATGAGCCATCTATTATCTAAGTAAGAAATTCACCATCTCGGAACAAAATTATTTCGAATCAGAAAATACCTGTGTCGCACTGGTATGGGTACTACATAGGCTCTAACAATATACCTTGCACCACTAAACGTTTCTGGTAACTAAAAATGACCATATCCAGTATCTACTTAACCGACCGGCGTTAGTGGGAAAGTTAGCCAAATGGCAAATTCTGATTTCAGAATTTGACATCCAAATGTCATCACAAAAATCGGTGAAGGGTCGGGTGATCGCTGATATGTTAGCTGAATGCCTTGGGGAAATACATGAAGATGATCTTCCAGATGACAGTATTTTATCAATGGAGGAACACATGTGGACCATGTTTTTTGATGGAGCATTAAACCTGTCTGGTTCTGGCACCGGGGCGATCTTGATATCCCTAGATGGGCAACATTATCTGGTAGCCGCGAAACTGGTGTTTCCTTGCACCAACAACATCGCCGAGTATGAAGCATGTATTCTCGGCTTACAAGCAGCAATTGACATGAAAATAGCTAAACTAAAAGTATTCGGCAATTCTGCCTTAATCATACTCCAAATTGTGGGCGAATGGAAGACTAGGGATACTAAACTAGTACCCTATCATGACTATCTAGAGGAGTTGGTTTCAGTATTCGATGATATTTCATTTGAATACCAATCTAGATCTCATAACCAATTCGCCGATGTGCTGGCTACACTGTCGTCCATGTTACAGGTTACCAATGGTTTGGAAATAGAGCCTCTGAAGATTGAAGTCCTGACTAGACCAGCCCATTGCATGATTGTGACCGAAGAACTCGATGGTAAACCATGGTATTACGATATCATGAATTTCATTAAGGAATAGCAATTCCCCGAAGGGAGTAGCCCTGCAGACAAGAGATACATAATGAAGATGGCAATAAAATTCTTTGTCGAGGGTGAGAACTTGTACAAGAGATCCTACGATTCTGTTTTGTTAAGATGCGTGGACACGACCGAAGCAACATGTATCATGCAGGAGTTGCACGAGGGAGTATGTGGCCCGCACATGAATGGGCACATGTTGGCCAGGAAAATAACAAGATTGGGTTATTACTGGCTTTCCTTAGAAGGTGATTGCATCCGACATGTTTGAAATTATTACCGTTGTCAGATCCATGGAAATAAGATAAATGCCCCTCCAACAGAATTACACCAATTGTCTGAGTCATGGACATTTTCAATGTGGGGTATCAATGTGATCGGTCCAATCAATCCGAAAGCATCAAATGGACATCGCTTCATCTTGATCGCAATTGATTATTTCTCTAAGTGGATCAAGGCCGCATCATATACCAATGTTACTGCTCGGAATGTGATAAAATTCATCAAGTGAGATATAATTGCCCATTATGGTGTCTCTGAGGCCATCGTTACAGATAACGGGACAAATCTGAATAACAAGCTTATTGATGATTTACTTAGTGAATTCAAGATCCGTCATCTGAATTTGTCTCCCTATCGTCCTCAAATGAATGGAGCTGTTGAAGTTGCTAACAAAAACATCAAGAAAATCTTAGCAAAAACTGCTGAGAATTACCGAAATTGGCATGAAAGATTGCCTTTTGCGTTAATGGCGTACCGAACATCAATTCGGACATCTACTAGGGCAACCCCTTTTTCCTAAGTGTATAGCATGGAAGCAATCCTGCCTGTCGAGGTGGAAATCCCTTCACTATGGGTATTGTCCCAAGTGAAGCTATTTGAGGCGGAATGGAAGCAACAAAGACTAGAGTAGTTGAATATGATTGATGAAAAGCGATTGAAGGCTCTTTGTCATGGGCAATGTTATCAACAGAGTATAGCCAGATCATTCAACCAAAAGGTACGTCCAAAACACTTCGAAGCAAACGATCTCGTCTTGAGAAAAGTTCTACCACTACCTCCCGAGCTCGGAGGTAAGTTTGCTCCAAACTACATTGGTCCCTATGTTGTGAAAAAGGCACCCCCCAAAGGGGCTCTAATTTTGACTGAGATGGATGGACGCCAATTCTCTAACCCAGTCAACTCTAATGCAGTGAAGAAGTACTATCCTTGAAACAATTTCTATATTCCTATTGATGACAAGAGAATTGGCAGAAAAGTTATTGATAATGACACTCCTGCGGTAAGTCTAACCGGAAAGGACTTCGCATAGGACAAAGTAACGTCAAAGCTGATCCTGACAACCATGAAAGTATTAATGGTAACCATGCCCACATCTGTTGAAAATCTTTAAAATAGAGATTAGCTTTGCTGCGAAGTTCCCCATGCAAGCAATTGCACATGCCCTGTGTAGTTAGGAATCAGAGCATCCACGAGAAACCCCTCAACATGCTGGAACCGCATTGACATAGCCTGCGCTGATAATAAAACCCTATATTCGGGAGCGCCCCTAATTATAGAGGGTTTCATTTGAGCTTTGAGACCAAGAGTACGGAGGAGCAAACTGAGATAGAGAAGACTGAACAAAGTAAAGAGGAGAAAAGACTCTGCTAGCTGTGAAGACAAAATGGAAGAAGGGTAATTTATATCGTTCTCAATTTACTCTCAAGCATCCTATTGCTAACATAAGCTCATGTTTTGACAGAAGGGAATTATTGACATTTGAGAAAACTCAAGGAGTTATCAATTTGGTCTCAAATGAAGGGCACCATGAAGGATAATGTTGTATCGTTCCCAATTTCTGTCCCTCAAAGAGCCGTTCATTAACATGGTCTTTCTTATTACCTTGCAAGTTTGCCTTGCCATTGCAGCATAGATAAATATCTCCTTCCTTACAAACTTTTCACATGAAAATGGAAAAAAAAAGAACAAGAAGGAAGAAATGTGTCAAAATAAATAAGTGTTTAACCTTCCTCCAAGTGTGTTGCATATTTTTTGAGAAGAACTTTGCACGGTAATTTTACCTGTTTAATTCACCAATTCACTGTGGAAATCTTGACAATTCGGCGAACGATGTTGAACTGCTTCGATGTATTGAATGAGAGGTGTCAGGATGAGGAAAGACAATCCTTAGTCTATACACATTCTTACGTACCAAACCCTTACAAGATGAGCAAAAATGTTTTATTTCTACAAGGTAAAGAGATTTCTCGCATAAGGTACGGTAGCCAAAATGATGAGAGGTAATTCATTTTTCTTTACCCTATACACTACTATTGATCTTTTGCTTGACCATTTTTGAGCCCACACATTTGAAAATTTATTTTAAATCACCCATGTCAAGAACCACCCCACATTGGGGCAGCTTGAGATAAATCAGCATCACAAGAAGGATTCAAACTAAGAGGAAACAAGAGAAACGTCCCATCCCTTCGATCACCACCCTTCTTACTTCTACCTCGTTGCCTTCACGGAACTGACGGTCCTCGACAAGGTCCTCCAAGACAAGCACACTATCGACGGCATGATGGTCGAGGCTAAGAAGACTTTGTCAAAAGAGAAGCAGCAAACTAAAGCCTGTCCAAAATGCCAATATCTCATTGATATCAGTGATGTTTTCACTTGTAAGCTTAGCATGACAAGAAAGATGAGGTGTTTGTAATATCTAAAATTTCCTATGATCATCAGCCGCAACAGCTCGCACAAGGTGAAAAAGATGAATAGAAATTTTCTTGCTCTCACTTGCATTAATCTTTGAGTGTTATTATTGTAGATGAACTCTCGCCATAATTTAAGTGCCATAAGATGATGAAGAGCAATTCTTTTTCTATCCCATACATTTATATCCTTTGCTAGCCTAATCGAGCCGGCGATTTCATTTCATACGAACCCAGTTGGTGATCATCCCCAACGTCGGGGCCAAGCAAAAGTCATCACAGTTTGAGCATCAAGGTCCAAAGTACCAAATGAAGATGAAGATTCAAAGAGCCTGATAATGTTGTTCTGTTCAAATTTATTTAGGCTAGTCTCGGCAACACCAAAAGAACATCCCAAATGCTGAAAACTAGGGACATGAAAAAGCAGTGTGCCTGGTAAAAGCAAGGCCAATGCCCATGAATAAAAAACAAAGAAAAAGAAAAAGGAGGAGAAGAAAAACGATGAAAATATGAATAGACGACCCCAAAGGGTTTAAACTTGAGTTCTTTTTCGATACAAATCTCCACTTTAGGAACTCTATATTGACAAAGATCTGTCATGATGGATGAAGACAAACTTATTTTGGAGAAAAACAACTGTTACAGAGATAGAATGGTATCCAAGAAAATGTTTGACGCAGAAGCTCCTCAAGAAAAAGTTGTCAAAGAAGTTAAAGCACGGGATTTCCTAGGGAGTTTTCCAAAAGGATCCTGACGGCTAAGAAAAGACTGATGGCAATGCCTAGATGATCACCAATTCTCATCCCTTACACACATTTTTTGAGCCCAACGATCATTTCGTTCCTCAATCTGTGAACCAAGCCCACGTTACATCCCTTATAAAGTCTCTTCTGACTAGGGTACTTGGATTAACGTGGAATTTCAAATGTTTATAAATAGCGCTTGATGAAGTGCGAGCAAGACTACTTCTATTTCATTTTGTAGGGTTTTTGACTTGTAAACCTAGAGATGATTGCAAAATTTTCTTTCATGGCCTTGACTTGAATAGCCACCTTTGTTAAGCCATTAACCAAGCCAGCATTATGACCCTGAAAAAGACCTCTCAGATTGGCAGCGTCATACCATTTACGAGAAAACTCAGACCCTTGTTGATGTGATAACGATCAGGTTGAATGTCTTTTATGTTCCCACTTCAATGAATGAGATAAACAACCCTTTTCAACGAGAGCGAGTGTAAAGTCCTTTCTGACTGAAGGTCTCTCATTCAGCATTTTGAGAAGTCCACCTTGGAAGTGAAAATTGTCTTGATTGACCCTCGGTGGATGTTTGGTGACGCAAACATGGCAAAATCACTTTGCGTAAATACACATTCTGGAATAGCCTAGCTTGTCTATCCCTGATGAAGGCATGCATGTTTGTGCTAATTGTCTTTGACAACTCAGATTTAAATCCCCAATGATGGGACATGAAAATTCAGGCACTGGAGAAGCCCTCATTGTCACCCCAAGAGAGATACCTTGAAAAAGGTCGGTTATTCAATAGATGATGCATCAAACCTTTGGGTAAGAAACACTAGGTATTTCATCAAATTTCTTTTCAAACTACCCGGAAAGTAAACTAGGTGTTCCTTTGAAAAGGAAAAACATCTTGACATGCAGTCAAGATATTTCATACGATATTCTAGAATAGCCTCAGTTGTCTATTTCATTGATGAATGCGTATATGTGTATCGGATTGTGCCCATGTAAAGTACATTCGACCCTTGTTCGATTCTAAAATTATAAGTTCTTTTCAAACTACCCAGAGAATAAATCAGGTGTTGCTTTGAAAATTAAATGCATCTTGACTTGCAGTCAAGATATTTCATATGATATTCTAGAATAGCCTTAATTGTCTATTTCTCCGATGAATACATATGTCTTTGCACAAAACTAACTTATCTGACAAGAGACATGCCCTTAAAAGGCAAAACATCAAATCCTCGGGCGAGGACCCCCAGGTACCCCTTGAACATTGGATCGTTCCTCTGTTCTCCAAAGCTGTTAAGCGCACCAATCAAGGCGACCGAAGAAATGTTCGGGTCCTAGATAAACAATTTCCCTTGTCAAGGAGACCGAAGAAAGGTTCGGGTCCTGGACGAAGCAAAATCCAGTCGCGGCAATCGAAGATAGGTTCGGGTCCACAATGAATTAAATCTAGTTGGCGACCGAAGAAAAGTTCGGGTCCTGTGCAAGCGATTTCCCCCCAGTCCTGACAACTGAAAATAGGTTCGAGTCCCCGACAAATGAAATCCAGCTGGCGACCGAAGAAAATTTCGGCTCCTGTGCAAGTGATTTCCCCCTAGTCATGGCAACCGAAGGTAGGTTCGAGTCCGCGACAAATGAAATCTAGCTGGTGACCGAAGAAAAGTTCGGGTCCTGTGCAAGCGATTTCCCCCCAGTCCTGACAACCGAAGATAGGTTCGAGTCCCCGACAAATGAAATCCAGCTGGCGACCGAAGAAAATTTCGGCTCCTGTGCAAGTGATTTCCCCCTAGTCATGGCAACCGAAGGTAGGTTCGAGTCCGCGACAAATGAAATCTAGCTGGTGACCGAAGAAAAGTTCGGGTCCTGTGCAAGCGATTTCCCCCCAGTCCCGACAACCGAAGATAGGTTTGGGTCCATGATAAATGAAATCCAGTTAGCGACTGAAGAAAAGTTCGGGTCCTATGCAAGTGGTTTCCCCCTAGTCACGGCAACCGAAGGTAGGTTTGGGTCCGCGACAAACGAAATACAGCTGACGACCGAATATAGGTTCGGGTCCTTGACAAACGAATCCAGTCAAGGCGACCAAAGATAAGTTCGGGTCCTAGGTAAGCAATTTCCCCCAGTCAAGGCGACCGAAGAAAAGTTCGGGTCCTAGACAAACAATTTCCTTCGTCAAGGTGATCGAAGATAGGTTCGAGCCTTAGATGAAGGAAATTCAGTCGAGGCGACCGAAGATAAGTTCGAGTTCTCGACATCTAATACCAACTATTTGGAATTCCTCTACCGTTCGGCAAAGTAAGTAGCCCAGGTATGTTTTTATTTGCTTTAGCACGCATCATCTTATCGCATAAAAAATAAGACTCATAGTCTCACAAAAATAGCATCCATTGAGCATGCATAGGCCAAATTTAGGTATCATTTTGTCTTTGAATGTAATATCTGCGAGCACAATCTCTATGAGATCACCTTCAAAGAGGAGCAACTATTGACACATATTTTTAATTTGTCTAAAATTAATTACACAAAATTTAAGAATTAATTTTCTTTAATTCCTAAAACAAAAAATATTTCTATTTAAATGCATTGTATATATAAATTGGGCAATAGGGTTTATTAGAGTGTTAAATTAAAAAAAAATCAAAATTTTCAAAAAAAAAAATTCGAGTCGGGCCGGGTCGGGGCTGGGCCGACCTGGCCCTTTTCTATTTCTCTTTTCCCCCTGTGTGGACCCAGCCTGCCCCTTTTCTTTTCCTCTTTTCCCTCCGTGCGGGCCCAGGCTCGATTCCTCCTCCTCTTTCCTTTCCCCCACGCGACAGGGCCTAGCCCGGCCCAACCTCCTCTTCTTTCTCCCCCTCGGCGACCGTCGCTTTCTTCTCCCCTGTTCGCCCCTATTCCCGACGGCAGCGTGACGCATGGTGGCGCTGCTCCTCACTGTCGCCATCCGGCCAGAGGAAGTCTGAAGAGGCACGCCGATGTGACTAGCATTAATTGCCAGTACCGTCCTTCCCATTTTCCCGGCTCCCTTATCCACTTCTCCTTCCTCTTTGCCTCAGTTTTGAACCGGTCCCCCCTATTGCTTTGCTTTGCTCTGCACTGGCCTGCAAATGGCCACGAAAGTCGTGGGGTGGTGCAAGCCGGTGCAGACCGTCATCACGCCAACGTAGAGAGGCAGAGAGTGAGCGTCGTCCGGCTATAAAAAGCTAGAGAGAAAGAGAGAGAGGGGTCGGCCACAGAGAGAGAAACAGAGAGAGAGAGAAAGAGAAAGAGAGAAAACTGAGAGAGAGAGAGAGGAAGAGTCGAGTGTACGCCGGAGCCGGAGGAGAACCAGAACCACCCCCGTCGTCCTCCAGACCAATCGGAAGCCCCCAGATGCACCGTCGACGGTGAGACCTTCCCCCGGTCCGAACTGCCCCTGTTCTGCCCTGTTTTTATGCTCAGTTTGACTAGGACTCGCGCCGGCTGTTTCGCGCGAGTCCCGGTCCATATTGCCGTCCCCCACTATCCGTGTGTTGTCATCGAAGGTAGGTTTAGTCACCCGAATTCCCTGGTTCGCCGGAACAGGTCGGAATCTCCTGTTTTTGGTCATGTACACCATCTGCTCGACGAAATTCCTTAATGAAACCGGTTTTAATTTGGTCGTCGGCCGGTGAGCCGACGGTCGGACGGCGACCCATGTGGGTGGAGGGGTTTGGTATTGGTCCTAGGGACCGAATTGGGGGCGGCGCCAGTCTGGTTTGGCCGATGGATGGCCAATTTTAGCCCCGCCGGCGGTTCCCTCCTTGGTTCTGCGAATTCAGGTCGAATTCGACCCGAATCAACAGATCCGACCAGGGTTAACTCCCAGGTCGGATCCGTTGACTTAGATCGATTCCAACCGGCCAAAATCAATAGATTCAACCCGGTTGTTTCGACCGACCCGAATCAGCTAGTCCAACCTGGGTCAATGCTCGGGTCGAATCCGTTGACCCGGGTCGGATCTGATCGACCCAAATATGCGACCCGACCCGGTTTAATATTATATTATATTATTATTTTATTTTTTTTATAAAAAAATTAATTTTTTTTACCTTATAAATATTTTTTCCAAAAAGAAAAAAAAAATTTAAAATTTTTTTTAAAATTTTTTTTATGTGGTTTATCTGATTGTTTTAATTTATTGTTGTATTATTATGCATGTCATTTTAATTGCATAAATTGCCATGTTTTAATTAGATAAGCCTATAGGATCATGTACTGTTGTAATCATGCATACCTTTAATTAAATTTTAATTGCATGAACTGCTGTATTTTGAATGTCTTCTAACTTAGCTAGGGTTAAAACCTTAGGCTGCATATCTACTTTGATTGCTAATCGCTTCTGATTATGCACTCACTCGATTATCTCACATGTTAGGAGAAAGGTCCTAAAATCAATCAAAATTGCCTGACAAATATTTTAAAAAATGAACAGAGTAAAAAGGTACCGAAAGGGCATTAGTTATCTAACTAATGTAACCAAGTTCCCGAGCTCGGTCAATCTCTAGTTCGTAGGAATAGGGTGATTCTCCCATCACCCTATTTGGGTTTCTAATTGACCCACCCTAAATCGATTAGTAGCGACTCCTTGATATAAACCATTTGCATTTTAAACACTTAAACCCTAAGTCGCGATATGGTATGAGTTTAGGAGGGCCCGAGTTAAATTCCAAACTTAGACTTAGCACGTACCAGGCGAGCCTCCTCATTTTTTGAGCATGTTAAAAAAAAAAACCGGGAGGTCGGTCACAACAAGGACCAAACACATAGAGGTCGATTGTCACTTCGTAAGGGAAAAGGTTCAAGACAAGACAATAGAAACGCCATATATTCATAGTAAGGATCAACTTACGGATGTCTTCACCAAAGCTTTATCCAAGGGAGTACTTCAAGATATGGTGAACAAGTTGACCTCAAACAATGTCTTCGCTCCAACTTGAGGGGGGAGTATTGGCGAGATTTGCAAGATTTGCGCTTTTTCTTATTCAAAGGAAAGGAGAGATTGTAGGCAAATCAGTATTTTGATTGTTTTTATATTTTTGGGTTTGCTTGTTTCCTTTGTTAGAGCATCCCTCGTGTATATTTGCAGAATAATGGCAGCAAATCTCCCAAGGAAAAAATAAGAGAGTTTTTTGCCCGAGGACGTAGGCACATTGCCGAACCTCGTAAATCTTGTGTCTTTCTTTGTGACTACTTTACCAAAATTCAACAGTAGCATTGCAAGTTCTGGATGAACTACTCAAGTTTCACTAGATATCTAAAAATATAAGATATGGAAGTTTTGATTTCCGAACATCGGCTTGGAGTTAAGCGATGGTGATAGTAGGAGAAGCAGATGTTTCCACTGATAATGGTGATCTCTCTGGTCGAGGGGGAGGAGTGGATCATCTCTGCACTAGTGCCTTGGCTTTCTTCTTCCTTTCAACTTCAGCTTGTTTGCCACTTTTTTCCTTAGAACGGCATTTGCTCGGTCATCATCTTTTTGGCCTATGAGGATCACCTCATCCTTCTGATTGACCAATCCATCAAAAGTCATTCTCAGCATCATTTTGTCAGTGTTTTCTTCCCAATTTCTATGTTCAGCAAGCTTTGAGGGGTGACATCATTAAAGCAATTCCCTCGTGCTGAAAGAGTCGAATGATAAGTTCACCATAAGGAAGCTTGCCGACCTTTCTTCTCACAGTCCGATACATGTGAATGCAAAAAATGTGCAAGAGGGAGAAACAAAATTTGGTGAGAATGGCCCAAATGACTCTTGCCTAATAACGAGATATCTCGTTCATCAAAGATGAGTTTGGACGAATGCAGAGGGTCAAAATCTTTTGGATGAAATTCACTTGGAGAGGTAGCAAGCTCAAGGGAACAATTTCTTAAAAACCTTGAGTGAAATTTGGAATTTCTAAAACAGAGTTGTAAGCTTCATCTGGTCCAACAGGGATTCTTTAAAAAAACGTTGTATTCAGTTTTAGATAATCTTATCCAATTCATCTGCCGTGATAGTAAAATTTTTCTTTTCAAAAGCGAAGACAAACGAATCGTGGATTGGAAAGTGAAGATGTGAATAAAACAAAGCCATGAGAACAAGATGAACTTATCTTTCATGGAGCAGAAAAATTCTAGCTTGAGATCTTCAAAGAGTTCAAATATGAAAACACTGTGAGCTTTGAGGTAGTCAAAATCAACATAGCGATGGGGGATAGGACCACATTAATCAACAGACAGAAAAGCTTGATCGTGATCTCTGCTTAAAAACATTTGAGAATCGAAAGAAGGATCAAATTCAAAACTTTCAGTAAGTTCAAAGTTCTAGAATAGCCGGTTGTGGTCATCTTCTTGACGCTTGTCACCAAATATTTCCTTAAGTTTAGTCCGGGGTTCATTTTACTTAGTTATAGCCTCTGGTTGTTCGGTGGTTGGAGCAGGGACATCTGGTATTGCCGGTTTGCGGTTGGTGTTACTGTTTTGGTTGAAAATGGCAGAGCCGTGCTGGCTGTTGCCAATTTTCCATGTTCTCTGACTTGTTGAGACGTTAAAACACTTTGGCTTTGAGTTACCTCAGTCTATTCCTCCGGTAATTGTGTCAGGTCTATCTCTAATGATCCTTTTGGTGTTCTTGAGAGAGCTATAGAGAGACAAGATGATTTTCTAGGGGGTTTCTGGGGAGCACGAGGCTTGGGAGCTATCTTAAGAGAGAAATGAAGAGATTTTTATGGAGAGAAGATGGGAATGGTGAATGTAAGGAGTGAAGAGTGGTTGAATATAAGAAGAGAGAATACGAGTGGTTGAGATGAGCAGTTTCCATGAGAAATGACGAGAGCACTATCTCCTTATAAATAAGAGCAATTTAGCCACGTTCATAAGGTTGCCTGTTACTCATAATAACGGTAACTTTCTTATTCAATTTTTCTCACTTGTATTGTGAGAAACGACATGAGCACCAACTCCCTCTTACTTCTTCCTATATTTGGAGGACACTTCTAAGACTCAGTAGGAATAGTTCCGCATTGCCACACTTGATCCTTCTTATCACGATGCAAATAGGTTACTCCTCATAAGTTAAGTTCTTCATTAACTTTAATGGAGTAAAATCCAGCATATGTTCAGGATTTTTGCAACAATGATACATGAAACACATTATCTACACTTAATAGAACTGGTGGCAAAGCTAGTTTATAAACTTCGCCAATCTTCTCTAAAATCAAGAATGGTTCCACATATCGTGGACTCAACTTGCAATGCGCCGAATCTGATAACGCTTTTCATAAGAGAAGTTTTAAGGAATACGTGATCCCCCACACTAAATTTCTTTGCGCATAAGTCATGCTAATCCTCTCTATGTTGTTCTAACTTTATCAACTGTCTCCTTTGGTCCTTGGCATCTGATTGGATCATTACTGGAGAGATTTCCTATCACGCCCCAACTCAAATCCAATACTTTCTACACCTCACTTCCCTGAGTCGAACGGTACGACATCTCAGGAATGTGACGCCGACTTATACGGTCTCACATCAGAGTCAATCGTAGCGGAAACAAATCATTAAACCCGGACAATAAATTGGAGAACACCAGAATTAAACTTACACACCCAACCGCCAACACTTACAAACCTTACATCATCTACATATGAACATATTTACACATTTCCGATATTTTTGAGTCCATAAATTTTACATGCACATCTACTGCGATTACCTTAAAAACCATACACCAAAAAGAGGCAAATTCCCTATCTACCAAAAGCGGCACGACACGAACACTAGCTCACTAGTCCTTGCGTCCTCGGTACGGCATCCATTCAGCGTGTACTCCACGAAATTATCCTCGGTGTACATGACTATACCAAAACGTTCTGACGGCGGCGGTGGTGATTGATTCCTTGTTCAGGCGGGTTATCTAAAATGGCTTGGTTTATACAACTATGACACACTTCTCAATAAGTTGCAACCTAAACCCTACCTAGGCTATTATGTCCCTCTAAACACTAACAGTTTGGTATATCACGTACCTCCAGACACTTCTCACACTTACACACCTCCACATGAGTTTCCGTGTACATGTTTGGACCCACAATCACGCATTCACTTTCTTACTTATGCGCATGCTCGACTCGCATATACCACACCCAACTGGCCCATCACACGTGGCCCGTGCACGCATCAATCAACACGTAAAGCATGCTCACTCAGCATTCGACATGGCCAATTTCAACAATTAATTTAATCTGGCCCACGCGTGCACATAATCAAACACAATTCAATCCATCAAATCACTGTTCAATAACACACAATGCCACTCATGGACCCACAAGCACAGCCATGTTCATAGGCATAATTTCGACATTTCCGAGCATATTAACACCACAATCCAGCCATACTACCACACACCAAACCGACACCATTTGTCCTTAAATCGAGACCGGCACTCTAGGCAATCTTACTCCAGCCTTGAAACATCCTCATTTCATCCTCAAATCACCTCATTTAACACACATTCAAGCCTAAATTCTGATCACGAGGCATCAACTATTCAACCCTGACACTCACACCATTATGCTCATCAAAACAAACATCCAAAGAATCGGGGTAAAATTGGGCAGTTTATACAGTGACCGAAATCCCCTTCAAATAAATAGTAAACGAGCTCCAAAAATTCTGAAATTTGGATATGTTGCGTAAAACATCTTGCTAAACATTTTCTGTGAAGAACTCAAAACTCAGTTCCAATTGGAAACACCCCTTTTGGTCACTTGAAGTCAGACGAAAATCAACTCGCTCCAACAGACCGTTTTATCCTCAAAATATATTTCTTTCAATACCCAAATCACCTTGGAAAGTTTTGAAATTTTTATATATTATAGCGAAAAATGTTCCCAACAATTTTCGTGAAGGAAATATTTTGAAAATAGGTCTGGAAAAATTTATAAAAATTCGAACAGCCCCGAAGGTCGAGTGAATAGTAAATCGGGCAGTTTTGCTTTGGTCCAAAGATGGACTTCCGAATGGCCTCGACTGATTTCTAAAAATTCCCAAATTAAAATATGTTATACTTCAAGATGTTGAGAACAACTTTCATGAAGAAAACTTTCTCAAATTCAGCCCACAAAATTCTCTACAAAAATAGCAAACCGGGCGGGTATAGTAACCGCGAATCCGCGATTCACCCCGAACTTCACGGATTCAAACCTGAACCGATTTCTACCGAAATTCAACCACCAAAACTCATTTCCCGATGTCTAATCCAACCCGCAACAGCCACTAACAGTCATGATCAGCCATCAACAACCATGATCAGCCATCAACAACCACAATCAGCCACCAATAACTAAGATCAACCACCAACAACCATTATTGACACCTTAATCAACCTCTAAATCTCCTAAACTGCACCCGAATGAGTCCGAAAATACCCAACGTCCTAGGCAAGGGTTAGATTACAACTTACTTGGTTCTAGACTAAAGCGGCTAGAACGTAGCACGGCGACGAACAGCGGGATGGCAGTGGACGGCGGCGCGGCTTGGTGGTGGCAAAGGCAAGAGGCGACGGCGCGGCGGCGGCAGTCCGGCGATGTGAGCTTCACGGTGGGGGAGAGTTCGCAAGGGAGAGAGAGGAAAAATTTGGTGGGGAGGGGCTGCTGTGGGGGAAGGAAATGAGTGAGGAGAGAGAAAGAAATTTGACTTAAATAGTCAAATTTTTGACCAACTTGGCTAATTACCAAAATACCCTTTCTCTAATCTTTTTGATCTGACGGTTTAGATTCGATCTTATCCTGAAATCGACAGCCCAGATCGAATCTCATCCAAAATATCCAAGGGCAATCTTGTAATTTCTAAAAAATCCAAGGGTAAAAATGTCTTTTCCCAATTTTGGGGTAAAATGACCAAATTGCCCATTGCCCATAAAACATGCCCTTTAATAATCCTTAGAGATATTTTGGTCACTTTCTCAATTTCTTGCTCAATTTGAATTTTTCTGAAGGATTCAAGCACACCCAAAAATCGTACGTGTCCGCTGCAACGTCGTCTTAACGTTCCGTCGTGACTTCCTAATTTTCCGGTGTCCAATTTGAGCTAAATTCAATAATTAAATTTTATTAAACGCAGCTCGAGCGTTTCTCAAGCTAACTGGTGGCTTGCTGGGGAAATTCGCAGAATCGACTCATGACTGATACTGAATCGAGTCACGTGCAAGTTCGTTCGGTACGTGACGACCTCGGTTGTCATTAAAATTACGAAGATCAATCACTTAATCCGAGGGGTACGATCATTTGGTATAGGTTCAGGATCATTCGTTAAGTCATTCCGTGGTCCAGCGGAATCACCCGCGATTCACTACTAAGACAGTGGCAAACTGACCCCTAACTATCATTAGATCGGCCAACAGTGGCTCAAAATATCACTTCCATGATTTAATAGTCGAAATCCATTCACGATCGAATTTTCTTTAGTCGCGCGAATTTGATTTCCCCTATTAGCCTTTCCCTAATAGTTAGCATCTCAGGAATGATCAGTTCCGGGCGGGAACTAACTACGAGTACATTCATAAAATACAGTGTTTCATAAATCCCAAATGGACCAAATTTTCAGGATGTCACATTTCCCATTAGTCGTGTATTATTCCGGTCTTTCCTAGCAAGCTAGCTGATGTTGTTGAGAATGATAATTGGAGCTGGCTTGTTGCAAGATCAGAAGATTGCTCTCGATTTAAGATGCTTTATGTAGTGTGGAGCAACCTAATCCAGGATCGTCTGATCACGTCCAATGGAGGGTGTTGACACCTACGTTTTCACATAAAATATCATTCATGCATTCCAAAAAAGTTCGAGATTGATTTGCAGTCAATTACAGGATTCGATCCTTGAACATAAACATCGACCTTGCATAGCCATGCATTCACATTTCTTTCCTTTGTTTTTGGCATCTAAAGACATTGTAATGATCTCAGACCATATAACATTCCTGAACAAAATGCACCAGTGCAGTAACTATACCTTGAGAAGGATGATTGCACTTGAAAATGGAAGCATCACTCAGCTCATAAGGTTCTTTTGCAGCCTGTTTACTGGTGTAATGTTGTAAACTGATAATCATTTGCGAGAGCTCCACAAATTACAAAAGACTCGGGTCTGGGAAATCGAAGGTGGTTAAAAGAGGCCAAAAGAAGGGTAAATGAAAGGTTTATTTTTCCTGTCATATGTTCCTGGGGCAATGTAAATAAGAATCATCGGTCATTGGCAATTTGATGGTAAAACAGGCGTCTAACAACTAGTAGTGGTGCGCCTTATTCATTCCAAACTTAGGGAATGAGGTAAAGATCCGTTAGTTAAGCACCTTTTGGTTAAATTTATCAGTCTTTTTAAGAAAACTAACGGGGTATATGAGCTCCCCCTTCTAATTTAGAATAATGTTTGAAAGATGATGTGGTAATTTCTTTTCCGGGAAACTACTTCAAAACAGAATGAAAAACGCATCTGTACTAAGAGTTTGATCTTGTCGCAAGGTAAAGAATTAGTGTTACTGAAGATCAAAAGCTCTTCTGAACAGAGCGATGGAGCTTGCCAAAGTATTGCAGGTTGGAATGAAATCTTCAGATGTAATTTGAAGTTAAAGCCATTCCAACCTTTTCAGTTGCTACTTTTTTGCCAACCCAAAAGCTAGCTAATGAATTGTTACAAAGATAGCAGATTGATCATCTAACAGCATGAAATCTTTGTAAAAGAACATGCATGGAATTGTGATTATAAGTTCATCATATCTCTGCAGAAGTCGAATAAATCAACTAGACAGAAATGACAACACTGACAGTCAATTGCAGAAATCTCAATGCTCATTACATTATTTCACATTCTTTGGAAGTAAAAGATGCATCCTCGATTTATTACATCCAAAAGACCATCCTTAGAATGATCCACGACCATTAACAGGAAAGTACCAGTAATCATATGGCAACTCTACATCTGCGTACATGTGGCTTCAGCAATTATCATTTTTCCCATAAGTCCATGATGAAATCTTCGCTGGAACCGCTGTGGTAGATGAGCTCCTGTTGCATGCACACAAGGGCAGGGTCAGTAGCTCCCGAATGCATGTATGTGCCACCGAAATTCTCTACAATTTCAACATCTCTCAGAGCAAGAAATTGTTCCCACAAGCTTTCTTCTTCTTCAATCACGTTGCATGGCGAATTCCAGCTATTCTCTGAGGTTTCGTCATCATGGTGAACTCCATAAGAAGAGCAGAAGCTATTTGCACTCACTGTTGGAATTTCATTTTGAAATCTATTGTCGGGTTCTAATTTTGGAGTATTAATAGTGGGAAGAGATGCATATGGATGGGATGAACTGTCATTGTGATTGGGCTTGACTTTAATATCACATGCGGTCGGAATTTGCAGCTTGTTCCCATTGCTGACGCGTTCCTTCAAGCGGGTGTTCCAATAATTCTTTATTTCATTATCAGTCCGTCCAGGAAGTCTAGCTGCTATTGCTGCCCACCTGCAATAGGGGATTTAAATCAGGAATCATAAATTTGTCTACGAATACTAACTTATGTCTGTGTAGTACAAGTACTATACTTGTACATATGGACATGTCCTAATTGAACATATGCTCTCTCTCTCTCTCTCTCTCTCTCTCTCTCAGATGTAATATGCTCAAATTTTACTTAATCATTCGGACAAAATTCTTCTCCTCTCGGTACTAGCTTCCATATATATTCTCATCAATTAATTTGAAGAAGCTATATACACCGTAAGTAGCTCAACATGGTCAGTCAATTCACATCAAGTTATGCAATCATTGTTTCCAGAGCCATCAAACTTTGACTTTTTAGGAGTTATTATTTTTTTTTTTTTGATAAGGTAAGTGGTATTACTTTTAGGAGTTATTTTTTATTTTGTATCTATGTAAAATTTGAATACGTAGATGTTTCACCTTTCTCCGCTGTTTGAAGAGCATTAGCACTCTCTCTCTGCGTATAAATGCATATGCGCCTCTGTGACTGTGCTATACACTTCTAATAATAGTAGCTTGCCTAGAAAATATGTCCTTATAGTCAATGCTATTCATTTGAGCCAAGGAATCATATGAGACGAAGGGTTTTCTTCCAAAAAAAAAAGAAAAAGCAAAGCAACAATCCAAACCTACAATTAATCAAGAAATACCTGCAGTCTATCATTGTGGAATCGAAAGTCGTTTGTGACAAAAGCAATGAAGTGTTTTAGGCAACGGTGATTTAAAGATTGTACTGTCTCTGCTTTGTGATGCTAAATAAATTTGCAGAGGTGATTTTTTTTCTAATCTTTTATCAGATTTTTACAAAGGTATGATTGTGCAAACTTACTTATTTCCGAGACGTCGGTGCTGCTCGATAATCAGATCCTCCTCTTCTTTGGTGATGTTTCCATGCCTGATGTTAGGCCTCAGATAGTTCATCCACCGAAGCCTACAACTTTTCCCTGTTCTTGCCAAACCTGAGTCATTCACACGCATTGAAGACGAGGGATGATATTATACCCAACAGAACGAGAGACACAGATCAGTACATGGATATTTCATACCAGCAGGTTTGGGCATGTGAGTCCAGTTCCAAATGCCATATCTCCTGATATAAGCAATGAGCTTCTGATCTTCTTCTGCACTCCAAGTGCCCTTCTTCACTGTTTTATTGCAGTTCTTGTTGGCTCTAGGTGGTCTCACCATTTTCGAGCTAGCTTTTGACTTCGTGACGGAAGAGACAGTAGTAATGTGGCTGTGCTATTAACTCTCTGGCTTAGATGATGTTCTCAGGAACTCCAAGACTCGCTTTCCATTTATATTTGGGATTGGTCCCACATGCACATGTTTTGAAAAGTCCACCAAATTCAAAATGTCTTCGCACTGATTTTTGTTCAAAGCAAATTAAATTTCCAAAAAACTTGTAACATGATGTCATTTCCACTGGTTGGAAGCAGTGTTGACTGGTGGATGTTTTGGCATCATCAGTTTGGAATCCCTTCGCATAAGAGCCAATTGGATAGGGATTCCCCTGCTGGGAAAATTTAAATAAGAAATATGCTTGATATACGCAATACTTTCTGACAGTGTATGCTTTTGAAATAAATAGTCACCTTCTTGTTATAATGCTAGTTAATCCAATTTGCTGGTGACTTATATATATCGATGTATTCACATCAACAAATTGGGCTTCACATGTGTTTGGCTCAAATGAAGAGTTGAAGAAATTTCTTCCCAGATAGTTTGAACATTAGATACAAATAAGTTTTTGATATTTGTTAAGAATATGTATTAAAAGTGAGAGAAAAGGGGACCACGCTATAGTAAGGGACAATCGAAGATTGATTTATGGTTGTCGCTTCCTACGATCATTGGACTTGCTATAAACTAAAGTCATAAGGATGAATTCTTAGGTTTAAATAATGTCTTTATTCCGTATATTATTTGTATCTATGACTTAGGCTTCCAGATTTATAGGCATATATATCGTTCATATCCTATATTTATTTTTCTTTATGAGGAACTCACGCCCATAAGGCCGACCTCTTTACTATACGGTAAAGCAATTTAAAGGAAACCGTCAACTTCAAACATTCACGTTTTATGAAAATCCATGCTTGGAATAAGATGAATAGATGTGTATTTACTATATAATGCAAAATGACGATAATTTTAAGAAGTCAACAATGTGCTGGCTTAGATGGCAAATGGGTTTGCTCCTTTCTTTATGATCTTGATTTCAAGCCTTGTGGAAGCACTCCAGGACTAAAATTCTGAATCTACCTTGTTGACGTGGGGAGTACACCTTCAAGATTGCCAGGAAGGTGGACTAGTCGAGTGTGAAAAACTGACATGAACACCATCTGATCTGGTATACAAGAAATTAAAAGATGCCATATGACTACCATGTTATCTCAAAATCTCTCAAGGATTTCAAGTTTATATTATGATTCCTATCCTATAATCATTTCATTGGGTTTCCTAAAATAATTAAAATTACACTTTCTCTTTCGTTATTAAAAGCTTTTCCATTTTTGTGCACATATGTCTGTGCGACTTTTGGTTATCCTCAATATAGTTAGTTCTGGACTAATTCATTGAAAACTTAGCTCTAACTTAACACTGACTCCCTCAAAATATCGATTTTTTTATGTGAGACCTTTCAGATTTTGCAAAAGAAGTTTTTATATATTCACTCTTGTCGTGTAATTATTTGAGGAAAATTCTAGGTATCGTGTTGTATTTCTCTAATAGTTTAGATTTCGAATAATTGATTTTTTTGATGGTCGAAGAATAATTGATATTATTCCATAACTTTTATATGGTATATCGATATAAGAGAGTATACTTTTCTCCCTATGTACACATATTAGATAGTTACAATACTCACTTAACATGGTGATTTCCAAGTGAATATGCCTTACAAAATTTTAAAATTCAAATAACTAATTGTTATCATGGATGTAAAAATTCACTTGATTATACCATGTAACACAAAACATCGGTGCCGTTGACACATACTCTTTAGCAGGAAGGACAGTGACAAAGTATTTGGCTATCAAACCACACATATGCTGATCAATTTTAGATCAATGATTTGGATTTCTTTGCAAAAAGACAATAAGAATAGCTTTTTAGTTTTTATATTTAATATGAATAAAGATCTTAAAATGGAGACAAAGGGAAAAAATGCAGCGTATTTGAGAAAAAAAGTATATATTTTCTGATTTATCAATTTATGAAGAGGGAGAAAGGAATGTCCACAGGTCTCTAAATCCAAGCCATCCATAGCATTTGGGAAAATTTCAAATCAGTATTCAAAGTGGGGTCATTTTCTCAAAAAGGGGTCCAAAGTGGACATAGTACCAAATAAGTGTTTGAAACGTCCAATTAGTCTCAAATAAGGGTCCAAAGTGCCTAATTAGTCTCAAATAAGGGCTTGAGTTCGCTGGACAGCCAAATGCTCACTAGCCGGCAAGCACATTACTGTTTTGGCGATTGGAGCAAGGGTAATATCTTCTTTTACTTTTGAAATTTTTATTTCTTTTTTCCTTATTTTGTTTTTTCTTTTACTTTTCCTTTTCTTCTTTTCTTTTTCCTCTTTTCCCTCCGTTGGCCATAGCCGAGTTTGGCAGAGGTTGCCGGCCTCAAGTAGAGGTTGTCGGCCTCAGGTAGAGGCTACCCTCACCGGCATTGGGCGAGGGCAACCCAGGGTCAGGTTCGGGCCGCTCTCGCCAGAATTGGGTGAGAGGGCGACCCTCGCCCGACCTTGGGTTGCCTTCACTGGCATCAGGTGAGAGCAACCCTCGCTCGACGTCGGCAAGGGCGGAGGCTGCCCTCACCGACATCCGGCAAGGGCGGCCCTTACCTGGGCTGGGCGGGCGAGGGCAACCCTCGCCAGATCTAGTGAGAGTAAGGGTTGCCCTTGCCACCGTTGGGCAAGGGTCACCTTTACCCGCCCAGCCCAGGCGAGGGTAACCCAGGGTTGAGCGAGGGTTGCCCTCGCCTGCGTCAGGTGAGGGTAACCCTTGCCGGAGTTGGGCGAAGGCCGCCCTCCCCTGGGCTGGGCGAGCGAGGGCAGCCCTTGGTCTCACTAGATTTGGCGAGTGTCACCCTCCCTTGCCCAGTCCAGGGGAGGGCAGCTCTTGCCTGACACTGATGAGGGCGGCTCTCGCCCGACGCAATGAGGGCAACCTCCACCCAAGGCCGGCAACCTCCGCTAGCCCCGGTTATGGCCGGCAGAGGAAAAGAAAAAAAACAGAAAAAGGAAAAAAGAGATAAAAAAATTAAAAAGGTAAAAAATGAAATTGCCCTTGCTTCGATCGCCAGAACAGTAACGTGCTTGCCAGTCGGTGAGTATTTGACCAGCTAGCGAAGTCAGGCCCTTACTTGAGACTAATTAGGCACTTTTGGCTCATATTTGAGATTGATTTGGCACTTTAGGTTCTTATTTGGCACTATGTCCACTTTGAACCCATTTTTGAGAAAATGACCCCACTTTTGGTACTGATTTGAAATTTTCCCGTAGCATTATAGCAAAAATTTTGCCACCGATAATATTGATAACTTAAGGTGCTAAAAAAAGTTTTATTCGGTAAATAATATTTTACCAAACATGGAGTTGAGGACATAATTTGTAGAGTATAGCAACTTCGTAACAGTATATTAAACCATATTATTTGCATGTATCCATGGGATTTAGTCAGGCCAGCCAGGTATGCATATCTGGTGTGTTAATAAAAATCGATTTAAATAACATCAATTGAATTTAAAGACATTCCTTTCTTATGTAAGAATAGTGAATTTTTTAATCAATTTAACATGTTAAGTCAAAACCAACTTATGTAATAAAATATCTAATCTCATTAAGTGTTAAATATTTGTATGTTTTTTTCACTTAATTTGTAACATTTCCTTAGTGTTTTGGCACCAAGAGAAGACATGTGTTTCACTTCTTGGAAACCTCCTTTTGCATATTCATTTACCGGGACATCTCCCTTAACTTGAATATGTCTGTAATATATATCAGCTTCATATAATGTTAGCTTACCTTTTGGACCGATTACTAAACTAATGTTAATCGCTATTAAGCAACTGATGTTAGGGAGTAAGACTTCAAAATATTAGACAGACAGAGAATAATCAGCACCATTTCATGTTGATAAAAAAAACAAAATAAGATATATTTTGTATGCAAATCTTGAAGAAAATCTATAACAAGTAATACTAAATACAGAAACCCAGTTTATGAATTAATAATGCGACTAATTGGAAGTGAGTATGTGTTCGAGTTCTATTTACAAAATTACATACACCGTGTATTGTGAAAAGATTTGAAAATTTGGTTAGAAATGTGATCCGGTACATATAGGAAATACACGGTCCAAGACTTCATCAAAGGATATTATATTCCTTAAGCATTTGAGTCATTGCATGTACATGTTTGAAATTTGAACAAAGTTTAATATTATGGCAGCATTTTTTCTTCCGCTGTAATCGATAAAGCATGAACTAGTTAATGTGAAGTAGATTAAAAGTTGATCCCAATGGCATATCATGCAAAGAGCTAGTGGCACATAAATAGCCTTAGCTTTCTGTTAATTAATTTGGTCAAACCTGCTAGGTAGGATTAAATAAATCAAGTACAAATAACTAAAGTTAAAAGAGGGTAACTATCATAATCAACTGGACCATAAAACATGTTAATTATAATCACACTGAACTTGGCTCAAGCAAGGTAAGTTTCATGGTGTGTTAAATATTATTTAATTATTTATTTTCCAATAGTTAAACCAAGTTTTGTGGACTAACTGCCAACTAATTTAAAAGTTTAAATTGTTTGCTAAAGGCATTGTTCAATATCTTGTATGCTTATCCAATGCAAATACTAAGCGCTTGTTATATGGTAACATTAAATGCCATATTTTCATATTTGGCATCCATAAATGGCCTTTTCTTTTTTTGAACCATCATTTAAACATAATTTAGTTACATTGACAATGATGAATTACCAAACTACCTTGATTAGTTCATTCATATGGCAACAACTTCTTATAGATACTTTCACAGCCCATGTGCATTGCAACTCAACATAAAAAAATAGGTCAAAGTTGCTGCTTTCCCTAATGGACAAGTTCAGGTTCCTTAGATGCTACGGGCGTGAGGTTTTGTTGTACTTTCATGAAGTATATTTTATTCTTTTTTTTTTTGTAAGGAGGCTAATAATCTAGCGAATGTGATCACAAACTTCATAAGTAAGTTTGCTTTCACCCTGGTTAAGTCCTATGCCATTAGAAGGGCCGTCCACATAATGTTCTCAAGATTTATAGAGATACCCGATTGGCTAGGTTATTAGCCTCTCCTATAAGTTTGTGATCTCTTTTAATCAAATATCATCCTTGGAGATATACTGTTTTTTTTTTTTGTTCACTCGTATACAAGTAGCTAACCACAATTATTCAAATGATTTATCTTTTTAAATGTTTCCAAATTTAATAGGGTAGCATAGGGGGAACAACTGGCTGGGAACAAGTGGTTGTATAATAAAACAAGTAGTTACATATGTCTATTATTTTCGAGAACTATGAAACACGCAACATTAATTAATGATTTTTTTATTTGATTATCTGTAGGGATGGAATAGCCAACCCAGATAAGTGAAACCCCAGATAACGCGTCACTTTAATCAATGTAATGCAAGTTGTATTTTAGTTCCCAATGATACTGGCTATGCCAGAAAGGAATGGATTCATCTTTAATGCCTTATTCCCCTGTTACATTGCCTCAAATGACCTAATGGAGATGGATTCTTTGTAGCTTGGGATAAAATACTGAAATCCAAAATCGGGAGAAAAGTTGTCTGCTGAAATATCTAAACCCTAAAGTGACGACAAAAGCGTATCTTGCTAACAACAATCAAGTTGTTCATTATAAAACAACCGACAAGCTTTTTTTTGGAGGAAACAAAAAGAAGACAATGTGTGCACACATCTCCCAATAGATCTGGTTAATTTGCCATTAAGAAATAGGACATAAATTTCTTTTTTGAAGTCATTTTCACAACGTGCGTCTTATTCCCAACATCACTCAATTAATTAGTTGGTCCAAACGTACAACGCGAAGGGACATTATTACGAAGAGGTTCCACATAATCAATTGTCTAAGCATATGAAGTCCTGCAATTTCTTAGGGTTACACTCACATGACAATGAGAATCTTTATCTTTTCTATTTTGGTCACAGAACAGCGAGTATCATTCAATTTCTTTTTTCTGTGTTTCTTCTCGTATATACATAATTACTAACACCTTTCGGCCAGAAATGGAAGGAACCTGAAGGCAAAATTTGGAAAGAAGCTCAAGTGCTAGACAACTTACTATAAAATCTGGCTTCAAGACCCCGTGGTTAATGTTTATTCCTCTTTGTTATGTCAAAATGGGAAAGCTTCGAGAAATAGGAAGTGTAACTACAAGTTTGACAACCTCTTTTCTTCCCTTTTTAGTTGGCTGATGCAAAGTCCAAACAAGGGATAGGATAATTCAAACACTTCAAAGGTCAAGAAGGCACATGTCTCAAGAAGATAAAGATCTCAGCGAATTAGGGTTCAAAGGTATAACTTCATACATAATAATTACTACCGTAGTACGTGGGAGATACGTCATTACTTTGGTCAAGGCTGAAAGATTTACAAGAAAATTATTGTATGAAATCTTGTCATCAATAGAATTAATCATGGGACAATAAAGGTGAGTTAGGTCGATTGATTGGAATGAGTCTGAGTAGTTGTTTCCTTAAGAAAAAAAATCTTGCAAAAGTTGGTCATACTCTCATCCTTCTATAAAGAAAAAGTGGTTCTCTACCTTAAGAGAAAGTGTGCGGTACTAGTGTTACTAAGTTGATGAACAAAATCGGCATAAGTAAATTCAGAGTCAAACTGTATTTGGTATTTAAACAAGTGCCACCATATTTGAATGCCCAATAGGAGTCCTCCATTTACTAATCAGTACAACGATTTTGTGAAGTTTGACATTATACCTACCTCCATTAAACTAAGAGCCTCTTAGCAAAGAGTATAATGTCAAACTGGAAGAGGGCATAGAACCAGTGTAACTTATTTAACACTCCAATAGGATTTTATCACGCCCGCATCATTTAGTATATAAATTTCGTTAATTGGTATTAGTATCTCTAGCATTATTCTAAAGAAAACAGTACTGCCGAGCTAATCTATTGTACCTGCCTCCATTAATTTCTATGTAATGATTCATACAATTGTTATTTAAGAGAATGACCCTTGTGTAGCAAGAGGTTTGTGAAGATGACAGCTATTTTCTTAAACTTCTTAATGAAAAATCTATTGTGGAATCATATTGAGCACCATAAAGAAAACACTGGGTCAATCGTTTGCCAAGAGAAGATAGAATTTTTACAAAGCTCAAAACTTGTAACCTGTACTGTTTGTGGTGGACTTTTGATTTGCAAACTGTCAAAATTCTTTTGGCACATGAAAGTTGGAACGACAAGTCTTGACCTATTGTTAACACCAAAATTTTGACAATCATTTTAGTCATTCATTGTATAGAAAAATTAGGAGTTTTTCCCTACCCCTAAACAAAAATGTTATTTGGCGTATTCTGAGCATTATCATTTAGTGGTAATAAGCCCACAGAAACTACATTGTAATTGGACTGGAGCTAATCGACTTAAATAGAGAGGCTCTGAGCTTAATTATAATATTTAGACCAAACCCACGAGAGTATAAAAATCGGCCAAGCCCACAATCTTCTCCTTATAGCCGAATTTGACCTGTGCTATGCACATGTGACGTCATAATTAGGAAAGATTGCATTAGCTAGTTGAATTAGGGGAGACTACAGTTAATATCTTTGAAAATTATGGTCATGGAGGAAATTACAAATTGAGATACCTCAGTTTTTTTATTTTTAATCTTAGACTATTATAATCTCTGGACTCCAAGTTACGAAACTAAGATATTTTTGAATCTTGCAAAAAAGCCCTAATTTTTGCCTATATAGGCACACATTTCTCACAATTAAAAGAGAGGTTGGCACAATAGAAAAAGGCTAGCAATTTATAGAAGAAAACAAGATACGAAGAGGAAGAAAATGTCCAGAAGCTGCCTCCCTCGGACGTCGATGCTCAACGTCAACCACACTTCATACCCTCAACGCGCCTCGCCTCCACCTTGCTCAGCCGCAAGCAGCAACGGTTGCACGCCCAGCAGCTCCAGCGAACACAACCACTTCCTACACTTGACCACTACCTGAGCGTCTGTATCGCAGACAACTGCGTTGCGAATTCCTGCCATCGTCACTCACTAGCTGCAATGCCTTGCCTCAAGTCGCTGCTGCTCGTAGCCAGTCGCCACCCCTTGCAATGTCGACGCTGTTCCTACTCAACCCTGCCGCGAGCCTTGACCTGCACTAGCACTCCCCGCAGTTACCACCGCATTTGAATTTTCCATTTTGCAAGTTGTCCGACACCACACATCAATCCAATCTAGCCCTCGCTCCTCTCCTCTCGCTCCATCGCGACACCAACATCCTTGTAGTTTCGGCACCAGCCAACGCTGCCGTGAACTCCTCCACTGCTGGTCGTCATTTGAGTTGACCGACCGATTTAGTTAAATTCCTAAACTATCTTTATTTGAATATAATTGCCCGCATTGGAATTACTTGATTCTACCTTAATTTGGCCTAATATATTTAGGCGATACCGAACAAGCAGTTTCCTCATTTGAGTCTTTGCATATTTATGTGTATGATAGTTGGGGATTTGATCTTTGGGATTAAAGATTAAACATCGGATGTGTTTCATTATTTAGTCATGGTGATGTTTAGTATAATCCATCATGTAAGGGGGAAAGGTGTAAAAAAAGACCTAAACTTTTGCATTTGTGCCAATTTATTACTAAACCTATTAATTATACTAAATTAGTCTTAAACATTTTGATATAGTGTCAATTCAGTTATTCCAGCTAATTTTGGTTAGATATTACTAACGTAGACGCCGGTTGGCCTACGCTTCATCGTCAACGCTAGCACCGGCCAGTGCTGACGTAGACAATTTTTAATAATATCTTAATATTTTTCAATTTTTATTATTGTTTCTATTTTTTTTTCTTTTTTCTTTCCTATTCCTTTTGCTAGTGACCGGCCACCAGCCATGGCTGAATAGGCTGGCCTCGCCTGAGAGAGGGTCACCATCGCCCGCCACAAGCAAGGCTTAGCCGAGTGATGGCGAGCCCTGGCTAGGGCTCCTATCGCCAGATCGAGCGAGGTTGACCCTCGCTTAGGCCAAGGCAGCCTTGATGAGCCTTGCCTTTGCCCAAGTGATGCCTAGTGAGGGTCAACCTTGCCCAGGCCAAAGTTGGCGGGCCCGACTCTCCCCCAGGCCAGGGTGACCTCATTGGGTGTCACCTCTTGTCAAATCTAGCCTTGTCGAGGTCAAACCTTATCGGGGCAACCTCGCCTAGGCTAGGGCTAGCCTCGTCGAGGCTTGCCTTTGCCCAGCCAAGCTTCATTTATGGCGAGCGATGGCAACCGTCGCCCAGGCAAGACCGACTCGCCTAGCTATCACCTATTGTTGGTGGCCAGTCACCAGCCAAAAAGGAAGAATGAAGGAAAAAATAAAATAAAATAAAATAAAACCAGAAAAAATTAAAAAATTAAAAAAATATTATTACAAAAACTGCCATGGAAGTAGGTCGGTGTCATCATTTGGCAAAAATTAAGAAGGATTGTATTGGCAATAGGTCAATAGGTTTAAAACTAAATTAACTGTTGACACATATTTTTAATTTTGCCCAAAATTTATTATGCAAAAATTAGGAATTAAATTTTTTAATTCCTAAAACAAAAAAAATGCTTTTGATTTCAATTGTATTGCATATAGACATAGGTACATTTTTCACTATTAGAATGTATTTTTCTTTTTCTAAAAAAATTTAAAATTTATTAAAAATTAAAAATTTAAAAAATAATAAAAAATCATATTGGGCTAGGCCAAGGCTAGCCCGACCCAACTCCTCTCTTTCTTCCACCTCGCTTGTGCGTAGCCTACAACTTTCTCTCTCTCCCTTGCCCACGCGATCGACGGTCTCAAACCACCCCCTTCCTTCTTCCCACGGCCCAATCTTCCCCTTCCTCTTTCCCCACTCAGCCCAACCTCTCTCTCTCCTCTTCCCCTCCCCATTGCCATGGAAGTGAGAAACAAAGGAGTAGAAAATCCCCCATGCATGTGACATTCCGAAATTTCGCCCATTTGGGATTTATGAAATGACTGATTTTATTAATGTATTTGTAGTTGATTCTCGCCCGGAACTGATCATTCCTGGGATACTAACTATTAAGAAAAGGCTAACTAGGGATTTAAATTTGTTCGACTAGAGAAATTCAATCGTAAACCGACTTTCGATCATAAAATTGTTGAAGTGACATTTTGAGCCAATGAAGGCCGATCGTCGAATAGTTATGGATCGATTCGCCACTGTCATACTAGTGGATTGCGGGTGATCCATTTAACCACGAAATGAATTAACGAACGATCCAGAACCTATACCAAACGATCGTACCCGATGGGACTAGTGATCGATCCTCACGATTTTATTAACAACCGAGGTTATCACGATCTGAACAAACTTACACGTGACTTGATTTAGTATTAGTCACGGGTCGATTCTATGAATTTCCCCAAAAGCCACCCGTTAGTCTGAAAATCGCTCAAGTTACGTTACGTAAAATTCAATTATTAATTAGAAACCGAATTGGGTATCGAAAAATTATGATGTCACAACACGACATTAGGACGACGTTTCAGTTGGAATGTACAGCTTTAGATATGCCCGAATCCTTCAGAAAAATTTTATTTCAGCAAGAAAATGGGAAAGTGACCGTTTTACCCCTAAGGATTTATAAAAGGCTAGTTATAATGGGCAGGGTATTTTGGTCATTTTACCATAAATTTTGGAAAAGACAATTTTGCCCTTGGACTTTTTGAGAAATTCCAAGATTGCCCTTGGATATTTTGGAAAAGATTTGATCTTGGCCATCGATTTCAAGATAAGATCGAATCTAGATCGTTAGATGAAAAGTAGAGAGAAGGGCATTTTGGTCATTTGCCATTTTGGTCAAAATTCGACTATTTAGTCCAAGACCACTCTCTCTCTCCTCATTTCCTCTCTCTCCCACTCTCGGCTCCATCTCTCTCTCTCCCTCCTAATCGCCTCCCTCATCGCCGAATGCCGCTCTTGGTCGCCCATCGCCACGCCTTGTCCGAATTGCCGCCCTGCCGCGCCGCACCACCACCTTGCCACCCTCACGCTGCCGTTCCCCCTCTCCCTCTCAGTTTCTCTCTCACGGCCGTGAGCCTCACCAGCCACACCAAAGCCACCGCCGTCCGCCGTCCAAGCCGATCGCCCACCGCCGCTTACCGATTGTTGCCGCCGCCTATCGCCGCCTATTTCACTCTAGCTGCGTGAGTCTTGAGTCAAGTAAGTAGCAATCTAAACCTCACTTAATTTATCGGATATTTTCGGACTCGTTTAAACGCGAGTTAGTAGAAATTAAGGGTTGACTCGATTAACGGGCCGTAGGATTGAATTCGGAAATTTTTGAAGGAATTTTAGAGGCCGATGGTAGGCTGTGATTGGCTGTTCGAAAGGCTGTGGTGTGCTGTTTGGTGCGCGATTTGTATCGTTAGGTCCGGCTTGAGATTTCGTGAAAGTGCCGTGAATGGCCGGAATTGATTTGACAACGTTTCGACGTGAAAAAATGCCAATTTGTGTGTTTATCTCGTGTTTGTGATGTGATTGTATTGTCGTGATATATCGGGTACAATTGTGTGAACGCATTTAATGCTCGGATGTGTACAAGTGTGAGATTGAGATCGGATCGAGGCATTCTAAACTCGGGTCACAATCACGTAGGCCTGTCACATTTGGCGCTAGCTGTGGAATAAGACAATAGAAAATGAGATTGGCCCAAGGCACGATTAGCTCGGGAGAGATTGGGATCGGACCAAGGCATTCTAAGTTCGGGTCACGATCATGTAGGCTTTTCGCATTTGGCGAATACTGAGAAAAATGTGAAAGGGAGATCGGACCGAGGCGTGTGATGCTTGGGGCGCAATCGAGTGGGCTTAAGGCATGTTGATTCGGGCAGGGAAAGTAAGTGGGCAAGTGTTGGTATGACAAGGATGAATAAATGAAAATGATGTGGTGGTGTGTGAACGAGTGTGATGTGTGGGATTTGAAAATGTGGTGTGATCTATATGTGTTTGAGAATTGTATGTTGTGATCGTGGGCTAATGTGCAGGTTGCGTATGCCACGATTCTAGGTATGTGCGATTGTTGGATTGCTATTTGCGTAGATTGATTAGTAGTGTGTTTGGATGTGTTTGGAATTACGTTGTAGCTTAGGCATGGTTTAGGTTGCAACTTATTGAGAAATGTCTCATGGTTATATTAACCAAATCATTTCAGAGCCATCGCCTCAGCCGTGAATTTGCCGCCGCCGCCGCCGCTTGAGCGTTTTGGGATAGTCATGCACACCAATCACGATGTGATGGAGTATCCGATAGGCGATAATTTCACCTGGGTTAAGCATACAACCGTAGTTTGGGTAGATATAGGATTACCCCACTGGCAGGCCCACACCTACACCGCATGGTTGTTTAGAGACGGGATTGATGAGTTCAGCCCTGTCCAAGGCTTCGACATCCCCTTTGATAGAGTTAGGGAGTGAGATCCATCAGCCATATTCTCTCTTGACAGCGAGCTGACTAGCTTGGAGACTAGTCTGGCTTAGTCTGGACTCCACCTTGCTTCTGCAATACTTGAACCCACGGGAGCCGAGCATGAGCTAGAACCAGAAGAATCCCAGGCGAGATATGATTCGATGGATGTGGATCTTGAGGCAATTCCCGAGGAAGGACAAAAAGGAGAAGAAGAAAAACCTGAAGCAGAACCACAGGAGGTTTTAGAAACAGAGTTTGAGGATGAACAAGATGGCGTACCCGTGTACGAGTATATTCCTTACTATGTGCCAGAGATCGAGCCAGTTGAGGAGCCAATCGAGGAAGAGCAGGATGAGGTCCCAGTAGGGGAGTCGAGTGACATCGACCACCCGATAGAGATTAGAGCCGAGTCGGAGTCCACAGTGGAAGCGACGATTTAGGAAGAGTTAGATTTGAGTGCTAATGAGTCGGACTCTGAGTGGACGCCATCTCGTGGACGCCGAGGCTAGTGGGCAAGTTAGGAGTAGATCTTTTGAGTAGTACCATTTTTGGAGAAATAGGAAACCCAGGTTGTCTACCCCTTTTTGAAGTATTAGTGATTGTGAATAGTAGTGGGTGCGCATGTATATAATGTGGACTAGTAAGTTGGCGGTAAGGTATAAGTATGTTGTAAATGGATGCTGTACATATTTATATCGAGGTATAGTAAAATGTTGGTGGTATAGCAATCTATTTCTTCCTGGTGTTCTTAAATTTTATTGTCTGGGATTTTGCATTTACTCCGCCGCGAATTAACTCTGATGGGATTATTGGTTCGGCGACGTATTCCTAGGATGTCGCACCGTATTCGACTCGAGGTTTGGGGTGTTGCGCGCACTCGATGGGGTTCGGGGTGTGACATCCCTGTCCAAATTTGTATCAGAACAATGACAGCTCGATTTAAGCTGATCAGAGCTTGGAGTGATAAGGAGTGGAGACCCAGGATAGTGATAGTTGGTTGAAAAGACCTTAGTAAGTCATAGATATGTCTAGTGCTACGCGTATTCCAGACTGTTTGTTTTGATTGTTGTTTGGTTTGAGTGTTTTAATGGTTGAAGTGCAGGTGCTTCTGGACTAGTGGTAAGTGCACGAACCCAATTGATTGTGGTTTGATGCTGTGTGATTGATTGCCTGTTAAGTGGATTACTGTGTTAATTCACTGCCTTAGACTAGACTGGATTAGTTGGCCTAGGTCTCTAATTCCTATATGGAATTATATCAGGTAGGAGAGTGATAGAAAGCTAGAGCAATGAGTAGCGAAGGAAGAGGTATAGGAAGAGGCCCAAGAATGGGCGTAGGAAAAGGAACAAGAGGTCGAGGTTGTGCTCGAGGTAGAGCTGTAGAAAACCTCGGAATGGGTGCTAGAGCGGTAGAAAACCCGGGAGTTGATGTTGGAGCTGTAGAAAACCCCATAGTGGATGTTAGGGTTGCAGAAGATCCTCGAGTGGATGGGATTTTAAGGGCCCTCGAAGAAGTTGGAATTTTGATGGGAAAGCAGACTCAGGAGTGAGATGCCACTATTGCCTAGGCTGTGGAGATCGCAACAGTTGCAACTATAAATGGTAATAATGGGGATCAAGAACATGGGCGAGTGAATGCGAATCAACTAATGTATCAACTAGTCGAACAATTCTTGAAGTTAAAACCCCCGAAATTTGATGGTAAAGGTAACCTTAAGGTTGCGTCACTGTGGGTAAAGGAGTTGGAGAAGGCTTTTGAAGTATTGGGATGTACTGATGAGAAGAAAGTGACGTTAGCAGCATATCAATTGTAGGGAAACGCAAATGATTAGTGGAAAGCCATCAGAGGACAAGTATTCCCGGCTGGTATTGCACAGAACTGGGCGACGTTTGTAGAGACTTTTAATAGTAAATATTTCTCTGAGAGTGCCTAGGAACAGAAGTTGGCGGAGTTCATGCGACTTCTTTAGGAGCAGAGAACAGTGGATCAATACGAAGCTGAATTCACTCGATTGGCTAAATTTGCCCCGCGAATGATGGAGAATCCACTAGTTAGGGCTCGGAGATTCAGAGACGGTTTGAGGCTGGATCTCCGTAGTAAGATGATTTATCTGAATCTGAGGGACTATAATGAGATCTACGAATGAGCTCAAACAATTGAGCGGGATATAGCGGACAGGGCTGCCGCTTCTGGGTCGAGATTTGCCTAGGATAGGGACAATCGTAACTTGGGGAAGAGGCCAATGATGGATAACCGACGTTTTGTCCCTCATGCTAAAAGGAATATAGGGAAACCGACCCGTTTTTAAAATAGTCATTATCGGGTATGTGGAGAAAGGCATGGGACTGGACCGTGTCCTAGTTGGGGCATTGTATGTTTTAGATGTGGCAGAGTGGGCCACCAAGTGAAGAATTGTCCCAATAATAGACAGGCTAGACCGCCAGCATTGCCGTCGCCATCCAAAGTTGGAAGTCAGGTTGGGCCACCTATACCCCCGAGCCAGAACAAGTCGCCGGCATAAGAACAAGTATATGCAATGGCCAGAAAGGAAGCGGAGAATGCGCCAGGTGTGGTCACAGATACGGTTTCTCTCTGTGATTATGCTGCATATGCTTTATTTGATCCGAGGGCATCGCATTCATTTATGTCTAATCAGTTTGTTAGATTGACTGGTATGACATCGCGTTTGCTAGATGTGATGTTGTGTGTTACCACCCCGTTGAATGATAAGGTGTTAGTTTCGTTGGGGTGCCCGAATTGCAAAATTATTATTGATGATAGGGAAGAAATAATTGATTTAGCGGTTCTAGCAATGTGTGACTTTGATGTAATAGTGGATATGGATTGGCTAATTAAACAAAGGGCAATAATGGATTGTGATAGTAGGGTGATCCAATTTAATTATGTTGGACATTCGGAATTCAAATTTGTGGGAAATCGAGGAGGAACCTCGATTCCTTGGATTTCATCACTGGTAATGACAAGGTTGTTAGACGAAGGATGTGAAGGATTTCTAGCAGTTGTAGTTGATTCGATGGCTGAGGAGCCGAGGCTAGAAAACATAGCTGTGGTGCGCAATTATCCTGATGTCTTTCCTCGGGAATCACCGGGATTGCCGCCAAAAAGGGAAGTGGAGTTTGTAATTGAATTAGCCACAGGAACTGAGCCAATTTCGAAAGCGCCTTATAGGATGTTGTTGTCGGAGTTGAAGGAATTAATGGTGCAAATGCATGAGTTATTGGACAGAGGATTTATCCGTCCAATAGGATGTTGTGTGTCTCCATAGGGAGCGCCAGTTTTATTTGTAAGGAAGAATGATGGATTGTTGAGATTGTGTATTGATTATCGTTAATTAAATCAGGTGACGATTAAGAATAAGTATCCTCTGCCAAGGATTGATGATCTATTTGATCAGTTATAAGGGATTTCGGTATTTTCTAAGATCGATTTAAGGACTGGATATCACCAGTTGAGGATTAGAAAAGAGGATATACCGAAAACAACATTCAGAACGAGATATGGACATTACGAGTTTACAGTAATGCCGTTTGGATTGACAAATGCCCTTGCTACGTTTATGGACTTGATGAACAGGGTGTTCAAGGAATTTTTAGACCAATTTGTCATAGTCTTCATAGACGACATATTGATGTACTCGAAGAGTTCAGAGGAACATGAATTCCATTTGAGTAAAAATTTGCAGACTTTGATAGAGAACGCACTATATGCTGAGTTTAGCAAGTACAAGTTCTGGCTCAATTGAGTCGCATTTCTTGGACACGTGATCTCTGGGGAAGGAATCTCAGTAGATCTAGTGAAGATTGAGGCGGTAATGAAGTGGTCGAGACCAATTACGGTAATCGACGTTCGAAACTTTTTGGGTCTGACCGGATATTATAGACTCTTCGTGAAAGGATTTTCGGTGATAGCAACACCGTTGACACATTTGATGAAAAAGGAAACGAGGTTTGAGTAGACCGGTAAATGTGAGAGGAGTTTTCAGGAGTTAAGTATAGATTGATGACGGCACCGGTGTTGACTATTCTGTTAGGACCCAAAGGATACGAGATATATAGCGGTGCGTCATTAAAAGGATTGGGATGTGTACTCATGCAACACGGACGAGTAGTGGCTTATGTGTCAAAGCAGTTGAGGCCATATGAGTTGAATTATCCGACGCATGATTTGGAATTAGCCACAATAGTATTTGCTCTGAAGATTTGGCGACACTATGTATGCGAGGAGAAATTTCAAATTTATACTTACCATCAGCGTCTCAAGTATTTATTCTCTCAGAAAGAATTAAATATGAGGCAGCGTCGTTGGATGGAGTTATTAAAGGATTATGGCTGTGATATTTTATATCACCTCGGAAAGGCAAACCGGGTAGCAGATGCGTTGAGTAGGAAGTCAAGCATCGCACACTTGATGGTCAAGGAATGGACTTTGTTGGAAACAATGCGAGACTCAGAGTTTAAGTTTGAAGTAAGTCAAGTCTCGAGCCTGTTAGCCACGCTAAGGATTGAGCCGGAAATCCAGGCTAAGGTTAAGGCTTTAGAGTCTACAGACCCAGAGATCTAGAAGATTCTTGTGATGGAGATTACTAAGAGAAAATCGGACTTCCAAGTATCTGAGGATGGGATCTTGAAGTTCCGAGAGCGATTATGTGTGCCTAACGATGCAGAGATTATGGAAGAGATTTTGTCGGAGACGCATCGTAGTATTTATAGTATCTATCCGGGGAGTACGAAGATGTATCAGAATTTAAGATAGTACTATTTGTGGAATGGCATGAAGGTAGACATAGCTATACATGTGGCTAAATGTTTGACGTGCCAGCAAGTGAAAGTGCAACACTGCAAGCTAGGAGGATTATTGCGACCTTTGGAAATCCCAAAATGGAAATGAGAGCATATCACGATGGATTTTATGATGGACTTACCAAGAAGCCAAAGAGGCCACAATTCCATCTGGGTAATTGTCGATAGATTGACTAAATCGGCACATTTCTTGGTTGTGCGAAAAGATTTCGCATTGGATCGATATGCTGATTTATATATGCAACAGATCATTAAATTGCACAAGGTGCCAGTGACTATTATATCGGACCGTGATCCTAGATTTACTGCCAATTTTAGAAAAGTCTGCATATGGCATTGGGATCGAAGCTGCAGTTTAGTACTGCTTATCATCCGCAAATGGATGGCCAGTCTGAAAGGACGATTCAGACTCTAGAGGATATGCTTCGGGCATGCGTACTGGATTTTCAAGACAAGTGGGAAGAATAGCTACCTTTAGTGGAATTCGCGTATAATAATAGCTTTCAGCAAAGTATTGAAATGACGCCGTTTGAAGCACTGTATGGCAAGGCATGTAGAATGCCCATATGTTAGGACGAAGTGGGAGAAAGAACTGTAATCGGGCCAGAGTTAGTAGAACAGTTGGTTGAAGCCATTAAGATTATACGCGAAAGGCTGAAGACTACGCAAAGCCGTTAAAAGAGTTATGCAGACAGAAGGCGAAAACCATTGGAATTCCAAGTGGGGGATCATGTGTTCCTTAAGGTATTGCCTATGAGAGGATTATCTCGGTTCGGCAAAAAGGCAAGTTGAGTCCGAGGTACATGGCACCATTAAAGTGTTGGAAAGGATTGGGGATTTAACCTATCGCCTTGCTTTACCATTAAATCTATCACAAGTGCATAACGTGTTTTACGTATCGATGTTGAGGAAGTACGAACCGAACCCAACACATGTGCTGAATTATGAAGAGGTAGAAGTTAACGATAGGGTGTCGTACATTGAAAGACCAATCAGGATCGAGGATCGGAAAGAACGAGTTTTGAAAAACAAGACGATCCCAATAGTCAAGGTGGTATAGGAACATCACGGAACTGAAAGCACAACTTAGGAAAGTGAGGAACTGATGCAACGTCATTATCTCCATTTGTTTGATAACGAAATTTTTGTAATGGGGGAAGAATTATGACATTCCAAAATTTCGCCCATTTGGGATTTATGAAATGACTGATTTTATTAATGTACTTGTAGTTGATTCTTGCCCGGAACTGATCATTCCTGGGATACTAACCATTAGGGAAATGCTAACTAGGGATTTAAATTCGTTTGGCTAGAGAAATTCAATCGTGAACTGACTTTTGATCATAAAATTGTCGAGGTGACATTTTCAGCCAATGAGGGCCGATTGTAGGATAGTTATGGACCGATTCGCCACTACCATACTAGTGGATTGCGGGTGATTTCATTTGACCACGAAATGAATTGATGAACGATCCATAACCTATATTGAACAATCGTACCCGATGGGACTAGTGATCAATCCTCACGATTTTATTGACAACCGAGGTCATCACAAACTGAACGAACTTGCATGTGACTCAATTCAGTATCAATCATGAATTGATTTTACGAATTTCCCCAAAAGCCACCCGTTAGTCTGAAAATCGCTCAAGTTACGTTACGTAAAATTTAATTATTAATTAGAGACCGAATTAGGTATCGAAAAATGAGGTAGTCAAGACGGGACATTAGGACGACGTTGCAGTTGGAACGTACGGCTTTAGATGTGCCCGAATCCTTCAAAAAAATTCGATTTCGGCAAGAAAATGGGAAAGTGATCGTTTTACCCCTAAGGATTTATAAAGGGCTAGTTATAATGGGCAAGGGCATTTTGGTCATTTTGCTCTAAATTTTGGAAAAGACAATTTTGCCTTTGGACTTTTTGAGAAATTCCAAGATTGCCCTTGGATATTTTGGAAAAGAATTGATCTAGGCCATCGATTTTAAGATAAGATCGAATCTGAGCCGTTGGATGAAAGTAAAGAAAATGGCACTTTGGTCATTTGCCATTTTGGTCAAAATTGGACTATTTAGTCCAAGACCACTCTCTCTCTCCTCATTTCCTCTCTCTCTCACTCTCGGCTCCATCTCTCTCTCTCTCTCTCCCGATTGCCTCCCTCATCGCCGAACGCCGCCCTCGGCTACCTGTTACCACGTCACCGTCCAGGCTGCCACTGTGCCGTGCCACACCACCGCCTCGCCACCCTCACGCTGCCATTCCCCCTCTCCCTCTCAGTTTCTCTCTCACAGCCGTGAGCCTTGCCGGCCACGCCCAAGCCGCCGCCATCCGCCGTCCAAGCCGATCGCCCGCTGCCGCTCGCCGATCGTCGCCGCCGCCTATTACCGCCCATTTCACTCTAGCTGCGTGTGTCTAGGGTCGGGTAAGTCGCGATCTAAATTTCGTCTAGTTTATTGGGTATTTTCGAACCTGTTTAGAAGTGAGTTAGTAGAAATTAAGGGTTGACTCGATTAACGGGCCATAGGATTGAATTTAGGAATTTTTGGAGGAATTTTAGAGGCCGATGGTATGCTGTGATTGGCTGTTTGGAAGGCTGTGGTGTGCTGTTTGGTGCGCGATTTGTACCGTTAGGTCCGGCTCGAGATTTTGTGAAAGTGCCGTGAAGGGCCGGAATTGATTTGACAACATTTGGATGTGGAAAAATGTCAATTTGTGTGTTTGTGATGTGACTGTATTGTCATGATATAACGGGTACAATTGTGTTCACGTATTTAATGCTCGGATATGTGCAAGTGTGAGATTGGGATCGGATCGAGACATTATAAACTCGAGTCGCGATCACGTAGGCCTGTTACATTTGGCGCTGGCTTAGGAATGAGAAAATAGAAAATGAGATTAGCCCGAGGCACGATCAGCTCGGGAGAGATTGGGATCGGACCGAGGCATTCTAAGCTCGGGTCACGATCATGTAGGCCTTTCGCATTTGGCGAAGGCTGAGGAAAGTGTGAAAGTGGGATCGAACCGAGGTGTGTGATGCTCGGAGCGCGATCGAGTGGGCCTGAGGTGTATTGACACGGGCCGGGAAAGTGAGTGGGCAAGTGTTGGTACGCTGAGAATGAATAAATGAAATGATGTGGTGGCGCTTGAACAAGTGTTATGTATGGGATTTGAAAATGTGGTGTGATCTATATATTTGTGTGAGAATTGTATGTTGTGATCGTGGGCTAATGTGCAGGTTACATATACCACAAGTCCAGGTATGTGTGATTGTTGGATTGCTATTTGCATAGATTGATTGGTAGTATGTCTAGATGTGTCTGAAATTACGTAATAGCCTAGGTAGGGTTTAGGTTATAACTTATTGAGAAGTGTCTCATGGTTGTATTAACCAAACCGTTTCAAAGCCACCACCCGAGCCATGAATTTGCTGCCGCCGCCGCCAGAACATTTTAGGATAGTCATGCACACCGATCACGATGTGATGGAGTATCTGATGGGCGATAATTTCACCTGGGTTAAGCATACAATCGTAGTTTAGGTAGATATAGGATTACCCCACTAGCAGGCCTACACCTACACCGCATGGCTGTTTAGAGACGGGATTGATGAGTTCGGCCCTATCCGAGGCTTCGACGTCCCCTTTGATGGAGTTGGGGACTGGGATCCATCAGCCATACCCCCTCTTGACGGCGAGCTGACTAGCTTGGAGACTAGTCTGGCTCAGTCTGGACTCTACCCTGCTTCTGCAGTACCTGAATCCTCGGGAGCCAAGCATGAGCTAGAACTAGAAGAATCCCAAGCGGGATATGATCCGAATGGACATGGATCTCGAAGCAATTCCTAAAGAAGGACAAGAAAGAGAAGAAGAAAACCCTGAAGCGGAACCACTAGAGGTTCCAGAAGCAGAGTCTGAGGATGAACAGAATGGCGTACCCGTCTACAAGTATAATCCCTACTATATGCCAGAGATCGAGCCAGTTGAGGAGCCAGTCGAGGAGGAGTAGGATGAGGTCCCAGTAGGGGAGTCGGGTGATATAGACCACTCGATAGAGATCGAAGCCGAGTCGGAGTCCTCAGTGGAAGTGACGATTCGAGAAGAGTCAGATTCTAGTGCTAACGAGTCGAACTCTGAGTAGACGTTGTCTCGTGGACGCCGGGGCTAGTGAGAAGGTTAGGAGCGGATCTTTTGAGGAGTACCATTTTTGGAGAAATAGGGAACCCAGGTTGTCTATCCCTTTTTTATGTAATGGTGATTGTGAATAGTAATGGGTATGCACGTATATAATGTGGACTAGTAAGTTGGCGGAAAGGTATAAATATATTGTAAATGGATATTGTATATATTTATATCGAGGTATAGTAAAATGTTGGTGGTATGATAATCTATTTCTTTCTGGTGTTCTCAAATTTTATTATCCAGGATTTTGCATTTGCTCCGCCGCAAATTAACTCTGATGGGATTATTGGGTTGGCGACGTATTCCTGGGACATCGCACCGTATTTGACTCGAGGTTCGGGGTGTTGCTTGCGCTCGATGGGGGTTTGGGGCGTGACACTACACCGGCCTAAAGCAGCCACCAAAGTCAAGAACATGCAATACACCGGTGCAAGCCATGGCAAAGCGATTAATGAAGCAAAGACAAGTTGTCCCTAACCTTAAAAGAGAGAGAAGAAGAGAGAGAGAGACGGACGGACCCTGCCGTAGAGAAAGAGAGAAAATAGAGCAAAGGGGCAAAAGGAGAAAAACAAAGAGATTGAGTGAGAAAGTTTGGTTTTTTTGTTTACAGGTCGAAGGACTAAGCCTCCAGGAGCCTCCCCATAGAGCTAGAACCAACGGCAATCCCCTGAGCCAACGCCCTTAATCGGTGAGTTTATTCGGCTCCCAAACTCCCCTGCTTTGCCCTACTTTCCCTGTGCAGGTTGGTCAAGACTTGCGTCGGCTATTTCGCCTAAATCTCAGCCCATACCGATCCTATTCAGGGTCTAGACTCGCCGTCCGAGGCGAGCCATGGTCATTGGAATAGGTCGAAGCCTCTGAACAAGTCAAAGTTGCCTTGTATTATCTATGTACGCTAGATATTCGACGAAATGCCCAAATTAAGTCCATTTGGGTTGGTCCTTGGCCGGCGACGCACGAGCGGTCCGATGACCTATGATTCTTAGGTTTGGCTTGGTGATGGTCCTTGGAGGCTGAGAAAGATCAAAGTATGACCTGGTTCGGCCGGCCAAGCACCGACGGACGTTTGGACTCAACTGCCCCGGTCGGAGCTTAACCGGCGACCACCCCAATCAGCCGTCCAATGAGCCATCACCCCCAATCTACTTAGCTTGAAGTACTTAGGAGACTGAGGCCAAAGGCTGGGCAAAACAGCCGGCAAATTGCCGAATTTTTGCTCAGCTGGTGGCTTCCCAAGCTTGAAGGATAGAATTTTGGCCTGCACCAGCTGACAGATCCGATCGGACTAGTCTGTCGGCCCTATTTTGTCGTTAACCTCTGAACTGGGCCCAATCCAATCTAGGATCCGAGTCAACAACCTGGGTTGACCCTGACTCGGCTCAGATTCAAAGATCCGACTCAGGTCAATGCATATGGGTCGGGTCTATTGATCCGAGTTAGTTCTAACTCAACCCTGATCCGCCGACCTAACCTAGTCGAATATTATATTATTTTTAATAAAAAAATATATAAAATTTTTTGTTTTTATTTCTTTTAAAATTAGGAAATACTTTTGAAATTAATGTTTTTGAATACTTTTCTAAATTATGTGAATTATTTAATTATTAATTATGTTTAAATCGAATAAGCCTATTAGGCCATATAATAGGATTTTGCATATTATTTTTAATATTGTTGTAGTATTATTATGTATGTTATTTCTAATTAAAATATAAATTGCACAAATTGTCATGTTTTGAATGTTGTCGTCTTAGTTAGGGTTAAAACCCAAGGCTGCATATCTAGCATGATTGCTAATTGCTAATGATTGTGCACTCGCTTAATTACCTTATATGTTAGGAGATGGGTCTTAAAACCAATCCAAACTATCTGACAAATATTTTCTCAAATGAACAAGATGAAAGGTACTGAAAGGGCACTAGTTGTTCAATTAGTGTAATCGAGTCTCCGAACTCATTTAATATCTGGTTCGTAGGAGTAGGGTGATTCTCCCGTCATCTTACTTAGGTTTCTAATCGACTCACTCCAAACTTATTAGTGGCGACTCCTAAATAAAAATCACTTGCAAGTTAAAAACCTAAACCATAAGTTGCAATATGGTATGGGCTTGAGAGAACGAGTTAAGTCACAGATTTAGACTTAGCACGTACCAAGCGAGACCCCACCTTTTAAAATCAGAGGTCAGTCGCGACATTAACACAATTAAAAGATTTAAGACTACATGTCGCGCTGTGCTTTTCTTTTTTTTTTGGGACTTTTGGGATTTGCGCACTAATGAGGTATTTCCGTGTAAGGGTCTTTCCTAGACCATACCTCATGTAACAACAGATGGTAATTTCCTATTTGGTCTAAATATTTGATTTTGAAGTCATCACTAGTCATTATTAGTATGAAGACTAGAAATCTAATCGGGATATGGGAGAAATATCACGATTCTATGAACTAGAGATTCTGAGTATAGGACTTAGTTACGCTAATGATCCCAAATTGAGATCCCTAGCACTCTTTCGGTGCCTAAGAGAAATACGATGTCTAACGTGTCATGCAAGTTTTCGAGACTTACCCACTAATTATATTCAATCTAATTGTGGGAAAATCAATCAAGAATTAAATGCGCAATCAATGTCAATCAAATCAATCAATCATAAATGGTTTCTAACAATGAAAATCAATTAAAAACATTCAAATCCTAATGAAGCCCTAGAATTTTATTCATTTCATGATTTATATTTTTTAGGGTTTTAGGATTTTTTATGGGTTATAACCCCCGAATCTGAGATTTTCTAAAAATGCCAATTCGGCACTTGCGAAAATTCAAATTTCACTTTCTAAGGTTGGCCACTGTGTTTTTGATCCATTATGTGAATTTTTGAAATTTTTGATTTTCTTTTCGAAAATTGAATTTCTGAGAATTTCATTAATCAAGAATTGATTTTTATGATTTTCTGAAAATTTTTATGAATTTTCAAATTTTCAATTTTTTTTAGATTTTTCTGAATCTTTCACATTTTTTATTTGTATTTTTAAAATTTTCTGAATTTTTATGGATTTTCTAAAATTTTTTGTTTTTATGATTTTTTTATTTTTATGAATTTTCTTATTTTCTGATTTTTTTGTGAATTTTTTATTTTCCAGAAATTTTTTATGTTTTCCAGAAATTTTTTGAATTTTTTATTTATTTTTGAAGTTTTTGAATTTTTGAATTTTTTTTCCCGCCGGATTAGTGAACCGGATTGGCCCGGTTCAATCCGGTTTGGCTTGGCCGAACCGAGCATTGTTGGCGCCGGCATCGGTCATCTTCTCCAGCAGGCACGACGCCAAAATGACGTCATTTAACACCTTTTCATTGGAGCATTTTTACAAACACCTAATTGGCATGGTTCAATATTATATGTTCTCGACACTACAAAAAAACACCGGATTAGAGACGAAATTTGCGACAGAAAATTTGGCAAAATCCGTCGCAAATCGAATTTGCGACGAATTTTGCGACGGAAAAAATTCCGTCGCTACTAGGTCGTCGCAAAATTTTGCGACGGAAAATTTAAAAGTTCGTCGCAAATTAGCCACAAATACAATCCGTCGCAAAATTCGTTGCAAATTTCATCGCAAATTCCGTCACAAATTTGCGACGAACTTTATCCGTCGCAAAGTTCGTCGCAAATTTGCGACGAACTCTATCCGTAGCAAAATTTGTTGGAAATTTGCGACGAATTATATCCGTCGCAAAATTCGTCGCAAATTTCCAACAAATTTGCGACGAAGTAGGTTCGTCGCAAATTTCGTCGCAAAATTCCCTCGCAAATTTCGTCGGAAATTCCCTCGCAAATTTCCGACGAAGTCGATCCGTCCCAAATTTCGTAGCAAATGTCGTCGCAAATTTGCGACGACCTCTATCCGTTGCTCGTCGCAAATTTCAGCGCAAATTTCCAATCAAATTTGCAACGAACTATATCCGTCGCAAAATTTGTCGCAAATGTTCGTCTCAAATTGGCCAAGAATTAACTCCGACGCAAATTTCGTCGCAAAATTAGTCGCAAATTAGCCACAAATACTATCCGTCACAAATTTCATTGCAAAATTCGTTGCAAAATGTATTTGTCGCAAATTAGCGATGAACTGTAATAATCGCAAAATTCAGCGTAAAACATTCGTCGCTATTTTTTCGTCATTTCGGCCATAAATGCTTGTCCACATCAAACAAAGGATACGATGACATATAATTGAAACAGAAAAACGAACAAATCATAAATTTTGACGAACCAGCCACAATGACTTATAATTGAAACAAATAACTGAATGAAAGTTGCAGAGTTTGACATGATATTATTTGTTAGCCAATCTTACAATATATTCAAAACATGAACTAAGAGACAGGACAACCATAGAAGACGCAGAAAAACCATACACAAGAAGACGCGGCTTTGGTACCTTGGTAGGACATCAAAAGTAGTCACTTTTGTCGAAACCTAAGGAAATGTTTATACATAAATTAGTCTAGAATATAAAAATAGCATTTATGCATGGATGTAGAACTAGATATAAAATAACATGAGAGTTAACAAAACTACGTTTCAGGATGAACATGAATGTTCTTACATATGAATATGAGTGAAATTATGAAAAACCAAGATTGTGAAGCAAACTTACCCACGATTTTGAAAATTTTAACTAGAAAGGCTGAAAAAAATTATCATCATCATCAGCAATAGCATTCTCGGCATCAATGTGTTGGTCATCGTTGTGCCCATGACCTATTGGATTGACTGGAGGTATAGGAGGATCGTCATAGCGGTCGAGGTTAAGGTGTTGCATTACGAGTCTCATTTGTTGCTCCAAGTTATTTATTTGTTCATCCTTCTGAACAAGTAAATTATTCAGATGATGCACTTCTTGGGTCAATTGTTCGTCTTGTCGTGACCTCCTTCGACTAGTCGCAGTGGATGATGAACTTCCAGGACTATTCCGCATGTACATCATTGACAACGATTCCATCCCAAATATTTTTCCTTTTTTCACCCTACCCGCTGCCTCCATCCATAATGCCATATTATCAACTGATGGCTCGGACTCAGGACAATCATCACTACCACTAGCATTGCTCATTACAAGTTCATCATATTTTTCCTACATTAACAATGTAGATGAAAATAAAATCACTACCATAAATATTAAAAGCATTAACGGTTTTCATTATAGTTTACATATAAGCCAAAGTATAACCTTACATATCTTAACAGCTTTTGCTTGATCGCCAGTCCATGTCTTATCTTTCTTTTGAAACGTGCGTTCAAATGTAGCTGCAAATATCGGTTCCGTCCCCAATTCTTGTGCCTACAAAATGTAAACATGAGTAATTGAATTAAATTAACTTATAACTCATTTAACAGACTTACCAGTCGTTTGCGATGCTCCGCAATGTTGATAGAGCCCCCAGCATATGTGGCGGACTCATCACTATAACTAGAAGATCGATTCTTCTTATTCTGCTCACAGAGTTGCCGACTCTGTTCAGATGCCCAAAAGCTATTAATTGCCGCCCAATTTTCAGCTGTAAAGAAAGACGGCTTCACTTGCTTGATCTTCGCTCTATTCATGACATTTCGCATAAAATCACCGATTTTCTTATCGAAAATTCTTCTCACTTCATGGTCTTCCGCTTCCTCCCACTTATACTTCCGCTGCAATGATTAAAAACACAAATTGAAAGTTATTATGATGATCACATACCCATAACCATGCACCAGACAAATATAGACAGATTTCGTAAAGTTCATGTCGGGGAAAATATCTGGTCCTTTAGGTATTGAAAACTATAGAATTGTTACGGTTCGTTTACATCATTCTTCACCATCAATATACTACACCAAACTTATTTTGTGAGAAAATAAAATATGTAAAACTTACCTTGAATTCATTCCACCACAATTCTTTCGCTTCTTGTGGAACCTTTTTATAAGTAGTATACTCTCCCGTCCAAAAGTTTCTTACTATTTTGTTCAATTCCCTCACAACAGAAGTTGCATCCGTGAATCTGTAAAATTATTATATTGTGCAATATCGACAATTCAGTTGACATCAATATCTAAAGCCCTAAATATTACATATACTAAAATAAAAATGAAGTACTTACGAATCTCCAAATGGGCATATGAAGAATCGGTTATCTACTTGACCTCTGTTTCCGTCAATATTCAATTGTTCCGCCGGATAATGGGGCGAAACGGAAGCAGAGGGAGCTAAAGGAGAATGAACTGGAGGGCATTCAGTTCGTAAATATTTAAGTCCTGTAACATGTTGTTGAGTGTTGGAGGAAGGGCCAACATGTCCATATTGTGATGGACCATATTGTGGTTGAGGGTTAGATAACGGGACAGGGGAAGAGGAAAGGGACGGGGACGAGGACGAGGAAGAGGCTTGTCTTCTAGGCATGTGACCTCCACGCTTATACTGACAAATACGAAGGTTATGCGAATATGTAAAGAACTGTAGACACGTATTACTGACACATAGTGATGTACATGACGAAACTTACCATTTTGATGGAAAGACTGAGAAAATGTTTCCTTGCAATGACCGGAAGACGAGTGTTTATGACGTGCAATTTCCTTCAAACAAATATACTATGAATCTCATTCATTTTGATATAAAACATCAATGTATGAGCACGATATGGGTGGCTACAGATATCAAACATCACTATATGAATCGCATTCAATTTGATTAAAATTTTTTTGACCACGTACACAAAATTTAAATTTCACTGGAAGTCGGTGGCCACAGGTATTCCAAGTCATTCTGTAAAGTTTTGCAAGAGAAAAATTGTTAGTATTTTTAAATTTTTTTTGGGATCTAAAAAAAAATTTCACTAAAAGTTGGTGGCCACCGATATTCTAAGACATTCTGTAAAATTCTGAAATTTTAAAATTTGAAAATTTTTTAAAATTATGATATTTTAATATAAACTTTTTTTCCGTGAAATTAAAAAAATTTTCCATACTAAAATTGGGTGGCCATAGGTATTCTAAGCTAATAGGTAAAATTTCCAAAATTTTTGTCATTCTTTATTTTAATATTTTTTAGGGCATGTTAAAAAAAATTTAATATAACTACAAGTGGGTGGCTACAGGTATTATAAGCCATTCTGTAAAATTTTGAAAAATTTTAAAATTTAATTTTTTTTGCCTTCGAAAAAAATTTAAATTTCAATGCAAGTTGATGGCCACATGTTTTGTAGACAATTTTGTGCAGTTTTGATATTTTATAGTTTTTTAATTTTTTTTCACCCAAATAACAAAAAATTTCCCTCCCAATGGGTAACCACATTTATTTTAAGCCATTTAATAAGGTTATAAAAATTTTTCATTTTTAAATAATTTTCTTCCCGGAACACTAATAAATCTAAATTTCACTCAAAAATGGGTGGTCACTATTAATTTTTGCCTTTTTCTGATATTATGAAATTTTAATTTGTTAAAAATTTTAAAAAACCTTTACGGTCAAATTTCATATTTGTTACAAACATATACCGTTGTTTTAATATTCCGTAATTTTTCATGATTTTTTATAGAATTGTTCAATTTTCAAGTATTTTCTATGAAAACGCTTAATCAATCACTCTATCGTCATTCAACGCTTAATCATCCACATAATAGATAAATTAACCAGTCGACCATCGATCAAATCCACATGCAATCCTAAAATCGACCCGTAACCTAACCAACGAAAAGTGATCATAAATAATCCCTAAACAAGTTCGATTAATTATCTAATTATATTAACTAGGGTTTATGGGAGTTGCTTACTTAGTTTAAGAACAATAAAAACCGGCCAATTGAACAGTGACAGTCCCGGCGTGGGCGTGGACCCAAATGGTGACTAGTCGATCAGGTACTTAGCTACAACCGTGCGAATGACGAGGAAGCTTGGCGGCAATAGCGTCGGGCGACGACGAGGGCGTCGGGCGAGGGCGACAGTGTCAGCCTCCGAGTGGAAGGCCGGCGGCTGGCTGGCGAGTGGGAGGCGGTCGGCGGCCGGACGGCAGCGACGGTGGCGATGGTGTCGGCGGCAGTTGGCCGGCGGCGTCTGCTAGTCGGCGGTAGCGAGGGCGGGGGCGGTGAGGGCGAGGGCGGCAAGGCAGACAGGGGGGCGAGTGATCGGCGGGGGGGCGGCCGACGGTCGAGCGGGCCTGCCGGGCGACCGACGTCGGGCGAGGGAGGGAGCTACGAGGCGGCGACGGCGTGGTCGGTGACGGCAACGGCTGGGACGGCGAGGGCGCGACCGGCGAGGCGGGGCGGGCGACGGGTGGGACGACTGCAGGGCGGCTGGGATGGCCACTGGCAACGGGCGGACGTCGAGGGGGGACGAGTGATGGGCGAGGGAGGGCGATGGGCGACTACGACGGCTGGGACGGCGAAGGCGCGACCGAGGGGGGGGGGGGGGAGGGGGGAGGGGGGGCGACGGCCAGAAGGGCGGCGGGGCGGCTAGAGTGGCCACCGGCAACGGGCGGAGGTCGGGGAGGGCTGCGGGGCGGCTGGTTGGCAACCAGGGGTGGCGATCGGCGTCGGGCAGGGGAGGGAGCTACGAGGCGGCGACGGCGTGGTCAGTGACGGCGATGGCTGGGATGGCGAGGGCGTGACGGGCGGACGACAGGTGGGACGGCTGGGGTGGCCACCGGCAACGGGCGACGGGAAGGGGAGGGCGACGAGCGATGGTTGGGACGGCGAAGGCCCGACCGGCAGGGGGGGGCGGGCGACGGCCGGGAGGGCGGCGGGGTGGCTGGAGTGGCCATCGGCAACGGGCGGAGGTCGAGGAGGGCTGCGGGGCGGCTGGCCGGCAACTAAGGGTGGCGACCGGCATCGGGCGGGGGAGGGAGCTGCTGGCAGCGACGGCGGCTATGGCGACGGCGGAGCTCGGGGGCATAGAGATCGGGCCTTTGTGGGCATATAATTTGCAAATTTGTGACGGAAATTCTATGGCCGTCGCAAATTTGCGACAGACATATTTTGTCCGTCGCAAATTTGTGACGGTCGAATATTGTCCGTCAGAAATTTGCGACGGATTAAATTATCCATCGCAAATTTTGAACGGTAAATTTTGCTCTCAAAATTTGCGACGGACTCAACAAATTCGTCACAAATTTTGTACCGACAAAAAATTTCCGACGGAAAATTTGTAAATCTGTCGCAAATTTGCGACGGACTTCCTTATGTCCGTTGCAAACTTCGAACGGTAAATTTCGCTCTCAAAATTTGCGATGGACTCAACAAAATCGTCGCAAATTTTGTACCATTCGAAATTTCCGACGGAAAATATGTAAATCCGTCCCAAATTTGCGACGGACGACATTGTGTCCGTCGCAAATTTGCGACGGTCGAATATTGTCCGTCACAAATTTGCGACGGATTAAATTATCCGTCACAAATTTTGAACGGTAAATTTCGCTCTCAAAATTTGCGACGGACTCAACAAATTCGTCGCAAATTTTGTACCGACAAAAAATTTCCGACGGAAAATATGTAAATCCGTCGCAAATTTGCGACGGACGACATCGTGTCCGTTGCAAATTTGCGATGGAGATGATGCAGTTAGTCGCGAATTTGTGACGGAAAACAAGATGTCCGTCGCAAATTTGCGACGGCTTCCTTGTATCCGTCGTAAATTTCAAATGATAAATTTCGCTCTCAAAATTTGCGACGGACTCAACAAAATCGTCGCAAAGTTTGTACTGTTCGAAATTTCCGACGGAAAATATGTAAATCCGTCCCAAATTTGCAAAGGACGACATCGTGTCCGTCGCAAATTTGCAACGGATTAAATTATCCATCGCAAATTTCGAACGGTTAAATTTTGTACCGACAAAAAAATTCCAACAGAAAACAAAAAATCCATCTCAAATTTGAGACGGACATGTTGTGTCTGTTGCTAATTTGCGATGAACTTTCTATGTCTGTCGCAAATTTTCGAACGACAAAAAATTTCCGCAAATAAAAATCCGTCACAAATTTCAAACGGTAAAAATTCCGTCACAAAATGTGCGACGAAGAGGTTGATACCGTCGCAAATATACACATAATGCACGATCGTTGTAAATTTGTGACATCTTTTTTTCGGTAAAAAATTTAGCATCTCATTTATTTGTGTCATAAATTTGCTATGTCTTTTTTTCAGTCCAAAATTTGCGCATCTCAAATTTTGCAATGGAAATTAGAATATCGGAAATGTTAGGGCACGTTAATAATATTTGACTTGTCGGCATTTCGGGATAAAATTTCGGATGATCGATAAAAAGAATAATCAACAATAATAATAATAATAATAAAGCACAATAACAATAATAACACGAACAATAATGAGAACAACCAAAATAGTACTTGTAGCATTAATAATTACACAACTGTAGTGTTTTGTGACAAAAATTTTAATCTTCATTTTCGTCTTCGTCATCTGTCTGAAAATCAGATTCTGAACATTCTTGTACATATAATTCGTAAATTTCAGTTGGATCCACATCTACCATTGCTCCACACGGATCTCGTAAAGTTGGTATGTCATATTCCTCAATTTCAACCGTGTTACACACTTCCTCTTGTTGGTATGCTCTATCCTTCCAGTGTTCCTCGATTTTCGTTCGTGCTTTGATTTTACATACAACCCACCAATCAGATTTGTCACGTTTCAAACTAGGATATGATGCATAACATACTTGAATTGCTTGTTGTGCCAAGACAAATGGTTCATACTTTATATATCTTTTCTTGTGATTTATTTCAACCAAATTGAACTTCGTGTGCACCTTCATTCCTTTGACCGGATCGAACCACGTGCACTTAAATAACACAACCCGCATCATTAATGGTCCAGGGTACTCAATCTCTATGATTTCATCCAACAAGCCATAAAAATCATCTTCTGAACTGCCACCGTTGGATGACCGAACAGACACACCACTATTCATTGTGGATTTTCCCATTCCATATTCTTGTGTATGAAAATTATATCTATTTATGAAATATGCTGGCTAACTTCGAACTTGTAACAGTGGAGCGCATGACAGATGATATAGCAATCATTGCCCTCCAATTTCATCATAATTATTGTGAACCTAAGATTACACATGCAAAGTGAATAATATATATTTTACTAAATGATGTATACAATTTTAATAACTTGGTTTTGATCCATAGGCAACTTACATATGTCTTGAACCATGCTGCAAATTGTTCATCGCACAAACGGTCAAACTCATTTGGTTGTAGTCCAAACATTTCAGTTTGGAAAATCCTAATTTTAAAAACCATATAAATATTAGCAAATATTTGACACACAAAATATATTTGTTAATAATTTACACTTACTTGAAGTATGGCTCGACTTATGGGCAGTTCAGTAAAATATAAGTATGGGCTGCATGAAATTCTTCGCCTGATAAATAACGAAACTAACATGCGCCGCTTGGTCTACCCAAATAATTGAAAATAGAGAATGCTGTACAATTAGGATCACTGGGGCCCTCATCATTTCTGCCTGCTCTCCGCCTCTTGCACTGAACGTGCGGCTCAAAATAATATGATGCAAATGTTGTCACTTCTTCCATAATATATGCATTACAAATTGAAACTTCAACGCGTGCCTTATTCTTCACTTTTTTCTTCAAATGATATAAGAATCTAGTTGAAATATAAAGAAACTTATCGGAACATATTATATGATAAACTAATTTGAACTGTATTTAAAAAAAAAACATTATCTCTCAAATGGATACATCCATCGAAATTGGACGGGACCTGCAACTTTGGCCTCATAAGGCAAGTGAACTAAGAGATGCTCCATCGAATCAAAAAACGCTGGAGGAAATATACTTTCTAAGTTGCAAAGAATAATTGGAATATTTCTCTCTAGTTTTTCCATGTGCGATGCCTTTAACACTGTCGAGCAAATATCATAGAGGAAATTGCTTAACTCTGTAACAACGCCCCATACAAAGTTCGGTAGAACTTCCTTCAAAGCTATTGGAATTAGTCTTTCCATCAGGATGTGACAATCATGACTTTTCAAATCTGTGAACTTGCATTCATTCAAGTCAACACATCTCCCGAGGTTCGAAGCATATCCATCAGGAAACCGTACAGATTTCAACCATTGACAAGCAACTCGTCTCTGCTCCTTATCCAATGTATAAACTGCTTTTGGTTTTGGTCCCCTGCTGCTTGCATCCACAGCTAGTATTGGCCGATCGCAAATATCTCTCATATCTTTTCTTGCGTTTAAGTTGTTTTTTGTTTTTCCGGCGACATCCATCACAGTGTTTATGACATTGTCGAAAACATTCTTTTCTATGTGCATGACGTTAAGATTATGATGAACAAGATGGTCCTTCCAATATGGTAGATCCCAAAATATACTACGTTTGTCCACTTATATGTACTTCCGTACCCAAAAGTCGTGCCGTGCGGGTTCTCAACAACAGTTGGAAAGTTCTACACACACTTCCAAATTTGATCGCCGGTCAACCTCAATGGTGGACGCGTTCTTTCAGTCTTATTCTTAATGAACTCTTTTTTATTCCTTCTGAAAGGATGACTTGGCGGTAAAAATTGTCTGTGACAGTCAAAATAGCTGGGCTTTTTTCCGTGTTTTAATCTAAATGACTTTGACCTCTCCAAACATATCGGACATCCTAAGATCCCAGCTGTACTCCATCCAGATAACATTCCGTAAGCTGGAAAGTCATTTATCGTCCAAAAAAGGGCAGCCTTCATTACAAATGTTTGATCGGTTGAAACGTCATACGTAGGGACACCTTCAACCCATAGCCGTTATAACTCCTCAATCAATGGTTGCATATAAACATCTATCAATTTTTTCGGATTTTGCGGCCCTGTCACGATCAATGTCAAAAACATATACGGTGTCTTCATGCACATACCAGGTGGAAGATTGTACGGCTTTAAGATAACTGGCCAGCAGGAATAACTTTTTCCTGTTTTCCCAAATTGAGCAAACCCATCGGCACAGAGACCTAACCTGATGTTCCGAGGCTCCATCGCAAACTCAGAGTATGTTCTATCAAAATGTTGCCATGCCTCCGCATCTGAAGGATGACACATTAGACCCTCTTCTGTTTCATGATTTGCATGCCAAGTCATGTTCAGCAGTGGCTTTTGATGTATAAAGCCTTTGCAATCTGGGGATTAAGGGCAAATAAAATATTTGTTTGTATGTATGGTCTACGCTTCTGATTACGACCCGGCCTCCTGTTAATCTTGTACCTAGGTTGGCCACAGAATTTGTGAGATTCTACATTTTCATCATCTCGCCAATATATCATACAACCCATGCTACATACATCAATCCTTATAACCAAAAGACCTAAGTTATCCACTAGCTTTTTCATATCATAAAAATCACTTGGCATGATGTTATCACGAGACAATGATTCCCGCATTATTTCAACAAAAGAGTTGAAACAATCCTCAGACACATTATGCTCTGCCTTGGTATTTAATAGTTGGGCTGTCACCGATAACTTAGTGTGATCCTCACAACCTGCTCATAAAGATTCATCTGCTGCTTTCAACACATCCCAAAACTGATTAGATTGAAAAGTTTCATTATAGACATTCTCAGCAAAACCCGTTACTCCTATATCTTCCAATTGTGAAGCACGACTAGTACCCACTTGTTCACGTGTAGGAGTAAAACTAGTACTTGCCTGATTTGATTCTGTGACAAAATTATTACTAACTACATCAATGACCATCCTCTCGTATGGGTTCAATTGCTCATAATAACCACAATCTTTCCTAACTGAAAATTGGTCACTTCTTTCACATCCTTCATCACATATAAATGGTTCACCATGGGAAGTCCAATTATAATAGTTTGGAGTAAATCCAAATCTAGTAAGGTGTTCTCTAACTCGATCACACACAGGAAATTTACCATTACCGCACTTTTTACACGGACACCTTAACTTATTTCCATCCATGAACTCATATTTACTACTAGCAAAGTCTAAAAATAGTTCTAACCCAGTACGAAACTCATCTGTCAATCCTTGACGTCCAGATAAGTTCTTATTATACATCTAAGCTCTTTCTCTTTGCATTGTGTCTGTATTAAAATAAAAAATTCTGGTAAAATATTTCAAAGATCATATCTATTGTTCTTAATTAAAACCATAAAATTTTGCAAATTATAATTTTTGTTATTCACGCAACAATTTATATGAAATTGCAAAAAATAGTAAAAAATTACCATGTAAAGAAAACTTACCCAAATATTTGATTGAAATATTGGTAGGACAAAGTGGTTAATCTGGAAATAATTACAACGTCCACTTGGATTGCGAGACCTTCAATTATACACATACCCAAAAAAAAACATATCAATTAAGAATCATTTTTTAATAATTTTTAATGTGTGATGGCAACGGAATTTAACCGTCGCAAATTTGAGACGATCCGTGGCAAATTTGCGACGGAACACTTTATTCGTCGCAAATTTGCGATGGATCCCACGTTCCGTCGCAAATTTGCCACGGAACACTTGATCGATGGTAAATTTACGACGGAACACTTGATTCCGTCGCAAATTTGCGACGGATCTAACGTTCCGTCGCAAATTTGCGACGGAATAAAGTTATTTCCGTCGCAAATTTGCGACGGATCCCATGGTCCTTCGCAAATTTGCGACGGAATTTTCGCATATTTGTCGCAAAACAGCATGCTTGTTCGCTGACATAGTGAGGTGTCGCCGGTCGTGAAACCGGTGATACAAATATGAAAAAAAATAAACATAAACATATTTCAAATAAAAGAAAGTACAATCCAATGATGAATAGTTACGAAGCTAGTTATGACACTTACCGATACAAAAACTTCATCGAGATTAATATGTGCGTGCGCTGATTTTGCCGATTTCAGACATACGTAGGAGGGCGACAAGTGAGAGAGAGTGAGAAAGAGATATGGGGTTCGAGAGAGTGTGAGAATGAGATATAGGGTTTAAATCTGAGCAGGTAATAAAGTACTAATTTGCGACGGACGGTTGATTTCGTCACAAATTTGCGACCGACCCTACTTTCTGTCGCAAATTTCTGACGGATTAATGTTTCCGTCGCAAAATTTGCGATAGAATTTCCGACGGAACTTTTTTACGTCACAAATTTGCGACGGCTCTTTCTCCCGTCAGAAATTTGCAACGAACTTATTTGCGTCGCAAATTTCCGATGGATTTTAAGACGGTTTTCTATTTTTGTCGCAAGTTTTGCGACGGAATTGGCGACATAATTTTTTTCCGTCCCAAATTTGCGACGAACTTATTTGCGTCGCAAATTTCCGACGGATTTTTTGGCAGTTTTATTTTTCCGTCGCAAATTTGCGATAGAATTTTTTTCCGTTGCAAATTTGCGACGTATGTGTTGTCCGTCGCAAATTTTTTTTCCGTCGCTAATTTGTGACGGAAGCATAAATCTGTCGCAAAATCTGTCGGAAATTTGCGACGGAAAAAGTTCGTCGCAAAATTCCGTCGCAAATTGCATGTTTTTTTTGTAGTGCAAGGTTGCCAGTTTGTGCTCGTCTTCGGCGACCTTACGGCATTTGTTTTGCCATTCTGATTGCACCATTGTGATGTCCATGTGTTCTATTTTCAATCTAGATTGCTCGAAACACTGGTGGACGTTCGCCGGCCGGCAAATAAACTGGTCAAAAAACCTAATTCACAACTTATTCTAAACTAACTAACCGAACCTTCAAATCACAATATAGAACACTCTAGCCATCTGACTCAATTCTAATCACTAGCAAAGTATTAAACAAGGTTGAAAGAGGCTAACTTGATAGGCCTATGGCCACGGTGATGCTCCGGTGACGTTGTCTGAGCTCCGGCGAGATGGTTCATGGGATGACTGACTCGGTTTTAATGCATTTTCAATCATTCAAAGTGCAAACAAATGATGAAAATGAAATCAAAATATGTTTTGAGCATCAATCATAACAAAAACACGAAGAGACGCACGCGATTGAGCTAAAACCTATTCTCGAAAATTTGGCAAACAATGATCATGAACCAACTTTACCTGCTTTAATAAGGATCCAAATGGTGTTCCCGAGCTAATCAACGCTCGTGGATGTCTTCCTTGACACTTGATCTCCAAGTTGATGGCCTCAGTCTCACCGGGAAAGTCTTGAATCGATCGGCCGGAGCTCGGTTTCAAATGGTGATGGTCAACCTCAACATTGGATTTCCAGGAGTGGAGATCCACAATCAGCACCAATTTGCTGGCATTTTCCATCGGGAAAATGCCAATCACTCGGCCCACAAGACCTCGACACACCTTTGTTTCTCAATCTCTCTCATTCTTGCTCTCTAAGTTCTCTCTCTCTCCTTGGCAATTCGTCGAACACCTTCCCCTCTCAATGTTCAGTTTTTCTTTGTTTTTGTTGATTAAAATTCCTACCCAAAATCAGTTGCCACCACCTTCCAGTCAGTTGTAACTAATCTTCGATGACAGCTGTAGATTCTATAGCTGTCAGTCGGGTTAAACACGTGTTTATTTGATCGGGTTGAGTTAGTGAAATGGTGGGGTCAAACTGCTTTTTTTTTTTTGGGTTCATTGTGCTCTAGGCGAGCTATGAGAAGAAGACAAGTCATCGGGTCGGGTCAGGTTGACCCGGTCGACTCGGAAAGCCTGGTTTTGATTAAAAACTCAAATTGAGCTCAATTTCGATTGATTTTTTTGAAATTAAATCCCAAAATTGAATTTCCCATCACATTTTGAACCCAAATATGTGATTTTTCCCAATTTTTGTCATAATCATGTCCAAGATTTTTAAATTTTTGTATTCGGGTTATTAGGATTTTATTCAATTTGATATCTTAATGACTTGATTAGGCAAAATTGGTATCAAAATTGAATTACCTACATCTGATTAACCTTAGAAACAATGGTCTCATGGTTCAACAATTTCATATTGAGCATGATTCCTAATTTGGGCTCAAAATTCTTAATTTTCAATTAAATTTTGAGATTTTTTGATTTCTTTGGAAAATTATGCAATTGGACCAACCATTACGTAATTCAAGGTTCCAGAATCATTTTTTGTGAAGACACTATGACTTACAAATGACTAGAAAATATTTAATTGCATTTTTTGTTCAATTCGGGTTTGATTTTGCCCAATTTTGGGAAAAACACATACCTGATTGAGATTTTTCAAAATTAATAATTTATTAATGAAATTGGATTTAAAATAAGACTAATTAATATTTTTATGAAATTTTCTGATTCCATTTGCTATTTTTCTTGATTTTCTCACTTATTTTAACTAAAAGAAATTAGGAAAAAATGCAGAATGCTAAAAAAATTATTTTTGGTTTAGAAGTAGGTTACTAGGCTTGGCCAAGATTCCTAGTCCTAATTGTTAGATTTTTTAAAATATAAAAAAATGAACTAAAAATCAAGTGTCAACTGCCTCTCTTTGAGATTAAGTTCGTTAGAGGTTGATTTTAAAAACAAAGTGATACCTGAATTTTTTTAGTCGACTTAATGAACAAGATAAAATGAAAATTTCACGACAACTGATTAGGGATCCTGCTTTTGAAATTCGTAATCTAATATCTTTTTATAACGCATTTTGAGAGGTTCTTAATGATTGAGGGAGTGAAACTTACCTATATGTGAGCGTCTCTTTGTTGCTTATCCAAGAGTATGAGCTTATGGCAATGATAATTATGATGATTATTCTAATTTCGTAGTTTAAGGACAAACCCACAAACCATGAACACCTAAGGCTCCTTGTCTGAGAATTTGGAAATTTGCTTAGTGGTTCCTCACCAGTAGGACTTTAATTTGCCTAGAGGCTCCTCGCCTGTAGGACTTGAATTTGCCTAGGGATTCCTCGCCTGTAGGACTTTGAATTTTCCTAGGGGCTCCTCGCTTGTAGAACTTGAATTTACATAGGGGCTCCTTGCTTGTAGGACTTGAATTTGCTTAGGGGCTCCTCACCTATAGAACTTGAATTTGCCTAGGGGCTCCTTGCCTGTATGGCTTGAATTTGCTTATGGTTCCTCTCCAGTAGGACTTGAATTTGCCTAGGAGCTCCTCGCTTATAGGACTTGAACTTGTCTAGGGGCTCTTCGCCTGTAGGTCTTGAATTTATTTAAGAGCTCATCGCTTGTAGGACTTTAGGAAAACTTCAAACAATGAATGCCTTGATCATGAATTATGTGATTTTTGAGGTTTCACTAACCATTGTATGATTTTTAGTTGACCAAAAACTATTTTGAAAGTAGTTTTGAAATTAATCAAAATTGTTTGAAGCGAGGTTTTTTTTATCTTACCACAAACTGTTTGAAAACTTGGTTTTAAGTTGACCAAAAACTTTTGAAACGTGGACTGGAAATGTGCATTCATTGTATTAATGCATTTCAGACAATCAAATTTCCTTTTCGAGGAATTATTTGAACAAAATGCTTGCAATTTTTGAAGAAATGCTTGAAATGATCGTTTGAAAGACCTTCATTAGAAAGGATTTGTTTCAATTTATGAGCTTGGTCTTTTCTTTATTTGATCGAAATGGGACTCGTTTGATATCCCCCAATTTTATCTCTCTTAACCAATCCTTAGGTGTTCAGAAATGTTCACAATGTATATAATCCAATTGATCCAATAAGGTCTTTCAAAAGGTTGTAATATTGGCATGATCAATGACTATTCAAAGGATAGACATTTTGAGGTCAAGAAAAAGAATTTCATGATATTTTACTTCGGGTCTACAAGTTAAGAACCTCGAGAACAAGACAAGATATTATTGCATATATTTCTTTAAGTGATGACTTCTTGTTATAGAGTCATATTTCTACTCTCAACATCCCAATCTAAAGAGTCTTTGGGATGAGGTTGTATTGTTGGTATTAAGTAGGCTCAAAAGGCTCATTTGTTTGAATTCAGAGTTTTTATGAAATTGGTGATCTTCTTGGCATTACCACCCTTTTTCTTTTTGCTAATTAGGAGTCTTTCTTTTATGAACATCAAAGTCTCCTAAACGTTCATTACAATCTCTTTTCTTTTGTTTATTCTCAGTTATTGTAGTCTATGATCTCTCATGATCTTAGCTTTGCTTTATCATGACTTTTTTCATCATTTAGAGCTTTCTTTTGAGCCCTCTTTTCTTTCTCATTTTTCTTGGGCATTTGACCTTACTTTTACCAGACACACTGTTTTTTCATGCCCCTAATTCTTTTACCTTTGACCTTTTTGAGTTCTAAGGACTCTGTGTCATGCTCTTTTGTTTCTTATCTATTAAAGTGGGTCATATGCTCATAGTCCAGTGTGAAGAAATGATCACCAATTTAGGATTTTGAAATGAATATTCAAGCTTAATTGGGCTTTGCCAAAGATAATGTGTTTGGGTATAAGAAATAAAGTGCTCTTCTTCCTCTTAGGATGTCTTGAGTTTTCATATGACTTCATTTGAAGTTATCATAGAAAGATTGATGCAAGAATATGCAATAAAATCTTTCTTGATCCTATTCTCTATAGCTGTCAACTACAAACCTCCTAGTTTGCCCCAATATGGGGTGGTTCTTAACAAGTTTGTTTTGGAAAAACTTCTCTACTGTTTTAGCTCAAATTCGGTTTACAAGGGATAAACATGTGTTTGGGATAGTGAAATGACTGTGTTTCATCATTTCAATCCATATAATCATTGCGAACATCCCTTATTTTCTTTGGATGAGTTTGTTTTCACTCACTCCTTCACTTTGACTTTGAGTATATAGGGGACGTGTTTGGATACAGCTTACCTTTCATCATTTGAAGGTCTTTCTATTTGATTTGATCCAAACTTTTTTTGAAATTTTTCAAGGCCTTTTGTCAAATTATCCCTTTTAGGGAATTTTGATACTTAATGCATTCTCAAAGAAAGCGTGTTTCAAAACTTTTGATTTGAAACATTTCTGAGATATTTTCTTTTCAAAACAATCTATTTTGTTTTGTCCAGTCTTAGGGTCATTCCGCTTGGGGATGAAGAATTTCGATTTTCTCTTAGAAAGACAACTTCTTTAACATATGCACTCACGATTTAGGGGTACCTGTCTAATCGACTTACCAAAATCCCTATTGTTTACATGTTTTCGTTTTGGTTCCACTGGGGATTCTTCTTTTTGTTGCTCTCTTTTCTTTATCTCCCTAGGGATGATAAAAAGAAAAGCACATTAAGGAATATCAATGGAAAATTGAATTGGAAATAATACTTCCCTCTACCATTTGACAACTTCATTGGGATTTTTGAAACCATTGACTAGTTCAGACTCTTTTTGATTTCTTATACAAAATAGATAAACATGTTCATGAAATGCATGGTATGCATGATATTGCACATGTTCTAAAGTAACCCAAATCTCTTCTTGAATGTTCGTCTTCATTTCATGGGTAGAAAATCTTGACAGCATCTACATTTACAGGATAGGCTAATTTTGTTCCTGCTATATCTACAAGAATGAATGCTCCTCCAGGAAGAACTTTCTTGACAATGTATGCACCTTCATAATTCAAAATGAATTTGCCACGAGAATTTAAATTGTTGAAGATGACTTTCTTCACTATTAAATCCTCTATTTTGAAATGCTTTGGTTTCACTTTTTGGTTAAAAGATTTAGCTACTCTTCTCTGATAGGCTTGTCCATAGCATATAGTTTTTAATCTCTTTTTATCGATCATGTTGAGTTGTTTATATCTTTGTTAAATCCACTCAGCTTCTAAAAGCCTCAATTAGGATAGTATCATTAATGAAGGAATTTCTGCTTCAACAGGTAGCACTACTTCCAGTCCATAAATCAAGGAAAACGGGATTGTTCCAGATGATGTTCGAATTGAAGTTCGATATGCCATTAGAGCATATGGTAACCTTTCATGCTAATCACGATAATTTGCAACTATCTTGGCCTTCTTGATATTTTTATTTGCTGCTTCAACTGCTCCATTCATTTGTGAACGATATGGGGATGAGTTCAAATGTTGGATGTAAAAATGTTCGATTAAATCGTCCACAATCTTGTTATTTAGATTTGAGCCATTGTCCGTAATTTTTGCTTCTAGAACCCCATACCTAGTAATGATGTCCTGCTTAATGAATCTTGCAACATTATTGGCAATAACATTCATGCAGAAGTTTGCTTCAATCCATTTAGTGAAATAATCAATAGTAACCAGGATAAACCGGTGCTCATTTGAGGCATTGGGGTTGATTGGACCAATCATATCAATGCCTGACATTGAAAATGGCCATGACTCAGACATTTAATGTGCTCATTTGGCGGTGCATTAATTCTGTCTCCACAAACTTGACATTGATGACAACATCTCACACGTTGGATGTAATCTATTTCCATTGTCATCCAATAATGTTCCAACCTCATAATTTTTCTGTATAAAAGATATCCATTCATGCGGGGTCCACATTCACCCTCATGAATTTATTTCATAATATGTTCAGCTTCTGTAGCATCCATACATATTAGTAGGGTTGAATCAAATGATTTCTTGTAGAGAGTTTGACCACTGAGGAAGAATTTGTTAGCTATCTTCCTTATAAATTTTTTGTCACCTAGTTGGCTTCCTTTAAGAAATTCTCTTGATTGAATATACCTTTTGATGTCATGAAACCATGGTTCATTGTCAAACTCTACCTGGATCATCATGCAATGAGCTGGTTATTCAAGAATATTAATTCTCAATGGTTTTATATCCATATCATCTTCAGCTTGTAGTAAGGATAATAAAGTTACAAGAGCATCTGCAAAATGATTTTGAGCTCTTGGGAGATAACTGAATGTTACTTTTTCGAAGTTTTCTATCGTCTCTTCTAAGTATCTGTGATAAGGAATTAGTTTGGCATCTCGAGTTTGCCATTCACTAGTTGTTCACAATATGATGAGCATAGAATCTACGTATACTTGCAACCTCTTTACTTTCATTGAAAGGGCTAATTGCAAGTCGAGAATGCATATTTCGTATTCAACGACGTTATTGGTGCATGGAAATACTAGTTTTGTAGATACCTGATAGTGTTGGCCTTCTGGGGAGATCAGTACTGCCCCAGTTCCTAATCCAGATAAATTTATTGCACCATCAAAATACTTGGTCCATTTATCGTCGACCAATGTTAATATATGATCATCAAGTTTTGCTTCAGGATTTGCGATATTCTATGAATTTTCTGCCAACATGTCTCTATTGCTCATTCTTTGACTGACTTTTGGGATGAACTTCTGATGTCAAATTCAGATAACAAGACTTGCTACTTTGCTAATTTCCCGACCAAGAAGAATTTCTCAAAAAGGTACTTAATCGGATCATTCTTAGTCATTAGCAAAATTTGATGATAAAGGGTATATTGCCTTAATCTGTGTAATATCCAAATCAACGCAACGCATGTCTTCTCAACTACCGGGTAATTCATTTCTGATGTTGTGAAGTTCTTGCTCAAGTAATAAATGGCTCGTTCTTTACCATTATTTGATCTTCTTTGTATAAGCACTGCTCCTAACGACTCATAGTGAATCGTCAAATATAAAATTAGCGGAACCCTAGGGATTGGTGGTACCAGCACAAATGGGCATAAGATATTCTTTGATCTTGTCAAAGGCTTGTTGACATTCTGCATCCCACTTCACTTTGGCATTTTTCTTTAACAATTTGAAGAATGGTTTAGCAGTCTCAGAAAGCTGATAGATGAAATGGACAGTGTAGTTTAATCGCCCCAATAGGCTTCTCACTTCTTTTACCGTAGAAGGAGTCTTTAAATAGTATATTGCCTTGATCTTGGAAGGATCTATTTTGATGCCCTTGCTACTGACAACAAATCCTAGCAGTTTGCCATATTTTACCCCAAATACACACTTGTAGGGGTTCAGTCGCAACCTGTACTTTCTAAGTCTCTCGAACAACTTGCGAAGCACCTCAACATGACCTTTTCCTTGTTTGGATTTTGCGATCATGTCATCCACATATACCTCGATTTCTTTGTGCATCATGTTATGGAACAAAGTCATAATTGCCCTTTGATATATGGCACCAACATTTTTCAAACCGAAAGGCATAACCTTGTAACAAAATGTGCCTCATGGTGTTATGAAGGATGTCTTCACCTTATCCTCTTTCTTCATAAGGATTTGATTATATCCTGAGAAATCATCCATGAATGAAAATATTTCAAACCCAGCAGTGCTATCCACTAATACATCGATATATGGAAACGGGAAATCATCCTTAGGGCTTGCTTTATTTAGGTTGTGATAATCAATGCACACCCGTACTTGACCATCTTTCTTCATTATGGATACTATATTGGCAACCTATTCTGGATATGGTACTACTTCAATGAAACCGACTTTGAGCAATTTCATAACTTCTTCTTCTATTTTCTTTGCCAAATCTGGCTTCGTTCGCCTCAGTTTCTGCTTCTTTGGTGGAATACTTGGATTGATTGGCAAAGCATATTCAACTATGCTCGGATCAAGGCCTGGCATGTCAACATAAGACCATGTAAAGATATCTTGATATTTTCTGAGCAAATCTGTTATTCTTTCTGCTTATGCTGAGGAAAGACTTTCTCCAATCTTAACTTCTTTGAGATTCTCTTTATCGCCCAGATCAATAGTGATCATTTTTTCTAATGTGAGTGGCTTTGATTCTTCATGACAAATTCATTCCTTTCTGACCCATTCCTCATCCTCGTTATCCTCTTCAATATTGCAAGTGATCTCCTTGGAAAGATTTGGGCCACATATGAACCTATTATAAATATGCAAATGTTCATACCTGATATATAACAAACATGCTTAGTAATTACATATGAAGTACGTAACGCACATGGTCCTATGAAAAATCTTTTAGAAATTCATTTTGAAATTCATTTTGAAAGAATATAAAGACAGAGCTAGTCTTCATATCATCAGACTTCCATGCTCTTAAAATCATTTTCGCAATGAGGAGCAACATAGAAACCCAAAGCCTTAAGCCTCACGAATGAGGATAATGTTCATCATAGGTTTGGTTTTGTTTTTACATGTCCTTAACAAAACATTTGACCACTTTTACTGAATTGAAAAACGTGATTACATCTATATCAACAGGAATGTAAATCGCAACTTAACTAAAATTGCAAATGAAATCACAAGAAATTTGAAACTGTAATCAACAAAATGCAATGGAAAAGGCTAGTAGCAAAAGTTCAAGAGAATCTTCCTACTTTAGTGCGTAGATATCTTTTGCTTCAGTTATGATAACGTTGATGGTATTCTCTTAGAATAAACCGGGTAGAACCGATTCTTCCACTGCATGTAAGTTTTCTTCTTAAAGTAATTTGGAAGGTCTAGAAAAATTTTCCTTGATGTGGATATGATGATAGGGAAGCTCTTTAGCTTTATCCCTCCATATGGATGGATTATTGATGCGATCACCTCGGCTTCTACAGCCTTCATGGTTCTTTCGACCTCGGCCTTAGCCTCTATGGTGATCTTTAGAGCTATTTGGAATATAACCTACTTCGTATTTCATTATTGTAGCAAGCAAAGTAATAGGTTCTTTGATTTCTTGAGATTTCGATCCAAGACCATTATCGAGATTAAATCCATACTGGCGTAACACCCTTCTAGACATAATGGATGATGTTGAGAACTCTAGGGATTTTATGATGCAACCGGCAAGAATTTGCACAATTGAGATCATTTCAAAGAAATGATAACTTTTTTTTTTTTGGTAAGGACAAAGAAATGATAACTTAGTTCCTCTTTCACTTCGGATTCGACATACGGTATTGCACTCTCTTTGTAAGTGGTGAAATCTATCTCCCCATGTACGATGATCATCTTGCCATTAATGACGAACCTGACCTTCTGATGGAGACTTGAAGGAATAGCATCGGCCATATGAATCCAAGGTCTTCCGAGTAACAAGTTGAAAGTTCTCGGAATATCCACTACTTGGAAGTCAATTAGGAAAGGCACAGGGCCTATGTTTATCTCGAGCTCGATACCGCCAATAACATCCTTCTTCATTCCATCAAACGAACGCACAGTTACTTTAGATGGTTTGATGAGTTCTTTGTTAATTGCCAAGCGATGCAGTGTGCTTAGTGGACATAAATTAAGTACAGAACCATTATCGATCAGTACATATGATACCTCTTTGCCCCGGCATTTGACTGCAATATATAGAGCCTTATTATGAGAATGCCCGTCGATTGGGTTCATCGGAGAAGGCAATTTGATCTTTCAGAAGAATAGTGCCAACAAAGTCTTCCAATTGTACTTCATTAATTGTCTCCGGAACGTGCACCTCATTGAGAAGCTTCATAAGCACCATTTTGTAGCTTTCTTAAGTCTTGAAGAGATTCAATAGAGAAATATGTGCCGGCATCTTTCTTATCTATTCAATTACCTCAAATTCGCTCGTCTTCATGATCGAAAGCAATTGTTTGACATCTTCTTCGGTTACACCCTTCTTTTCGTGTTCACCTTCTTTCGGGACATTGCATCTCTCTGATCAGGTTATGGCATCAACTTCTTTAGGAGAGTAATCCCAAGGTACACACTTAGCATCAAACATTTCTTATGGAGAGAGAGTGATAATCACAGGCTGTGTTTCTTCTCCTTCAATCCTTAGTTGATCAATGGAAAGTTGGATAGTGATTGGTTTGATAGGACCTTCCTCCTCTTTATATTTATTTACCTCATCAAGTTTGATAAAAAATAATGTAATCATGGATACCATGCTTCTATTGGCTTCATTAGCATCCATTCTACCCCAGCCATTAGGTGTAATCATTTTATTCTTGAATGCCCACGAAGGAGGTGTATATTTGACACGGTAATTATACCGGCCACTATCTTGATCCAGAAAATCAACAACTTCACCTTGTCTTCATGCTTTTCGAGCAAATCGCCTATCATCTTGGCGAGTCTTTTTCTTCTTTTTCTCTTCTCGATTTTCATTTTCTTTGAGGTTTAATTGGATGATCGGGACCTCGTCCATATCACCCCATCCATCAAGTACAATGTCTTCATTTTTAAATGCCCATGGTGGTGGAGTATATTTGACACAGTAATTGTATTTATCGCTGTCTTGACTGAGTAAGTCTATGGTTTCGCCTTCCCTGGATAATTTCTAGGTGAAATGCCTTTCATCTTGTCGGACTTTTTTTTTCTACTTTTCATCATCTGTTTCATCTTTGAGCATTTCCTTCTTGGATAGGGCTTTCTCCTCAAGATCGATTTCGTCATCCATACCACCGCAGCCATCTGACACAATTACTTCATTCTTGAATACCCATAGCGGTGGGGTATATTTCACTTGGAAGTTATATCTTCCGGAGCCTTCCCCCAAGTTGTCTACAATCTTGCCTTTTAAGAGTGCTTCTTGATGAAAGCGGGCATCTCCTAATTGAGAAACTTTAATATTGACTTCATATTCATCTTCATTGTCAAACTTGATCATTGCTTCTTCATCTTTGATCATGTTTACTGTATTATGGTCAGGAAGAGGATTCTGATGTGTATTTGGCTTGGGCTCTTGGAAGTTCAATATCTTCTTGTCAATGAGCTGTTGAACTTTGTACTTTAGAGTGGGACAATTATCTACATCATGTCCCCTTTCAACCATGTGATAGGTGCAGGTTTTTGATTCATTGTACTAAGAAAATCTTGTAGGATTGTACCTCGGTACTTCTTTGGCCACCAAATGCCTTTCTAGAAGCATTGGTAATAGCTTTGATAGGGGTCGGGGCAATAGTGTGTATTGCCTCATGGGCCATTTATTTGGCTCAAACTGCCTAGGATTTTTTCAAGCGACATTTGATTGCTTTGGAAATGATGCTTGATGAGTATTTGGGCTAGATACCATAGCCACTTCTCGGATGGGCTCTTTGTTTTTTTTCCCGGGGTAAGGCCTTTGTGCTGTTATTTCTTGAGCTTTCTTCTCTTTCAATCCCCATTCAATTCTCTCACCCACTTTTACTAACATGGTGAATGTTTGACAACCTGATATATGAAGCTTGTCATAATACTCAATTGGCAATGATTTTAGAAAGAGTTCAATGAGCTCATCTTCAGTTATGGCGGGCATTACTTGTGAGGCAACAACTTTTCATCTTTGAGCATAGGCTTCGAACCCTTCATTCTTTTGTTTCTCGGTTTTGACGAGATCTTCTCTAGTTGGGAGTACTTCAATATTAAACTTGTACTGGTGAATAAATTCTCCCGCGAAATGGTCCCATTCAATGAAGTCTTCTATGTCGAGGGCGGTGTACCATGCGAAGGCCGCTCCTCTCAAACTATCTTGAAATGTGCTAATAAGAAGTGGCGTGTTAATTGAATATCTCAACATCTTATGGAGATAATACTTCAAATGGCTTTTGGAACAACCAGTGCCATCATACTTGCTCACAAACTCTGGTTCTTTATAATTTTCTGGAACAACCACCTTCGTATATGGCAAGAACTTGCCGAACCTTTGAAGTTCATAGCCTTGACTTGCCAAGCACTCTTCAATTTTGGCCAATCTCTTGGCCTCTTCTTCATCCTTTGTTTTGGATGTCTTCTTGATTTGATCATCCTCTTCCAAATTTACCATCTCAAGCATAGTCTTTGGAGGATTTTCTTGAACCGGTTCTTTGTTTCTGACTGGTTCTTCAATTGGTGTTTCAGTAGTGTTTAAAGTTCCTGCATTTGGAGAGTAGGATACTATCCACGGGATGTAAGAATAAAAGCCTTCATTCCTGCAATCATTGCAGCCATTTGGGTCATTTGAATCTTGACTTCAGCTAGTCGAGTACGAGTTTCTTCTTTCGCCATTCTAACTTATAAGCGATTCCGATGTTTTTTACCTTTTGTTGCTAAACAACCTAATTCGCAAAAAGATCCAATATGAGCATAGTAAAATGATCATAAAACCCTACATATCTTTTAATCGTATGGTTTCATGAGATTGTCAAGGATAAGAAATTTCATACAAACCTTAGCTTTGTATAAAATTCTTCATCAATGTCTTTTTCAAGGAATCATACAATTCAAAGAATTGTAATCCATGGTGATTCTTTATAAAACATACTTTGAAACTTCATTAAGCAATTGTTCATTAAGCAATTATTTCAATTTTGAAAATTTTTATTACAATGCTATTCATCAAAATAGGGGACCACTAGCTTAAACAAGTCTAGGCTTCTTGCTAGGTAAGGTAGCTTCAGCCTCTTTATATTCCTTGGCTCGTGTCTCCCATTCTTCCACATTGATTACAACCTCTTCAGGAATATACGGCTCTACACCTGGCATGCTTGGCACAATGTACTCTGTAATGTATGGCTCATCGAAATGAGTAGTAACACTCAAGGGTACATAGGGTTCGACGTCGATTGGTTGCTTAGCCTTCAACCACTTTATATAATCGTTGAACGCCAAAAAGAGCTTCATTTCTCCTTCTAAATCTTTAGGCCATTATACTATTTGCTTGGCTAATTTCTTCAAGGAATTTATGATCCCATCAACTCTTATTCGCAACTCTTTTCCTTCCTTTTCCGATAGAGTTTTTGTGGTATCTCAAATGTGAACTCCTCAAGGTGCCAAATAGTTGGAATTTTTTAAACCATTCCAAATTGTCGTATCACCCTTAGTGGGCAATAAGCAGTTCCGCCGCTCAATCTAAGCAAAGGCACCAAATTGCCGTCTTAGGTAGTAATTTGAGCTTTCGCTATCTTCGGCCATTGAAATTGGTCAGAAGTTAATGCTCTAATGAAGTTTGCCCACTCATGAAAAGAGTATTTTGGCATTTTGTCTTGGAGTCTCAAATACTTCTCAATAGAGTTGGTAGATGAGTCGATCTCTCAAATGTGTATATAACGTTCACAAAGTCGAATATGAGAAATAAACCACACAGAAAGTAACCCAGCTGAAACTTGTAGTAAACCCTTTTGTTGATTTTGGTATTTGTTCAATGAAATGATGGTTTCCATCAAGAGCATATTCGAGAAGTCCCATTTTAGGCAAGCTTGCCTAGCAATTGCTGCAATGAGAGGATTTAATTCGGTCCTTAATGTAGGGAATAAGACGAATCCGAAGAAGGCAAGAATGAAAACCCTCACCGAAGTATTTCCAGTTTCTTTTGGCAATTTGGAGTAATTGGCCACCAAGTAAGATAGAGGAAATCTCCCGGTATTTGACTTAATCAACTTTTCCACTTAAGGGGTCTTCAAGTTTAAGAATTCAGCTATAACACTCGTGGGTTTTAATCCAATTAAGGGCTTAACGGTTCTTGGCTCGAAATCAATCTCAATGGTTGCCTTATATTCTTCTAGTGTAGGTACCATCTCGTGCTCGCCCAATTGAAATATGGAAGTGGTAACTTACCAGAAATGGGATAATGCTTGAATTAAACTTACTTGGTACTCTAGGTTGATGAGCTTGAATAAATACCCGAGCCTTTCTCTCATGCATGCTTCATTGTCTTTTGTCATGTTTACCCATCATGCCAAAAACTCTTTCCTTGGAATCAGAATGACTTGTATGTCTAGTTTTCCCATTTTGATCTAAAGCACATAAAAAAAATTGATCATTATTCACTATGAATTACTGATTGATTTTAATGCCTTTATTTCAATTATATGTCCTTTTAAGGTAAGACGAATGTAAAATACACTTGCATGCCTAGAAAGTAATGCAAATGTCACTTTAAGTCTGTTTAGACCTTAAAAGAGCATATACTTAAAATCATAGATAAATTCAACATGTGATGTAAATGACCATTATGTCATACTCCATTTAGATCATAAAGTCCTAAACTATGGTTTACAACTTCCAATACATTAAAATGAATGAATCAGCATTTGAATTACATGGAAAATCTGCCACGGATCTATATATTTCATCTTAAAATGAAAGAATGGTCAAATGGAGTATGACGCCCTAATCATGCATTCTAATATGAAAGAGCATTTAGACCAAGCATTGAATGCCATTTAGACGTTTTTTGAAAATGTGCCAACTAACTTGCATAATTGTAAAAGAATGGAATGGAACAATATTTGCTTACCAAAATATTTTTGTTTGGTTTTAGGTATACCAACAACTGAGATAAGTGAATGCAACCAGTGAAGTTTTGACACCTAAAAAGGTAGGATATGCTAAAGACTCAAGGTCACCATTTTAATAGACAAGGGATTCCATTCCAATAGGCAATCGGCCTAAAGTAATGGAATATTATTCCACATCGGCATCGATATTGCATTTAAACAATCCCATGAACAATCGGCTCATAGTTTTGTTTAAACACATACCTCCTAAGGATAATCCTGAATGTAGCCGGGGTTAGGCCACGGGTGGTGTGTGCTAATGGTGTAGTGCTAAAATAATTTAAAGACATGCATAGCAATTAATGACCAAATAGCACTACTAAAATTCATTCAAACCATATTCAATCCCAACACCATCCTACAAAATAAGGGTTAGCAAAGACTACACTCCTTATACCACTTGTCTGCAAAACCATTTAATACTATCATTAACGGGATGTACCCAGTATCCTTGCAAGCATAAAACATAAGAGTATCGTTATATCTAGGCCTAAGTCCACTTAGAAAAGGTAAGTCCCCAGCGGAGTCGCCAAGCCTGTTGCGCTACGCTTTTCTTTTTGTTGGGACTTTCGGGAATTGTGCGTTGAGGTATTTCCATGTAAAGGTCTCTCCCAGACTATACCTCATGTGATAGCGGATGGTAATTTCCTATTTGCTCTAAGTTTTTTATTTTGGAGTCGTCACTAGTCATTATTGGTAGGAAAACTAGAAACATAATTGAAGTATGGAAGAAATACCACGATTTTACAAACTAGAGATTCTGAGTACGGGGACTTGGTTACGTTAATGATCCCAAATTGAGATCCCTAACGCTCTTTCGGTACCTAAGAGCGCTACGATGTCTAATGTGTCATGCAAGTTTCCAAGACTTACCCACTAATTCTATCTATTTTAATTGTAGGAAAATCAATCAAGAATTAAATGCGCAATCAATGTCAATCAAATTAAGCAATCCTAAATAGTTTCTAAAAATGAAAATCAATCAAAACATTCAAACCCTAATGAAGTCCTAGAAGCTTATTCATTTTATGATTTGTATTTTTTAGGGTTTTAGGATTTATAACCCCTGAATTTGAGATTTTCTAAAAATGCCACTTGGGCACTTGCAAAAATTCAAATTTCGTTTTCTAAGATTGGCCACAATGTTTTTGAACCACTCTGTGAATTTTTGAAATTTTTTATATTTTTTTCGGAAATTGAATTTCTAAGAATTTCATTAACAGAGAATTGATTTTTATGATTTTCTAAAAATTTTATGAATTTTTGAAATTTTCAATTATTTTTGAATTTTTCTGAATTTTTCACATTTTTTATTTGTATTTTTAAATTTTTTTGAATTTTTATGGATTTTCTAAAATTTTTTATTTTTATGAATTTTCTTATTTTCTGATTTTTTGTGAATTTTTTTTATTTTCTTGAAATTTTTTATGTTTTTTAGAATTTTTAGAATTTTTAATTTATTTTTGAATTATTGAATTTTTTTCATTTTTTTTCCTGTCGGATTAGTGAATTAGACTGGCTCGGTTCAACTCGATTTGGCTTGGCTGAACCAAGCGTCACCGACGCCGACGCCGGTCATCTTCTCTGGCAATCACGACGCCAAAACGGCGTCGTTTAACATCTATTTCATTAGGGCATTTTTACAAACACCTAATAGGCATGGTTCATATGTTGTCCCACTCCTTTGATAGTCCTTTTAGAAGCTTATTCACTTTCATTGCATCTGAGACTGGTTCTCCTTGATATGTAATACCATTTATCATGTCAGTAAATCTATCATACATATTAACAATTGATTCTCTTGACTTCATTTTGAAGGATTCATATTGTCCAAGTAATAGATTAATCTGAGTTTCATTAGCTCAATCTATTCCTCCATATGTTGCATAAAGGGTGACTCAGATGTCCTTTGCTAATTTATAAGAAGCAATTTTCTTATATTCAATAGTTGCCAAAGCACAATAAAATGAATAAATTGCTTTTGAATCTAAAGTTTCTCTTTTTGATTTTGTCGCGCCGCGCTTTTTGGGGCTTTCGGGATTTGCGCGCTAAGGAGATATTTCCGTGTAAGGGTCTCTCCCAGACCATATCTCACGTGACAGTGGAAAGTGATTTCCTATTTAGTCTAGGTTTGTGATTTTGGAGTTGCCACTAGTCATTATTGGTGGGTAAACTAGAAACCTAATCGAGGTACGAGAGAAATACTACGATTCTACGAACCATATATTCTGAGTATGGGGACTTGATTACGTTATTGATCCCGAATCGAGATCCTTGACGCCCTTTCAGTACCTAAGAACGACACAATGTCCAACGTGTCATGCGAATTTTCGAGGCTTACCCACTAATTTTATCCATTCTAATCGCAAGACAAACCAAACAAATATTAAATGCACAATCAATGTCAATCAAATCAGTCAATCCTAAGTGGTCTCTAAAAACGAAAATCAATCAAAACATCCAAAACCTAATGAAACTCTAGAAGCTTATTCATTTCATGATTTACATTTTTTAAGGTTTTAGGATTTTTTTTAGGGGTTATAACCCCTGAATTTGGATTTTCTCAAAATGCCACTTGGGCACTTCCAAAAATTCAAATTTCACTTTTTATGATTAGCCACGTTATTTTTGGACCATTCTGTGAATTTTTAAAATTTTTGAATTTTTTTTCCGAAAATTTTATTAATCGAGAATTAATTTTTTATGATTTTCTGAAAATTTTTATGAATTTTCCAATTTTTCAATTTTTTATTGATTTTCTAAAATTTTTTACATTTTTTATTTGTACTTTCTGAATTTTTTGAATTTTTATGAATTTTCTAAAAATTTATGAATTTTTATAAATTTTCTAATTTTTTTATTTTTTTCTATGAATTTGCCGTTTTTTTAAAATTTTTTTAGATTTTCCAAAAAAATTTGTATTTTTTTTATTTTCCATTATTTTATTCTTTTTTTGTATTTTTAAATTTCCCATTGGGAAAATGAACTGGACCAGCCCAGTTTGACCCAATTCGGCTTAGCCAAACCGGGCATCGCCAGCGCCGGTGCTGGTCACCTTCTTCGGTGAACCCTGAGTCAAAACGGCACTGTTTTTATCTTTTTTCATCTAGGCATTTCCTGGAACAGTTGGTGGGCATTATTTCATGTTGAACGTTTTGAAAGCCGCCGGTTTGGGCTCGTCGCTGATGACTTTCCAGCGACTATTTCACCATCCTAATTGCACCACGGTGATGTCCCTACATTCTATTTTTCATTTAGCCTACACGAAATATTGACGGACGTTCATCGGCCGGCGAAAACTGAACCTAAAAATGCCAACTCCAAACTAACTTTTCCAACCTTTTTAACATTCACCCCTATTTTGATCGCTCTTAGCTATTTTCTGTCGATCTAATTACTGACAAAACATTAAGCAAAGATCAAGGAAGACTAACTTGAATGGCCTAAGGCCACAGTGACACTCCGGCGAGGGTTCCCGAGCTCTTGTGAGACGGTTCAATGGACAACCAAGATGATTCATGCATATTTTCCAATCAAAATGCGATCAAATGACATAAAACGTGATTAGAAACAAGTCTTGAACATCCAGAATGACAAAATCACGATTAGAACAACATGAACAACAAGATTGAGTCAAATCATACTTTCTAGAATTTTTGGAAAAACTGTGGTGATGAATGATATTTACCTGCTTCGTTCGATGATTAGGAGGAATCGCCGAGCTAATCCACACCTATAGAGTCGTTCCTTGATACTTGAGCTTCAACCTGGTGGTCTTGGATTCGCAGAACGAGTTCTAGATGCTCCGGACCTACACAGTTTTCAGGGCTTCGCGATTAGACTTCTTCCGGTCACCCGAGGAGGAGATCTCTTTGAATGATCGATTTGCCAGCGCCATTCAATCGGCCGGTGCCGATCACTCAAGCCAAGGATCTCTACTCCTCTCTCTCTCTAAAATTTACGTTGTTTCTCTCTCTTCTCTCTCTCTGGCCTTTTGTCGAATACCTTCGCCCCGTAATGTTTAAGTTTTTTCAGTTTTTCATTGATAAAAAATCCCGCCCAAAGATCGTTAGAACCAATTTCTAATCAGTTATAATTGATATCCGACGATAGCGGGAGATTCTCCAGCTGTCGTTTAGGTCAATCACGTGTTTATTTGATCGGAAATGATGGACTAAGTCATGGGCTTGAAATGGTTTTTTCTGGGTTTAGTGCAACTGGGTGAGTTGGGTGAAGAAGGTGACTAACTCGGGTCGAGTTGGGTTAGGTTAACCCAATCGACCCGACATACTCGAGTTGATCTAAATTCGCAAATTAAACTCAATTTTGACTCAATTTTCAAAATTAAACCCCAAAATTGAATTCCCCATTACATTCCGAACCCAAATATATGATTTTTCCCAATTTTTGTTATAATTATGTTCAAGATTTTCACATTTTTGTATTTGGGTTAACAGGGTTTTGTTAAGTTTGATGTCCTAATGACCTGATTAGGCTAAATTGATGTCAAAATTGAATTACCCACATCTGATTAACCCTAGAAATGATGGTCTCATGGTTCAACAATTTCATATTGGGCACAATTCCCAATTTTGGTTCAAAATTCTTAATTTTCAATTGAATTTTGAGATTTTCCAATTTCCTTGACAAATTGTCTAATTGGACTAACCATTATGTAATTCAAGGTCTTAGAATCATTTGTTGTGAAGACACTATGACTTAAAAATGACTAGAAAAAAATTAATTGCTTTTTTTTTCAATTTGTGTTTAATTTTGCCCAATTTTGGGAAAAAACATATACCCGATTGAAATTTTTCAAAATTGATGATGTATTCATGAAATTGGATTTAAAATAAGACTGATGACTACTTTTTATGGAATTTTCTGATTCCATTTGCTATTTTTCTTGATTTTCTCATTTATTTTGATTAAAAGAAATTAAGGAAAAATGCAGAAAAATGCTCAAAAAATTATTTTTTGGTTTAGAAATAGGTTTCTAGGCTTGGCCAAGATTCCTAGTCCTAATTTTGAGATTTTTGAAAATATGAAAAAAATGAGCTAAAAATCAAATGTCAACAGCTGCCAATCTTTGAAATTAAGCTAGTTAGGGGTTGATCTCAAAGACAAGGTAACACCTAAATTTTTAATCGACTTACTAAATAAGATAAGATGGAAACTTCACAACAACTGATTAGGGATCTTGCTTTTGAAATTCGTGATCTAATCCAACGGTTCTCTTTTCAAAACATATTTTGAAAGGTTCTTAATGATTGAAGGAGAGAAACTTACCTGTTTGTAAGCGTCTCTTTATCGCTTATCTAAGGGCATGAATTGATGGTGGTGATGATTATGATGGTTATTCGGATTTCGTGGTTTAAGGATGAATCCACGAACCACGAACACCTGAGGCTCCTAGCCTGAGGATTTGGAAATTTGCCTAATAGTTACTCACCAGTAGGACTTTAATTTTCTTAGAGACTCCTCACTTGTAGGACTTTAGATTTATCTAGTGGTTCATCACCATTAGGACTTGAATTTGCCTAGGAGCTCCTTGCTTGTAGGATTTTAATTTGCCTAGGAGCTCTTTGCCTGTAGGACTTTGAATTTGCCTAGTGGTTCCTCACTAGTAGAACTTGAATTTGCCTAGAGGCTCCTCACCTGTTGGACTTTAATTTGCTTAGGGGCTCATCGCCTGTATGACTTTAGATTTGCCTAGGGGCTCATCGCTTGTAGGACTTTAGATTTGCCTATGGGCTCCTCGCCTGTAGGATTTTGAATTTGTCTTGGGGCTGCTCGCTTATAGGACTTGAATTTACCTAGGAGTTCCTCACCAATAAAACTTGAATTTGCCTAGGGGCTCCTCGCCTGTAGGACTTTGAATTTGCCTAGGGACTCATCACCTGTAGGACTTTGGATTTGCCTAGAGGCTCCTTGCCAGCAGGACTTTAATTTGCCTAGTAGTTCCTCACCAGTAGGACTTCGGAAAGACTTCAAATAATGAATGCCTTGACTGTGAGTTATGTGATTTTGAGGTTTCATTAACCTTTATATGGTTTTTGTTGACCAAAAACTATTTTGAAAAGTAGTTTTGAAATTAATCAAAACTGTTTGAAGCGTGATTTTTTCTTAGCTTACCACAAACTATTTGGAAACTTGGTTTTAAGTTGACCAAAAACTTTTGAAAAATAGTTTTGAATTATGCGTTCTCTGCATTAATGCATTTCAAACAATCAAATTTCCTTTTCAAGGAATTATTTAAACAAAATGCTTGCAATCTTCTAAAAAATGCTTGAAATGCTCGTTTGGAAGACATTCATTAGAAAGGATTTGTTTCAATCTATGAACTTGGACTTTTCTTTATTTGATTGAAAGGGAACTTGTCTGATATCCCTCAATTTTATCTCTCTTAACCAATCCTTAGGTGTTTGGAGATGTTCGCAATGTATATAATCCAATTGATTCGATAAGGTCTTTCGAAGGATTGTAATGTTGGCTTGGTCAACGGCTATTCAAAGGATAAGTATTTTGAGGCCAAAAAAAATGATTTCATCATATATGACTTCAAGTTTATAAATTAAGAACATCAAGGATAAGACAAGATATTATTGCATACACTTCTTTGAGTGATGACTTCTTGTTATAAAGTCATATTTCTACTCTCAACATCCCAATATGAAAAGTCTTTAGGGAGAGGTTGTATGTTGGTATTGGGTAAGCTTAAAAGGCTCGTTTATTTGAATTCAGGATTTTTATGAAATTGGTGATCTTCTTAGCATTGCCACCCATTTTATGTTGTTTACTAGGGATCTTTCATGAACATCAAAGTCCTCCAAACATTCATCATAATCTCTTTTCTTTTGCTCATTCTCACTTGTTGTGATCTATGATCTCTGATGATCTTTACTTTGCTTTGTCGTGACTTTTTTGTCATTTTGAGCTTTCTTTTGAACTATCTTTTTTTTTTTCATTTTTCTCGGGCATTTGTCTTTGCTTTTACCAGGCACACTATTTTTTCATGCCCCAGACTCTTTTTCCTTTGATCTCTTTGAATTCTAAGACTCTGTGTTCTACTCTTTTGTTTCTTATCTATTAAAGTGGAACATATGATCATGCTCCAATGTGAAGAGATGATCACCAATTTGGGGTTCTGAAATGAATATTTAGGCTCAATTGGGCTTTGCCAAAGGTAATGTGCTTGGGTATAGGAAATGAAATGCTCTTCTTCCTCTTGAGATATCTTGAACTTTCATATGACTTTATCTAAAGTTATCACAGAAAGATTGATGCAAGAGTATGCAATAAAATCTTTCTTAATCTTATTTTCCATAGCTGTCAATCCATAAACCTCTTGATTTGCCCCCAATGTGGAGTGATTCTTAACATGGTTGTTTTGGGAAAACTTCTCTACTGTTTTGGCTCAAATTTGGTTTGCAAGGGATAAACATGTGTTTGGGAAAGTGAAATGATTGCCTTTCATCATTTCAATTCATGTAATCATTTTGAACATCCCATGTTTCCTTCGGATGAGTTTTTCTCACTCACTTCTCCATTTTGTCTTTAAGTGTATAGAGGACGTGTTTGGATATGGCTTACCTTTCATCATTTGAAAGTCTTTCCATTCGATTTTATCTAAATTTTTTCTATGAAATTTTTCAAAACTTTTTGTCAAATTATCCTTTTTAGGGAATTTTGACGCTTAGTGCATTTTCAAAGAAAGCGTGTTTCAAAATATTTCTAAGGTATTTTCCTTTTCAAAACAATCTGTTTTGTTTTGTTCAATTTAGTGTCATTCCGCTTGAGGAAAAAGAAGTTTGTTTTTCTCTTAAAAAGTCAACTTCTTTTACACATGCTCTAATGATTTGGAGATACTTGTCTCATCAACTTATCAAGATCCCTCTCGTTTGCATGTTTTTGATTTAGTTCTGCTAGGGATTCTTCTTTTGTTGCTTCCTTTTCTTTATCTCCCTGGGAATGATAAAAAGAAAAGCACATTAGGGAACATCAACAGAAAATATAATTTAAAGTGATACTTCCCTCTATTTTTTGATAACTCCACTAGGAATTTTGAAATCATTATCTGGTTCAAATTCTTTTTGCTTTCTTCTGCAAAATAGATAAACATGTTCATGAAATGCATGGCATGCATGATATGCATGATATGTACATATTCTAAAGTGACCCGAATCTTTTCTTGAATGTTTGTTTTCATTTCATGGGTAGAAAATCTTAACAGCATTGGCATTTACAGGATAGGCCAGTTCTGTTCCTGCTATATCTACAAGAATTAATGTTCCTCCAGGAAGAACCTTCTTGACAATATATGGACCCTAATAATTTGGAGTGAATTTGCTGCGAAGATCTAAATTATTGAAGATGACTTTTTTCACTACTAAATCCTCTGTTTTGAAATTCCTCGATTTTACTTTTCGATTAAAGGATTTAGCCACTCTTCTCTGATAAGCTTGCTCATGGCATTATAGCTTTTAATCTCCTTTTACCGATCATATTAAGTTGTTCATATCTTTGTTGAATCTACTCAACTTCTAAAAGCTTCAATTGGGATAGTATCCTTAATGAAGAAATTTCTACTTCAACAGGTAGCACTGCTTTCATTCCGTAAATCAAGGAAAATGGGGCTGCTCCGGTTGATGTTCAAATTGGAGTTCGGTATGCCATCAGAGTATATAGTAACCTTTCATGCCAATCACGATAATTTTCAGTTGTCTTGATCAGTATCTTCTTGATATTCTTATTTACTGCTTCAACCGCTCTATTCATTTGTGGACGATATGAAGATGAGTTTAGATGTTGAACATGGAAGTGTTCAAGTAAATCATCTACAATCTTATTGTTTAGATTTGAGTCATTGTCCGTAATTATTGCTTCTGGAACTCCATACCTAGCAATGATGTCCCGCCTAATGAATCTTGCAATATTCTTGGCAGTAACATTCGTATAGGAGTTGCTTCAATCCATTTAGTGAAATAATCAATAGCGACCAGGATAAACCTGTGTCCATTTGAGGCCTTGGGGTTGATTGGACCAATCATATCAATTCCCTATATTGAAAATGGCCATGCCTCGAACATTTGATGTAGCTCATTTGGCTGTGCATTGATTTTGTCTCCATAAACTTGACATTGATGGTAATATCTCACGTGTTGGATGCAATCTGATTCCATTGTCATCCAATAATATCTCAATCTCATAATCTTTTGGGCTAGAAGATGTCCATTCATGTTCGGTCCACATTCATCTTCGTGAATTTCTTTCATGATCTGTTCAGCTTCTGTAGCATCCATACATCTTAATAGGGTTGAATCAAATGATTTCTTGTAGAGGGTTTGACCACTGAGGAAGAATTTGTTAGCTATCTTCCTTATAAATTTCCTATCACCTGGTTGGCTTTCTTCATGAAATTCTCCTGATTGAAGATATCTTCTAATGTCATGATACCATGGTTCGTTGTCGAACTCTGCTTGATCCATCATACAATGAAATGGTTGTTTGAGAATATTAATTCTCAATGGCTTTATATCCATACCATCTTCAACCTGTAGTAAGGATGACAAAGTTACCAGAGCATCTGCAAAATGATTCTGAGCTCTTGGGAGATAATCGAATGTTACTTCTTTGAAACTTTCTATTATCTCTTCTAAATATATGTGATAAGGAATTAGCTTGGCATCTCATGTTTGTCATTCACCAGTTGTTTGTAATATGACGAGCATAGAATCTTTACATACTTGCAACCTTTTTACTTTCATTGAAAGGGCTAATTGTAAGCCGAGAATACATGCTTCGTATTCAGCGACGTTATTGGTGCATGGAAATTCCAATTTCGCATATATCGAATAGTGTTGGCCTTCTGGGGAGATCAGTACTACCCCAGTTCCTAATCAAGATAAGTTGGTTACACTATCAAAATACATGGTCCATTTATCGTCGACCAGTGTCAATATATGATCATCAAGTTGTTATTTAGGACTGGCAATATTCTGCGAATTTTCCCCCAACATGTCTGCTATTGCTCGCCCTTTGACTGACTTTTGGAATGAACTTCTGATGTCGAATTCAAATAACAAGACTTGCCACTTTGTCAATTTCCCGACCAAGGAGGATTTCTCAAGAAGGTACTTGATCGGATCATTCTCGGTCACTAGCAAAATTTGGTGATGAAGGGTGTATTGTCTTAATCTATGTAATACCCAAATCAATGCAACACATGTCTTCTCAACTGTTGGGTAATTCACTTCCGATGTTGTGAACTTCTTGCTTAAATAATAAATGGTTTGTTCTTTACCATCATTTGGTTTTCTTTGTACAAGCATCGCTCCTAACGACTCATAGTGAATCGTCAAATATAAGATCAGTGGAACTCCAGGAATTGGTGGTACTAATACTGGTGGGCATACAAGATATTATTTGATCTTATCAAAAGATTGTTGACATTCCGCATCCCACTTTACTTTGGCATTTTTCTTCAACAGTTTGAAGAATGGTTTAGCAGTCTCAGAAAGCTAGTAGATGAAACGGGCAATGTAATTTAATCGTCCTAATAGGCTTCTCACTTCTTTTACCGTAGAAGGAGTCTTTAAGTCATATATTTCCTTGATCTTGGAAGGATCTATTTCGATGTCTTGTTACTGACCACAAATCCTAACAGTTTGCTAGATTTTGCCCCAAATATACACTTGTTGGGGTTCAATCGCAACTTGTACTTTCTAAGTCTTTCGAACAATTTGCGAAGCACCTCAACATGATCTTCTCCTTGTTTAGATTTTGCAATCATATCGTCTACATATATTTCAATTTCTTTGTGCATCATATCATGGAACAAAGTTACCATTGCCCTTTGATATATGGCACCAGCATTTTTCAAACCAAAAGGCATCACCTTATAACAAAATGTGCCCCATGGTGTTATGAAGGACGTTTTCGCTTTATCCTTTTTCTTCATGAGGATTTGATTATATCGTAAGAAATCATCCGTAAATGAAAATGTTTCAAAATCAGTAGTGCTATCCACTAATACATCAATATGTGGAAGCGGGAAATTATCCTTGGGGCTTGCTTTATTTGGGTTGCGATAATCAATGCACACCTGTACTCAACCGTCTTTTTTCATTACAAGCACTATGTTGGCAACCTATTATGGATATTGCACTACCTCAATGAAACCGATTTTGAGTAATTTCATCACTTCTTCTTCAATTTTCTTTGATAATTCCGACTTTGTTTACCTCAATTTTTGCGTCTTTGGTGGAATAGTTGGATCAATTGGCAAAGCATGCTCAATTATGCTTGGATCAAGGCCTGGCATGTCAGCATGGGACCATGCGAATATATCTTGATATTCCTTGAGCAAATCTGTTATCATTTCTGCTTCTATTGAGAGAAGACTTTCTCGAATTTTAACTTCCTTGGGATTCTCTTTATCGCCAAGATTAACAGTGATTGTTTTCTTTAACATGAGTGGCTTTGATTCTTCATGATGGATCCATTCCTCAATTTCATTATCCACTTCAATATCGCAAGTGATCTCCTCGGAAAGATTTGGGTCTCATATGAACCTATTATGGATATGCGAATGCTCATGCCTAACATAAGACAGAGCTAGTTTTCATATCATCAGACTTCCTTACTCTTAAAATCATTTTCGCAATGAGGACCAATATAGAAACCCAAAGCCTCAAGCCTCACGAATGAGTATAATGTTCATCATAGGTTTGGTTTTGTTTCTACATATCCTTAACAAAACATTTGACCACTTTTATTGAGTTAAAAAATGGAATTACATATATATCAAAAGGAATATAAATTACAATTGAACTGAAATTGCAAATGAAATCACAAGAAATTTGAAATGGCAATCAACAAAATGTAATGGAAAAAAATTTGCAGCAAAAGTTCAAAAGAATCTTCCTACTCCAGTGCATAGGTATCTTTTGCTTCAGTTATGATAACGTTGATGGTATCTCTTTGAATAAACTTGGCAAACAGATTCTTCCTCCGCATGAAAGTCTTATTCTTAAAGTAGCTTGGAAGGTCCAGGAAAAATTTCCTTAATGTGAATCTGATGATAGGGAAGCTCTTTAGCTTTGCCCTGCTATATGGATGGATAAATGAGGCGATCACCTCGGCCTCTACAACATCCACCATGGTGGTCCTTAGAGTTATCTGGAATATAACCTACTCCGTGTTTCACTCTTGTAGCAAGCGGAGTAATAGGTTCTTTGATCCCTTGGGATTTCGATCCAAGACCATTACCGAGAACAAATCCATACTGGCATAACATTATTCCAAACATAATGGATGATGTTGAGAACTCCGGGGATTTATGATGCAACCGGCAAGAATTTGTGCCATTGAGATCATTTCGAAGGAATGATAACTTGGTTCTTCTTTCACTTCGGGTTCGACACACGGTATTGCACTCTCTTTATAGGTGATGAAATTTGTCTCCCCGTGTATAGTGATCATCTTGCCATTAATGACAAACCTGACCTTCTGATGGAGACTTGAAGGAATGGCGCCAGCCATATGAATCTAAGGTCTTCCAAGTAACAAGTTGAAAGTCCTTGGAATATCCACTATTTAGAAGTCAATCAGAAAAGGCACAAAGCCTATGTTTACCTCAAGCTCGATATTGCCAATAACATCATTCTTCATTCCATCAAACAAGCGTACTATTATCTTAGAAGGTTTGATGAGCTCTTCACTAATCCCCAAGCGATGCAGTGTGCTTAGTAGACACAAATTAAGTATGGAACCATTATCGATTAGCACTTGTGACACCTCCTTGCCTCGGCATTTGACAGCAATATACAGGGCTTTATCATGGGAATGCTCGTCAATTGGGAAATCATCATCGGAGAAGGCAATTTGATCCTTCAAAAGAATAGCACCAACAAAGTCTTCCAATTGTACTTTATTAATCGTCGCCGGGATATGCACTTTATTGAGAAGCTTTATAAGTACTATTTTGTAGCTTTCTGAAGTCTTGAAGAGATCCAACAGAGAAATCTGTGCCGGCATCTTTCTTAGCTGTTCAATTACCTCAAATTCGCTCGTTTTCATAATCAAAAGCAACTATTTAACATCTTCTTCAGTTACTCATTTCTTTTCGTGTTCATTGTCCTTCGGGCATTGCATCTCCCCGATCGGGTTATGGTATCGATTTCTTTGGGAGAGTAATCCTAAGGTACACACATATTGTCAAACTTTTCTTTTGGAGGGAAGGTGATGATCACAGGCTGTATTTCTTCTTCTTCTTCTTCGATCCTTAGCTAATCAATGGGAAGTTGGATAGTGATTGGTTTGACAGGGCCTTCCTCCTCCTTATATTTATCTACCTCATCAAGCTTGATTAGAAATTGTGTAATCATGGATACCATGCTTCTATTGGCTTCGTCAGCATCCATTCCACCCTAGTCATCAGGTGTGATTGTTTCGTTCTTGAATGCCCATGAAGGAGGTGTATATTTGACACGGTAATTATATCGGCCACTATCTTGACCCAAAAAATCAACAATTTCCCCTTGTTTTCATGTTTTTCAAACAAATCGCCTATCACCTCGGCGAGTCTTTTTCTTCTTTTTCTCTTCTCGATCTTCATTCCCCTCGAGACTTAATTGGCTAATTGGGACATCGTCTATGCCATCCCATCCGTCTTGTACAATGTCTTCATTTTTGAACACCCATGGTGGTGGTGTATATTTAACACGGTAATTGTATTTACCGTTGTCTTGACCGAATAAATCTACGGTTTCACCTTCAACAGATGACTTCTAGGTGAAATGCCTTTCACCCTGATAGACTTTTTCTTTCTCCTTTTCATCCTGATTTGTTTCATCTCGAAGCATTTCTTTCTTGGGTAGAGCTTTCTCCTTAGGACTTGTTTCATCATCCGTACCACCTCAGTCATTAGGCACAATTACTTCATTTTGAATACTCATGGCAGTGGGGTATATTTCACTTGGAAGTTATATTTTCTAAAGTTTTCTCCTAAGTTGTCTACAATCTCGTCTTTTAGGAGTGCTTCTTAACGAAAGCAGGCATCTCCTAGTCGAGAAGCTTTAATCTTGACTTCATATTCATCTTCATCATCAGACTCGACCATTGTTTCTTTATCCTTGATCATGTTTACTGTATTGTGCTTAGGAAGAGGATTCTGATGTACATTTAGCTCGGGCTCTTAAAAGTTCAATATCTTCTTGTCAATGAGTTATTGAATCTTATACTTTAGAGTGGGACAATTATCCACATTATGTCCTATTTCTCCCATGTGATAGGTGCAAGTTTTTGATTCACCATACCAAGAAAATCTTATAGGATTGTTTCTCGGTACTTCCTTGGCCACCAAATGCTTTTCTAGAAGCATTGGTAATAGCTTTGACAAATGTCAAGGCAACGGTGTGTATTGCTTCACGGGCCTTTTATTTGGCTCGAATTGCCTTGAGTTTTTCCAAGCAACATTTGATTGCTTCGAAAATGATAGTTGATGAGTACTTAGGCTTGACACCATAGCCACTTCTCGGATGGGTTCTTTATCTTTTTTCCTAGAATAAGGCCTTCGTGCTGCTGTTTCTTGAGCTTTCTTTTCTTTCAATCCTCATTCAATTCTCTCACCCACTTTTATCAATATGGTAAATGTTTGACAGCCTGATACATGAAGCTTGTCATAACACTCAGTCAGCAATGATTTTAGAAAGAGCTCAATGAGCTCGTCTTCACTTATGATGGGCATTACTTGTGACGCAACAACTTTCCAATTCAGAGTATAGGCTCTGAACCTTATTCTTCTGTTTCTCAGTTCTTACGAGATCCTCTCTAGTTGGGAGTACTTCGACAATAAACTTGTACTGGCAAAGAAATTCTCTCGCAAAATGATCCCATTCAATGAAGTCTTCTATGTTGAAGGCTATATACCATGCAAGGGCCGCCTCTCTCAAACTATCATGAAATGTGCTAATAAAAAATGGCGTGTTGTCTGAATATCTTGCTATCTTATGGAGATAATACTTTAAATGGCTTTTGGGACAACAAATGCTATCATATTTGCTCATGAACTCTGGTTTCTTATAGTTTTCTGGAACAACCACCTCTGTATATGGCGAAAACTTGTCGAACCTTTGAAGCTCATAACCTTGACTTGCTAAGCATTCTTCAATTTTGGCCAATCTCTTAGCCTTTTCTTCATCATTTGTTTTGGATGCCTTCTTGATTTGATTATCCTCTTCCAAATTTACCACCTTAGGCGTAGTCTATGAAGGATTTTTTTGAATCGGTTCTTTATTTCTAACTAGGTCTTCAATCGATGTTTCAGTAGCATTTGAAGCTTCCACATTTGGAGTAGTAGGATAAGATCCTTGAGATGCGAGAATAAAAGTCTTCATTTCCGCCATCATTGCAACCATTTTGGTCATTTGATTCTCAACTTCAACTAGTCGAGCACGGGTTTCTTCTTCTGCCATTCTAACTTGTAGGCGAGTCCGAGATCTTTTACCTTCCATTGTTAAACAACCTGTTTCGTCAAAAAAGACCCGATATCAGCATAGTAAAATGATCATGAAACCCTACATTCTTTTAATTGTATGGTTTCATGAGATTGTCAAGGATAAGAAATTTTATATAAGTCTTAGCTTTGTATAAAAGTTTTCATCAATGTCTTTATCAAGGAATCATACAATTCAAATAATTGTAATTCATGGTAATTCTTCACAAAAATATTTTGATACTTCATTAAGCGATTGTTTCAATTTGGAAAATTTTTATTACAATGCTATTAATCAAAATAGGGGAACACTAGCTTAAACAAGTCTAAGCTTCTTGCTAGCTAAGGTAACTTCAGATTATTCATACTCTTTTGACTCGTGTCTCCCATTCTTCCACGTCAATCACCACTTCCTCAGGAATATACGGCTCTACACCTGGCGTGCTTGGTACAATGTACTCTGGGATATATGACTCATCAAAATGAGTTGTAACACTTAAAGGTACATAAGGTTCCACATCAATTGGTCACTTAGCCTTCAACCACCTTATATACTCATTAGATGTCAAAAAGAGCTTCATTTCTCCTTCTAAATCTTTAGGCCATTGTACTATTTGCTTGGTTGATCTCTTCAAGGAATTCACGATCCTATCGATCCTTGTTCGCAACTTTTTATTTTTCCTTTCAAGTAGAGGTTCTTGCAGTATCTCAAATGTAAACTCCTCAGGATGCTAAATAGGTGGAATTTGTTGAACCATTTCAAATTGCCGTATGACTCTTAATGGGCAATAAGCAGTTCCACCACTCAATCCTAGTAAAGGCACAAAATTACCGTCTTGGGTAATAATTTGAGCTTTCGTTATCTTCGGCCATTGAATCCTTCATTGAAGCTAGTCGGGAGTTAATGCTCTAATGAAGTTTGCCTACTCATGAAAAGAATACTTTGGCATTTTGTCTTGGAGTTTCAAATATTTCTCAATAGGGTTGGTAGATAAGTCGATTTCTCGAATGTGCATATAACGTTCTCAAGGTCGAATATGGGAAATAAACTATACAGAAAGTAACCCAGCTAAAGCTTGCAGTACACCCTTTTGTTGATTTTGTTATTTATTCAATGAAACAATGGTCTCCGCTAAAAGCATATCGGAGAAGTCCCATTTTAGGCAAGCTTGCCTAGCAACTACCGTAATGAGAGGATTTAATCCCATCCTTGATGCGGGAAATAAAATGAATCCGAAGAAGACCAGAATAAAATCCCTCGCATAAGTGTTTCTCGTTTCTTTTGGCAATTTGGAGTAATTGTCCTCCAAGTAAGATAGAGGAAATCTCTCGGTATTCAATTTGATCAACTTTTTCCACTTGAGGGGTCTTCAAGTTTAAAACTTCAGCTATAATACTTGTGGGTTTCAATCCAACTGGGGGCTCAACTGTTCTTGACTCGAAATCAATCCTAATGGTTGCATTATATTCTTCTAGTGTAGGTACCATCTCGTGCTTGCCCAATTGAAATGTGGTAGTGGTCACTTCCCAGAAATGAGATGATGTTTGGATTAGACTCACTTGGTACTTTAGGTTCATGAGCTTGAACAAATACCCAAGCCTTTTCCTTACGTATGCTTTGTTGTCCTTTGTCATGTTTACCCACCATGCCAAAAGCTCCTTTTTTAGAATAGGAATGACTTGTATGTCTAGTTTCCCCATTTTGATGTAAAGCATGTAAAAGAAAGTGATTATTATTCAACATGGATTGCCAATTGATTTTAATGCCCCCATTTCACTTGTATGTCCTTTTAAGATAGGACGGAGGTTAACTACACTTGCATGCCTCGAAAGTAATGCAAGTGTCATTTTGAATCCATTTAAACCTTAAAAGAGCATATAGTTGAGATCATGGACAAATTCAATATGTGATGTAAATGCCCATTTTGTCATACTCCATTTAGACCATAAAGTCCTAAACTATGGATTGCAACTTTGAATACATTGAAATGAACGAATAGGCATCTGAATTACATGAAAAATCCGCCATGAATCTATACATTTCATCTAAAAATAAAAGAATAGCCAAATGGAGTATGATGCCCTAATCATGCATTTTAAAACGAAAGGGCATTTAGACCAAGCATTAAATGTCATTTAGGCATTTTTTAAGAATGTGCCAACTAACATGCATAATTGTAAAGGAATGGAATGGAACGATACTTGCTAGCCATGATATTTTTATTTGGTTTTAGGTATATTAACCATAAAGATAAGCGAATGTAACCAGTGAAGTTTTGATACCTAAAAAGGGTAGGATATGCTAAAAGCTCAAGGTCATCACCTTAACGGACAAGGGAATCCATTCCAATAGGCAATCAGTCTAAAGTTATGAAATATTATTCCATCTCGGTGATCGATATTACATTTAAACGATCCCATAAGCAATCGGCCTATAGTTTTGCCTAAACACGTACCTCCTAAAGGTAATCCTAAATGTAGCCGGGATTGGGCCACGGGTGGTATGTGCTAATGGTGTAGTGCTAAAGCAATTTAAAAGCATGCATAGCAATTAATAACCAAATAGCCTTCTAAAATTCATTCAAATCACATTCAATCCTAACACCATCCTGCAAAATAAAGGTTAGCAAAAACAACACCCCTTATACCATCCGCCAGCAAAACCATTTAACACTACCATTAGCGAAACGTACCTGGGATTCTTGCAAGCACAAAACACAAGCATATCGTTCTATCTAGGCCTAAGTCCACTTAGAAAAAGGTTCATTCCCTAGCAAAGTCGCTAAGCTTGTCGCGCCGTGCTTTTTGCGGCTTTCGGGATTTGCTCGCTAAGGAAATATTTCCGTATAAAGGTCTCTCTTAGACCATACCTCACATGACAGTGGAAAATGTTTCTCATTTAGTCTAGGTTTGTAATTTTAAAGTCGTCACTAGTCATTATTGGTAGGTAGACTAGAAACCTAATCGAGATACGAGAGAAATACTATGATTCTACAAACCAGAGATTTTAAGTATGGGAACTTGGTTACGTTATTGATCCCGAATCAAGATCCTTATACCCTTTCGGTACCTAAGAACGATACGATATCTACCGTGTCATACGAATTTCCGAAGCTTACCCACTAATTCTATCCATTCTAATCGCAGGAAAGACCAAACAAGTATTAAACACACAATCAATGTCAATCAAATCAATTAATCCTAAGTGGTCTCTAAAAATGAAAATCAATCAAAACATACAAACCCTAATGAAACTCTATAAGTTTATTCATTTCATGATTTACATTTTTTAGAGTTTTAGGGTTTTTTAGGGGTTATACCTCCTGAATTTCGGATTTTCTAAAAATGCCACTTGGTCACTTTCAAAAATTCAAATTTCACTTTTTATGGTCGGCCATAGTGTTTTTGGACCATTCTGTGAAATTTTTAAAATTTTTGAATTTTTTTTTCGAAAATTTTATTAACCGAGAATTAATTTTTTATGATTTTCTGAAAATTTTTATCAATTTTCCAATTTTTCAATCTTTTTATTGATTTTTTCAAATTTTTTACATTTTTTATTTGTATTTTCTGAATTTTCTGAAATTTTATGAATTTTCTAAAAATTTTTGAATTTTTATAAGTTTTCTAATTTTTTTCTGTGAATTTTCTGCTTTTCTGAATTTTTTTCGATATTCCAAAAAAAATTATATTTTTCTGATTTTTTTTTTCATTTTTTTTTTATATTTTTTATTATTTTTTAATTTTTGTAAATTTACCTTCGGGAAAATGAACCGGACTGGCCTAGTTCGACTTGATTTGGCTTGCCCGAACCAGGCGTCGCCGGCGCCGACGTCGGTCATCTTCTCCAGCGAACCCTGAGCCAAAATGGCGTCGTTTTTATTTGTTTTCAGTTAGGCATTTCCTCGAACAGTTGGTGGGCATTATTTCGTGTTGAACGTTTTCAAGGCCTCCGGTTTGGGCTCGCCGCTATCGACTTTCCGGCGACTATTTCACCAACCTAATTGCACCATGGTGATGTCCCTACATTCTATCTTTCATTTAGCCTACTCAGAACACTGACAGACGTTCATCGGCTGACGAAAACCGAACCTAAAAATACCAACTCAAAACTGACATTTCCAACCTTTCTAACATTCACCCCTGTTCTGATCGCCCTAGCCATTTTCTATCGATCAAATCACTAACAAAACATCAAGAAAAAACCTAGGAAGACTAACTTGAATGGCCTAAGGCCACGGTGACACTCCGGTGAAGGTTCCCGAGCTCTGGCGAGATGGTTCAATGGACAACCGAGATGATTCATGCATATTTTCCAATCAAAATGCGATCAAATGACATAAAACGTGATTATAAACAAGTCTTGAACATCCAGAATTACAAAATCATGATTAGAACAACATGAACAACAAGATTGAGTCAAATCATATTTTCTGGAATTTTTGGAAAAACCGTGACGATGAACGATATTTACCTTCTTCATTCGATGATCAAGAGGAATCGCCGAGCTGATCCACACCTATGGAGTCGTTCCTTGATATTTCGGCTTCAGCCCGGTGGACTTGGATTCATAGAACAAGTTCCGGATGCTCCGAACCGACACGGTTTTCAGGGCTTCGCAATTTGACTTTTTCCGATCACCTAAGGAGGAGATCTCTTTGAATGATCGATTGCCGACGCCGATCACTTGAGCCTGGGATCTCTACTCCTCTCTCTCTCTCTCTCTCTCTCTCTCTCTCCTCCTATTTCCCTGCCGAGCAGCCCCACATTGCTACTTCTGTTCTGCTTGCTGACCCCTCTAACTTCTTGACCAACCCCACGTTGCTGCTGACTCCCCCACCAACTCCTCTCTCTCATTTTCTTCTTTTCTTCTTTTCCTTCTTGGCTTCGTGTCTTCTGCTTCTTTCTTCTTCACTTCTGTTTCTGGTTTTGCTTCTTCTTCGGCTTCTCCATTTCATCCCGCCAGACCAGCCCCTTGTTTAGCCTTGTTCTGACCAGCAGCCGCCGTCTAGGTCACCGAAAACCCCCTCACACCATTAGAGACCGCCACTGCTCACCGCACCACCATTTCTTTCGATTCTTGCTCGGTTTTCTTGGATTTTTCCAAGTAAGTGGCATCCTAACTCTTGACTAGGCTAAGGGGTGACTAATGGACATGTTTAGGGGTGGATTAGGGCTATGGATAGTTGGTTTAATGGTTATATAAGCTAGATTTGCTTAATGGTGCAAGTTTAATGATTCTCGGATTTCTGGTTGTTACTGTACCTCTGCGCTTTGTTATTTTTTGGTGATCATTGTGAGCCGAATCTGAGGAAGTTTTCTTCATGAATTTGTTCCCAACATCTTTATGTATAACATACTTTAAATTCAGAATTTTTGGAAGTGGCTTGGGGTCATTCGAAAGTCGGTTTTCAGACTGTCACAAAACTGTCCGATTTACTGTTCACCCAACCTTCTTGTCTTTCCGAATTTTTATAAATTTTTCTAGACCTATTTTCAAAATACTTCCTTCACAAAACTTGTTGGGGACAATTGAGGCTATGACATATAAAAATTTCAGAGCTATGTAAAGTGATTTGGGTACTGAATGAGTTGTATTTTTGATGGTCTGAGGGGCTGTCGGAGCGAACCGGGATCTGTCCGGCTTTAAGTGTCAAAACAAGATGTTTACAGTTGGAACTGGGTTTTGAGTTCCTCATGGAAAATCTTTATCAAGATTTTTTATACAACATATCCAAATTTCAGAATTTTTGGAGTTGATTTACTATTTATTTCAAATGGATTTCTGTCACTACACAACTGCTCAGTTTGGACCCGATTTTGTATATTCTCGGTTTTTCTCTCTCTCTCGCAAATCATTAGGTGTTGTTGTGGCATTTGTGGGTGGACTTGATGTTCATATGTGGTCAACTTGAATGACGGAATTATGGGCCAGTGTGATAGGCTGTGATGTGAATTGGATTTGTATAACTCATTGATTGATGAACTATGACGTGGTGAACATGTTCTGAGTTTGATTGGTATGACTTGTGAGAATGACGAATTGTGTTGTGGTGCATGTGCATGAGAAAAGCCCGGATCGATCTGAGGGTTGCCAACCTAAGGCGTGGTTACGCGGGTGTGGCGAGAAAGGCATGACTAGACCTGAGGCGTAGGTTGCACGGGTCATTGGAAGGGGAAAAATGTCTTGAGGCGTGGTTACGCAAGACCGAGCTCGGCTTGATCTAAGGGCTGAGCCTGAGGCGCAGTGGCACGGGTTGTGAGATTAGGCCTGAGGCGTAAAGGCGTGGGCAATGACAATGGACCTAAGGCGCAGTGGCGTGGGTCGTGAGAAAGATGTTTGACCACGCATGCGAATTGAGTGTGATTGAATTGGCTGGTTGAATGTGTGATTGAATTGGTTGGATTTGATCGAGTGCAAGTGTGGTTAGCATTTGAATGATTGTGACATGTTACTGGATTATCATTGTCATATTATCACGTTTGACTAACGTGCAGTTTTGGCATCTGTTCCGATGGCAAAGGTAAGTAAAATGATGTGAGCTCGTTATGTTGTTGGCTAGATTGTATGTACGACTTGTCTGGGTACACATTGGTCTACGCGAGGTTTAGGGTGTTACTTATTGAGACTCATTCTCACGGTTATTATATAACCATTTCAAATCCGCGACCATGAGTGAGTAGAGACGCTGCAAGGGTATCTTGGAGATCGAGGACGAGTCAAATACACTGCACATGAGTTTCCTCTTTTGTAGAGGAGTTAAGTTTACGAACCACTGTTCCTTTTTTTTTTTTATGAACGTGGTTCTGTTGTCGTGGTCTAGCTTGGGGTTTGTCTTTTTGTGAGCATTGTTTGTATCTGCCCAGTATAGGAATCATAGTTATTGTTTGTACTATTGCTACCCCTTCGTCGTTATTAATTGTCTGGGTTGTTTCTTTTTGTTTCTGCGCTTGCTTAATCTCTAATGTTTGGGTATGGGACTAGTATAGTTGGCCTAGGTCTTTAATTCCCGAGGGGAATTATAGCATATAAGTGGGTGGTGTGAACCTTGTGAGTATGAGTAGCCGAGGAAGAGATCAAGGTCGAGGTCATGTAGGTCCGCAAGTTAGAGTTGTAAGGGATCCTAGATAGGATGAAATTTTGAGAGCACTCAAGGAAGTTGGAATTTTAAAGGGAAGGTAGATTGAGGAATGAAATGCGACTGTTGCTACTGATGCTAAGGCCATTGTTGCCACCACCAATGGAAACAACGAGAATCATTGGTATAATGGAAATTTTGGGAATCAAGGTCAAGGGCGAGTTAATGCAGTCAGACAAATGCATTAGTTGGTTGGAAAATTTTTTAAATCTAAACCTGTAAGGTTCGATGGGAAGAGATGACCCTGAGGCTGCATTACTTTGGATAGAGGACTTAGAAAAAGGGCTTTTAAGGTATTCGGGTGCACTGATAAGGAGAAAGTGACCCTGTCTATATATCAACTCTAAGGAAATGCAAGTGAGTGGTAAGAGGACCCTCAAAGTAGGATATTTCAGAGGGCATGTTCCCAAGCTGGAGTGTCGTTATTGGGGCCTTCAATAAGAAGTACTTTCAGAGAGTGTGCGGGGACAGAAGATGACATAGTTTCTTCGGCTTGGCTAAAATCGAATGTCAGTCGATCAGTACGAGGTCAAGTTTGTAAGGTTGCCTAAGTACGCACCAAGAATGGTCAAGGACCATGTGGATATGACACGGAGGTTTCGAGATGGATTGGAACCGAAATTCCGCAATCAATTAATACTTTTGAGTCTTAAGGGAGTACAATGAATTGTAGGAGAGAGCTCGATGGTTGACATGGATAGGAGTGAAAGGGCTACCACTTTTGGATTGTGGTACGCGCTGGCTAGGGACAATAGGAACTTTGGGAAGAAGCCTATGACAGAGAATCGGTGATTTGCCCCTCTAATAAGAAAGAACTTTGGAAAGTTGAATTATTAATTCAACGCCGCATGTCGGTCTTGTGGAAAGAGGCACAGGAATAGCCTTTGCCTAGGTGGACATGGAGCATGTTTTAGATGTGGCTAGCCTGGTCACCAAGTGAGAAACTGCCCAAACCGATAAGCTAGACCGTTAATACGGCAACAACAACAGCAAGTAGAACATTAAGCGATAGCTTCTTCACAGAATAACCAGATTAACTGCAGGCACAAGGAAAGATGTACGCGGTAGTTGGGAAGGAATCAGAGGATTTGTCTTGAAAGTCTGGATGCGTTATGTGATGATAGTGGGTGCAATAAGAGAGGATTTTGAAATTATAACTTGAATGGTCATGTAAGATTTATAATCACTTATGGTGAATAGGCGCAATTAGTTTGAGGATTTTTGAATTACTAATGACATTTTTAGACGGGTTGGGAAGGATGTGTATTGCTTGGAAATTTCGGGTTTTGTAAAGAACTGGGGTAAATTGTTTTGGAAGACTGTTAGATTGAAATTGGATGGATTAAGCTTTGTCTTGAGATATAGAAAGATAATTATTTTATGGCTGACTAGTTGGTTGAGGAACCAAGGCTAAAGGATATAGCCAAGGTGTGTAATCTTCCCGATATCTTTCCTCAAAAATTGCCGGAATTGCCACCTGATAGGATAGTGGAGGTTGTGGTTGAGTTGGCCCAAAGACAAAACTGATCTTGGAAAGGCCCTATAAGATGTCACTGTCAAAATTGAAGAAATTGAAGGTCAAAATGCGGGAGTTATTGGATAAAGGTTTTATTCGTCTAAGTGCATCTCCATGGGGAGCGCCAGTGTTGTTTGTGAGGAAAAAGGACAGATCGCTAAGATTGTGTATCGCGTACAGATAGTTGAAATCAGGTGACCATTAAGAATAAGTACTCGTTGCCAAGAATAGATGACCTATTTGATCAGTTACAAGGGGCGTCGATATTTTTTAAAAGATAGACTTAAGAACGGGCTACCATCAATTGAGGATTAAGAAGGAGGATATACCAAAAACGGCATGTCAGACAAGATATGAACATTATGAGTTATAGTGATGCCGTTTAGACTGATTAATGCCCTAACCACCTTTATGGATTTAATGAATCGGGTGTTTAAAAAGTTTCTGGATCAGTTTGTTATTGTATTCATTGACAACATCATGGTGTATTCAAAGAGCCTGGAGGAACATGAGCGACATCTAAAGATGGTTCTACGGATTCTAAGAGAACACGCACTCAATGCCAAGTTTAATAAGTGCGAGTTCTAGCTCAACCGGGTAGCATTTCTTGGGCATGTAATCTCTGGGGAAGGAATTTCAGTGAATTGAACAAAGATTGAGGCAGTCATGAATTAGCCAAGACCGACAGCAGCGACAGAGGTTCGGAGTTTCCTAGGACTTGCGGGCTATTATAGACGTTTCGTGGAAAGGTTCTCCGCGATAGCTACTCCTCTGACTCGTTTACTTAAGAAGGAATCAAGGTTTGAATAAATAAACAAGTGTGAGAGGAGCTTTCAAGAACTTAAGCATAAGTTGACTACTGCCCCTGTGTTGACGATACCGTCAAGTTCCGAAGGATATGAAATTTATAGCGATGCGTCGCTAAGAGGATTGGGATGCGTGCTAATGCAATACGGAAGAGTAGTGTCATACGCATCGCGACAATTGAGACCGCACAAGCTAAATTATCCGACTCACAACTTGAAATTGGCCGTGATTGTTTTCGCTCTTAAGATTTGGAGACACTACTTGTGTGGGGAGAAGTTTCAGATTTATACAGACCATCAAAGTTTAAGGTACTTATTCTCCTAAAAGGAATTAAAAATGAGACAGCACCGTTGGATGGAGCTCCTTAAGGACTACGACTGCAAAATTATGTACCATCCCGGAAAAGCTAACAAAATAGCTGATGCACTAAGTCGGAAATCGAGCATCACGCATATGATGGTCAAGGAATGAACTCTGTTGGAGGGAGTCCGGGATTCAGAATTTAAGTTTGAAGTGAGTCAGACCTCAAGTCTTCTTGCAGCATTGAGGATTGAACCGGAGATCCAAACTAAGTTTAAGGCCTTACAATCGATGGACCTAGAGATTCAAAAGATTTTGAGTATGGATGTCGCAAAAAGGAAAGAGGATTTTCAGGTATCGAGGATGGGATTCTGAAGTTCTGCAGACAGTTGTGTGTGCCCGGTGATGCAAAACTTAAGGAAGAGATTTTGTCTGAAGCACACCGTAGTAATTATAGTATTCACCTAGGTAGTACGAAGATGCATCAAAACTTACAATAACATTATTGGTGGAATGGAATGAAAGTGGATGTAGCCAAGTTTGTGGTTAAGTATTTGACGTGCCAACAAGTGAAGACACAGCATTGTAAGCCCGATGGACAGTTGCAACCCTTGGAAATTCCCGAATGGAAATGGGTGCATATTACGATGGACTTTGTTGTGGGATTACCGAGGAGCCAAAAAGGTCATGATTCCATTTGGGTTATCGTCGACAGATTGACTAAATCAGCACATTTTCTAGCAGTGCGAAAGGATTTCACAATGGATAAGTATGCCAAGCTGTATATGTGATAGGTAGTCCGTCTCCATGAAGTGCCAGTGACAATAACGTTAGACAGAGACCCTAAGTTTACCGTAACCTTTTGGAAAAGTCTTCAGACGGCTATGGGGACAAAGTTGCAATATAGCACAGCCTATCACCCCCAAACGGATGGCCAATCTGAAAGGATAATTCAGATTTTGGAGGATATGCTATGGGCATGTGTATTGGATTTTAAAAGTAACTGGGAGGAATAGTTGCATTTGGTTGAATTTGCCTACAACAATAGCTATCAGTAGAGTAACAGAATAGCACCATTCGAAGCGTTGAATGGCAGAGCTTGTAGACCGTTGGTTTGTTGAGACGAAATTGGTGAGAGGAGCATCACGGGTCATGAGTTGGTCCGGTAGTTAGTTGAAACGGTCAAAGTGATTAGGGACAGGCTTAAGACCGCTCAGAGCCACCAAAAAAAATTATGCGGACCGGAGACGTAGGCTATTGGAATTTCAAGTGGGGGATCACGTTTTTCTCAAAGTGTCACCTATGAGAGAACTGTCACGGTTTGCCAAGAAATGAAAATTAAGCCCGAGGTACGTGGGTCCATTTGAAGTCTTAGAGCGAATTGGTACTTTAGTCTATCGTCTCACGCTACCACCAAATTTATCTCCCGTCCATAAGGCGTTCCATGTGTCTATGCTAAGGAAGTATGAGCCGGACCCGACACACGTGCTAAATTATGAAGAAGTAGACGTAGACGACAGAGTGTCATATTTGGAAAAGCCAGTAAGGATCGAGGACAAAATGGAACGCGTGTTGCAGAACAAGACAATTTCGATGGTGAAGGTGGTTTAGGAACATCATGGGACCAAAGGTACGACGTGGGAAGCGAAGAGTTGATGCGACACCAATACCCCCATTTGTTTGAATAGTTGGGTTGGATTGTAAATTTCGAGGACGAAATTTTTGTAAGAGGGGAAGAATTGTGACATCCAAAATTTCGGCCCATTTTTGGGATTTATAAAACGTGTAATTCGTCAATATGCTTATAGTAAAATCTCGCTCGGGAACTGATCACTCTCGGTTATTGTTTTTAAAATTGAGATTTCGCTAGAATCGCACTCAATCGAATTTAACCGTTATTTAGAGCCTAAACTTCGATGTCGAATTTCTCGGAGTTCCAGAACGAATTTAATTGGACAGTGTCGATATTATTGTGGCCAACCTCGATATTACCCGGGATATGCAAAAAGTGAAATTTTGATCGGGTGCAAATTTGGACTAATAGACTTCCTTCGTAATGTGTTTTATTTGATTTCTTTTGGCCCTTTTTCCTAATTTATAATTAGGATTTTTTGTGGGCCGTTGGATTATTTTCGGATTTGAACAAGGATCGTCGGATCACACTCAAGCGCATTTGACTCTCTCTCTCTCTCTCTCTCTCTCTCTCCTCCTCCTCCTCCTCCTCCTCCTCCTCCTCCTTTTTCCCCGCCGAGCAGCCCCACGTTGCTACTTCTGTTTTGCTTGCTAACCCCGCTGACTTCCTGACCAATCCCACGTTGCTGCTGACTCCCCACGAACTCCTCTCTCTCTTTTTCTTCTTTTCTTCTTTTCCTTCGTGGCTTCGTGTCTTCTGCTTCTTTCTTCTTCACTTCTGTTTTTGGTTCTGCTTCTTCTTCGGCTTCTCCATTTCATCTCGCCAAACCAGCCCCTTGTTTAGCCTTGTTCTGACCAGCAGCCACCATCTAGGTCACCGAAAACCGCCTCACACCGTCAGAAACCGCCGCTGCTCACCACACCACCATTTCTTTCGATTCTTGCTCGGTTTTCTTGGGTTTTTCCAAGTAAGTGGCATCCTAACTCTTGACTAGGCTAAGGAGTGACTAATGGACATGTTTAGGGATGGATTAGGGCTGTGGATAATTGGTTTAATGGATATATAAGCTTGATTTGCTTAATGGTGTAAGTTTAATGATTCTCGGATTTCTGGTTGTTACTGTACCTCTGCGCTTTGTTATTTTTTGGTGATCATTGTGGGCCAAATCTGAGGAAGTTTTCTTCATGAATTTGTTCCCAACGTCTTTATGTATAACATACTTTAAATTCAGAATATTTGGAAGTGGTTTGGGGTCATTCGGAAGTCGGTTTTCAAACCGTCACAAAACTGCCCGATTTACTGTTCACCCGACCTTCTTGTCTTTCTGAATTTTTATAAAGTTTTCCAGACCTATTTTCAAAATACTTCCCTCACAAAATTTGTTGGGGACATTTGAGGCTATGACATATAAAAATTTCAAAACTATCCAAAGTGATTTGGGTACTGAATGAGTTGTATTTTTGATGGTCTGAGGGGCTGTCCGAGCGAACCGGGTTCTGTCCAGCTTTGAGTGTCAAAACGAGATGTTTACGGTTGGAACTGGGTTTGGAGTTCTTCATGTAAAATTTTTATCAAGATTTTTTATACAACATATCTAAATTTCAGAATTTTTGGAGTTGATTTACTATTTATTTCAAATGGATTTCTGTCACTGCGCAACTACCCAGTTTGGACCTGATTTTGTATATTCTCGGTTTCTCTCTCTCAAGAATCATTAGGTGTTGTTGTGGCATTCGTGGGTGGACTTGATGTTCGTTTGTGATCGGCTTGAATGACGAATTAGTGGGCCAGTGTGATGGGCTGTGATGTGAATTGGATTTGTACGACTCGTTGATTGATGAATTGTGACGTGGTGAACATGTTCTGAGTTTGATTGGTATGACTTGTGAGAATGACGAATTGTGTTGTGGTGCATGTGCATGAGAAAAGCCCGGATCGATCCAAGGGCTGCCAACCTGAGGTGTGGTTACGCGGGTGTGGCGAGAAAGGCACAACTAGACCTGAGGCGTAGGTTACGCGGGTCATTGGAAGGGGAAAAATGTCTTGAGGCATGGTTACGCAAGACCAAGCCCGGCTTGATCTGAGGGCTGAGCCTAAGACGCAGTGGCATGGGCTATGAGATTAGGCTTGAGGCGCAGTGGTGCGGGCAGTGAGAATGGACCTAAGGTGCAGTGGCGTGGTTCGTGAGAAAGATGTTCGACCTCGCATACGAATTGAGTGTGATTGAATTGGCTTGTTGAATGTGTGATTGAATTGGTTGGATTTGATCTAGTGCAAGTGTGGTTAGCGTTTGAACGATTGTGACATGTTACTGGATTATCATTGTCATATTATCACGTTTGACTAACATGCAGTTTTGGCATATGTTCCAATGGCAAAGGTAAGTAAAATGATGTGAGCTCGTTATATTGTTGGTTAGATTATATGTACAACTTGTCTGGGTACGCATTGGCCTACGCGAGATTTAGGGTGTTACTTATTGAGACTCGTTCTCACGGTTATTATATAACTATTTCAAATCCGCAACTATGAGTGATTTGAGACGCTGCAAGGGTATCTTGGAGATCGAGGACGGGTCAAATACACTGCACATGAGTTTCCTCTTTTGTAGAGGAGTTAAGTTTACGAACCACTGTTCCTTTTTTTTTTTATGAACGTGGTTCTGTTGTTGTGGTCTAGCTTGGGGTTTGTCTTTTTGTGAGCATTGTTTATATCTGCCCAGTATAGGAATCATAGTTATTGATTTGTAATATTGCTAACCCTCCGTCATTATTAATTATCTGGATTGTTTCTTTTTGTTTCCGCGTGTGCTTAATCTCTAATGTTTGGGTTGGGTCGATGACGCATTCTGGGATGTCGCGTTCAATACGACCGTGGTTGCGAGCTCGACGGGATCCAAGGTGTGACAATTTCTGTTTCTTCTCTCTCTCTGGCCTTTCGTCGAATACCTTCGCCCCGCATTGTTCAAGTTTTTTCAGTTTTTCATTGATAATAAATCCCGCCCTAAGATCATTAGAACCTATTTCTAATCGGTTATAACTGATCTTCGACGATAGCAAGAGACAGCTATCGTTCAAGTCAATCACGTGTTTATTTGATTAGAAATGATCAACTAAGTCACGGGCTTGAAATGGCTTTTTCTGGGTTTAGTGCATTTAGGTGAGTCAGGCAAAGAAGGTGATCGACTCGGGTTAGGTCAAGTTGACTTGATCAACCCGGCAGACCCGAGTTAGTCTAAATTTACCAATTAAACTCAATTTTGATTCAATTTCCAAATTAAATCCCAAAATTGAATTCCCCATCACATTCTAAACCCAAATATATGATTTTTCGCAATTTTTGTTATAATTGTGTTCAAGATTGTCACTTTTTTGTATTTAGGTTAACATGGTTTTGTTCAGTTTGATATCCTAATGACCTGATTAGGATAAATTGATATCAAAATTGAATTACCCACGTCTAATTAACCTTAGAAATGATGGACTCATGGTTCAACAATTTCATATTGGGCACGATTCCCAATTTGGGTTCAAAATTCTTAATTTTCAATTGAATTTTGGGGTTTTCTGATTTCTTTGACAAATTGTGCAATTGGACTGACCATTGTGCAATTCAAGATCCTAGAATCATTTGTTGTGAAGATACTATGACTTAAAAATGACTAGAAAAAAATTAATTGCATTTTTTATTCAATTCAGGTTTAATTTTGCCCAATTTTGGGAAAAAACATATACCCGATTGAAATTTTTCAAAATTGATGATGTATTCATGAAATTGGATTTAAGATAAGACTGATGACTATTTTTATGGAATTTTCTAATTCCATTTGCTATTTCTTTTGATTTTCTCATTTATTTTGACTAAAAGAAATGCAGAAAAATGCTAAAAATATTATTTTTTGGTTTATAAATAGATTTCTAAGCTTGGTTAAGATTCCTAGTCCTAATTTTGATATTTTTGAAAATAAAAAAAAATGAGCTAAACATCAAGTGTCAGCAAATGTCTCAATTTGAGATAATGGAACTTCTTCTGATTTGCTTCCATCTAGCTTTTCCTTTGAAGCATATACAGGTGCAGAAAAGCTTAGGATTGACTCCTCTGATGACAACATCCCACTGCATGTGATCAACTGATTTGATGAATGCCTTCATCTTGTTTTTCCAGACTCTATATTCCTTGCCATCAAAATATGGTGGTCTAGAATTGCTTTGCCCTTCAATGAGACCCAAAGCATGCTAGCCATATAGATCATTAGCTTAGAAGTAAAACATTTCAATGAACGAGCAACTTGCTCTGATACCAATTGATGTAGCTAGCAAGTATCACTTAGAAGAGGTGAATAGGTTTTTTGAGTGATTTTGAAGAATTTAAAGCGGAAACAGTTTATAATCAGTAAAGTCTAAATAATGTTCAGATTATGAATGTGCTAGTGTGTAGCATAAACAACATAATGATAAATTGGGGATAGAGAAAACTGCACACAAATAATTATAGTGGTTTGGCTTAGATCAAGCCTATGTCTACTTTTCCACGCTGACAACCTATTGGCTGTATTTCACTATATGATCAAAAAAGGATTACAAGTTATGAGTGATATCACTCTGTGAATGATGGGACTATCTATCTCATATAATTACTCTTACAAAATGTCTCTCAAGATCTCAGTATTTAGCTCAAGAAAGATAAGTAGTAGGATTAGAGTAAACTCAGACTTTGGACTTATTGATTCTTAATTTTGTCTTCTACCTCTACTCCTTGTTAATCTCTTTTTATACTCCTCTACTTCCAAACTAGCCGTTAGAAAGCCTTCAAAGAATCATCTTCTAATCTTCACCTTGGACAGATTTGTATAAAATTGATTGAGTAATCGTTAATAGACAAATTTGAATCCCGCTAAATCTGGTCGCCCATACAACTAGAATCTTTGTATCTATAAGTAGAGCTTTATCCATTGTGTTGTATATTTGCCTTAAAGTTTGACTGTCAATCAATTATAACCTAGATTAAGTTAATTAAAACTTTCCTTCTGCGAAATCCACACTAGATCACTAGCCGTTATGTTTCATTTTGAATAAATTATGAGTCTGAAGAATTTCTGATTCTTGCTTAACATTCAGAACTGAAGTCAGCGTAAGTCTCCAGTAAGGTCCGAACCTTTCAGAAGTAGTGTCTAAAGTTCTTTGTCCAAAAAAAATCCGAGTGACTTTTATGGTAGAGTCTAAACTTCTAATTATGAATCTTGTAAAGTCTGAAGTCTTCCTTCTGAACCTCGTAGAGTATGAGCATCCAGAAAGATTAGTTCTCTTAAAGTGTTAAAGTTGCCACTTCCAAAATATATTTACCTTAATTAAAATACTTCAAAGTACATGTCAAATTTATAAGATTAATATGGATAGTTTTGTCAATTTCAAGATTTATTAGGAAATTTCCTTAACACTTCCATCAGACTTTCAATGATCTCTTAAAGAATGGTTCCCCAATAGAAACTATATCCTTAGTTATCATTTTGTGGTAATTTCATTACAAACGAATATTTAGAATATCATCGGCAAATAACTTAAACCTATTTTTGTCATTGAATGAGTGCCAATCTCACTAGAAAATAATTTCTCGAGTGATTGAAAAAGCATTATCTTTTGGTCATGAGCAATACCTTAAAAGGCTTCATTCCAAAATTGAAGGGGATAACTCTGGGGTAGGGTTATCCAGCTGAGTTGGAATGAATCTCTAATGGGGTTTTCCCCTTACTCGAATAGGGATTTAAAATGCGAATGGGGTGTAGAGGTAGCTCTCACGCCTTGAAAAAGATTGTGGCTAGAGGTTTAGCTCCATAAGACTAGGTCCTAAGTAAAACCTTAAACTAATTCGTTTGAGGTCTCGTGCGGACCTCGGCATCTCTTGGATATTAAACACATAGAGGGTAGAGCTTGGTGTTGGGCTTGAAAAAAACACAACCAACTAGGAGGGTTGGGCGTATAAGTACAGGTACGTTAAAATAAGGAGCACAGTCCTATCACCCCACCTAGTGTATAAACTTGGACAAGTAGGGCAACTCTAGTAAAAAACTTTTACTTCCTCTACTTTGGTGAGGTAACCTCATAAACACCACCAAAGATTCAGGGCAAGCACCGGTTTTCTGTGGGTTTTTTTTCATGTCGATGCTGATTGTTTGTTTGGTTTTGGAGCATTATCTTTGCTTTTGTCTCGGAAAAAGCAGAGAAGAAGAGACATTTTAAGAGCCCTCAACCTCAAGCAGCACACCCTCCCTCGATAGGGCAAGACAGTTTTACCTACCATCATGACCATAGGCTTAGGTTAGCTCATTATATCAGTCGTTATTTTTACTTTTGACTTTTCGTCGATTACTTAAAAACCAAAAACACAAGTTATTTCCTTACCAAAAAAAAAAAACACAAGTTATAAATCCCGTAAAATTTTAAAAAATAATATTTTGGAAACCATTCTAACATCAATAATTGTATGTTTAGATAGGGTTTTGAACATTTCATGCTAAAAATATTCAAATGTGAGTGTCGCAAATCGACAAAAAGTGGGAAAGAAAATGAAAGTCTAAACCGACTCGTGCACGAAGTCATGTGTTTATCTTTTATTTGTTTAATTACTCATGAAACTATAATACGGTAAGCTATAATTTTGCATGAGCTCAGCATCTGATATTATTACGTATTTCGTTCAGTGGAATTACTAAAAACTAGAAATGCATCATTCAATTTTTCTCCTGTTTTACGGTCAATTATTATAAGCGTGTCCGAATAATAAGCTCTCATGCACATTATTTTATGCATAATTTTCCGATTGGAAAACATTCAACTTGATGAGACATACCATTTTAGTCAGTCGATGGTTTTGAGTAAATCTCCACGTATCCATAGACCATGGTTTTCCCTCATTTTCGCACGCGCATTAATATTCTGTTTTCCATTTTTCAATTATATACATTAAGATTTTGCAGAAGCCCGAGGCAACAAGTTGCTATTTTATATATTTTATTTACAGTAAGGATAAATTTATTATAGAACACCTCATCAATCTTGGGATTATTAAAAGTGGTCACGTCGTCATAGAATGTTTATACGTCTTGTGCGCACTTTTTAAATTGAGGTCATCTTTATTTTAGTCAATTTTAATTAAATAATTCTTCTGTCACATTGATGCTAAATTATTGGTAATCTCTTTCATCAATCGTCACGAGTAAATTTATTATCTTATTATGTATTGAGAATCTATTTAGCCTGTCTCTCTCTTTAAAAAATTATATTATTAATTTATTGTCCATCATCATTCTAAAATGAGAAAGTATCTTCAATTCTTAGAAAAATTTGAAAAATGTTTACATAATCTCCAATAACCTTAGTTGTCCACATTTACATTCCTTAAAAGAAATCAGGTGATTCGATGTAAAGCAAACAAAAATCACATATCATAGAAAAAAAGTAAAACATCAAAATAAAAGCCACCAGCGCTAAGCTTGTAAATATTCTACAAGAAAACTTATGAGTGAAACTAGTAAAGTTGATAGGCTTCCAGTTACTAATTTGCATAAAATTAATAAAGAAAAATATGTAAAGAAATACAGGAATGATATTAGCGAGTCTTTCAAGAGTTAATTTTTATTTCTAAGTTTATAAATCGTCAAGTTGACAAATAAATATTTCATTGATTGATATATAGATACTATATTCACTCTCTACTATATATATGTGTGTGTGCGCGCGCGCGCGTGCTCTGTCCACCTAGGTTAACCTTCTTAAACACAGAGGATAACAACTCCCTCAAATTGAAACTAGCTTATCAAGAACGGCCATAGAATTATAGTACACATTTACCCACAAGATATTCATGAGATGAATGAGCACTCACATCGGTGGGCAAGAAGCTTGTGCCCACAGTTCATTAGAGAAGGCACCACTATGTCGTTCTTCATTGCCTTTTTGTTGCTAGAAACTAAGAGAGAACTAGGGAAGGCTCTCGTGGTGCCCGTCACCACCATGTTTAGGACGACTGGGTGATAACCGCAAAGATTTCACTCCGTCGCTCACCATTTTCCTGAACTTAAATGTAGGCATGCCGTTGATTCATTTTCCTACGCGATATAAATGTGTTTCCATAATAAGGGTTCCGCATGTAGATCTGCAGGAGCTGTTATCTAAACCGGGATCTTTTTGATTGAATGTTTGCACCACACTTTTTATTGTAAGCATTGAGGTTTTTGACCATTCTCTGTTGTTATTGCACTCTTTGGTAAATCTAAGGTCACACTTAGCCAACTAAGATGAACAAAATTTTGGTGATATTAGAGATACTGATGCTCAAATCGTGGACAAATTGGAGTTGAGATTAGTGAGCAATCGACTAATGATGACAGTTATGGTACCTCTTCTTTCAATGCCAGCAGACGAACTGGAACATGAAAATCTTACAAGATGGTCTGTTTTGTTACAAGCACACTTTTACCACATTATCAATTTGTCTTGGCATATATCGTTGTCATAGTTTCATTTTGTCTTTTATTATGCTTTACTATGTATAGTCTCAGATGTCGTCGACACATGAACGTTTGGCCTGTCTATGTTGCCGGTTTAGTTTCGGATCCGTTCCGTTTCTACAAGTCAATTGGATTGGACGTTGATGAAATAAAAAGCTCGCTAAAAGAAAAAGATTCTTATTATGCTTCGAGGCGAATCCAATGAAACTGCATCTCGTCGTACTCATAAATCAATATTTAAGTAGAGCCCGTGAATATATATGTCGACATTTATATATCATGAAAGTTTGGGGTGCCTAGATTTATACAAACACGCCTAAAGGAATAGGAAGTATACACGTGCTAAAATGGGAATATAATCTATTTATTCCAACATAGCTAGCTGATAAAATTTATTGGGAGATGTGTGCACATTATCTATTTCTTTCCCAAAAAAAAAAAAAAAACAGAGCACGTTACCTTATGATGAACAGCAGTAACATAATTCTTGGCGAAATGTTAATACGTAGGATCAACAGTTAAGAAACAATATGACTCAATCACCCGTTACGAGCACTACATCTCAATATAAGACATTTGAAAAAACTATTTAAATATTCATTTTTTATTCGCTCTTATCTTTAATCATTTAAAATAGGGATATGTTTATTAGAAATCGTAAAACTTATCACCAAAGTGCAATTAACTCCTAAAACTTGCAAAAAGTGCAATTAAGTCCTAAAGCTTGTCAAATTGATTCAAATGAGTCCTAAAGTTAACACAAAATGTTGATGTGGCGCTGACGTGGCTTATTTTGATATTTTCTCTCTCCTACATGGCAATAACATGGCTAAAACGAAGTCGTTTTGGCCCAAATTTGATTTTTAATACATTTAAATTAAATTTAAAAAATAAGCTAAAATTTAAAAAAAAAAAAAAGAAGAGGAAGAGGACAAGCGAGGAGGGAGGGCTTGCCCTCCCTGCCATCGTCTCTGCCGCCGTCGCCCCACCATTACTAGGAGGGGCCGGCGATGGTGGGGGGAACGATAGGCAGGGGTTGTCAGGCCCTAACTAGGGGCTGGCGACCCTCACCAACGGCATGCGAGGGCTATTAGCGGCCCTCAACTAGGTTTGGGCAAGGGCCGGCAACCCCCTACCACCCAGATTTGGGTAAGGGCCTACAAGCCCTTGCATGCCTCGCCGACCCTTGGTCAGGACCCAACGACCCCTGCTTGCCGTCTCCCCACCCTTGCCGGCAACTCCCAATGATGGTGGGGTAGTGGCAGTGGCAATGGCAAGGAGGCCAAGCCCTCCCTCCCCGCCTGTCCTCTTCATCCCCTTTATTTTTTAGTTTTTTTAAATTTTAGCTTTTTTAAAATTTCATTTAAGTAAATTTAATACTAAAATAATGATAAAAGGCCACTTTGTCGCCACGTAGGATAAAAAAATAATAAAAAAGTCACATCAGTATTTTCCGTTAGTCAAATTGGAATGTGTTTAACTTTATGACTTGATTGAACCAATATTACAAGTTTTATAACTTGATTGCACTTTTTGCAAATTTTAGGACTCAATTGTACTTTAGTAATAAGTTTTAGGATTTCTAGTAAATATATCCCTTTAAAATATTATAAGATAGACAGTATTGATTGAAGCGCTTACAGCTATGGTTTCACATGTTTGTTTAGATCGCTTTGTCTCTTTAAATAATCAGATATCTAACATTCCATACTTACAATTGATTTACTCAACTTAAATTGAGACACAATAACCTATCATATGCTTTATTTTCTTTTGTTAATTCTTGCACATTTAAGGTGGTATCTCAACCCAACTTTCATGCGTCCGACTAGATCTCCATTCCGACCTGATAAAAAAGGTAGGCTATTCAGGTTGAGATTAGAGATGGCATTTGTTAGAATGATATAAATATTGGACCACATCTTTATTTAGAGTTTTAGCTTTTAAAATAAATGGCAATAGTTGTCATGCCTTGAATCCCATCGAGCTCGCGAGATCCTTCTAGCTCGGTCGGAAATGTGCGACGACCCAGGAAGCGTCGCCGACCTAACGACCACCTCAGAGTTTAATCGCGATGGAAGCAACATAAAATCCCGGACTATAAATTTGGAGACCTAGGGAGAAATAATTCGCCAAACCACCAATACAAAATTTACCTCGATGTATACAATATCCATTTACAAAACAAGCTTATACCACAACCACCTTTTACCATCCAAAAAGTATATATGCACGCTGAGCTACTACTACAAACCTCCAACAACAAAAGATTAGTCGCCTAGGTCAGCATTGCCAAAAAATGAGACACTCCCAAACTGTCACTCAACTCCCCGAACTAGTTTCTACGCCCTTTTGATGGTGTCCACTCAGACTTGCTATCATCAGCATCATCATCTGTATCCTCCTCAAGCATGTGCTCTTCCGAAGACTCTGAGTCATTATCAATCTCGATCGGGTACTCTACAACATCATGCTCGGTATGCCTAACAATCCCAAAACGCTGCGGCGGCGGCGGAATGTTCATAGCTCAGGCAGGGGCTTTGAAATAGTTTGGTTGAAATAACCATGAAATCACATCTCAATAAGTCATAACCTAAGCCTCTACCTAGGCTACCACGTATTTCCAGACACATCCAGACATACCAACACTCAGCAACCACATACACGTACACAGACTGCACTTACCTGGGCATTTAATATACGTCATCTGCAAGTTACTCTCAAACATATAATTTCCAACCACATGTGCATTCTAAATTAAATTCACACCCAAAGCACACTTCAAGCACACAGCACCTCATTTCCACATTCCACTCGATCGTATACATCTCATCGCACTACTTTCCATCAACTCGCCAATGACCCGTATAATGGTACCGCCTCAGGTTCACTGTGATCATCTTATAATCACAACACTCCGTAACCCGCGTAATAGTACCGCCTCAGGCTATGCATCTTGCCCGCGTAATGGTACCGCCTCAGGCTCAACATCCGTCACCTAGTGCACAACCCGCGTAATGGTACCGTCTCAAGTTGGCCAAATTCATAACACTTCTTGGCCTGCGTAATGGTACCATCTCAGGCCATGTATCTTGCCCGCATAATGGTACCGCCTCAAGCTCAACACTTACCACCTACTGCACAACCTGCATAATGGTACCGTATCAGGTTGACAGCTTTTCGGTAATACTGGGCATCGTCCCGCATAATGATATTGCCTCAGGACGGCACTATTCCTATAACATCCTGAATTTCGACTTAATTCCGGAATCAATAAAACTGACATTATTTCTCATTTTATTTTAGTAAGTATAGCCCGGAGCTGATCACTCTTGGGATATTAACCAATGGGGAATGGCTAATTAGGAAAATGGTACGTGGACCAGGGACCCGATTGCAAATCGGGCACCGATTTCGAGAAACGACAATGAAATATTTTGGGCCAATGTGGGCCGATTCTAGGAAAGTGATGGATTTGGTTTGACCAAGGCCAACGATGTACGATCAGATAGCAGGCGATTCTGTACGACCGAAAGTACACGTGGCCAACAAGTCCCGAACTTAAACTGAACGATCGCGACATCTGGAACTAGCGATAATTCCTCTCGTTCTCTCAATAATCGAGACCATCATGATTTGGATAACCCTAGGTCGACACACATAACTCCTAAACAGCCGTCCATTAGTGAGAGACCCTGAAATTTGAAATTGAACGAATTTTGATCACGAAATTGGACCCGGACTTTGATGTTGATTTTCGTAGGTATGCGCGACTATTTTTGCGAAGACGACATCATATTATGTTGGCCAATCATATTTGGGGTTAGTACAATCGAAAAATGGAATTTCGACCTGGAACGGGAAAATTACCATTTTGCCTCTGGCCCTAATTTTATAATTCCGAATTTTTGGGCTAAATTTTGGGATGAAATTATGGATTTAATTAAGTGTATCAGCCCAATAATTCAGCCCATGGAAATGATCATTTTACCTCTCAATTATTAGATAAAATTAAATCTAGGGCATTGGTTTAGAGGTATTTTGGTCAAAGCATGTGGATGGGTGACACACGTACTCTACTAAGAGCCCTTATTTGACCCATTTGATCTACTCTCTCTCCTCATTTTCCCCCTCAACTCTCTCGGCTCTCTCTCTCTCCCTCATTTTCTCCCTCTCGGCCAATCGTGAGCCACCACCGTCGAAGCCACTTGCCGAAGCCGCTCACCGCCGTGCCGCCGCTCCGTCTCGCCACCACCACTCTCTCTCGTCTCTCTCTCCCATCCTCCTCCTTTGTCGTTTGGGAAGCCGGACACGCCGGAATGGCCGGATCGCCGTCCGCCGTTCCACACCATACACCACCATCCGACCAACCCACTTTCCCTTCACCACCATCATCATCGCCCTCAGTTGCCGTCCGAACCGCCGAGTATCGATCACCGTCGTGAGCCACTGCCGTGCCCGCCGCTGTGAGTTGCTCGACCACCACTCATTTCGCCGGCTTCATTTGACGTTGGAGCGTAGGATTTTGGGTGAGTACCACCTCCTAGACCCAGATTAGGCTAGTGTCACATTTCTAGACTGGTTAGAGTGTTCGGGTTGGTAATTAGTATAATTAAGGATAATTGGCGGGCTGGTTTGTGGAGGTTGTTATGTGGCGATTTTGGTGGATCAACAGGTTGATTTGGAGTTGAATTTAAGGCCGAGGAAGGGCCGAATCATGGCTATCCACATTGGTAAATTGTTGGACTAATAGTGACTATTTGGGGGTTTATTTGGCTGAATTGCTGGGTATGCCAAGATTGATTGATTTGTGGTTGTTGTGTACTCATTTGTTGTCAATTGTGATATGCCACACTGCGTGTTCGTGTGGTCGACTAAGTGCAATGTGTAAATGGCCAAAGTGTGGCATGATTTGTTATTGCCGAATTGTGAGTTGTGTATTGGGCCACACGGTATTAATTGACTAAGTGAGCATGTTGATGTAAATTGGACACGGTGTTGTGGCAATGATTGACTGAGTGCATAAGTTGTGTTTGATGCTCATGATGCATTGTATTGCATTGCATGGCCAGGCATTTTGTATGCCGAGAATGGGACATGAGATGAGAATTATGCGAGTATGCATGCCTGACATGAGCATGTAATCACCTAAATATACCCTGATGCGTTTTACACGGGATTCAGATAAAACCGGCTGTATGAATGTGTGATCACAGAGCACCTTGATGCGTTTTATGTGGGGTTGAACCTATCTTGATGCGTGTTACGCAGGATGTTGCATGGTACGTCCGGAAGACGGCTAGCCTGATGCATTTTATGCGGGTTTTGGTCTGTGGAGATCGGTGTTGCGCTTGATGCGTTTTACGCGAGCTAGAGACACTGGGCCTGATGCGTTTTACGCGAGCCAAGAAGTGTTGTTATTGATTTGGACCTGTTGCGAATGGCACGGGTCAGACCTGATGTGTTTTATGCAGGTCGAGCTCTAACTGTTAAATGAGCATTGAGCCAATGTGCAGTGTGAGCCAGATTGAGAATATGGCATGATAATGACATTTGCATGCATAAGAATGCATGGACTATTGTGGGAGTGTGTGAGACTTGGTGAATGGTATGCGGTATGAACACTGATGAGTATGAGCATGCGTATGACGTACGTATGATTAGTGTGTTCGTGTATGTGCCGTGGTTATTATAATGAAATACATAACCTGCAGGGTCAGTCAGGTGAATGATCTGGGCCCGAAGGCCTAGGTTAAGTGTTAATTGTTTATTGAATTGTTGTTCGTGTTTGGTATTGCCTATTAGGAGGTGCATGTTAGCCTAGTCTAGGTTTAAGGGGTTTTACTCGCTGAGATTCGTCTTACAGTTGTATAAACCCAAACTTTTCAAACCCCCAACCTTGAGGATGCCGAGATTGCCACCACCTTTTGGAATTCCACATCAGATTAAGCGGACGACGAGTGTGCACCCCTTAGGAAACGGGGAGGCATATGTGAGATATCACTTTATTGTATTTATAGATGTGGATGAGTCATACTATCAGACCCGAGAGTACATAGCCTGGTATTTTAGGGATGCAAATGGAGAGACTGGACCCCTTAGGACTTTTGATATCCCGCTTGATGGGAATGACGTGATGGAGCCGCAGATCGCGGTTGGTGAGATAGTAGATCCTTCAGTCACACCCGATTGGAGTATTTTCGATGAATTGGAGGAGGTTAGGCCAAATACTATGGACGAGGAGCCCGAGGTTTTATTTGCCCATCCAGAGCCAATGGACCTTAAGGACGAGCTGAAGGTCATGGAGCAAGATCTTGAGTAGGATAGTGAGGTCGTGTAGATAGACTTAGATGAGGAGTCAAAGCCCGAGGACATGGATTTTGAGGAGTCAGAGCCATCTGATGGTTCTTTTGAGTCATCTGGATTGGATCCGGATTGGGAGCCTTAGGGTAGTCCCTAGTCCATAGTTAGTGGCGAGGGTTGACACTTTTTGGCAGTAGCCCTCCCTTTAGTTAGTCTGACTTCCCTAGCCACTCACCTTTTTGACCTTAGTGGCTGTTGACTGTTTTTGTTGCTTTCTTTTTGTTGTATAAATGGATATTGTAAAAAGTTTTTCTATAGTAATACAAAATGTATATTCATAATTCTTATTGTTGATGTAGTGCTATCTTTTGTCTCATATTGTTATTGTACGGGTGTTATTTATTTATTGCTTCCGCATGTGCAGTGCTCTCTGTTTGGACGTTGGGTCGGCAACGCGTCCTGGGACGTTGCATTCAAATTCGACCTTCGTGGGGATGCTCGCGTGCTGTGGGGTTCAGGGCGTGACAATTCCCCGCGTAATGGTACCGTCTTAGAGATTTTCTTAACCTCACTCACAACCTTTCACACATTTTTTCAGTCACCCATGTGCATAATTCACACATTGACAAGCCCAATTACCAGCTGATCAAACTCGGCCCATGCATGCATTAATCTCACACATTTCATATGCTCAATTTAAGCCCAAACAAGGCCAATCGATGGTTCATACAATTCAGCCCATGCATGCACACAACGACTCATATTTCATTCAAATATTTCATGACTAACGAGCAATCACAGCTACCATCGGGCCCACAATCACAGCCACAACTACAGCCACAAGTTCAATATTTCCATGCATATTTCAAGCCAAATCGAGTGCCTCAAGATAGCCACACAACAACACACCAAACCGACACCAATCGTCTTCAAATTGGATCGTATACTCATCATTTCAATCCCCAATTTTCCAGCATTCAACTCAGTATCCATTCATCTCCAAATCAACCAATTCAATTAGTCATATCACAAAAATACAACCAACAGGCAGATTACCCTTTTTCACAGTCAAAACTACAATATCTCGATTCCGGCCCTTCACGGCACTTCCACAAAATTATGAGCCGATCCTAATGGTACAAACCATGCTCCGAACAGCCCATCACAACACTTCAAACAGCAAATCACAGCCATCAATTGGCCTCTAAAAATTTACCAAAACCTTCCGATTTCAATCCTAAGGCCCGATAATCAATCCAATCCTTAATTTCTACCAATTCACGTCTAAACGGGTTCGATAATACCCGATAAATTAGGCGAGAGTTTAAATCGCAACTTACCTGACTCTAGACTAACTCGGTTACAGTGGAAAGCAGCGGTAAACCGGCGGTCTCGCGGCGTCGGCAACGACGATCAGCACGGCAACGGTGAGCGGTGGCCGCTTGGGCGGTAGCCGACAACGGCGGCTTCCTTGGCTGCAATTCACAGCCACGGGGAAGAGAGAAAGAGAGAGAGAGACGGCGTGAGGGTGGAGTGGCAGATCGGCGGCGTGGCACGGCTGCGATAGGTGGATAGTAGCCTAAACGGCGGTGCGGCAAGGGCACGGCCAAGGGGGGGTGATTAGCATTGGGGAGAGGGAGAAAGAGGAGCCGAAGAGGAGGAGAGAGAGAATGAGGAGAGAGAAATTAGACTTAAATAGTCCAAGTCAATAATTGAGGCCCCAAAATGATGATCTTGCCATTCTCTAATCCTTTTAATCAACGGCCGAGATTCGATCTTATCTTGGAATCGACGGCCGAGATTGAATTTTTTCCAAAAATATCCAAGGGCACTTTGGGAATTTCATAAAATTCCAAAGGCAAAATTGTCCTTTCAAAAAGTTAGGGCAAAATGACCAAAATGCCATTCCCCTATAACACTTGCCCTTTATAAACCTTCAGGGGTAAAATGGTCATTTTCCATCCTTTGCCGAAATTAAATTTTTCTGAAGGATCTAGGAAAATCCAACGCTGTACATTCCAACCACAACGTTGTCCTAACGTCCTGACGTGACATCCCTGATTTTCTAGGCCCAAATTGGTATCTAATTAATAATTGAATTCTTTACAATGTAACTTGTGCGTATCTCAAACTAACGGGTGGCTTTTAGGGAAATTCGCAGAATCGACCCGTGACTGACACTAAATCAAGTCACGTGCAAGTTCATTCAAATCGTGACGACCTTGGTTGTCATTGAAATCGTGAGGATCGATCGCTAGTTCCGATGGGCACAATTATTCGGTATAGGTTGTGGATCGTTCGTCTATTCATTTCGTAGTCAAACGGAAGCACTCGTGATCCACTCACATGACAATGACGAATCGACCCATCACTATCCTAAGATCGGCCTACATTGGCTCAAAATGTCACATCAATTATTATATGGTCGAAAATCGGTTCACGATCGAATTTATCTAGTCGTACAAATTTAAATCCCTAATTAGTCTTTCCCTAATGGTTAGTATCTCAGGAATAATCAATTCCGGAGGAGAACTAACTACAAGTACGTTAATGAAATCTTTCATTTCATAAATCCCAATTGGGCAAATTTTCAGAATGTTACAATAGTCATACTAAATTTTCCTTAATTTAAAACTAGGAAATTCTAAATTCAAATCTTTAAAGGCCTCCTGTTTCCATATTATGTATATTCATACATAAATCTTAGGCAAAAGTCTAGCCTACGTTTGATGAGGAGTATCAGAATAACTAAAAGGAAGAAATCACAAAAAATTCCAAACTATATTCACTGTTATACATTTACCTTAAACATTTTTTGTAATATGAAAAACCCAAAACTATACTCACTGTGACATATTTACCATAAACATTTTCTTATAACATAAAAAACCCAAAACTTATACTTATGTGATACATTTATCATCCACCAAGGTTCTGTTAAATGATTTTTCAGTCAAAATAACGTTATTTTTATTTCACTTAAGTCACGTGAGCGCCATGTCAACACTGTTTATTTTTTGATGTCCATGTAGGTATTTTTTTTTTTTAATAGTTCTCATTGATAGAACTTTAATGAAGGGTAAATGTCATATAGGTATAAGTTTGAGAATTCTAGTATCATAGAAAAAAATTTATGGTAAATATGTCACCTGGGTATAGTTTGAGGGTTTTTGGTGGCTTTTGCCCTAACTAAAACTAATCATGACTTCATTTATTGATTTAAACTTTTAGAACAACTGGCAATAATACCGTATGACCGCAACACTCAACCTGTCCTTTCACATGTCTAACAAAAAGTTTTGTATAGAAATTCGATTTTTTTTTTTTTTTTGTGATATCTATATTGTATGTAAACAATAGTTGCTTGTCCGCTTGACCCTACCCAAGACAATTTGATTTGCTTCTAATTTCTTAACTACGACGGCTCGTCTCAACAACAAATTCTCCATCTTCCCTTGGTTACGCGAAGTCCACTTCTATAGTTACTAATATCTCAGACACAACCTAGTTTTCAAATTACTTGGGATTCGGATGATAATGAAGATTACTAGTAACAGTGGGATCAGGGAGTGTGATGTCCGAACTGGTTAAACCATGGTCGGTCCAAGTTCACCTAAATCAATTAGATGCTAGCGTAAATTTGAAATATGAAAATTGAAAAATTATTACATTTTGGGAGTGATAAATCCTTCTTCCATCAAATTCATAGACTTAACTTCAAATATACCGGCTTTAAAATGTACAATTGATATAGAGACTGACTCGGGCGTGTGACTCCACGTCGCAAGTTCAATCTCCTCCGCGCGCAGGGTGCTACCAATTCCTTGTGGCCCACTTGCCCCGGCGAAGCTCGTGACTTAACTGGGTCATGAATTAGCAGGGAGTTCATATATATCATGGGATTTTATCGATAGAAACTTCGATCACCCTTTCATAAAATAAAATAGGGTAAGTGTCAAATTTTTTTTTATAATCATTAGGAACTTGATATGATTCGGATAAATTTTTTCATCTTCAACTTCTATTTTTACTATTTGAGAACCCATCAGTGGTATGTATGAATGAGTGAGCCGCATGAACCCATCCATCATTTCTATCTCTTTCATGTCTTAACATTTTAGTACCATTATCTCGCGCAGGACCTGTTTTATTGCTTCCAATTAGCATTTTTTTTTCCTTTTTGGCTTAAAGGTTGGGTGGTGTCGGGATCAGCTTTGGCACACATCAATTAGTGTACTTCTCCTGGCCGATGTTTCTTTACTAATGGGGCCAAAATGCTCAATACAACTTAGCTAGATAGATTATACCTGTCCAGATGCCATGTATATCTTTGTGTTTTAGTTATTCATGTTAGTAAGAATTAAACTATATGTGAACCTCCATGGCTTTTTCTAAATTAACAACATTACTTCTTGGTTTAAGTGGCCGCCCTTTTTAGTTCAAATAGGTGAACTTTCGAAAACGACGGTATAGGCATCTCCAACGTCCCATTTCCATGTTGAATTTCGTCTTTGCCAGTTCGTGCGCGTGGAGAGTCAGATTGATTAGTAAAAGATATATAAAAGTATCATCTTGAATTTCGATTAATCGTCCCCTTAAGAGAACATCATTTCCTTTCGCATATTTTTGCATATATTACTAGTTAATCAATAAGTTCGACATTAATTGATCATTTAAATATACAGAATGAGTAACCAATTTTTAACATTTGACCTTTCCGTTATTGAGGCATTTTCCCTTTCTTATTTATTTTGCATTTATTCTCTTTCTTAAAATGTCTTATTTAGTAGCCTGATTCCAAAAAAAAAAAAAAGCACGAACTTTACATTGAGTGACAATTTTGGTCCAAACTTTTTTTGTCTCATAAAAAATCATAAATTTTCACTTAAATTCCAAAATCTCACCCAAATAGTTTGAAAATTTTACATCATGGGAACCAGATTTGGAACTCGAGTAAAAGTTGATGATTTTTATAGAGACAAACAAAAGTTTGAGCCACAATTGTCACTTATGGTAAAGTTTGTGCTTTTTTTCGGAATTAGAACTTATTTAGTTCTATTAAAGTGGCTAAATTTATAGAATTTAAAAAAAATGTGTTAAATATTCTTAATTCTCCTGCTACTAGTACTTAACTTAGATTTCTTCCAGTTTCTATATATATTTTTTTTCATTTTCTGCAGAAATTAAGGGTAAAAGAGAGATTTTCCTTTTAAAAAAATGAGATAGACATATACTTCTACCCCTTAAATGACATGGGCATTTCACATGATAATGGAAAAAAATATTGAAGAGTTAATGCCACCTCCAAGCCTAGTGGCGATGCAGATTTTCCTGCCCTACTAGCGCCACTCCACAATAATTTCAAGCTTAAAATTTTTAAATTAAATTCTCCAACAAGCATAATAATATATGCAATAAAATCTGGTAAAATTTGCAAGTTGAAATCATTTATGGGGATAAAATATAACTTTGGAATTCTTCCATGTATAAGCATGTAGCGTGTAGTTTGGAATGTCCGTGATAATTTTATGAGACAAGCGAATAAATTATTGGAAGTATTCATGTTAGTACGAGGAACCTATACAAAAAATGAAAAACTTTATTAAGAAAGTAATGCAAGGTATAAAAAGGGAACTACATTAATATTAGAATCTCGGGTTCGTGTGGTGAGGCCGGCCATATACATCATTGCCCTTCCTAGTATGCATGGAAGGAAAATTAACCGTGTCCCTTCCTGAAAACCTATTGGTTGCGAGTTTTACCTGTCCCATTTGGGGCAAGGTACCGTGGGTATCGAGCGTGGTCGGTAACATTGCCATCCCTTAAGTTAAAACATAATAAAAGTTTAAGGGGTATTGTGTAATAAATGAAAGATTAGGGGCAAACACGTATGCTATCCACAAAGTTCATTGGAGTTTTGCATAATTTCCCGTGTAAATAATAAATATGGTAAACCTGGCATGTTTTTATTAAAGTATCGTTCATCTATGGGATTGCAATGGACCTCCATGAGCTCAAACTTTTGGATTGAATCGATTTTCTAACATGTTTAATCCACCACATAGACAAAAAGAATGATGCAAATTACATTATATACCTTAATTAGGGAAAATTGTCCAAAAAATCCTAAACCTATTACATTTTTACCTATTCAGTCCTAAACCTTTCAATTTTATCAATTGAGTCCTAAACATTTTTACTTATTGCCAATTGAATCGATCCGGCCAATTTTAGCCAAAAATCGCTGACGTGACGTTGCCGGCGCTAACGTCAACAATTTTTATTAATATTCTATTTTTTCGATATTTTTTTCCCTTTGTTCTTCTTTTTCTCTTTCTTTTTTCTTTTCTGCCCTTCTCCCCTAGAGGTGAGGAATGTGACATTCCGAAATTCCATCAATTGGAATTCATGCAATAACTGAGTTTTATAAAATGTGCTCGTAGTAAATTCTCATCCGGAACTGATCATTCATGGGATACTAATCATTAAGGAAAGGCTAATAGGGGAAATTAATTCGCATGACTAAAGAAAATTCGATCGTGAATTGATTTCAACCATTAAATCGCTGAAGTGATATTTTGAGCCACTATTGGCCAATCAAAGAATAATTAGGAGTCAGTTTGCCACTATCACAGTAGTGGATCGCGGGTGATTCTACTGGACTACGAAAAGACTTGACGAATGATTATTAACTTATACCAAACGATCGTACCTCTCAAATCTAGTGATTGATCTTTGCGATTTTAATGACAACCGAGGTCGTCACGTACCGAACGACCTTGCACGTGACTCGATGCAGTATTAGTCATGAGTCAATTCTGCGAATTTCCCCAGCAAGCCGCCCATTAGTTTGAGAAACGCTCGAGTTGCATTTAATAAAATTTAATTATTGAATTTAGCCCAATTTGGACATCAAAAAATTAGGAAGTCACGACGAAATGTTAGGACAATGTTGCAGGGGACACGTGCGAATTTTGGGTGCGCTCAAATCCTTCAAAAAAATTCGATTTGGGCAAAAAATGGAGAAAGTGACCAAAATACCCCTAAGAATTATAAAATGGAAAGCTTTAAGGGTAAAGGGCATTTTTGTAATTTTGCCCTAAAATTTTGATTGGACAATTTTACCCTTGGAATTTTGGGAAATTACAAGAATACCCTTGGATATTTTTAGACAAGAATCAATCTCGGCCGTCGGTTCAAGATAAGATCAAATATGGACCGTCGGATCAAAATTTTGAGAAAAGGGCATTTTGGTCATTTTCACTTTTGGTCTAAGGAGCACTATTTGAGTCAAGACCCCATTTCTCTCTCTCCTCACTCACTCTCATCTCTCGGTCTCATCTCTCCCTCACTCTCCCGATTCCTCTCTTCACTGTGAAGCCCCACACCAGACCGCCGTCCGTCCGCCGCCCACCATCATCGAACGTCGGTCATCGCCGCACCGCCTCGCCGTCCACGCCGCTCTCACGCCACCACCACCAGCCTCACCGCCGTTCCTCTCTCTCTCTCTCTTCCCGTGAGGCCATGACTCATGGCCAAGGCAGCGACGCCGCTGCCGCACATCGCCGAGCCTCGCCGCCATCCCCGCTGTTCCCGATTGAGTGCCGCCGCTTTTCGTTGTAGCCGATTTAGTTTAGAACTCAGTAAGTCGCGCTCTAAACCTAATTTAGGACAATGGGTATCGACTGATAAATTGATTTGGGGTGAAATCGGGTTTATGCAGGTGCGAAATGTTGTGGTTTAAGATTTGAAATATGGTGGCGGGCCTTAAGAATAAATTTAGAATTTTTAGTGGATATTTTGTGGATGATAGTGGGCTGTGAGTTACTGTTCATATGGTTGTGATAGGCCGATCAGGATGCAAGTTCAATTTTTAAAACCGGTATTTAATGGCGAAAAAGTGCCGTGAAGGATCGGAATTTATCCGACGCCATTTGATTGGAGAAAAATAGAAATTTGTGTGACTAACGTGTGTTTAGATTAGTATTGAATTGTGATGATGAGATTTAGTGTGTGGTTGTGTAATTGATTGACTGAATTATGCCTGTCGGGTGCACGTTTGGGTTTGAGTGAATTAATTGTTCAGATTGGCCATATTGGATGTCGTGTGAGCATGGGAATGCTTGTGAGTTTGTTACGTGCACGGGCTACGTGTGACTGGCTAATTGAATGGCATGTGATTGCTAATCATGCGAGTAAACGAGAAATTGTGATGTGGCATGGCATGAGAGATTGTGAAAATTGTGCCGTCCTGAGGCGTGTACGTTTACGTGGAACGATGTCCGGTATTACTAGAAGACTGCCAGCTTGAGGCGTGTACTTCAACGCGGGTTGCGCAGTAGGTGGTAGGTGTTGAGCCTGAGGCGTGTACGTTTACGTGGGCAAAAAACATGGCCTGAGGCATGTACGGGTACGCGGGTCTTGAAGTGTTGTAATAAGTGGTCGCAGTGTACCTGAGGCGTATACGTTTACGCGGGTCACTGGCGAGTGATGCGAAAAAGAAATGAGATGAGAATGGAATGAATGTGTAGTATGAGAATTGTATATGCGAGTGTCTGTATATGACATGATTGTGATTAAGTGTAGGTTGAACGTATGATAGGCTCGGGAAAGAACAATTGATGTGCTTGCTTCGTGGCGATTTGATGTATGTGAATGTGTGTGTTTGTGTGATTGTCTGGAGGTACGTGATAGCCTAGGTAGGGTTTATGGGTGTACTTACTGAGATGTAATCTCATAGTTGTCTCAACCAACAATTTTCGAAACCCCTATCTAAGCCATGAATCCTCCGCCACTGCCACCGCCACCTAAGCGTTTTGGAGTACCGGTGCACACCAAATATAACACTGCAGAGTTTCCTATGGGAGATGGAATGACCTGGATTAAGCACACCACCACTGTTTTTATAGAAGTACGACTACCGTTATGGGAGACACATGTGTATACCGCTTGGTATTTTAGGGACGCTGACGGGGATGAGTTTGGTCCCGTTAGAGGTTTTGATGTCCCGTATGATTTGGTCAGAGATTGGGACCCAACTATCATACCCCCGATTGACAGAAAGTTGACTAGTACCGAAGTTAGCTTAGCCTAGTCTGGTCTGCACCCAGCACCCGTAGCTCAAGGATCTTCAGGGGCCGAACATGAACCTGAGCCCAAAGCGTCGCAAGCCGAAGCCGATTTGATGGACATAGATCTAGAACCGATCCCCAAAGAGGGACTAAAACAGGATGTGGGGCCCGAAGTGGAACCCGAGATCGAACCCAATGAGTCTAAGGAGCCTGTAGGGGAATCGGAGTATATACTTCCCTTTGAGCAGTATTTGGACCCTAATTTTGTGCCTGAGTATCATTTCCTGGATAAATTAGCTGAGGAAGGTCAGGATGAAATCCTAGTGGAGTCGGGTGACATCAATCACCCGATGGTGATTGAGGCAGAGCTGGAGTCATCGGAGGAGCAGACAGTGCAAGAGAGTTCAGAATCAGAGGATTAGGAGTCAGACTTGAAATGGACACCGAATGTGGATCGTAGGGGCTAGGGTATTTTTGGAGGAAAAAAACCATACGGTTGAAGAGTAGCATTTTTGGAAATTAGAATACCATGTCATCGAATCATTTTTGTTATCGGTGGTTTATAGAAGGGTGTGCACTTGTACATTAAGGTTTGTAATACTGTGAATATGATGGTTTAAGTTTGAATGAGAAATGGAAATGTATATTCTCCCTATTCTCCCCAGTTTTCAATTGTCCGGATGTTTTATAATTTCCGATGTTCAATTAAATCTCTAATGATCAATTGGAGGTTGGCGACAACCTAGGACGTCGCACTTAATCGACCAGTAGTGGGTTGTACGCGGGCTCGACGGGAGTTCGGAGCGTGACAAGGAAGCTCGCCCCGCTGGCCGGTTGCCAGTACAGAGGGAAGAAGGGCAAAAAAAAGAAAGAAAAGAAAGAGAAAAAAATACAAATAAATAAAATATTATTAAAAAATTATCCACGTCAACATTGGTGATGCCACATAGAACAATCGATGTCCACGTCAGTAATTTCTAGCCAAAATTAGCCGAATAGACTCAATTGCAAAAAAGTGAAAATGTTTAAACTCTATTGATAAAAGTGCAATGGGTTTAGAGCTTTTTGGACAATTTTCCTACCTTAATATTCTTGGCATGTGAGTGTGAAAACACAAGTGGCTGAATTAGCAAATTAGGTTAACATGCAAGTGGCAATTAAAATCGCATATGGCCAAATTATATCTTAATATTACGTGCAAGTGGCAATTAAACTTGCACATGGCTAAATTAGGGCTATATTATAAAAATTCGTCCGTTGGCGGAGCAGCACCTTAGTTGGCGCAATTTATTTTTTTTCGATGGCTCTTTCTTTGAACATATAGAATAATGCATGATGCATGCCCTAACCTAAAAATGTCTTTATCATTTAATTATCTGCGTAAAAAAAATTGACACAACACCTTGAATATGTGTTGCGTGCAGTCTGAAATTACCGAGGGACAAAATCAAATATTCTATATAGAAGCGTGTCTAGGAGTGAGTTCCTCGGGTGAACAAGTTGGAGAGATTCAAGCTAGAGCGTTTGGGAAAAAAGAGAAGTATCACGACATCTCTGATTGTTGATCGATTTCAATGGCGAGACATCCAGGGAATGACAACAATAATAACTCACTGAAAAAGGGCACTTGGAGTCCAGAAGAAGATCAAAAGCTAATCGCTAACATCAGGAGATTTGGCATCTGGAACTGGACTCAGATGGCTAAACCTGCTGGTTAGATTTTGTATATGATCCTAGAGAAAGTTTATGACTAGTTTGTTTTGAGTTTTAGATGTTAATGTGACTGACCCGAGTCCTGAATTTGTATTTACTCACAGGTTTAGCAAGAACCGGGAAAAGTTGCCGACTGCATTAGATGATCTACTTGAGGCCCAACATAAGGGGCGGGAACATAACAAAAGAAGAGGAGGAAATCATCATCAAGTTACACCAAGTTCTGGGAAATCGGTAATCATACCAACACTCATAGCTGCAAGAGCAGTTTTTCTAACTCTCACATAATTTTGGCATAACCTATGGCTGTTTCATTTGGAATATCAACTGAGGCACAAAGGTTTATCAATTTCAACAATTTTTTCCATCTTGCCTCCTAGTCGGAGACTCCGTCTGCTACTGATTGTCTAGCTCATAGCTATAGCTTTCTCAATTAGTTGTCGATGACAAAGGAAGTCAGTTCATGCTATCACCAGATCTTGTCTAGCAACTCAGCCAAACAAGAGGATAAGATGTGTTCGTTTTGTATGATGAGTTAGAGCCATCAGCTAATTGATCTCAAGGGCAGAAGAACATTGTTCAGGTGCCTTTCATTTTTCCTGTTACAGGTGGGCAGCAATAGCAGCTAGACTTTATGGAAGAACGGACAATGAAATCAAGAACTATTGGAACACCCACTTGAAGAAACGCTTCCTCAAAAAGTCCAATTCTGATGACACCTGATATCAAAGTTTATCCCCGTAAGGACTATTTACGCCACCATGATCTAGCCATTATTCCAAGTATTGATGCCAAAATGGCAACAAACCATTGACATTCTTATCAAACACTAATGCAGATAACTCTCAGGCTTCCTTTGCAGTTGATGATAACAAAAAATTTGACCAAAGTGAAGGGCAAGTACGTGTATCCAAGCAGTTTCTTGCTCTGAAAGCTTCAGACGTTGCAGAGAGCTTTGAGGGTATGGGCATTGAGTCCGGGGCTCCTATCCATTCTTTTCGGTGCATTCTGCTTGAGCTTGTATTTTCCGTTGAATCCTACGATGATTTTATAATAGATTTATGGGCAAATTGATTATAGTTGAATGCACCGGACATGGCTGAAGGGGTGACAGCATTCATGAATGCGACTCTGTTGTAATTAAGGCCAAGTGATTCGTTGTAATGCAAGTCTTTAATTACACGTTTGATCATTATTAGGTAGTGACATCAATATGTATTTCTTTTACAGCTGTTCACGTCAAAACAAAACAAAAACATACCCTAATTGATCGGTCACTGGCTACTGTCCCCGTCACCCATCACCATTGGAGCTGCCATCATCACCACCATCTTCAGCAAACTCACCACCACCACCATCTTGCTCAGACAATGCGTGTTTTCGCCTTTCGCGCCCCTTCATCTGCCTCTCTCATGTTAGAATTATCTCGAGTTTGAACAAGACCACACACAAACATGGAGAGAGAGAGAAAGAGAGAGAGTATAATACAGCATCGTGATTGTTTTGCACAGCGTTACACTCAGTAACTCTGAACCTTAAATTCCAATTGAACATCCAATAATTCTTGGCATCATTAACAGGAACCCAACATAATATAATTGGGGGGGAGAGTATGTAACATTCTAAATTTTCGATTCTTTTTCCGGGGTTTAGGAAATGAATATTGATCAATGCACTATAATAAGATCTCATCCGGAACTGCGCATTCTCGGGATGCTAATCTTAGGGGTAAAGCCATTATGGGATTGAGTTCGCACGATTAAAGAACTCAACCTTGGTTCGACCTTCGACTATAAGGATTGACGAGAGAATGTTTTGGGCCAATAAAGACCGATCTATTTAATTGATCGTGTCCGAAGGATACTAGCGGCAGACCCTCGCAATTATATGACAACCGATGTCGTCCTAGATAGAGTAAACTTAAACGTGATTTGACTTAGTGCCGGTCACGGGCCGAGAGCGCATAATTCTAATGAGCCACTCGTTAGCCAGAGATAAGCTAAAGTTGCAATTGTTCGATTTTAGTCATTTCTTGGAATTCGGGCCCGGGAATCGAAAATTTTGAAAGTGACAATTTTGAGCGGTCAATGACGTTTTCGGCGTGGCCAACCTTGGGGCCACCCATTTCTACAGAAAAATGAATTTTGGTCTGGGACCGGAAAAATGACCGTTTTGGCCATGGGACCGCAAACGAATTTTAAGGACAGGATTAAGTCAAGGGATTGAGAATTTCCCAGTATGGCTGAAAATAAGAGGACAAGAATGCCCCTCTCCCTTTTATGGTCAATTACTCTTTTGCCCCTTGCATTATTGGATAAGATCAATCGTGGACCGTTGGATGTGGATGAGATCAAATCTTGGCCATTGAATGGTAGTTAGAAGGGTATTTTAGTAATTTTTGGTGGGGTTTTGAGATTAATTATTTGGGGTACCATTTAAATATCATTTTTCTCTCTCTCCTCACTCATTTTCACTCACGCTTTCTCTCTCCTCACCCCCCCCCCCCTTCACTGGAGCTCTCTCTCCCTCTCCCTTGCGTGAGAAGCCAGCTTGGCCGACCACCAGCCCACCGCCGCCTGGTCGTCAATGACGCTGCTTGGTTGCTGTTTGTTGGGCTGACTGTTCCAGTCCTTTATCCAGCAAATTTGTCACGTTTTTCTTAGGTAAGTGACTTCCCCAAACTCTCCCTAAGACCTCGGGTATTGTTAGACACATTTAGGGCTCGGTTAGGGGTAGTTTAAGGGCTGTGGATAGTTGATTTAGTGGCTGATTGTGCTTGGTTTGTTTGGTGGTGTATGTTGGTTGATTTTCGGTAAGGTTGTTGCCGCATCGCTGGATTTTTCTATTTTTACTGTGACTTGTGTGGCTCGAATTTGAGGAAGTGTTCTTCATAAAAGTTGTTCATAACATCTTGAAGTTTGACATATATTAAATCTGGAATTTTTTTAGATCATTTAGTGCCATTCGTAAATCCATTTTTGGATCGAATTTAATCTGCCGGATTTACTGTTCACCCGACCTTCTGGTCTCTCCAATTTTTTTAGACCTATTTTCAAAATACTTCCTTCACAAAAATTGTTAGGGACACTTGTGTCTATAACATATAAAAATTTCAAGGCTTTCCGAAGTAATTTGGGTATTGTTTGAGATGTATTTTGATGGTTAGGCGAACTGACCGGATGGGTTGATTTTCATCTGTTTTCAAGTGACAAAAAGAGGTGATTACAGTTGGATCTGGGTTTTGAGTTCCCATGAAAATTGTTCATCCAGATGTTTTGTACAACATATCCAAATTTCATAATTTTTGGAGTTAGTTTACTATTTATTTCAAATGGATTTCTGTCACTGCACAACTGCCCAGTTTGGACCTGATTTTGTATATTCCCAGTTTTTTTCTCTCTTGAGAATTATTCGGTATTATCGTGGCATTTTGATGGGTAATTTGATGCTTGAATGAGCTCGTATGTGAGATCGTGTGGCCGTGAGGTGTAGTGATGTGGTGGTATGATTGCGCAATGAGTTCATGTGCTAAGTGTGGGTGATCGCGTGGGTTCATGTGGCGAGAAGGTGTAATTGTAAAGTGTGTGTGAGATGTGGAATTGTGTGTGGTCATATGTATGTGTGGCCGTGTGGTACGTGTGGAATGAGTAGAACGAAGGTATGGAAATGTAGGATTGGTTGGAAAAGTGATACCCTGAGGCGTGTTTGTTTATGCGGGATAAGTTCATCCTGAGGCGTGTTCGTTTACGCAGGATGATGTCGTCCCTGACGAGGTGACAATACCCGGCCCGATGGGGTGTCGATGCCTGACGAGGTCAGAAGACCGTTGGCCTAATGCATTTTACGCGGGCGCGATAGAAGGAAAGTTGAGTGTAAGATTCCGTCCTGAGGCGTGTTCATTTACGTGGGACGATGCCGTCCCCGACGAGATGATGATGCTCGGCCCGACAGATGCCTCACAAGGTCAAAAGACCGTTGGCCTGATGCGTTTTACGCGGGCGCGGTAGTGGTGAAAAGGTTGAGAATAAGTTGGACTTGGTAAGACGTGTGAGGATTGTGAAAGTTGACTCGTGGTGTGAGTTTGTGTGTAAGTATTATTTGAATCGCGTGTTGTAGTACTCAATTATGGGGTAACATCTGCTAGGCACGGTATGGGATGTGTCCAAGTAGATTTTGCCTTATAATTGAGGCACACGCGCGGTTATGATGTATTGTTGTGCCATATTGGCTGTGTTATTATCTAGCGTGTAGAGACGTGCATGATGGGTTTCGGGTAGGGTCATGTGTGATTGTTAGTATGGTTGATTGTCGCGTGATATGCGTGTTTTCGTCTGGTGGTACGTGAGAACCTATGTGGGGTTTGAGGTTGTACACTTATTGAAATTTGTCTCATAGTTGTATAACCACTACTTTCAGACCCCCGGCCATAAACACAGGGGGCCCGCCTTCTCTTTTTGAAGTACAAAGAGCCACCATAGTGCCCAATGGAGTTGCAGGCAATGCCCAAGAGATCTTCCAGAGAATCGAGCTAGATGAATCAGGAGCAGATTAGAAGGAAGACGACCGGTAGGCTTTCCCTAAACTATTTTAGGGGTTGGTTAGAATAGGTCAACCTATAGTGAAGTTAAGCTAATCAGACCCATGATCCTTTTTGTTAAGTTGGTGGCTGTAAATGCTTATTTGCTAAATATGTATGATACATAATGTTTGTATATATGATGCAGTGGTATTGTTCAAAAATGAATGTTGTTTTTTGATTGTCTTGATGATTTACCCCGTCGTCATCTTTTTAGTCCGAGGTTTTTATGCACGCTTCCGCATGTGTCTCTGATGTTTGGGTTGGGTCGGTGATGTTCTTGGAACATCCCATCTAATTCGACCGCAGAGGGATGTCACGAGCTCGATGGGGCTCGAGGCGTGACAGAGTATAATACAATACAGTGATGTGAGATCTTGAGCTATTGAAAAACAATCTGCGAGGTAAGATATTAATTTGCCTCTATTAAGATTGTATTGCACGTCAACCATCTAAGAAGGACTAGCCCATTTAATAAGTCTATCGTATATCAACCATCAGGTTATTTCTAAAAATGCCCCAATCATAACACAAAAGCTTGTGATATACCCAAAAATCTGTTTTGCATAGCATTACAAGCAACAACTCTGAACCTTAAATTCTGACCAAAAAAAAAAAAAACCCTCTGAACCTAAACATCCAATTATTCTTGGCATTATTAACAAGAACCCAACATAATATAATTGGGAGAGAGAGAGTATAATACAGTATAGTGATGTAAGATCCTGAGCTATTAAGAAACAATCTGCGAGGCAAGATATTTAATTTGCCTGATTATATTGCACGTCAACCATTTTAGAAGTACAAACCCATTTAATAAGTCTATCATGCATCAACCATCAGGTTATTTCTCAAGACGCCCTAATTATAACACAAAAGCTTGTAATAGTCCAAAAATCTATTTTGCACAACTTTACACGCAGTAATTCTGAACCCTAAACATCCAATTATTCTTGGCAACGTTAACAAGAACCCATAATTCGGGCACAAAAACACATGAGATAAATTTCTTGAAGATGTTGCAATATGCACTCACAACTCTTCTTCCTAATCTGGGAAAGATTTTGCTTTGACTGTATTTGAGTGCAAGTTTATCTTAATGATAATTATAGTTGATTATATGCCATCACCACAAAGATGAATGAGCGATATTAGAGCTTAAACGCCCAACCAAGTGGCATTAGAGCTCAAACTATCGTACTTACACAAAATATACTGAGACAAAACCAATGGCAGTATACCTACGAAGCAATCCAGTATAGAACATGCAGGGCATTTAGATTACATGCACTGCCAACTTTCTCAATGAAGCATGAGATTTCACTAGATGTAAATGATCTCAATACATGAATTTAACCGGAATACAATCAGCTGCAAAATGATGAGTCAATATCTTGACACGAAAAAAAATATTTATCACGATAGAAATGATTTTCAATAGTGCAAGAACATTTATTGGATTTCTCCTCTATAACTGATATACAAGCTATAATTCACAACCCTATGAAAACTTTACAAAGTAGCTGCACAAACAAACTTAACTATATAGGGGGAACAAGCTAGCCTTACAAATTGGAAAACTGACCTTACACAGGAAAACCACAAGGATATTGCTACACAATTTTGAGCACATTATCATCATCAATTGCCCCGTAAATCTATGATGAAGTCCTGGTAGGATTCACTAAAATACATTGGCTCAGAGTACATACACTCAGAAGCAGGAGATACAGTTCCTGACTTTGAGCACATACCATCAAGATCTTCTAATGTGCAAAGATCTTTCAGTGCAACCAATTGCTCCCATATGTTTTCTTCTTCTTTGTTAATTTTGTTGGCCGGTGAGATCAGGCCATTGACAAGGGTTTCATCAACCGGATCAACTCCACTCGGAGGCCCAAGGTTTTGTGCTTTTGTAACACCAATAAGGGCGATTGATGAATCTTGGTGGGATAAAGGACCATGTTGATTGAAGTTAACTTTCACATCGCATGCAGTTGGCATTTGCAAATTTTCCATGAGAAAACGTTTCTTCAAGCGAGTATTCCAATAGTTTTTTATCTCATCGTCCGTCCTTCCTGGAAGTCTACTCGCTATGCTGGCCCAACTACAACGAGGAAATTGTGAATTAGATATCTAATTATTTCCAGATTGCAATGACAATGAATTCGTGCTTGTTAGTAGAATCATGGACTCGATAGTTAACGTACGGTTTTAGATTATTGATTGTGGTGATTATCCACTTATGCCTTAAGTTATTGTCTTTCTCTGTGCAGTCCAATTTTATTTCCCCATCGTATTGCAAAAGTAATGGACAAAGTAATTCCGTGCACCTATCTCTTATAATTTCTTTGCCTAAGGTCCATGCGTGCCATCAATATCGACCAAGAATCATGCTGTATGAGTGCATTAACTTACCGGTTACCAAGAACTCGGTGCAAGTTAATAATGATCTCCTTCTCTTCTTTGGTGATGTTTCCATGCTTGATGTTGGGCCTTAGATAGTTCGTCCATCGAAGCCGGCAACTCTTTCCTGTTCTCACCAAACCTGAGCGGTTGGTGATCTATTGGTCAGAGAGATCTATGTGGTGAAATTCTCAATGAGATCTCGATTGACCTAGGCACTAGGGTATGACCCTTATATACAGTACTCAATCCCTTTTTGCTGGATGATTGGCCTCAAACCGAGAAGATTCAAATCCACATAAAACCCTGTTTCTCTAAAAGATAAGAAACAAAACAGATAATAATATAAACACACACACACCGGCGGGTTCGGCCATGTAAGTCCAGTTCCAAATGCCATATCTCTTGATATAAGCCACCAGTTTCTGGTCTTCTTCCGCATTCCAAGCACCCTTCTTCACTGTCTTCTTCTTATTGCTCTTGTCAACCCGTGGAAACCTGGCCATTGATACTAGAGATTATGGGTCAGAGAGCTAATGCTTTTTCAGCTCTCTTGGCTTTGAATGAAGTTGCACTCCCGGAGGTTTGTGTATTTGTACTTGTCCTGCACGTCGCACTTGAATTTAAGGGCTATTTCATAGAAAAACAAATCAAATAATTCCGAGGAAATGGGGGCTGCTCTTCCTGGGGGCAGCATAAAAGTCCAAAACGTTTGGCATTGGGTCTTTGTGCATCCTTAGAATCAAATTTTAAAGTGTGGACTGACCCCACGCTATTAGGATATTCATATACAAAAAGTCTCTCCCCATGGTAATAAGCATACTATAGTCCCAACAAATTTATTAGATAGCTCTTATTTATGATGATTGTCGTTGTCTAAAGTTTTAGCACGGATATTTTTTCCAATTCAAATTTTTTTCGAGACTTATTTTCAAATTTAAATAAAACTCAGATGCGTCATTAAGTGGATATAAAAGCTGTAAAATATGAAAATAATAAAAGTTTGAAAAGTAAAAGTCACTCTAAAGACCTAAATCATCAGTTCTTTTTTATTTCCAATACCAAACTTATTTTTAGTGAATGGTTAGCAAACTCAGATGCGTCATTAAATGGATAAAAAAGCTGTATCGTATCGATTAAGATGCTGAAGGCGATATTAACGATGACAAGAGTATCAATAACGCAACCAGTTCATTACTGTCTAGTTGTTACAGGAGAATGCTATTAAAAAGTGATCAATCATTGAACCTGCCAAGCAACATTGAATGAACAAACAGATCCCACTTTGCTCTGCCCAGACTATAATTATATAAATTATGTGTTAAGGTGATGTCATGAGAGCTCGTTTAACATATAATTCATATAATTTCTCTTGGGCACGTGCAGGACAAGTAAATTTTACAAAGGGTTGTGGGGGGGGGGGGGGCCGGGCGCGGGGCTCACTTACTTCTCCACACATTTAATTGATAGGGTTCTTTGGGAAATTATGCACATATAAATTTTACGAACATAAATAAAAAAAATCAACGCTAAAGAAGCTATTTCCCTCAAATGTGTGCATCCTGAATTAAGTTACTTGAGGTATTGTCAGCTTTTAATCCATCTCATACGAAGTCTCATGGCTTTATCTTTCGTCATACAAGTACACACTTTCCCACAAGGAACCACTTGTTGTTTGAACCCTCTCACACAGCCATCCCTCCCACCCTTTGTTGGACCAGGTTGTTACAAATTGACCTAGTGACAAGGTTGTTGTCATGCTTTCAACTCAAAACCCGATGGTTGTGAGTTTGATTGTTGCCTTAGAGAACTCAAATTTAAGTGGGGGATAGTGGCGGTGGATTGCTATGCTAGTTTCTCTCCATATAGCTAATTTTTATGGTCATGCCCCTGGGTTGGGTTACCAATTATAGAAAAAACAGAAGAAGCTCATTGATAGTGTTGTATTTCATTGTCCATGGCTGCATTGTTTTGAAGAAGGAAAAATTAGTCCAATGCATAAATATCCAAACTCGTACAACAACACAATCAAAGAGGTAGTTATTGATTCTAGATTGACTATGTACTTAATGTGAGGTAATTCAGTTTAATTTCTGTTCATTGCGAATCACTTTTGAACTTTACACCATTAAATAAGCAATAACGAGTTCTAGATTGACACGTAACTAATGTGAGGTAATTCAGTTTTAGTTTTTTAAGTGTATTTTTGGCTTTATTGATGACATATGTGTGCAATGGTGGTTTGCATCAGATCAAAGTTCACACAACTTTTCAGTAGTTGCTAGCAGATCAATAGTCGGATGAGAGTCAATGGATGATCCGGTTGTGGTTAGTGGTTTTTTGGCGATGGAGTTCCCAGTCATCCAAAAATGAGGCTTAACAATGTGGGCATTTGACTCGGAGGAGGAAGAAATCTTTTATAAATGCGTAGAATGCATGTAGACGGTATACAGAGGGATAAATAATGCTCGTGTGAACAGTTCTACCTTGATTTTGGGAAAAATGACATAAACAGTTCCTAAATTTTGGCTCAATGTGCAATTTAGCCCATTAACTTTTAATTTGTTCAATGTAATTCCTGAACTTTAACCCAATGTTCAATATGATCCATAAAATTTTAATTTATTCAATTTGGTCCTTGAACTTTTGGTGCATGTTCAATATACTCCATGAACTTTATAAAAATGTTCAATGTAATCCTTCTATTAATTCAAGTTAAGGGACTACACCGTACATTTTCATATAGTTCAGGAACTAAATTGAATATGTACCAAAAGTTTATGGACCATATTAAATAAATTAAAAGTTCAAGAACCATATTAAATATTCTACTAAAGTTCAGATACTACATTGAACAAATTAAAAATTCAGAAATCAAATTGCACATTAAGCCAAAGTTCATGAATTTTTTATGTCATTATCTCTTGATTTTGGCAAGTTCTGTAAATTGCCTGTGTCATCCTTGTAATAAGTAGAAGAAAATGGAAATCCAGAAGCAAATAAAAATAACCATAGTTTTCTCGATGTTCTTGAAATTTGGTGAGAAAGGCAACCCACCAATTCTTCACCAAATTGAAATTAGATGAGAGTTTTGCCTTTCCTCTAAATTGTGACAGAAATTTCTCGGCTTGTGGAGGCCAATAATGATCATAAACGAATGAAGTAAATGGAAAGCAAGCAGCGAAGTCAAAAGCACATCGTGCAAAGTAATTCCTGCACAAGAGAGCAATAAAACATCGCGGAATAGCTTTAGCTTTTTCTAATGTAAGTCAGGATAGAAATAACCAGGTAAATACGACACTTCTGGTTACTTTATGTCGGAATGTCTCGTACTTTGGATGCAACAAAATTTCATTGCCTTAAATTCAATACATTCGGAGTCTCCAAATGTTAGCCCTAGTCTGTTAAAGAGCGTGCTATTGCTACAGGTCCAAATGGTTATGTGCTGGGCTCTAAGGAAAGACTAGTTGGCGTTGAGTATTGTGTGGTAATTGGACCGTGGCAGTGGTATTGATATTACATAGAGTATCTACACTTTGTTTAAGATTCTCTATCAAGTTAATTTCTTTTCAGAGTAAATGTTTTATGGCACTTATAATCCCTAGTTGAGGAGACAGATGATTTTAGTGAGTTGGCGATTTGCTTAACCAGCATTAAATTTAATGGAGTGCACCAGAAAAGAGTGTATCTTTGTGATCGTGTTACTATTCTAGGGTTATTTTTATAGAATTTATTTTTGTGAGTTCTTGCTTGTGAAAGAAGGTTTTCCTAGTGTTATTTCAGGTTAAAGACTATAGTGCTTATTGATTTGTGGCTTATGGTGATTAACCAACATGAACGGCAAATAAATTCTAGGCCGATTTATCATACTCACAATTAGGTTTGTTCTAATTGTTTGATGTTTGACTTACCACCCCTCCCATCTAGTAAATACATACATTTAATACAATGTTAAACACAAAACGAAATTCTTTAAACAAATAAATTTTTCAGCATTCTACTAGAAATTCCAGTTAGTTAACATTTTGGAAACTATACACTTGTTCATTGCATTTTGCAAACTTGTTAATGAGAAGCGAAGTAGTTCATTACATTTTGCTCAGCTTCATTGGTTCCCAAAGATATGAACCGGGATAAGAGAGTTCGCAGAAGCTAATTTACTTATTTACTCGATGGAGAACATGTCACTCGGATAAGTAAAATCCAGATGCATTCACTCATTCATGTTTAATTCGAGAGATAAAGAGGGCAAGAAAGACCAAAGCATAAAGAAGAGAGGAAAGTTCGTCTTATGATGAAAAGTCCAAATTGTGGAATATTGACTCTTACTTGCCTTCAACACGTTTACACTACCGCCAACATAGACCAACATGCTTCCTCTTTTGGAAGGAACCTAAAAATCCATGATATGTTCACACTTCTCGTTCACACAGAGTCTCCCAACAGACGTGGTCAATATGCAAAGGCACGCATAGTCATGGTCACGGGCCGATTTTAGCCCGGAACCGGCCGGTCAAACCTGGGCCCGGCCCGTTGACCGGGCCCGCAGTTTGGAACTGGCCTGGAACCACCGGTTCCGGGCCCGGTTCCAAAAAAAAAAAAAAACCCTGCAGAGCAGGGCCTGTAAACGTGCAGGCCCTGCTCTGCAGGGAAAAAAAAAAAAAAGGGCCCCCCGCAGCGGGCTTGTGGCCCGTTGCCAGGGCAGCCTTTAGGCTGCCCTGGCAACAGCCAACGCCCAAACGGGCAAAAAAAAAAAAAAAGATAATCATTGCAAAATTGCAACGGTTATCTTTTCTTTTTTTTTAATCCTAAATTTTCTTCTCATTTTTTTTTTATAAATTCTCTCAATACTCACAATTCTCTCAATTCTCAAATTTTCTCAATACTCTAAATTCTCTCAAATTTTCTTAAATTCTCTTAATTTTCTCAATTCACGCAATTCTTTCTTAATTCTCCCAATTAATCCACGCAATTCTCTCAATTCACTCGAAAAATGGCAAATGGAAGTCGAGTGCCAACTGGCAAAGGTAAGAATATCATGACGAAATCCCATCAATTTTTTGATCCTCGTGAATATGCAGATTTTCAAGATGATGAAATCAACATTTTTCCCAATGTGGAGCGTGTCCCGACGCAAGAAAGTTTTCATCCTCCTGCCGAAATATCTACAACAAAGGAAGCGGAATGGGAATTTACATCTGACATTTGGAATCACTTCACGAAAATATAAAGGTTTGATATTGGTCAAAAAAGGTATGATATAATTTGTAAATATTGTGGGAAAATATATAAATATACAGGTGGACAAGGATATGGAACATTCAAACGACATCTTAGGAGCAAACATCCAACTGAAACGGAAATCAATATCGGGCAACAACAAATTTCCAGGTACGTCAATCCTAACACTTCCCATTTATTTCGTTTTAATGAAAAAACTTATAAGGAAGAATTAGGCAAATTTATTTCCGTTGAGCATTTAACATTTAATTTTCAAGAAAGATTTGGTTTTAATTAATTTGTACAAAAAGCATGTGCTCTACAAGCAAAACGTGTTCCTACAAATTCAACTAAACAAGTAATTAAAGATCTTTACAAAAATGGAAAAAAAGATTTACAAAACTTTTTTATGCAATTTAATGGATGCGTGCATATAGGTAGTGATATTTGGAGTAATCATTGACAAAATCATCCTTACATGGGCATAATATTTATGTCATTGGATAGATGACGAGTGGAGTATTCAAAAAAGAGTTATTGCATTTAGAGTTTTCGATGATAAGTATAAGGCAAATAATTAGGCAAATTTTAGAATAATATTATTTGCTTAACAAAATTTTTTCAATTGGTTTTGATAATGCCGCGACAAATATCGCTTTAATTGCCGATTTAGAAAATATTTGTAAACCCGCTTTTGGCGGAAAATTTTTTCACATTAGATGTGCTTGTCATGTTTTAAATTTATGTGTACAAGATAGTTTCAAAACTCTTAATATTTTTCTTCAACCAATAAAAATGACGATTCAATTTTTATGAAAACATCCCCAAAAAATGAAAGAATGGGGTAGATTTTGTAGAGAAAATAGCAAAAAATCAAAAAGATTTCCAAGAGATGTTCCAACTCGTTGGAATTCTACTTTCCACTTGCTTAGTGAATATTTAGCATATAAAGATTTATTATGTGCATTCATTTCTAATAATATACCTCATATTGATTGGTAGATCACCCAAAAAAACAGAAATATTGTCCATTGTGAGAAATTTTAAGAATGCCGATATGAGAACTAAGTGTGCAAAGGTGAAGTGGATAGATGTGTGTTTGCCAAAGGAGGTGAATAGGGTTTAAAGCAAAGACATCAGTGTAATATAACTGTTAATACGATTGCTTCTTGTAGAAGCTAAATCTTTGTGGCTTGCTTGAGTTAAAGCTCATATCTCCAAGCAAAAGTACTTAAATATGTAATTACTCATGCGTGAGCGTGCAAGCACAGATGTGCGTGTAGCGCGTTGTGAACCTATGCATCCATCACAGGTAACAAAAATATGATTGGAATTAATTGGGGCAGATTTCTCTTAGGGCGCCAAGATAATTAAGAGGTTGAGTATTGTCTTATTGAATATTCAAGACTCCGTTATTAAGGAGAGTGAAAACAAGGAGGGTGGATATGAATGAGTGTGAACGTGGAGGTAAAGAGTATCGAGACCGATTGTTTGCTTTGATTCCAAGTATGTGAGACTTTTCTTTTCGACAACACCCAGGCTGTGTTGATTGCGAGATGGATTGTTTTGGCAGGCCTTGGCTCTGTTCCTTATTAAATATTCCTTATGACATCAGTCAAACGACTTATCGAATAATCAAATGAATTCAATTGCGAAACGTGCACGTGTTAGGCTGCGGCCTCATTAAAAGACTGAGAAAACCAAGGGGCGATGCAAATTAATCTCACTAGTTGGCACAGGGCCAGCAATCCAAATCTGCTTGTCATCCATGGGCTCAGCGGACACTAAATTAATCTCACTAGTTGGGCCTTCAATTCCTACATTACAGGGCGATGCCGAGCACGGCAAGTTTGAAAGCGACTCGACCTAGTGCGCACATGGTCAGAAGAGGAAGCGATTCTTCTTCTAGTCAATACGACGAAAACTCAAAATTAATACACTTATGATAAATTTACCCTAAATTAATTTTTTGACCATAAAAAATCTTAAACTGGTACACTTGTGATAAATCTATCCCAAACTAATTTTTTGACGCATAAAAAATCCTAAACTGGTACACTTGGGACAAATTTACCCCAACCAATTTTTTAAGCATAAAAAATCTCAAACTGATATACTTGTGACAAATTTATTCTCCGTTAAATTGGATTAATTCCACGAAAAATCACAAATTTGTACATTTATGACAAACGGAGAGGTAATGTCACTCCCCGAGCTCTATCGAGCTCGCAACACTCCTCTTCGGTCGGATTAACGCAACGTCCTAGGACTCGTCGCCGACCCAAAACAACGGATTAAAGATTACACACATGCGAAAATGATCACACTCCCATATAAGAATAAACATGACCAAGGTAGCAACGGGAAACAAACATAAGAAACATAACAACATACTTCATAAACACATAACTATATAAATCAATAGGAGATTTACAGCAGTCACCGACAACAGGAACATACATAGACCAAAAAGGGGTTAGCCAGCCGCCATCGTCAAAAAGGGACTTCGTGACTAGGTTGAGTTAGATCTAACCATCGGTAAGGCTTATCCCAAAAAGTGCCTGCCCTAACCATCGGTGGAATCCAATTCGGATTTGATCCAGAAGACTCGGACTCAGAATCCGTTGACTCGGGCTTAGACTCAACCTTCAGCGGCTCCTTCTCGGGGTCATCCTTGGGCTTCGGTACCACCTCGAGATCCTCCTCCGGCTCTGACTCAAGCTCCATTGGCTCCGGATTGGAATTGGATTCCTACTCCATGGCCTTCTTGTCTGACTCTATGATGATGGGCTGTGGATTAGAATCCGCCTTGGACATAGAATCGGGGCTCGCTATCTCTCTATCAGCTTATTAACACATAATTTTTTTTAATTTTTCAAAAATTTCAAAATTAGGTCTAGGAATCTTGGCCAAGCCTAGAAACCTATTTCTAAACCAAAAAAATAATTTTTTAGAATTTTTCTGCTTTTTTCCTTAAATTCTTTTAGTCAAAATAAGCGAGAAAATCAAGAAAAATAGTAAATGGAATCAGAAAATTCCATAAAAATAGTCATTAGTCTTATTTTAAATCCAATTTCATGAATGCGTTGTCAATTTTGGAAAATCTCAATCGAGTATATGTTTTTCCCAAATTGGGCAAAATTAAACTTGAATTGAACCAAAAATGAAATTAAATTTTTTTTTCTGGTCATTTTAAAATCATAGTGTCTTCACAATAATTGATTCTGGGACCTTGAATTGCATAATGGTCGGTCCAATTGCACAATTTGACAGAAAAATAAAAATTTCCAAAATTACATTGAAAATTAAGAATTTTGAACCCAAATTGGGAATCGTGCCCAATATAAAATTGTCGAAATTTGAGACTATCATTTCTAGAGTTAATCAAACCTGGGTAATTCAATTTTGGCATCGGTTTTGCCTAATCAGGTCATCAAGACATCGAACTAAGCAAAATCCGAATAACCCGGATATGAAATTTAGAAAATTTTGGACATGGTTATGTCAAAAAATTGGGGAAAAATACATTTTTAGGTTTAAAATGTAATGGGGAATTCAATTTTAGGATCAAATTTTGAAAATTCGGTCAAAATCGGGCTTAATTTGCAATTTTGATCAAAACCGGAAAAGCTGGAGTTGGGCGGGTCAACCCGAACCGAACCGACCCGACCCAAACAGTGCATCTTCCTCGCCCGACTCTCCAGAACATGTGCACAAAACCCAGAAAATCAAACAAACCCGAGACTTTGCCGACTTAATATGAGAATTCTAACACATTTTTATCGAGTCGGTCAGCTAGAGAATCTCTAGCTAGCATCGGGTAACCATCCCCAATCGAATTAAATTGGTTCTAACCAAATTTGAGCAGGGAATTTGATCAACAAAAAACGAAAAAAACTAGAGAAGAAGGGGAGAACCTATTTGGTGAAATGCTAAAGAGAAATTAGAGAGAAAAAGAGCAAGGAAGAGTGAGAGGGAGTTCTAAAGACGTGTAGAGTGTTCGAGGATCGAGCAATCAGCATTTTCTTCGATGAGAAAACGCTGGCAAATCAGCTCTGTTCGTGATCCTGCATGTCCGATGAGCCAGAGACGGAGCTGATCACAAAGGCCTGAAACCGAGAGTGTTCCAGCACATTTAGACTTGTTCCGACCAAGTTACGACCACCAGAGTGAAGATCAAGTGTCAAGGAACATCATTGCAGGCGCGGATCACCTCAACAATTTCTTTTGATTACTAAACGAAGTAAGCAAAATCGGTTCACGGTCAGTTTTTTCAAAATTTTTCAGAATTTGGTTTTGGCTTCAATATGCATGTTTGAGTGATTTTATTGATGAATCTTGGCATTTTGATATTCATTACTTATTTCTAATCATTTTTTCTGTGGTTTGATTGCATTTTGGGCATTAAAAACCGCATGACCCAAATCGGTCATTTCTGGAAAACCTCGTCGGAGCATTGCCATGGCCGTAGGGCCATTCAAGTTAGTCTTCCTTGATCTTTGCTTGATGTTTGTTAGTGATTAGAATCGATTTAAATGGCTAGGGCAAGAAGGATAGCCATTTAGGTTCTGAAAATGAAAATTTAGCCAGTGATAGTTAGGGTTTTTGGGACTGAGTTTTAGCCAGTCGAAAAATGTTCGATAGCAATCTAATTGATCTAAACTAATACTAGAAATAGTCGCCGGAAGGTCGTCAGCAATGGGCCTGAACTGGCGGCCTTAAAAACCTTGAATTGGAAATAATGCTCACCATGTGTTTGTAAAAATGCCTAAATGAAAAAATGGTAAAATTGTGCAGTTTTTTGCTCTGGTCTTGCTAGAGAAGATCACCGATGACGTCTAGTTCGGCCAAGCTGAACCGGGTCAAACTAGTCTGGTCCGGTTCACTTCCCCACCGAGAAAATTCAAAAAAAGAAAAAAATAAATAAAAGTAAAAAAAATAAAATAAAAATCAGAAAAATAGAAATAAAGAAATAAAAAAATTAGGAATTTTTTTTAGAAAATTCGAGATTTTGAAAATTAAAAAAATTCACAAAAAAAATTGAAAAACTAGGAAAATTCATAAAAATTCCAAAAATTCTCAGAAACTTCATAAAAATCAAAAAATTCAAAAAAATTCAGAAAATTGGAAAATAAAAAACATAAAAATTCAGAAAAATAAAAAAATTGAAAAAAAAGGAAAATTCATAAAAAAAAATTTCAGAAAATCATAAGAAAAATCCATTCTCGATTTAAAAATTTTTTGAAAAAATAAAAAAATCAAAAAAATCAAAAATTTTGAAAATTCACATAATGGTCCAAAATCATCGTGGCCAGCCATAAAAAGTGAAATTTGAATTTTTTGGAAGTGCTAAATGGCATTTTTTTAAAAATTTTTTTTTTGAAAATCCACAGAATTATTTAGAATCATCGTGGCCAACCATAAAAAGTGAAATTTGAATTTTCGGAAGTGTCTAAGTGGCATTTTTGGAAGATTCAAAATTTAAGGGTTTAACCCCTAAAAAACCCTAAAACTCTAAAAATGTGTAAATCATGAAATGAACAAGCTATTAGAGCTTCATTAGGGTTAGGGTATTTTGCTTGATTCTCATTTTAGTGGCCAAATTAGGGTTGCTATAATTGATTTGCCATTAATTGTGCATTTAATTCTTCGATGCTTAATTGTTTGTTCATGATTAGATAAGTGAATTAACCTTAGGAATCCGTGTGACACATTAGACATGCCATATCGTTCTTAGGTACCGAAAGAGCGTTAATGGTCTCAATTTGGGATCGTTAACATAACCAAATCCCTTATTCAGAATCTCTGGTTCGCAGAATTGTGGTATTTCTCCCACACCTCTAGTGGCGACTGCAAGTTTAAATTTAGATCAAATAAACCCTGCTGTCACGTAAGGTATGGTCTAGGAGATACCCGCGTAGAAAAATATCTCCATTCTAGCATGCGAGAGGGTGGTGCGACACAGCTGTCTGCTGGTCCCATTGACCCAACCCATCAATCGGGACATCAAACGTTCTAAGGGGTCCATAATAGCTGGACTGATTCCGAAAGCACCAATCCAGGTAGAGATGGGCCTTAGGCTGTGGCCCACCCTCGTCAACCCATATAATAGTGTAATGTCTAATATAAGCCTCCTCATTCCCAAGGAGGTACTCGATTACCGAACGCTCTATATGGTCCGGGATCCCAAAACGAATTGATACACTAGTCATCTTCAAGATCGGGGATTTAAAATGTTGGGGAATTACAACAATGAGAACGAATTTCAACAAGTAGGCCCCCTAAACCTAACATAGGCTATGATGCACCTCCAAACAAGTAACCAAATAATCAAAACAGTTAAATAATCCAACGATTTAGGCCCTCGGGCCCAAATTAAGTACATACTCAACCCTGCAAGTTAAGTGCACAATAATAATACAAATGTTCATTCAGGGAACATGCACATAAACACTAGGCCACAAGCACAAGTTATGCGCACACTTGCACCCACCAATGCATAATTCGCATACATGCCAATTTCCGATTAATATCTGACCCGCGTTAAGCGCATCAGGTCCATCACTGCTTGGGACTTGCGTAACACACCTCAAGTCCATGACACAATCCACGTGAACAATGCCTCAGGTTGGCCATCATTCGGTAAATCGAGCATCGTTCCATGTTAAACGCCTCAGGATAGGTTCAATACCCCGTGTTAAACGCCTCAGGGCTTATGTGATCACACGTACATACATTTCTCCAGTTATTATCTGAATCTTACATAAACGATGCCTCAGGGCATTTTAGGTGACCACATGCTCAAAGGTACTCATACGCTCGCATGATCCACATACTATGCCATCACTCAATATGCATAATTCATGGCCATATCATTCAGAAATCGGGGCATTGGTCGAATCCACACTAGTCACTTGAATTAACGTAACAACACGACCGATCAACCATTCAAAGTAAATCAGCCTTGGCCCACGATATAATGCGCATATACCACATTGGAACCAAACACGGAATCAAGCATGCCAATTGCTTACGCGGAAATCTCACGTCCCAGCCACATCAAGAACTCATCCTAACATCACAACAATTAATTTAGTCACACACAAATCAGCCACTTCATGGTTCCACTATAGCACGCATACAATCCACATTTAAGCCGTAATTAGCAATACGTAGTCCAATCGCACCGACACTCCTCAGCCATCAAACGAATCGTCATTAAGCTCTAATCCACCTTTAAACCAATACCTTAATCAATCAAGAATGCCTCTTCCTCAATCCTGTTCACCAGCCACTAATTAACCCATAAATTTCCCTAATTACCCATAAACTTGTCTAATCAATGCACAAGAGCCTAAATAGGGTTTAAAGTTTCCACTCACCCTTAGTCTTAAGCAAACACAACTGAGAAATGGTGACGGCAAAGGCGCCAGACGGGCGATAGCAGCCACACCAGAGCAGTAGGTCCTCCTGGCGAACGCAGCTCCACGGTGGAGACGGGCGGCTGGGCGACGGCAAACCGGTTGCTAGTGGTGGCGACGGTGACGTACGGCTGTGGAGACGAGGCTCTAGGGTGGTGCCGAGGTCGCCGGTGCTGGAGGGGAGAGAGGGAGAGAGACGGACGGTGGCCGATCATGGGATAGCGAACAGGGGAGCAGCGGTGGATGGCGGGGTGAACGGTGGCTCCCGGGTGGTGGACGGCCATGGTGGGCTGGGTTTGGCTGTGTACAAGGTGGCTGGTGACGTCGGTGGCTGGTGGTGGCGCCGGGGTTGATCGGAAAGGGGAGAATGGGAGAGAGAGAGAGAGAGAGAGAGAGAGAGAGAGCTCGACGGTGGGGAAACGAAGGCGATGCAGTAGTAGCAGCTGGTCGCTGGACAGCTAGACAGGCAGCAACGGTGCAGCGGCGAATGGCCAGACGTGGTGTCACGCAAGGGGAGGAGGGGGAGAGCTAGGCCGGACGTGAGAGAGAGAGAGAGAGAGAGAGAGAGAGAGAGAGTGTGTAAGGGTGAGAGTGAGTGTGAGTGGGGAGAGAGAGAGAGTGTTTTGTGCTTGGGTGAGTGTGGCAGGTCAACTAACCCAACTAAAATGACTAACCTACCCACCCCACTAACAAACCAATCCAAGGGCCACAATTCAAGCACCCATCAATCTCACTTGAACCAAGGGCCCTAATTGGTCAACCCCACCAACAACAATGGTAAAAGGGAGAAAGAGGGTAAAAGGGAGAGGGGCAATTTGGCCCTCAATTTTCAGCCAAAGGGGGAATTTCCCAATGCCCAAATTGCCCTCTCTTGATCCAAATGAGCATACTTAATCCTAGAGGCGAAACGGCCATTTTCCACACCTGAACCAAATTGTACTTTTCCGACAAATCTGAGCGATGCCGAAATTGGCCACGCGTCATGCAACATCGTCCAATAAATTAGTCATCTACATCTGTAAAATTTGACACTCAAGTTCGGAAATCAACTCAACAATCTATTTCGCTCAATTGCGATTTTAGTGTCCTCTACTAAAGAGCGACTTTTTAGGGGTTACGCGTATCGACTTAAGGTCACTCGAATTATTATGGCCTTGATTTCCAAGAAAATGCAAGGGTCCATCATTAATTCCGGAGGTCGCGATCGTTCGAACAAGTTTTGGGGTTGTTTGCCTCATATACAATATGTCATGCGAAATCACCCGCAATCTAATCGTACACTGTTGGCAAATCGATCCGTAACCCTTCCTTGGATCGGCTCAAAATATTCCCTAATCGTTCTTCAGAATCAAAGCTCGATTCACGGTCGAGTTCTTGAGTCCACGTATCGTTTTCCTAATTAGCCATTCTCTATTGATTAGTATCCTGAAAGTGATCAGTTTCAGGCAAGGCTTCCTAAAATGAAATGAGAGATATACATTCATTTTATTGATCATGGAAGTGGATCGAATTCAGGACGTCACAGGTAAAACCCTAAACTTGTACACCCATCAACTATCACGTGTCATCCAACTCAGTAATTTGTTGGTAAAATTTAATGAAAACTAATTAATGGTAAAATTGTCACAGGTGCACCGGTTTGGGGTTTTTGGTGGACAAAAAATTAATTTAGGATAAAATTGTCACAAGTATTTCAATTTGGGATTTTTCATGATATTAACCCTTTTTATTTATGTTCGAGAATTGAGGTAGGCATATGAATTGCTATTTAAGCAAGATCCATAAAATTATAAGATAGAGTTACGTTATATCTATATGTATATCTATATATATATATATTTATTTATTTTTCTCAACATGGCAACCTATGTGTTGTGTATATATATTATGCACTTAATAATAAGTTTTAGCATAATTGATTTTTATATTTACAATGGATTTGTTGATACATTTTGGCTGAAAGGAGAAATAGAAGGAATGAGATAAAATAAGTTAGTCAAATGTTGACCATTGACCCGGTTGACCGGTGAAGTGAAATTGTGTTTACGTTGCAAAGAACAAGGAACGAGAGAATAGTTTTGTTCCGGTAGGTGCAATTTTCAGAACAACTTTGTCCTGATAGGTTCAATGCATCAAAGATTTTCTAGTTAAACTATTGAGAAGATGCCACATTTGAAATTGAATTTGGACAGGGAAAATTGTCAAATTAGTTTTAAACCTATTGTACGCCGGCCAATTCAGTCCTAAACTTTTTAAGTTTGCCAATTCAGTCCTAAACATTTTAAATTCCTGCCAATTCAGTCATTTCGGCCAATTTTGGACAGTCGGCGCTGACGTGGCCGCCGACCGGCGCCGGCCGTTCGGTCAACGCTGACGTGGCAATTTTTTTATTTTTATTTTTCAATTTTTTTTAATTTTTTTTCTTTTTCTTCTTTTTTTTTCTTTTTCTTTTTTTTTTTCTGCTCTCTCCCCTTTGGCCGGTCCGGCGGCCGGCCAAAGGAGAGGGCCGGCGAGGCCTTTGGCGAAGCTCGCCCAGCCTCGCCGTCGCAACCCAGGCGACGGCGAGGCTCGGCAAGGCAAGGTCGACCTCGCCTTGCCGTCGCAAGCCAAGCGACGGCGAGGCTCGACCTCGCCTCGCCGTCGCCTGGGTTGAGACGGCGAGGTTGGCCTCGCCTCGCCGTTGCGAGCCAAGCGACGGCGAGGCTCGACCTCGCGACGGCGAGGCTTGACCTTGCTTTGCCGTCGCCTGGGTCGCAACGGCGACACGAGGTCGAGCCTCGCCGTCGCTTGGCTCGCGATGGCGAGGCGAGGCCGACCTCGCCTCGCCCGGCAAGGCTCGCCCTCGCCGGTGGCCGGCGGGGCGAGCTTCGCCAGAGGCCTCGCCGGCCCTCCCCTCTAGCCGGCCACCGGCGGGGCGAGCTTCGCTAGAGGCCTGGCCGGCCCTCCCCTCTGGCCGGCCGCCGATCGCCGGTCGCCGGATCGGCCAGAGGGGAGAGAGCGGAAAAAAAAAAAAGAAAAAATTGAAAAAAAAATTAAAAAATTGAAAAAAAAATAAAAAATTGCCACATCAGCGTTGACCGGACGGCCGGCGCCGGTCAGCGGCCACGTCAGCGCCGACTGGCCAAAATTGGTCGGAATGACTGAATTGGCAGGAATTTAAAAGGTTTAGGACTGAATTGGCCGCCGTACAATAGGTTTAGGACTGATTTGACAATTTTCCCAATTTGGACATAACATGTTGGATATAGATTATGTTGGTCACTTGAATGGACGGAGGTTCTTGATAGGTTAAGTGTTCAGTTTTGGGTTGTTAGTTGGAAAACGCAATTGTAATATATAGTTGCTTTGCCGATATTAAAGCAGAGTAAATGATGTCAACCGAGGAAATCAAAGGTGCAATTGGCTTAGCGGTTAGTTCCATAATGTGGGATTGTTGTAGGAGAAGATTGATACTGCAACAATAAGAGTAAAAATAATGTGTGTCACAAGCGAATGAAACACAATGATGTCACGTACAGTTTTGTAATTGATAATGTGTAAGTAGGAACTGTATTCATTGGAGAGAGTGCACACAGTAGATAATCCGATAGACATTTTGACTAAGCCTATCCCATTGACCAAATTTCGGTACTGTTTAACTTGGTTAGAGTCTGCAATGGGTGATGAGCCTAGAGAGGCTTGGGCAAGACGATGGTCATTAGGATGAAGTTGGACTTCCCGACAAACTGGAGATTTTTTTTTTATTTAGGCTTGAAGTTAATCCTGAATTGTTTTCAAATCTGATCCATAATTGAATCGCAAAGAAATCCAAGCTATACTAGGAAAGGCCGAATTGGACTCCAGCCAATAGGATCGAGGTTGATGCAAAATGGAAAATCAATTCCCACAGGACTTTTTTTCTTTATTGGAGATGAAGTCCGCGTTCACGTCGGCGAAGGACTTATACTTTATTTGCAATAAAATATGTTGTTGAGTTTGCTCTTGGGTGCATATTGAGTATGCTTAACATGTGTGTAAACTTACAGGAGAAGCAGAAAGCATTGATAGTAATTATCCAAGAGAGTGAGAGTGTAAGTAAACTCCTTTCTTTTGATTGACTTTTAAGGGTTTGGGTTTAATCTAGGATTAAGAAACAATTATGTGTGAGTGTGATTGAGCGATTCTAATTTTATCTTTGTGATTATAATGGAACCATCTTGGTGATCTCTCTCCATGTAGTGGCACACCACCGAATCATGGAAACCCATCATATTAGAGTTTATTTTTGCAATTTATTGCTTACTCAAATCGTCACGCTTCTGCTTAGTCTTAATATATCGCATCTTAGAAATAGAAAAATTCATTGTGGGAACCATAGAAAGAATGTAAGCTTGCATGCATTTCTTAACTTATGATTGATTTTGACCACATATCATTTATAAGATGAGTTTATCATACCTTACTTTTTTCATAAATCATGATATGTAGTAATAGACTAAGGTTTATTTGATATTCTCGAGTTCTATCCTTTTTACATCCGAGATCTTGAAAGAAAAAATAATCAAGTATTGGGATGGTTTTTACTTGTTATTAATTTGGCAATTGTTGTTTAGAATCTTTAGTCATTGACTTCTCACAGATTTTTGAGAATTGAAACAGGGTTTCGTGTTGGGCAACATAATAAATAAGTAAGACCAGACAACATCCAAATATGGGAATGTAAGTTCCGCGACTGCACCAGTCTATGTTCAATTGTTCAACCCATCTACAAGAAACATGGGTTAGCCGGCTGGAGATCGTCGTCCCATAATGTCAATACGTAATTCAATGGTCGTGGTCAGTCTCAGACGGTGATATTCGTAAGGAATTCAAGGTGTTTGTGGTTTTAGTGAACTAGAGAGAAGCTGCGAGGTAAAAGTAACTAGTGGTCCAAGCCAGAGGACGCTTCGAAAGTATGTTAGCCAAGTAGTTTTAGGCACAAAATCACTCGTAGCGACAAATAGATAGTACACGCAAGTGGACGGTAAGATTAGTTGGGAATCAAAGCGATTGACCGAGTACTAGTCACGTCACTAAAGTTTCCGATGAAGGAGACACAACAGCAGAGAGAACGAACGAAACAGACATCAAAGTCCATGGAGAATTTTTTTTTTGGTCAAAAAGTCCACAGAGTTTACAAAGAACTAGAAAGCACGTAGCCCAACCAACGCCCATATCAGTAATATTTAACCAAAATTAGCAAAAAAACTGAATTGAGCTTAATAAGCTATCAGTGTATTTAAAACTGTTCAAAATATATTGGTGAGCTTGTATAACGCCCCAATCTCAGGGTCATTCGCATGACATCCCGTTCATTATTATTTTTCGTTATACACAAGCGGAAGTATTTTTCGGGACAATCACAATTAATATACACAGTAGAATAAGACAAGATATATCATGAGCAAATCTTATGATTATAGTGCATGCAAATATGTTTTAATAAGCCATTCGGGCCATGGCAAACAACATATATTTCACACGCATTATGAATAACAAAACTTGACTTGGGTTATTCTATACCCACTATGACTTCTCGCTTCTTCATCTTCACCCCGGTTCTGTCCGCCTGGCCATCTCACATCCCACCCGTGGCTTTAACCCAAAGCTGGCCTGCCCGCACCACCTAAGTACCGTTGAACCCACATAGGGATCAACTTATTCTCCGTTTGCGTAGTGATATCACGCCGTATACGAGTGAGGCACCAAGTTCGTTAGGTCCTCATCAAATCTCACAAGCGTCATGGTTCAGCGGTAGGCGCGGCCTTCTCTGGCATTTGTCACGGTAAGTACTTTCGCTCTTTGCTCCACGGAATTGTCAACACGGGCTGGGGGAGATGCCATCCTACGGACTTGAAAGGGAAAAACGAGGGATAAGTCGGGGAGACTCAGCAAGTAAACCTACTAATATCAAGTGAGGATAAGGGGATCGCCGTTAGCACAAGTCGGCCCTTACTGCACCCGCATCGATGGCAAATCAATAGCAAAGTTCATACAAGAGAATATCAAGCATGGCTATAACATGTGCACCTTGCTATTCAAGTCTCGGTTCTATCTTCAAAACAAACGTCAAACACGAAACATGATTAAATCGATAAATGAACCAACTATAACCAACCAAACGATCAAAAAATGGTCCAAGCAAATTGTGTCACAACGTGTCGCAACTTCCTTTCCCGATATTAGAAAATTTACTTACCCAACAACGGATAATTTAGGGAACGAGCTAGAAACGGGTGAGCTCGGGAAAATTTCGAGCTTTCTTCTTGCTTTCTCCTTATTGGGTCGACCGATACTAGCCACACAAAGGCCAAACCGTGGGCCCTCAGGTGGAAACGAGTAGAAACACGGGCCAGTTCGGGATTTATTTCGGCATGAGTTTCTCGGGCCAATGGATGAGAAAACAAGAAACAAAAAGGGAGAGGAAGAAGATGGTGAGATTGGTGTGAGGATGAGGAGAGAGTGGCATGAGAATGGAGAAGAAGTGGCGTGAGAGAGAGGAGAGGGCTTCCTCTATTTATAGAACTTCAAACTTGCTCACCAAGTTGCTAATTCAAACTTGCCTAAGAAGATAGATGGCCATCATGACATGGTCTCAAAGTCAAGACTTATCATGGTTTTCATTTAATGCCATTAATGGACTAAGCCTCTTAGTCAAATTTTATGATGGCATGTAATTAATGGCATTAATGCACTAAAATGATGAAGAAGCCAACCTTGGTCCTCTCTCTCTCTCTCTATCTCCCTCACGGCTACTCTCTCTCTCTCTCTCTCTCTCTCTCCTTCCCCTTGGCCGAATGGCCTTTGCTTGGGTGATGGCTTAGGTCATCAAGGGATTAGGTCATGGCTTATGTCACTAAGAGATAAGGTCATTTATGCTCATTTATGCACAAAGGCCAAAAGCCATGATAAAAATTCTAAGCCATTTATTTCTAAACTTTGGCTTCAAGTTTAGACTTCTCGAGAATCATCTAATTTCAAGCTTACTTCTCTCTGTCGGTTTCCCCCTGGGCTGACCTCCAATCAAAGTATAACATATCTCATTTGAAAGATCATAATGTGTAAATTAAATCACCAGAAGACATCAAGTCGAAATTCCAACTTTCTCGAATAGAAAATGCTAAATTTTTGAAATCTGACAAAACCGGATAGCTTTGCACTGTTCATGAAATCAGACTTGAAAATATAGTAAATGGACTATGAAAATTCTCAAATTTGAATATGTCATAAACAAGACCTTAACAAACATTTTTCGTGCAGAACACGAAATCTGAATCTCTGGATAAAAACCATTTTTAGTAGCTCAAATACAGACTAAAAATAGTTCGCTGGAACAGAATTCTTGTTACTCAAATTAAGTGCTGTCCAGAATCCAAATCATCTCAAAAAATTTCCAAATTTATATACATTATAGAAAAGGACGTTCTTAACAACTTTTGTGAAGGAAACTTTTCCAAAATTGGCCCAGACAAGTTTGTAGAAAATTAAGAATGTGGGAATATCACCGAAATACCCATTCTGAGCAGTTTTATACGGTCCGAAAATCAAGCCATCGTACCACTCATATCAACTTCAAAAATTCTGAAATTAAAGTATGTAAAACTTCAAGATGTTTGAAGAAACTTTCGAGAAGGAAATGTTTGGAAATTCAGAACACAAAAGTCTCTCCAAAAATAACAAAATGAAGGGGTACAAAAGATTCAAAACTAGGTTTTTCAAAACAAGAGTAAAAATATTAGTTCCGATTGGAAAACCACCAAATTTAAACCATAGCTATTTCCCCGAGATTGAAATTGAGGATGTGACAACTTGTGCCTTTTTATTAAGAGTTGCGTCTGTTGTTCAAATAATATGACTATTCATATAAGAGTTACATTTTTTCATGATTAAAGACTATCCATTCAAAAAGCTATATTCTTGAATATATTTTTTGAATCAATAGTCATGTGTTTAAAGAAAAATGAAAATATTAATTACGTGCAGCGCGAGTGACTATTTACTAGTAACCTTGAATTATAATAGATAAAGAATAATTGTCAAGACTTAACTTATACTAGACAAAGCTAATCAATTAAACAAGTCAGTCCAAAACTAGTTAAAAAGTGATTTTTGAGATAAGAAATATAATAATTAATCCATTTTTAATTTTAAAACAAATGAAAATTCAAGCTAGGCCTGACTCGGCTTGGCCCGAACCAGTTTAGTTCAATCTGAGCCTTTTCTTGTATAGTCGAGCCTAGCGTTGATATTCCAAGTCTGGTCTGTTAGGGCTGACCCGAAAAACATACTTGAAGCAGGGCCCATGCTCACCCTTAGTGGCCAAGTACTCATATACGTCTTTTACAATCAATTAACGATCGATTATATCGAAACAAATAAAATACCCAAGTTTTACATGATAGGAGAACCGATGAGACCTTTGCTAGTGGAATCCAACTTGATTTCAAGGATTCTTGATATATCATAGCTTGATGGAGCAGAATGAATTTAGGCAAAACTTACTCTTGAAATTAATTGGCTAGGGAAGCTAAGCTATAAAAAAACCAACCAAACATCTACGCAACGATTTTTTCTTTCATAAATCCAGAACAGGCATACTCTAGTGGTTCATTTTAGTCGTTGGATCATGCGGTTGCCACAAGGAGCCAAAGTTATCTAAGGAATGAGGTACAATGAAATAGATGCATACCGACACTCAATCGATGCAGTAACACCTCTTCATGCAAGTAGGGTACTCCGAAATTACTTAGTTGAGGATAAAAAACATTACTAAAGTTGAGGATAAAAGCAAATATTCTGGGAGATAGACACAAATTTAGAGATTTGCTATGATTAAAGGTTTGCTAAAGTGACCATAAAAAGCAAAATACCGGATAAAACTCAGACATGAGCATGCGATGTAGCTCAACCTCACACAAGTTTTGCCTGTATATACAGATGCACACTGTGAGTTGATGGCGTGTCTATGTAAAAGCAAGCTCTTAGGTAATTTGTTTGTAGGCTAGACTACACAGCACAGTCAAGTGAGGCCCTGGCATATCAAGAAATAGTGTGTAAGGCAAAACATTATAGCTCAATGCTATACCATCATTGCATTGGTTGAGAGATAAAATAAGATCTTATGAGGCACATTTCCATTTGAATTCATTATTGTCAGCACTTGGGAGAGATTGTAATTTACTTGCAAAGAACTTTCTTTAGCACATAATTAATTGATCATTACAATTATACTTATGCTATCACCAATACACTGAACAAATGCTATTAGAGCTAAAATTGCGCAAGCAGGGCAATAAAAGCTCAAACACCGTACTAAAAGAAATTACATCAGAAGGAACAAAAGTATAATAATACTACTTAACGAACAAACAACAAATTTAGGATACATATTCTCATATCGTTTTGATAAAGCAATAAGCTCCACTATAAAGATCATGCATGATTAATATTACTGAGGAGATCCACGATTGCGACGATCTCCAACCATATTATTGTTGAGCCCCGGGATGTGGAACCCCTCGAGCTAGTGTCTCGAAATCAAAGCCAAAGTTTAATTTCAACTAAAAAAGTCTTATCTATTAAACCCAAAATCGCTAAACAATACTAGAACAAAAACAACCGATCGAAGTAAACCCTCAAAGTAATCATAACATAAAAGCCAATGAGATATTTTTTCTTTTTTATTATTATATTTTTATTTTCCTTATATTGTTATTTATTTCATCTAAAAAAAAAAACTATATGAAATTTAAATCGCCCTTAAAAACATATATAAAATGCAGTTTCCTAAAATGTATGAACGCCAACTAAACTGAAACTCAACAAAATCTAATCCTAAGATCTAACTACCTAATTGGCCTGCATTTTCCCATCTTATTCCATCAATCTTTTTTATTTTCGTATTTTTTATTTTTTATTTTTATATGCTACTTTTCGTCTTCCTTTCTCGGTCTATCAATCCAGGATACACAAGCCACTTCCTCCTTCATCACTCTGCCCCCACATCTTTGTTCTCCGTTGATTTCACGAGCAAAAGCTCCAGTCGGCCGAGAGTGTCAACTTCCGGCAAATCCAGCCTCCGACCGCCATAGATACACACAAGGTACACAGAACACGGTAAATTGGTGTGCACCATCATTATCGGCCATCACCCACGAAAGACATAACTCCTCACCTCAAACAACTCCTAATTAACGCGTCAGCAGCAATCAACATGTACTTATAATTTTAGTACATGAACACTTTCAGCTAATTTTGCAGAGTCGAGATTATTACATAAAGCATTGAAAACGTGTCAAGGCCGAGGTCATCGGAAATGACTCAAAGGCTAACATCAATAAGGTTTCTGCGGCCTATACAATTTAGTACATTGAATCATTCAAGCAGACACGATGAACTCACTCAGATTCGAAGCTATATTCACACTGATGCGTTTCACGCATTTCATCAAACATGTGGAGACCAGTTCAGACTAGAGATCTAACTGCAACACCGAAGCATCTATTCCAATCCAAGCTATCACGACAGCATCAAAATGAGTTCAGATCATTAATAAATCATTAATCGGAGATGATTTCACACAAATCTCAATAAGACCTGTCCGCCTTTCCTGTTTCTCCAAGAATAGCTGAGAGCAGAGCATATGAAGGTAAGGTCCGCTTACCGGTCGCAAACTGTGATCGAACTACGGTGCCGCAGAAGGAGCTTCGAATGGACCCAGAGTGCTTCAAACTTGTCAGCCGAAAAACAGAGTGAAGTAGAGTATTGGCGGTGCGACTTCGAAACGGTGAACTGGCTATGGTCACGGTGCTTGTTTGTGCCGGGCGTCGAAGGGAGACAGATGAATTGATCAGAGGAATCAGAGAGAGAGAAATTTTTCCAGCTTCCAGAGTGTGTTCTCTGTGAAGTTAATCTGTAACTCCGGTGGCCAGTGACGGTAAGCAAGCGACGGTGAATGCTCGTGATCGGAGGTGGTGGATTCCGGCCTCGACCGGTGGTAGAGAAGCTGCTGGAATTTGTGGATCGAGAGAGGATTGCTTTACTCTGCTCTTCTATGTGAATCGCCACAGAGAGTGAGAAATCCGTTACTAATGCAACCCAGTCCATGTGCCTTCCTCCTACCTGAATTGTTTTGCTCGGCCTCTGTCTCATGCGCCTCCTCCTTCTGGAAAAAAAAAAAATCAAATAAATAGTATCAAATAATGTCACTCTACGTAGGGAGTTGGAAAGACATTCGATTCCTAGAAAGGATACACACTAATGAAAGTGAAGATGGATTCATTGCATAAGTTGCGGTTGAAGTACGAAAGGGAATCTACATATAAGAAGAGAAACGATATCATACTAGATAGGGTACAAACTCCACAGAGCGTGCTTAAAAGATTGAGGAACAAATTTGTGCACTGCGAATTATGCATGACACGAGTTTAATTTCTTGTACTACCAAATGCCAGACAATTCAAGTCCGGCACCCCGACCGGATTTCGATTCAAAACCTGACCGGATTTCGATTCAAAACCTGCTTGATCCCATGATGTTAATGCCCAGCATTAAGCACCTAAGATATAAACTTCTCTTGCCATATACAAAAAGACAAACAATATCATATTAGCAGAAAAAGGCCAGGCCTAGAACAGAATATCATATTACCACCTACAGACAAATGGGAGGCAATCCAGCACATAAAAATTGGGTTGATAATGGGTACTTTAAGTAAGAACTCGATATTAAAACAGATTAAAAAAAGATAAAAATAAATGAAATAAAAGAAGCTGAACAATGATATCTCTTCTAGATAACGAAGTTCTGGCAATTGCTCGTGATATGGAACCCACAATGGCATGCCGGAAGGAACTGCGTTTCCGTCTTGCGCATTCGTCTATATATTGCAAATTAGCTTTTCGACTAATCTACATAGAAAGGTAGACCTTTGTTCAAGAGCGTCGATATCCCCCGAAAACAACCCCATTTCCCTTCGCTATAATTTAGGTTGTTAATTTTTTTTTGAAACGTTAGTAAATTTGAAACATTGGTGAATTATGCAAATAAAAATTGGTAAGTTGGTATAAAAATTTATAATTTACATATTATTAAAAAAAATTCGTAATCTTATCAAAGTATTGATAAGATATGAGCAAGTCACTTAAAAATAAAAAGTCACCAAGTCTCCTTTTTGCCAACAGTTGAGAACAACGCATGTTTGCTTTCCACATTCCGCAATTTTCGGTATATGATCAACCTCAAGAGTTGCGTTCATTTTTGTCAATGGCCTTTTGAATCATTTCAGTTAGGTCCAATAATATACCAAATCTCTCTTTCCAATTCATCATGTTAGAATAAGTTATTTGATGAAGAGAGACTACATGCATATGAGGCATATCTAAACTTTGTAGACAAGCGATATAGGATTATATTAACACATCAAATATTTATTACGTAATAAGTGACACAGAGGTGGGAGTAATCAAACGAGGAGAACTAGGCAAGGGTTGCCATCCATCAACAAAAAAAAAAGGAGAAAAAAAAAGAAAAAAGAAACAAAGAAAGAAGGAGGTTCAAACTGACCTTATTATTCTTGTAAGATTGGACGGAGCCAAAGAAGCCTTTCCTAGCCCCAGCTGATTTCCCGCCGAGGTAGATGCCTATGTGGCAATCATTTGGCAATTTGGTCGTTGATACATCAATCAACCTTTCCAATGATGGGCCTCCGTGGATGTATAACCTGTTCAAAAGCTCTAACTCGTCAAGGCCCTCGACAACCTGTAGCCCAAGGCAATCCCCGATTTCTAAAACCTTAAGATTCTTTACGTGTGATATACCACGAAGACTTTGCAAACAATGACAATCCCAGGCCCCAAAATGTTCCCACAGTTCTGATGTACCGAGTACTTCAATTTGGACTATCTTTGGGGACATACAAAGCACGAACAGTCTCAACTTATTTAATACTCTCGACAGAAGAATTACTCTCCCTTCCCCAATAATCAACTCATTAGCAGATTCTGCTTCACCCGCATACGCTAACCTTTCCAGTGACTCACAATTGTTGATATGCAATTCTTCCAATGATTCGAACACCCCGGCATATTAGATCTCAACTAGCTTTAAGCAATATTGCACCCGGACGGCTTTGAGCTTCCTCATGTTTGACAGCCCGAATCTCTTGAGGGATACATCATCTTCCATAACCAACTCTGTTAAATTTTGAAGTTGAAGCCCGTTTAGTTGAATTTCTTGCACTTGAGAAGAACAGAGCGTTAAACTTGACAGATTCTCTAATTTAGATGAGAGTGACATAGCTGAATTGAATTTATCGAGTCTTAAATTTAACAGAGACGATGGAAGTGGCGCGAGTGTTTGCAGGTCCAAACTAGACAAATGAAGTTCCTTCAACTGAGAAAGGGAAGCCAACTCTGAAGGAGCAGGGACACCAAGAAGTTTCAAGTGCAGCTTCTTCAATTTGGATAACATCCCTATCCCCTTGATAACTCTATAAAAATAGAGTTATTTTATCTACTTTAGGCAACAAATAATGCAATATTTGTTAGAATATATTTGGATTTCCTTTTATTTACTTAATATTTCCTTGTTTATACAGAATATTGAGATATGGAGAAAATAAGGAAAATATGGCAAAAAGAAGGAAATGAATATGCAACTCAGAGAAGAGTTAGAAGGTGGATATCACATTGAGAATTCTGCGATTTATTCTCTAATTTTATGCGAAAAAAGAAGTAATTACCCTGTGAGATGAGTCTTTGATGCTATTATATAAATAGGATAACTAGGGGAAACATGGAGTTTTTTTTGAGAGAGAGAGAGAGAGATCGTTTTTGTTTTCAGTGTTCTAAGAGTTTTTCAAGTATTTTGAAGAGAAGACAAAAGTGGTGACAGAATTCTTGTTCTTTAATTCAAGATGTTTGGTTTAATTTCTATTGTCGTTTCTTCTTCTATTATATTCTAATTTTCTTTGTTAGAGTTATGATGTAGCCTAACCATTGATGATATGAATTTTATGCTTTTTATGCTTTGTAAATAATTTCATTCATGTGAGTTTAATGTTATTGTGCTTAATGCGTTTAGGTGACTGGCCACCACTGGAATGATCTGATGTGCATGTTTGAGACTGAGAAGTAATAATATGCAATTGCTCATTATAATATATAACCATAAATTAAATATGGATAGAAATATGCCATGTTATTTGTGTAGCTTTCGGTGATAAGGTGGTCTAAAAGATTCATTGTAAATCGGAAATATTCACAGATTTTAATGCGCTTATGTTTATTTAAGTTCACATAGAAATATACTGAATTGATAAACTGAGTAGGTTTGCTATACCTAGAAATAGGATAGTAAATAGACTAGGAAATTCCGTTATCACATGATTGATATTATTCTTGTATGCATAATGATATGAAATTCATATCTAGTAGTTATGGTGAAATCGGATGCTCTAACATATTTTACCTGATTGTTTATCTACCTTTAGTTTATAAAATTTCGTTTTTAAAAATTGTCAATTTTTTTTTGTTCTCAATTATATTTTGATTAGTTAGATAAATTTTAGAATTAGTCTATTTTTAATATTTAATTGATTTATTATCATCAATCTCTGTAGGACGATACTCTTCTCATCATTGTATTACTTGTTCAACACGTCCGTTGATACGTGCAGAATTTTACAAACAAGTTTTTGGTGCCGTTGCCGGGGATTGTTTATTTAATACCAATTAATATTGATACCGGATAATTCTAAGTTTAATCTAGCTTTTATTTTATTTTATTTTTTTCAAAGTATATATTGGTGCATGACATGTAGCCAACAAGGAAAACTTACTGAGTTTGATCCAGAAATTGAACGCGCATTTAAAAGGCAACTGAGAGAACAGAGAAATCACATTAAAAAGATGGAGGGAGTTGATAATGGTAGAAATCAATGTACACTCTTGAAAGATTATGCTGCACCAACAATTGAGGGCACCACATCAAGTATTAGGAGACCTGCAATTCAAGCAAACAACTTTGAGATCAAGCCATCACTGATTCAGATGCTTCAACAATCAGTGCAATTTAGTGGGCTACCAAGCGATGATCCAAACGCTCACATCGATGCTTTTCTTGAAATCTGTGACACAATTAAATATAATGGAGTTTCAGATGATGCTATTAGATTGAGATTATTTCCATTTTCTCTTAGAGACAAAGCTAAAGGTTGGCTCTCTTCTCTTCCTGCAGGATCGATCACTACATGGAATGATATGGCCCAAAAATTTCTTGGTGAGTTCTTTCCACCTACAAAATCTACAAAAATGCGTAACGATATTACTAATTTTATGCATATGGATAATGAATCATTGTATGAAGCATGGGAAAGATTCAAGGAGTTTCTTAGAAGATGCCCACATCATGGATTACCCGTATGGATGCAGGTACAAATTTTTTATAATGGGTGTAGTACAAATCTCCGTTCTATGACTGATGCAGCTGCAGGGGGAACTCTGAATAATAAAACACCAGAAAAAGCCTATAACTTATTAGAGGAAATGGCATCCAATAGTTATCAGTGGCCTACTGAGAGGATATCAGTGCGAAAAGCTAGCGGAATTTGTGAGGTGCATGCTTTCATAGCAATTGCTGCGCAAATTGAAGCACTCAACGAAAAGATAGATAATATGAGTGTTTCAGGTATGAAAATTCAGAATATGACATGCAATTTTTGTGGTGGAGGATATGTTAGCACAAAATGTCAGGTAGGTAACACTTTTGCTCAATCTAATGAAAATGCTAACTTTGTTGGGAATTTTAATAGATCACAGAATAATCCCTACTCCAACACGTACAATTCGGGATTGCGTAATTATCCAAATTTTTCATGGAATAATCAAAATATGATGAGACTGCCATTGGGATTCAAACAACCGGAAGAGACAAAGTCCAGTCTAGAAGATATAGTCACAAAACTTGCTAATACTACTCAGGACTTCATCACGAGCACAGATGTAAGATTTCAGAACCAAGAGGCTTCAATTAGAAATTTAGAGATGCAAGTGGGGCAGTTAGCAAACATGATGTCTGGGAGACAACAGGGTTCTTTGCCTAGCAACACAAAGAAAAATCCAATTGAAAATGTAAAAGTTATAATCCTGAAAAGTGGTAAACAAGTGGGTGAAGAAGATACTAAACAGAAGATTTCCAGAGACAAAGAAGAAGAGATCAAGAAACAACCAAAGGAGATAGGCAAGAGCAAACTTTTTCCAAATAATCCCAAGCCACAAGTGCCGCCAGTTCCATTCCCTCAGCGACTCTAGCAACACAAAATAGATAATCAATTTTCTAAATTTCTTGATGTTTTTAAAAAATTGCACATTAATATTCCTTTTGCAAATGCTTTAACGCAAATGCCTAACTATGCAAAATTTTTGATGGAGATTTTGGCAAACAAAAGAAAGCTAGAAGATTACGAAACTGTGAAGTTGAATGAGGAATGTTCGGCCATCCTACAAAATAAATTACCTCCGAAGTTAAAAGATCTAGGGAGTTTTACAATTCCTTGCACTATTGGAGATTCTTACTTTGAAAAGGCATTGTGTGATTTAGGTGCAAGTATTAATTTGATGCCTTTCTCTATTTTCAGGAAATCAGGATTGGGTGAAGTAAAAGCAACTACAGTGTCTCTTCAACTGGATGATCGATCAATTAAATATCCGAGAGGTAATGTGGAAGATGTATTGGTAAAAGTTGACAAGTTTATTTTTCCTGCAGATTTCATAGTTCTTGACATGGAGGAAGATTTTGAGGTACCACTTATCTTAGGTCATCCTTTTCTAGCAACAGGAAGAGCTCTTATTGATATACAACAGGAGAAGTTGATTCTTAGAGTTCAAGATGATCTTGTTTCTTTCAATGTTTTTAAAGCAATGAAATATCCCTCTGATGATAATTCTTGTTTTAGAGTTGAGACAGTTGACAAGTTTGTGAATAATGTTTTTCAAGAAAATATTTTTAAAGATCCACTTGAAGCATGTTTGGTTCAACCAAAAGACAGAGAAATTGAGAATGAGGAGATAATGGAGTATGCAAATTTTATGGAGGCAAATCCAACATATTCAAGGCCTAAGACAACAAAATTTGAGGAGTTGGGACAACACACAACGAAGCTTAAGCTATCAATTGAAGAGCGTCCTATTCTTGAACTCAAACCCTTACCTTCTCATTTGAAATATGCTTATTTAGATGGAATTTCTTCTTTACCAGTAATTATATCTTCTTCTTTAACAGATTTGATGGAAGAGAAACTGCTTAGAGTATTGTGAGAACATAAATGTGCAATTGAATGGAATATAGCTGACATTAAGGAAATTAGTCCTTCAATTTGCATGCATAAAATTTTGATGGAGGAACAACATAAACCCACTATCCAACCTCAGAGGCGTTTGAACCCGAAAATACAAGAAGTGGTGAAAGCTGGGGCAATTAAGTTACTTGATGTAGGGATCATCTATCTTATCTCTGATAATTCCTGGGTAAGTCCTGTGCAAGTTGTTCCAAAAAAAGGAGGTATGACTATTCAACTAAATAATGATAATGAATTAATTCCGACTAGAACCGTTATTGGATGGCGTGTTTGCATGGATTATAGAAAATTGAATGATGCCACCCGTAAAGGTCACTTTCCTTTACCTTTTATTGATAAATTATTGGAGAGACTTGCACGGCATGAGTTTTACTGCTTTTTAGATGGATATTCTGGTTATAATCAAATCCTTATTGCACCTAAGGATCAAGAAAAAAACTATTTTTACTTGTCCTTATGGTACTTTTGTCTATAGGAGGATGCCTTTTGGTCTTTGTAATGCGCCTGCTACTTTTCAAATATGCATAATGACTATTTTTTCTGACATGATGGAAAAATATATTGAGATATTTATGGATGATTTTTCTGTTTTTGGCTCATCTTTTGATTCATGCTTAAATAATTTAGCTTTGGTGTTACAAAGATGCGAGGAGACTAACCTTATCTTGAATTGGGAAAAGTGTCACTCTATGGTGCAGGAAGGGATTGTGCTAGGCCATAAGATCTCTATAAGGGGAATTGAGGTGGACCGAGCTAAGATTGAAGTTATTTCAAAACTGCCGCCTCTTACCTTTGTGAAGCTTGTTCAAGGATTTTTGGGACATGCAGGATTTTATAGGCGTTTCATTAAAGATTTTTCTAAGATTGCTAGACCCCTTTCTAAATTGTTGGAAAAAGATTCTAAATTTGATTTCTCTGATGATTGTTTGCAGGCATTCAACACATTGAAGGAAAAGTTAATTTTGGCCCCTATCATGACTGCGCCTACTTGGGATTTGCCTTTCGAGTTGATGTGTGATGCTAGTGACTCAGCTGTTGGAGCTGCACTTGGACAAAGAAAGGATGGAATTTTTTGAACCATATACTATGCAAGTCGCACCCTATTTGGAGCTCAATTGAATTATGCCACAATTGAAAAGGAGCTTTTGGCAGTAGTTTTTGCTTTTGATAAATTTCGTTCTTATTTAATTGGCTCAAAAGTTATTGTTTATTCTGACCACTCTGCTCTTAAGTATCCACTTGAAAAGAAAGAATCAAAACTACGTTTAATCAGATGGATTCTATTGCTGCAAGAAATTGATTTGGAAATCAAAGCTAAGAAAGGGACTGAAAATCTAGTTGCAGATCATTTGTCAAGAATTCCGAAATTAAAGGAAGAGGTAAGTCCAATTATGGAAAAGTTCCCTGATGAGAAAATTTTTTCCATCAAATCCACAAAAATTCCTTGGTACGCTGATTTTGTGAATTTTTTTGTAAGTAATATTCTTCCTCCTGAATTGTCATATCAACAGAAGAAAAAACTCTTTTTTGATTTTAAAAATTATTTTTGGGAAGAACCTTTTCTTTTTAAGGTATGTGCAGGCCAAGTTATAAGGAGATGTGTTCCAGACGAAGAAAAGGTAAATATTCTGCATCATTGTCATGATAGAGAGGCAGGTGGTCATTTTGGTGCCACCAAAACTGCAACTAAGGTTTTGCAATCTGGATTTTATTGGCCCACACTTTTTAAAGATGCTTACTCCTTTGTAGCTTCATGTAATCAATGTCAGAGAACTGGAAATATGTCTAGAAAAAATGAGATGCCTTTAAACAACATTATTGTGTGTGAATTATTTGATGTTTGGGGAATTGATTTCATGGGACCCTCTATATCTTCTTATGGTAATTTATACATTTTGGTGGCTGTGGAGTATGTGTCTAAGTGGGTAGAAGCTGTAGCATTGCCAAAAAATGATGCTAAGACTGTTGTCAAATTCTTGAAGAAAAATATTTTTACGCGATTTGGCACTCTTAGGGCAATCATAAGTGATAGGAGGACACACTTTTGCAACAAACAATTTGAAGTATTTTTGAGTAAGTATGGAGTCACACATAAGGTTGCAACCCATTATCATCCTCAAACTAGTGGTCAAGTAGAGGTTTCAAATAAGGAAATCAGGAGAATTTTAGAAAAAACAGCGAATGCCTCTAGGAAAGATTGGTCAATGAAACTGGACGATGCACTTTGAGCCTATAGGACAGCATTTAAAACCCCAATTGGGATGTCTCCTTTTAGGCTAGTGTTTGGGAAGGCTTGTCATCTACCGGTGGAATTAGAGCACAAAGCATATTGGGCATTGAAATTTCTGAATTTTGACATGCAGTTTGCAGGTGAAAGAAGATTGTTACAACTAAATAAATTGGAGGAATTTCACAATGAGGCCTATGAAAATGCTAAGATGTATAAGGAGCGTACCAAAAGATGGCATGATAAACACATATTCAGAAGAGAGTTCGAAATTGGCTAAAAAGTTTTACTTTATAACTCTCGTCTTAAACTTTTTCCAAGAAAGTTACGTTCTCGATGGTCTGGTCCTTATATAGTCACACAAGTATTTCCATACGGAGCAGTTGAAGTTGCACATGATACCGAAGGCACATTTAAGGTGAACGGTCAACGTTTGAAGCCTTACTTTGAAGGATTACCTTTTTGGAGTTTAGTCATCAAGACCATCCATGGACACATCCTACAGCAAGGGGAGTTTTCTTGTTCCTATTTTTCTTTTGTTTCTTTTTTCTTTCGCATTAAGGACACTGCTTCATTTAAGTTTGGGGGGAGACAAAATATTTGCTTAAAAAGAAATTTTTTTTTTTGCTAAATCTGAATTTGTTTTTTTGTTGCATTCCTTATTGTGAATTTTTGTGATTCTTAGGAAAATTTAAATTTTGTTCAAACTTGCGAATGATATGTGAGTTAATTTTGATTCTGATGATGTCGATCCACTTACTGAGCACTAAAAGTCCTTAATTTTTGAGTAGTGTGTACATCTAGAGAACATTCATGTAAAGTATGTGCTTTTCTTAGATCTCACCCAAATCTTAGAATTTGTTTGATTTTCTCTTGAGGCGAAATCTTAGGCTACATCTAACTGAGAAAATGATTTAGGCAATTTTTGGATCGATTGAACCTTTCAAGCTAACCCTGTTTATTTATCCATAGTCACCCCGTTGAACCTTAATTATTATCCAATCTTTTATTGGCACCCACGTATTTTTTAGCTTACCTTTTACCAAATTATATCATTGTCCCATGCCTCATGAACATGTTGATAAAAGTTTATTTGAGCATAATGGCAATTTGGGAGGAAGGGTGGATATTATTTGATTGCTATGGTTGTTTGGTGTATATCTTCTTAAAAAAAAAGAGAAAATAAAGAAAATAAAAGAAAAAGAAAGAGAAAAAAAAGAAAAAGAAAAAAAAGAGGAAGAATGATGATCCGTAGTGGCAGAAAGATTATTTTGAAGATGTGAAATTGGAGATAATGGCATGTGCTCTAATTAGATCCTAGAAATCAATGTATTCATAGGTGATTTGAGCTTAAATTTACCATTATCTCACAATTAGCCCAGCCTTACATTACAACTTGGGAAAAGTCATATTGATTTTTGGTTGGATGATTAGCTTACATTAGTGGAGAGAGGAATGAAAAGCAAACCTATGGGATTTGGTTATAATTATAAAGAGTTTTTGAGAGGTTGCATACTAATGTGAACTTATTTGGATTGCATATAATTCGAAAAGATGAGGACTCACACACATACTTGGATCATATAATTAGAATCGATTTTAACTTATAAATCTATTTCAATGTTTGGATGAAATTTGTGTTTTTCTTTGAATTGTGATTACGAGCAATTTTGGAAGGAAGTAATGGAGGGAGCTGTTAACTTGAGTATGTCTTATATCTTGCTTTTGCTCGAGGACTAGCAAAATGTTAAGTTTGGGGGTTTGATAACTCTATAAAAATAGAGTTATTTTATCTACTTTAGGCAACAAATAATGCAATATTTGTTAGAATATATTTGGATTTCCTTTTATTTACTTAATATTTCCTTATTTATACAAAATATTGAGATATGGAGAAAATAAGGAAAATATGGCAAAAAGAAGGAAAGGAATATGCAACTCAGAGAATAGTTAGAAGGTGGATATCACATTGAGAATTCTGCGATTTATTCTCTAATTTTATGCGAAAAAAGAAGTAATTACCTTGTGAGATGAGTCTTTGATGCTATTATATAGATAGGATAACTAGGGGGAACATGGAGTTTTTTTTAAGAGAGAGAGAGAGATCGTTTTTGTTTTCAGTGTTCTAAGAGTTTTTCAAGTATTTTGAAGAGAAGACAAAAGTAGTGACAGAATTCTTGTTCTTTAATTCAAGATGTTTGGTTTAATTTCTATTGTCGTTTCTTCTTCTATTATGTTCTAATTTTTTTTGTTAGAGTTATGATGTAGCCTAACCATGATGATATGAATTTTATGCTTTTTATGCTTTGCAAATAATTTCATTCATGTGAGTTATATGTTATTATGCTTAATGCGTTTAGGTGACTGACCACCACTTGAATGATCTGATATGCATGTTTGAGACTGAGAAGTAATAATATGCAATTGTTCATTATAATATATAACCATAAATTAAATATGGATAGAAATATGCCATGTTATTTGTGTAGCTTTCGGTGATAAGGTGGTCCAAAAGATTCATTGTAAATCGGGAATATTCACAGATTTTAATACGCTTATGTTTATTTAAATTCACATAGAAATATAGTGAATTGATAAACTGAGTAGGTTTGCTATACCTAGAGATAGGATAGTAAATAGATTAGGAAATTCCGCTATCACATGATTGATATTGTTCTTGTATGCATAGTGATATGAAATTCATATCTAGTGGTTATGGTGAAATCGAATGCTCTAACATATTTTACCTGAATGTTTATCTGCCTTTAGTTTATAAAATTTCGTTTTTAAAAATTGTCAATTTTTATTTGTTCTCAATTATATTTTGATCAGTTAGATAAATTTTAGAATTAGTCTATTTTTAATATTTAATTGGTTTATTATCATCAATGTTTGTGGGACGATACTCTTTTCATCATTATATTACTTGTTCAACACGTTCGTTGACATGTGCAGAATTTTACAAACACCCCTCTAAGTCACCGGTGCAAATTTTACCTCCTTGTATCCAACTAGAGCCATCAGATAGGTTCAACGTGACCAAATTAGTTAGATTCGAGAGGCCTGGGATTACCTGCAACGATTGCAACGATTTAGATAACACTTCCAGATTGTTTAAACTTGTGGGAAGTGTCGGCAATTCTTGAATCTCATTACAATATATTAACTCAAGCGTTTGCAGGCAAGGAAGCATACTAACCGTCTCTGGAACTTCATTGATGCAAGTACCCCACATGCATAGGATTTTTAGAAAGGGCAAACTTCCAATTGCCGAAGGAAGCCGACCTTTTAAATTGACACTCTTGATTCGGAGCACTTCCAGATTATGAAGCATTATAGCACTAGGTAACTCCCATGAATTTGTTGAACGTGGCCTATAAACTTCCACTAGGCAACCCTGATTCGAAGCATTGTCAAAGTGCAACTCACGTAATGATTTCAACTTCCATATGGAATCTGGGAGTTTCTTCACTGGACACTCCGTGACCGAGAAGTGCTTAAGATTCACCAAGTTCCCAATTTCTTCAGGCAAATCTTCAAGGGAAGAGCAATGACTAATCTTCAAATCAATAAGAGACTCCAACTTCCCAATAGAGCCACCAATTTTCCTCAAATTGTAACAATCTCTGATAATAAGCCTCTCCAAATTCGGACATCTAGAGAAATCTGGTGTTCTGTTTACGCTAAGACATCCTTCAAGATGAAGAACTTTCAATTTTCCTGCCATCTGTCAAAATAAATGTAATGCTTAATTGATGAACATTCAAATATTACTTTCAAAGAAAATATAATAGAAATAAGCACACTACGCACCTTGATTAAGCTCTGTAGTTTTGAACCATCTATGAAGTCATTGTTTGAAAATTCAAGAATGACCACATTCTTTAAGCACATATTGGTTGGCTTAAAAGACACTCGAGTAGTATTAGACCAAACAATCCGCCTTAAATTGGTAAGACTATTCTCCAAGTTACCGCTGAAAGTTCCCCAAAGTAATTTGAGGTACCTTAAATGTTCAAACCTTTCAATCTCTTCACTTCTGATAATGACCTCCTTATAAGTATCAAGCTTTAGTGCTCTAACGTTCCTCTTCATCTGCAAATGAGAACAAAAAGTAAGTGATATTCAGTATTCTGTTTTAGAGAAAAAGGATTGCAATGCCAAAAAGAAGAAATGGAAAAGAACATCCCAGTGTAGCGTGTAGACGATATTCTAGTAGAGAAACTATTAGTTTCCACCTTAGGCATTTTACCTCCTTTGTTCTTATTGCATCGAGGACCTCCTCGCCAATCCATATCCTACTTCGCTCTCCAAGATTCTCTGGATTTTCCCGATGAACGATTTCCCTTCCAAGATCTCTAAGTTGATCGTGCATCCAAACGTATCCTTCACAATCTTTACTAAGGACATGCTAACGAGGACATCAACTCCAGTATCTGGGAAATAATTACAATCTTTCCACATGTAAATTGTATACATCGTATGCACACCAACAAAAAAGCATGCAATATCGAGGAAAATTTGTTGTTGCTCGTAACTTAAGGCATCATAGCTGATCTTCAACTTTCCAAAAACATCCTCGTGAGGTGCTTTGCTTAACTTCTCCAATGTACCTTTCCATATTTGTTGCCTTTTGTCAAAGAGGAATGAACCAATTACTTCAAGAGCCAACGGAAGTCTCCCAGTAGTAGATACGATTTCTCTTGAAAGATCATTGTAATCATTTGACGGAAAGTCTTTGTTAAATGCATGCTTATTAAAAAGGTCAAGCGCAAGATCACTACTCATCACCTCCATTTCATTCCATTTCATATTGTAACTTTTGATAGTTTGGTTTATTGATTCGCAAAGCATCTTTATTTCTACTTGTAATCAATATTCTAGATCCTGAATACAAAGTACTCCCTCCAACTAATTTCTCCACTTGTTCGCTGTTAGCCACGTCATCAAGCACAATGAAGACTTTTTTATTGCTAAGTGCTTCCCCTATCCTTTTTGTTCCATAATCAATTTCGTCAATGCTCCTTGTTCCTGCAGGATGGCCGATTTCTGATAATAACATTTTTTGCAACTCAACTAAGCCACCAGTTCTTGATGACTTCTCTCGAACATCTTCAAGGAAACAACAACACTTTCCAAAATTATAAGAGAGTTGGTTGAAGACAACTTTAGCGAGAGTTGTTTTACCAATACCCCCTATGCCATGAATTCGAATGAACCGCACTCCGCCAAAGTCGACGTCTAACAATTTGGTTACTGCTACAACTTGATCATCAATTCCAACTAAATGTTCAGTCACTGATCTATGTTTTGTCTTCAGCTTTTCCGTGACCTCCTCAACTACCAAATTAATCACATCGCTATAGCTGCCACAATGGAAACAGTGTGTATTCAAGAGGAGAAATGTTTAACGTATTGCAAGTTTAAATAATTAGATAGGAATGTGCATGGCATTTCATTAACCCATTCTTTTTCCTGCAATCAAATATTATTTAATCTACCTAGCTATTATATCATTATTCGCCCATTATATAAGATGACCTTGTTAGCAGTTTCACATTTTTTTGACTCATGTAGCATAGGGTTTTTATTTAGTAATACTAATAGTAAAAGTCCCACATCAATCATGCTGGAAGTTTTTACATCTATGATCAACTGTTAAGGAAAATTGGGGAAACAAACACAAGGAAAGCATCTAGCTTACCCCCTGTACTTCTTCACTTCCCACCCCTTTATTGCATCAACCTCCACGAGAGCCTCTCTCCATGCATCTACTTGCTCATTGCTCAACTTCTTCTCGTGTTCCAAATTGAGTATGGCATCACAATACAGTGGAGTTTTCAGCTTAATATTGTCAAGTTCCACGTCAAAAAAATAGGTAGGGTCTCTTTTCGACCTTCCAATTTCAAAGTGTTTGCCACAATTTGAGCGAGCTCGCAAAGGCACCAATGGCTCGAAGCGTAGGTCCGAGAAAAGACGGGTGTGTAGATCCTACAGTTGTCGATCGCTCGTTGAAGCGATCCATCGATCCTTTCACCGACATGGACCTCTTCATCATCTCGGAAGACACATATTCCAGCATCGGTCAAGCTGTGGAAGAGGACATCGGTGAATCCAGAACGTGTGTCGGGTCCTCTGAAGCTTAAGAATACTTGGTACTCGCTTTCCGATGACAGTCCTGCATCTGAGATGTCCATAGCATTAGTTTGCTCTACTTGACGGATCTCTTTCTCTATCCCCGTGCGTGAGGGTGTGTCTCGGCTACGCCTGAAGAAGGGGTGTGATCGTTCATTAGGCCTTTGCCATTACTGAAAGTCAATCGGCAAGAACGTCACACAGAAATTTCAGCAAATGGAACAGTCAAAGTTTGAAACTTGACTCTCAGAAACAAGTCGATCGACGCAAAATTGGACCCCACCGAAGGCACTCACCTTGAAAATCAACATTGATGGAGCAAATGAACGTAGTTTTGAGTGGTGTATAATCCGGGTAGATAAAAGTTTATGCATTTTAGTTCACAGGTGTGCTGTTATGGGTAAAAATAATTTTTTCTCTCAAAAAGATAAATATATTTGAAAGCTATGTATGTGCTAATTTTTTCTAGCATCCTCTTGTTGATAAATTATTATATATGAGCGTAGTATATATATTAGGGTTAATATAATGAAAAACCCTAAACTGATACACACGTGACAAATTTATCCTAAACTAATTTTTTGACCACGAAAAATCTTAAACTGATACATCTGTGACAAATATACCACAAACTAATTTTTTGACCATCAGAAACCCCAAACTGGTATGTTTGTGACAAATTTACCCTCTGTTAATTTTCGTTAAATTGGATTAATACTACAAAAAATCATAAACCGGTACACCTGTAATAAACAAAGAGTAAAACCCCAAATTGATACACCTGCCAATTGTCACGTCCATTTGACCAAAAATAAAACTGTTACGTCTTATATAACTCAGCAATTTAACAATAAAATTTAACGAAAATTAGCGAATGGTAAATTTATCACAGGTGTACCAATTTAGGATTTTTAGTGATCAAAAAATTAATTTGAGGTGAATTTGTTACATGTGTGCCAGTTTAGAGTTTTTTGTGGTATTAACCCTATATATTAAACTGAATTTTGGTTATGAGGAAATGTTGGATTCCACTTGGATCTAGCTCCACCAGATCTGACAGCGCGATTGAGCTTAGTGTTTCAATTAGCTATGCGAAATACTTACTCGTTGCTGGTGAATGCCGCTTTCATTTATCGTCCTTATAACTGTTCATCATCATGTGATGTTTGTACTCATTTGTGGAATTTGTGGTTCATCTTTATCAATTCGTACACAGTCCACTCCAACTTTTCCAAACCTAACGAAAATATGTGGCCCATTCCTACATTATTTGTGTACCTCCTCCACTTTTATGCGGGGCCATCGACAATGGTGGAGCAGATTTGATAAATCTATTGATACTTTAAAACCTCGATTATTGGATGACAACCCTATCAAGGATTGATTCGACACGTATTCCCTGTTAGTGCATAGACATATACAAAATCATATGTCGTCGGTGTAGCATCACATCACTCATCAAGGAGAGAGCCAACCCCAAAATGCCCGAAGGACGAGGTGAACCCCCGGGAGTAAATGAACCAAGAGGGGGCTCGCAAGTCATGCGTGTCACTTGCTTTGCATTGCATTGCTTGACCGGACTTGTTCACGCTGTGCCCCACGGCCATTTAAATGTGTAATAAAAACTCAAAACATACTCCCAAATATCATTAACTCAGGGTGCGATGAAGGGGCAGAGCTTCTTGCAAGAATCAACTTCCCCGGTAAAAAAAGAAGAAGAAAACACAGAGTACCAAGAAAGAGCATTGATCAAGCAAGAAGACAAACTTCTATAAAAATCGAAGAGCAACACAAATAATTGGTCTATTTGATATTATTATGTTGACACCTATTTAATTTGCCCAAAATTAATTATGCAAAAATTAGTAATTAAATTTTAATTCCTAAAACAAAAAAATGTTTTTAATTCCAAGTGCATCACATATAAACAATAGGCACATTTGCATTAGTTGAGCTTATTAGAGCATGTTTTCTTGATTAATTTTCAAATTAAAATTCGGATTGGGCAAGGGGTGGGGCCGGGTCGACCCGGCCCTTTGTTTTTCTTTTTTCCCCTCACACGGGCCTAGCCCTCTCCTTTCTTTTCTTTCTTTCTCTCTTCCTCTTGAGTTGGGCTCGGCTAGGCCCAGCTCCTTCTTCCTTCTTCCTCCTTCCCCTCGCCGCCGGCCTCTCTCTCTCCCCTATTTTCCCCTGTTTCTCCACCGTCCAACTAACGAACGATAGAGTGGCCGTCCCTGTCCCCTCCAAGCAAAGGATGGACAGGGGAATACGACAAGGGGACCGACATTGATAACCAGTCCTCTCCTTTCCCATTTCCCGGTCTCTCTTCCTCTCTCCTTTCCCCCATTCTTCCTGGAATCGTCCCAGTCCTTGCACCAGCCTAAACGGCCACAAAAGTCTTGAGTAGGCATAGGCTAGTGTAGGCTATTAATGGAGGAGATGAGATCAGAGAGAGTGAGCTGGACGTCGCCTATAAAAGCCGGCGAGAGAGACAAAGAGGCGGTTGGGCATTTTGAACGAAAAAAAAAACAGAGAAAAAGAGGAAGAGAGAGAATCTGAGAAAAGATAGGGAGAGTGAGAGTATACTGAGGGCTTACAAGTCATGAATAAGGATCCCGAAGCCTCACTATCGCCCCCAAATCAGTCGGAGACCCCTAAACGCTCCATCGGCCGGTGAGCCTCTCCTGCCACCGAACACCCCTATTTTGCTCTATTTTTGTGTGCGACTTGGCCAGGATTCACACCAGCCGTTTGACGCAAATCCTAGCCCATACCATTCTATCCCTAAGTCTAGTCGTTGCCGTCGAAGGTAAGCTACGGCCATCAGAGTTGGTCTGAGCCCCGAAATAGCTCGGAGTCCCCTATTTTTTGTGTGCGCACCAACTGTTCGTTAAAATATCTTAATGAGTCTGGTTTGTGTTTGAGCTTCACCGGAGATCAAGGGGACGTATCGTGATTGAGCTGACTCAGATTCGTGTTGAAGAGATCATTAGGGATCAAAAAATGGCCAAACCGTGGCTTGGGTCCGTCGACCAAGCTCTGATCAGTGTTCGAGTTGACGAACTCCGATTGGGGCCTGACCGGCGATCATTTCTGTTGGCTCTCTGGCGACTAGGCCTTGGGATCTCTTTAGCTTATCAAGCTAAAGAGAGTGATGCCACTGGCCAGACGAAATACCTGACGAATCGCCGGAATTTCATCCGGTCATAGGCCTCTCCGCGTCTGTGATGTGAGGGTTGGCTGAATTGGCCCGGTCTTGTTCAAAAATCGATTTAGGTCCGGTTCATTGGTTTGGGTAAGTTAGACCAAAACTGAATCTGAATACCTGACCCGAATCAGTAGATTCGAGTCGATTTCATGGATCCGGATCGGTACCAAACCTGAATCCAAGACCCGACTCAGAGCTGTGACCCGACCTGACCAAATATTACTTAATATTTTATTTTTTAAATTATTATTATTATTATTAATTTTTTTCTTTCTTTTTTTGTCGTCGTTATTAATATTATTAGTATTATTACTATTTTTTTAAAAATCATTTTTTATTTGAAAATAATTTATAAATTAGTATTTTTGAGTATTTCTCTAATTTATGTGAATTGTTTGACTAATTATCATGTTTATATCGGACAAACCTATAGGGTTATACGGTAGTATTTTACACGTTATTTTTACTACTGTTGTGATATTATTATACATGTTTTTAATTAGAATATAATTACATGAACTGTTATATTTTGAATGTTGTCACCTTAGTTAGGGTTAGAACCCTAGACTACATGTCTATCTTGACTGCTAATCGTCAATGATTGTGCACTCGCTCGATCACCTCACATGTTAGGAGAAATGTTCTAAAATCAATCTAAATTGCCTGACAAATATTTTCTGAAATGAACAGGGTAAAAAGGTACTGAAAGGACATTAGTTATTTAACTAGTGTAACTAAGTCCTCGAATTCAGTCACCTTACTTGGGTTTCTAATCGACCTATCCCAAGCTGATTAGTGGCGACTCCTAGATAAAAATCATTTGCAGGTTAAAATCTTAAACCCTAAGTTGCGATATGGTATGGGCTTAGGAGAACCTGAGTTAAGTCATGAATTTAGACTTAGCACGTACCAAGTGAGACCTTCATTTTTTTATAATAAAATCGAAGGTCGATCACGACAGATTGGCGACTCCGCTATGGACTTGCATTTTTTTTTTAAAAAAAGTGGACTTAGGCTTGAATTTTTTTATCCTGTTCAAAAACTTTTTTTGTTTGGCAACAAAGATTCCAGGTATGACCTTGACATTAGGGTGTTAAATGTTCTTACTGGTTTCAAATCATGATTGTTTATGAATTGTTGTGCATGCTTTAATGATTTAGCACTACACTGTTGCACACACAACCATGCCGTCGGACTTGGACCGTGATAGGGCATTTTAGGATGGTATTAAGAAAGATACAACCTCGAACATAAGCCCACGATGTAGAGGTTGCCTTTTTTTTTTTCTCGAAATTTCTTTATGAAAAATCATAAAGTGTCTATCTTTAGCTATTATTGGCATGACTATAAGATATTTCTTTCGATTTGGCCGATGTTAGAAGGACTTGACACCAACACGAGATTGCGACGGTCAGGCCCCCTTTTAACTTCACTTTTCTGAACCAGTCTAGATAGAAATCGAACATCACTCCTCATGTGCATGTTTTTGTGATTACTATAGTTCAAGGTAAGGTATATATTCTATCCCTTTTTATTTCATAATACAGCCTACTTACTCCTTTGATTCGTGACTATTAGGTTACCTGTTGATTTCATTTTATATACGATGGGAAGAGCCGATGTCCAATTTATCCCCACTCCAAAGAAAAAGCTCCTAGCATGGTGGGACCGGCTCAATCGGAATGGCTAAGGATACGCCAAAGCAAGAATTGGTCGTTTACTTCCACTGCTCAAGATTAATGTCCATTCTAGCATGATGCAAGCATTGGCGCATTTTTGATGTCCTCAGACATCCACCTTCGTGTTTGGTAAGTTTGAAATGACTCAAATTCTAAAAGAATATAGTATTGCCATTGGAATGCTTTTGGGATCTAAGCCCATTAAACCACTTTTGAACATTTCCCTTATACTCGAATTATCCCAGTTTTTGCGGGTCGAGATCAATACGGTGAAAAGGGTTGTTAAAGCCCACTGTAATTCATACCCCTTATTTTTTCTAACTGAATGCTTTGAAAATCAACCCATGAGTCAAAAAAATTAAATCTTTCTCCTAGCTTTCATTGGGTTTGTTATTTTCCTTCATTGCAAAAATTCTATAAACCCTTCAATTGCATATGTGGCCAAACAAATTTGCACTGGTATGGGTTATGTTAACTCGGTTTTGGTAGAAACATTCTTGTCCCTTAACCATTTTAAACAAAAAAGGAGAAAGTCATATGGGCCACCCCAGAAATTTTGCAAATTTGATTTTTATCCCACTTAAGAGGATTCGGGCAGCTCATGTAATTTTTTGAAATTGGTGACCTTACACACCCAATACAAAGATTCAAGTTCTTAAAAAGTAATTCCCCTAATAAGGATTACTCTTCCTAGATAAATTTTTGAAAAATCCCGATCCTGAAGCATTATCATGGCACGCTAAGCGGTTCCACGAGGGTTAGGTTCACTATGCTCATAGGTTTCATAACTCTGTTCCACTGCTCGGTTTATCTGGCACCACTTCTTACTACCCCTACTAGGTAGCCCGCCAGTACAGGGTCCTTTAGGAGATCTCGCCGCCTCTTAAAACAGACTTATTTTGAATCTGATTCACTCGTTCGAACGACAACTACGTCAGCGAGATTTGCGCTATCCAAAGTGTGTGAGTCAAGCGTCAGCTGGCATTGTACCTAGGAGACTGAAAGGGCAAGAAAAGGTCCACCATACCTCTCTATTCTACATTCTTCATCATCAAATTCTAGCAGCTCTACAACGAAAGGTCCAGGATATGGACGACAAGCCCAATTGCCAAGCGTAGATCGACCATCTTGAGAGAACTATGGGGACGAGGGATACGCTTATCACGGAGCTAGTTCTTGAAAATAAGTGGCTCCAAGAGATTATGACTTCCCCATCGTTTATAGAATGAGTGTCTGGAAAGGACGCCCTTTTGTTAAAAGCCCTTATCTTTTTATATTTCCTAGTATTTATGTTTAGGGGTTTTTGTTTTTTGTTTTTAAAGTATTTATGGGTTGTACTAATGTTAATGTAAGTCAGACCACTTTTTTTTATATAAATAATAGAATTTGCGCCTTAATCACACCACTTTGGCCTTAGCCTAGTGGTATTCGAGGAATGGAGAAGGTTCGAAGCGACTGGGGTTCGAACCCCGGGAACGCCGTTTGTAATGTAAATATAAATAAAAGAACTTTTTTGCTCCTTTTTTTTTGCAAATAAAGAAAATACGTGATAAATCGACACAATACTAGACTAAATCATGAACTAATTCTTTATTATGCCTTATATTCATTCATTTCAACGTTTTCACAAGTAGTTACGAATTAAATGATCGAGGAAAGCGTGCCGATCTATCTCAATAATATGGAAAATGAAATGAAAATGGTTTTCAATGCAATCGAAAATCTCACCAAGCAAGTAAAATCTATTAGTGGCAAGCTCACCCCCACGCCTACATCAATCGAAGTGGTGTTACCGTCACCATCTACAGAAATAGACAAAGCCTTCGCCAACGATAGCAAGATGCCCATGCTAGAGAACAATCCGCTTCCACTTGCCATCAGGAAGACCGAACTTGTAAGCGCACCAATGACAAAACATGACAAACGCCTTGCGAAGGTCGAGGAGATGTTGAAACAGCTATAAGGTCCACATCATGCTATCCCACTTGACCTGTCTGTATACAAAAGGGTCAAGGTACCAGAAAAGTTCAAGATGCCAGAATTCGAGAAATATAATGGCATCTCATACCCTAGACACCATTTACACATGTATCATGTGCGGATGACCCAGTATGTTGATAATGAACTCCACATGATTCAGATCTTTCAAGCAAATTTAACAGGGCTAACTTTGACATGGTATATGTCGAAAGATATGGATGCCACTGATGATGACATGGCTAACTTTCATGATTCAGATCTTGGGATGATGTCACTGATGTATTCCTCAAGCAATATCGATTCAATCTCGACGTCACATTTTCTCGTGACAACCTTGAACATACTGAGAAGAAGAAAAGTGAGTCCTTCAAAGAGTATGCCACTAGATGGAGGAACTTAGCCGCCCAGGTCACCCTAGAACTTATTGAACATGAACAAATGAAGCTGTTCATTAAATCTCTCCCGTATGAATACAGACACTGCCTGGTTGGTGCCACTGCTGAGTCCCTTAATAGGCTTATTCCTGTGGGCGAACGAATTGAGATGGAATTACGTGACGGGTGGTTCACAGACCCTACTTCCACAAGCAAGAGACTCAACATAAAAAAGAAAAATGAGTCCCTGATGAATGGGAACATCGCATATACCCATACTATTCATCCTCTATAGATAGTTCAGGTGAGTAGTGAGCAGTAGCTGGCCTCAAGTCACCAGCCTCTGAAGCGATATAAGAAAAGGCAATTCACTCTATTGCCTAGATCCCTTTTTCAGGTCCTGGCTATACTTAGCAAGAAAAACCTACTCTCTACCGAGCCGAAGCAGCCCAACTCAGAAAACTTTTCGAACTATGATCTATTTAAGAAATGTGACAATCACATGGACGAAGGAGGACATTTGACGGATGACTGCTATACCATCAAACACCGAGTCCAAAACTTACTTGACACCAAAGTTTTCTCATTTCAAACATCCAAGCCAAATGTCCAAAACAACCTGATATCCGAGCATGAAAATAAAATTAATGCCATATTCAATTTCGACGCTGCTCGAATCAATAACATAAGGGTATATACTATTGACGTTTATAACGGTTTAGTGAAAGCAGGATACTATCCCATTGGTGAAATACTACCTTTAGCCTTAATGAAAGAAAGAATTGCCAACATGGTGAAAGTAGGTTTAATTGTGTATGCCGATCACACTGGCATAGTGGCCACCATCTCTGAGGTTATCATCGATTAGGACGAAGAATTCTCAACATTGAATACCAAAATAAGTAAATCCATCCCCACACCCGTGAGCGAGCCTTTGATTGACTACCTAGATGACGAGAAGTAATTGACAATTGAAGTACCCCTAACTGAAGAGCACATAGTGATCGAGATACCTCAACCTTAGCAATACGAGAATGATAAGGCAATCCCATGATCCTACAAATTGGACATGGACCTAGTTACAAGGTCAGGGCGAATGTATGCTCAAGCTGATACGCAGCCTTCGAAGCCTATTACCAACAAAGAAGCCAAGGGTCTTGCCATCATCAAAGCCAGTGAATACAATGTAGTGGATCAACTGCGCAAGTTGCCCGCTCATATTTCTTTGCTGGAGCTACTTCAAACATCTACAAAGCATCATAAATCTCTTATGAAAGTGTTTAGTGAAGTAAACGTCTCTGAAACGATTGAGCATGACAAGTTAGAGGAATTCGTAGGGTCTATCCTATTGAAAGATCATGTAGCATTCTCGGACAATGAGTTCCCTATCGAAGGTAAAGGGTATACCAAGGGTCTCTATATCTCAATCAAATATACAAATTCCCATGTGATTCAAGTCTTGATCGACAACGGGTTTGCTTTGAATATTTGCCCATTGGCAACCTTGCGCCGTCTCAATATAGACACATCTAAGCTTCGTGTCTCTAAAACATCCGTCCAAGCATTTGATGGGATGAAGAAAGTCACTGCTAGTGACATTGACCTCGATGTCTAGATTGGCCCAATCGTGTTCAGCATTTTGTTTCAGGTAATGGACATTCCCACCGTATTTAACTTCCTGCTGGGCCGTCCTTGGATTCACTCTGCTAGAGCCGTGCCTTCAAGCCTTCACCAAAGTGTGAAGTTCGTAACTCAAGGAAAGCTAGTCACAATTCTTGGTGAAGAAGACCATCGAATTTATCAGGAAATTGCCATCCTGTATGTCAAATCAAATGGCAAGGTGGACTCCAGTTATCAATTTATCAAGCTTGTGTCAACCGTGCACGAATATCGAGGAGTTTCTCCTCTTATCCCTGACATTTCAAAAACCACGATCATGGTAGGAAATGTTATGGTAGGGAATGGCTTCGCCCCAAGTCGAGGACTCAACAGAGGAGGCCGGGGTATTCTAAAAGCCATTCAAGCCGCCAGGAATCACCGTACCTCTAGTCTAGGATATTGCGGAGGAAACCCATAGGCCAATAAAGGACGCGGGAGGGGTCGAGCTGGGTTGCTGCTTTCCTATATCCAGGAGACTTTCCTGCCATCTTCTAAATTGTTCCAAGATGAAGAAAGTTGTATCAACATCTCGGGACAACCCGACGATAAGTTTAGGCATCCTGCTGAATGCTCAAGTCGCCCTAGCTCCTCAATGCTTTCCGAGAATGTTACTAGCGGCCGACATTAGAACCTAAATGAGTTGTTGATTGAGAAAGATTGTGGACAAGAAGAAACATTGGATAGCGCAGTCATCCTATTTGACGATATCTTTGTAAGAGCCATACACGAAGACTCGACCCCAGAAACAAGTGTAAACCTAATTGATTTGTTTACGCGTTTGCAGTATCAATTTGGTAAACTATGAAATTTGCTCACATCCTTAATGGATATCATTGGCCAAATCCTGGATATGTTACTATTGCCTTCCGATCAAGAAGAATTGACTCAAATGAATATTCCCGTAGAAAGTCCACCATCGGGAGTCTTTCCCGACGCGACATGGCAAGATATCCAACTTTTATAATGGCAATGCGACGTGCGACAGTACTCACCAATCCCTAAATCCATGGACGTAATATTCCATGTCCTTCTGTAGAAGAAGATTATCACAAGGGAGCCAAAACACGCTACTTTTGAGTACTTCGTTAATTATAATCCCATCCTGTCCTGTGATTATCACTAAGGAGAAATTGGTCACTTACTAAATAATTGCAGCTCCTTGAAAAACAGAGTACAAGATCTGTTGGATGCTAGGGTGTTCACTTTTCGTGCTCCCTAGTAGTGTTACGACAAGAACGACCTCTTAGTAGTGCCCAGCATCCGTGCCACCACTCCTGAATTTGCTGAGAGAGCATGCAAAGGGAAGGTAATCATGGATACCCAGGGTGAGCCTAGTGGCAGGTATGACTTCTACATCAACTACCAGATACCATCAAACTTTTTTGACAAGTTGCAGAATGGTATCGTGGATGGATGGGGTGGTATGGACCTGCTAATAGCAACAAGGAGAGAAAGCGATGAACTAGATTCTTAGAACGATACTTTCGAAAGTTTTTTCGTCAACGTAATAGATGAGGAACCGGTGGAGGGAATGGGTGCAAGCCCACTTGAGTAGATTTCCTCTAACTCTTTTACACAAATTCCTGGAAAATGGGCTATCCTTGTATTTTTTTTGTCGTCATTTCTACTAGAAGAAATGTCTTTTTGAACTCTTCCTCTCCTGAGGTTGTAAATCCATATGTTATAAATAAATAATGTTTTGAGGGCATGAGGTAGTATCCCAAACCGGATCGTTGATGATATCTAACCATAAAAAGGAAAGTATTCTAAGGCCCGGGCTACCTCATGCTTCCTCGTTTCTAAACTTTTCGAAAATTAAAAGCATCAAACTATTTCTTCCAAAAATATTTTAAGAGAAAGGACAATGAAAAATCCATAACCCAATTTATTTTTCTGATTAATTTATTTTATGTTTCAGGCATAATCTTACAACTTGCAAGAGAGTTACTACGATCCAGCCAAAGGCTATAGATGCTAATAGCAGCAATTCTAACGATTAATGTGATGATCCCATTGAAATCCGAAAAAAATTAGGAGCAATATGAACAAATCAAGCCCTTTACAACTGAGAACACTCTTACCATCAATTTGGGTGGTACTGAAGATCCAAAAGAAGTAAAGATTGGGGCCAACCTTCTTGAAGAGAAGGCTACACGTCTGATTGCTCTCCTCAAAGATTATCAAGACATCTTCTCATGGTCTTATTATGATATCCCAAGTCTAGACTCTCGGATTGTCGAGCATAGTTTGCTGACTAATCTTGACATACCTCCTAAGAAGCAAAAGTTATGAAGGACCAAACCCGAGCTATCGAAAAAATCAAAGAAGTCATGAAACTCTTGAAAATAGGGTTCATTGAAATTTCACAATACTTTGATTGGGTAGCAAACATTGTGCCAGTGAAGAAGAAAGATGGTCGAATTCGAGTTTGCGTGGATTATTGTGATTTGAACAAGGCTAGTCCTAAGGACAACTTTCCACTCCCCTACATAGATGTTCTTGTGGATAGCACGGTTGGATTTGAATTATTTTTTTTCATGGATGGATTCTTTGGGTATAACCAAATAAGAATGAACGACGAAGACAAGGAGAAGACAATGTTCATCACTCCATAGGAGACCTTTCACTATAGGGTTATGCCTTTTGGTTTGAAAAATGCCGGGGCAACATACCAGCGTGCCATGGTTACTCTTTTCCATGACATGATGCACAAAGAAATTGAAGTTTATGTTGATGATATGATTGCCAAGACCCGATGCGGAGAAGACCATGTTCGAACTCTGAAAAAACTGTTTAACTAGTTATGTGAGTTTAAGTTACACCTGAATCTCGCAAAGTACGTGTTTGGGGCAACCTCTGGAAAATTACTCGAATTCATCGTGAGTAGCAGAGGGATTGAGGTCGACCCTTTGAAGATCAAAGTGATACGTGAGCTCCAACCTCCATCCACAGTGAAAGATGTCAAAAGCCTTTTGGGAAGATTAAACTACATCTCACGGTTCATCTCCCAACTCTCAGAGACTGCACGACCTTTCTTTAAACTTATCAAGAAAGATGCTCAGATCAGTTGGGATGAAGACTGTCGGGAAGCGTTTGAAAAACTGAAACAGTATTTGTTGAATCCCTCGGTACTAGTTCCACCAATCCCAGGATATCCTTTAATTCTCTATTTAATGATCCATAGTGAATCGTTAAGAGCCCTGTTGACCTAGAGCCACCCCGATGATGGAAAAGAACAGGCCATCTATTATTTGAGTAAGAAATTCACCATTTCGAAATAGAATTATTTTTAATCAGAAAAAACATATATCGCATTGGTGTGGATGTTGCACAAGCTCTGACAATATACTTTACACCACCAGACATTTCTCGTAATTGAAAATGACCACATCATGTTTTTGCTTAATCAACTAGTATTGGTAGGAAAATTAGCCAAATGGCAGATTCTAATTTTGGAATTCGACATCTAAACATCATCGCAGAAATCAGTGAAAGGTCAAGTGATCGCTGATATGCTGGCTGAATGTCCCGGGGAAACACATAAAGATGATCTCCCAGATGATCGCATTTTATTGGCAGAAGGACTTACGTGGACTATGTCCTTTGATGGGGTAGTAAACCTGTCTGGCTTAGGTATCGAAGCAGTCTTAATATCCCCAGATGGGCAACATTATCATGTAGCCGCAAAATTAGTGTTTCGTTGCACCAATAATGTAGCCGAATATGAAGCGTGTATTCTCGGTCTACAAATAGCAATTGACATGAAAATAACCAAACTAAAAGTGTTAGGTGATTCTACCTTAATCATCCTCTAGACTGTGGGTGAATACAGGACTAGGAATGTTAAGCTAGTACCCTATCATGATTATTTGGAAGAATTGGTGATAGAATTTAATGAAATTTTGTTTGACTACTTATCAAGATCTCATAACCAATTCACTAATGCACTAGCTACTCTATCATCCATGTTACAGGTCACCAATGGCCTGGAAATAGAACCTATGAAGATTGAAGTCCTAACTAGACCGGCCCATTGCATAGCCATGACCGAGGAACCCGATGGAAAATCATGGTATTACGATATCATGAACTACATCAAAGAGCAATAATTCCCTGAAGGGATTACCCTTGCGGACAGAAAGTATATAATGAAGATAGCGATGAAGTTCTTCATCAGTGATGAGAATTTGTACAGGAGGTTCTATGATTCTATTTTGCTAAGATGCGTGGAAGCGATTGAAGCAACGCGAATTATGCAAGAATTGCATGAAGGAATATGTAGTCCCAACATGAATAGACCCATGTTGGCTAGGAAAATAACAAAATTAGATTATTACTGGCTTCCCCTAGAAAGCGATTGCAATAGACATGTTTGAAATTGTCACTGTTGTCAGATTCACGAAAACAGAATAAGTGCCCCTCCAACTGAATTATATCAGTTGTCTGAGTCATAACCGTTTTCAATGTGGGACATCGATGTGATCGGCCCAATCAATCCAAAGGCATCAAATAGAAATCGATTTATCCTTGTCACAATTGATTATTTTTCCACATGGATCGATGCCACATCATATACCAATGTCACTGCTCGAAATGCGATGAAATTAATCAGGCACGACATAATTGCCCGTTATGGCGTCCCTAAAGCCATTGTTACAGATAACGGAACGAATCTAAATAACAAGCTTGTTCAAGATTCGTCATCTGAATTCATCTCCTTATCGTCCCCAAATGAACAGAGTTGTTGAGGCGGCCAGTAAAAATATCAAGAAAATCTTAGCCAAAAACTGTTGAGAGCTACCGGAATTGGCATGAAAGATTACCTTTTGTATTAATAGCATATCGAACATCAATTTGGATATTTACTGGGACAACCCCTTTTTCCTTGGTATACGACATGGAAACAATACTTTCTACTGAGGTAGAAATCCCCCCGCTATGGGTTTTGTCCCAAATAAAACTGTCTGATGTAGAGTAGATGCAGCAAAGACTGGAGCAGTTGAATATGCTCAATAAAAAGTGGCTAAAAGCTTTTTGTCATGGTCAATGCTATCAGCAGAGGGTAGCCAAGTCATTCAATCGAAAAGTACGTCTCAGACACTTTAAAGTAGGCGATCTTGTCCTAAAGAAGGTACTACCATTACCCCCTGAGCTTGGAGGTAAGTTCGCTCCCAACTATAAAGGTCCCTATGTCGTTAAAAAGGCACTCCCTAGAGAGGCTTTGATTCTGACTGAGATGGATGGACACCAATTCTCTAACCTAGTCAACTCTGATGCTGTGAAAAAGTACTATCCTTGAAATAATTTTTATATTACTGTTGATAACAAGAGAATTGATAGAAAAGTTATTGATAAAGACACTCATAGTGGCAAGTCTAACTGGAAAGGACTTCACATATGACAAAATGGCATCAAGGCCGATCTTGACAATCACGGAAGTCTCAACGGTAGTCACGCCTATATTCGTCAAAGATATTTGAAGTAGAGATTAACTTTGCTGCGAAGATTCCCATGTAAGCAATTGCGCATGTCCTGTGCAGTCAAGAATTAGAGGATTTATTAGAAACTCCTTAACGTGCCAGGACTGCATTGATATAGCATGTACCAAGAATAGGACCATCTATTTGGAAGCACCCTTAATTATAAAGGATTTCATTTTAGCTTTGAGACCAATCATGAGAGGAGAAAAGACTCTACTAGCTTTGAAGACAAAAGGGAGACACGAGGGGTAGTTTCATATCGTTTTCAATTTACCCTTGATCATTTTATTCCTAACATAAGCCCATGCAATTGTCAGTAGAAATTGTCAACATCCGAGGAAAATTCAAGGAGTTATTAGCTTAAACTCAAATGAAGAGATTCACGAAGGGTAATATTGTATTGTTCCCAATTCCTGTCCCTCAAAAAGCTGTTCACTAACACTGTCTTTCTTGCTATCTTGCAAGTTTACCTTACCACTACAGCACAAGTAAGTACATCTTTCCCTAAAACTCTTTTCATAAGAGTAGAAAGAATCAAAGAATGAGAAAGCAATTTAAAGCAATAGAAGCTTAGTCCTCCCCCAAGTACATCGCATGTCTTTTAGAAAGGAATTATGCATGGTAATTTTACCTGTTTAATTCATCAATTCCATGTGAAAATTTTGACAATTCGATGAATGGTGTCGAACTGCTCCGATGTACTGAATGAGATGTGTTAGGATGATGAGAGGTAATCCTTAGTCTATACACATTCTCATGTACTAAACCCTAGCAAGATGAACGAAATGTTCCATTTCTGCAAGGTAAAGGGATTTCTCGCATAATGTATGGTAGCCAAAATGACGAGAGGCAATTCATTTCTTTGCCCTATACACTACTGGCAATCCTTTGCTTAACAATTTTGAGCTCATATACTTAAAGGTTCTTCTTAAATTACCCATGTCAAGAACTACCCCATACTGGGGCAACTAGAGGTAAGTCAGCAGCACAAGGTGGAAAAAATGGATAAAAATTTTCTTGTTTTCACTTGCATCAATCTTTGAGTGTTATTATTGCGATTGAACTCTCACGATGATTTAAGTGCTCTAGGATGACGAAGAGTAATTCATTTTCTATCCCATACACTTATATTCCTTGCTAGTCCAATTGAGCTGGCAATTTCATTTCGTACTAACTTAATTGGTGATCATCCCCCACATTGGGGCAATGCAAAGGTCACCACAGTTCGAGCATCATGGTCCAAGTTGCTAGATGGAGATGAAGATCTTAAGAGCCTAATGATACTATCTTATTCAAACTTGTCTAGACCAAAAGAACAGCAAAAAAAGAAAATGTTGAAAACTAGGGGCAATAAAAAACAAGTGTGCCTGGTAAAAGCAAATGCCAATGCCCATGGACAAAAAAAGCAATAAAAAAGACGAAGAAATTTGTATTCCTAAGCGAACTTGCCATTGTTGGACAAAAGTCCAAGAAGCCAAAGCATGGGATTACCTAGGGAGTTTGCAAAAAAGATCCTGGCAGTGAAGAAAAAGACAGGTGACAACGCCAAGATGATCACCAACTTTCACCCCTACATACATTTTTGAGCCCAATGATCTTTTGTATCTCAACCTGTGAGCCAAGCCTACATTATGTCCCTCATAAAATCTCTTCTAACTAGGGCACTTGAATTAACATAGAATTTCAAAGGTTTATAAACATCACTCGAGGAAGAGCGAGCAAGACTACTTCTATCTCATTTTGCAAGGTTCTTGACTTATAAATCCGGAGATGATTGCAGAATATCTTCTTTCATAATCTTGACTTGGGCAATCTCCTTTGTTAAGTCATTGACCAAGCTTGCATTATGATCTTAGTAAAGACCTCTCAATTGATAATATTGTACCGCTTGCAAGAAAACTCGAACCTTTGTTGATGTGACGATGGTCAGATTGAGTACTTTCAATATTCCCGCATTAATAGTTAGGACAAACAGCCTTTTTTAGTGAAAGCAGTTGTAAAGTCCTTTCTGACTGAAGATCCCTCGTCCAATATTTTGAGAAGTCCACCTTGTGAGCAAAAATTGTCTTAATTGATGATTTACCCTTGGTGGATATTTGGTGATACGATATTGGAAAAATAATCTCGCATGAACTTTCAAATGCGCATTCCGGAATAGCCTAACTTGTCGATATCCTTTATGGATGCATGCATATTTGCACTAATCATCTTTGATAGGCATAATGTCCTCAAAAACTCAAAGAGCGCCTGACCTTTGGAGTGTCTCCAAAGATGTCCCAAACACTCTCAAATTTTCCCTCCAGTAGAACAGCATGGCATACCCGCGGCATCCTGCAATCCCCCTTTTCATGGACACTGCTTTCATAGCTTTAAGTCCCCTTAACAAGAATTGACATGGCGTGCTCGGAGTCTTACTCCCCAGTGGTACACCGCAAAAATTCGGGTACTGGAGAAGCCCTCTTTACCATCCCAAAAGAGATGTCTCGAGAAAGGTCGGTTATTCAGCAGATGATGCATCAAACCTCCAAATAAGAAACCCCCAGGTATTTCATTATAACTCTTCTCAAATCACTTGGAAGGTAAACCGAGTGCTCCTTTTAAAAAGAAAAGCATTTCTCATTGCGCGAAATTGAAGCAAGACACCTTAGAAAGACATGTGTATTCTAGGATAGCCTAAATCATCTATTCCTTCGATGAATGCATATGTTCTTTGCACAAAAACTTGTCTGACAAGTGACATGCCCTTAAGAGGCAGGAACAGCACAGGTAAGTTTTTTTTTTACCCATGCCCAGTTCCAAAAATCGACATACCTATGATTGTTATGGTACCCCTCAAATATTGGACTGACCCCTCTGTTCACCATGTACCTATGATTATTATGGTACCCCTCGCACATTGGACTGAACCCTTTGTTCACTAGGTACCTAATATTATTATGGTACCCTTGAACATGGGATTGACCCCCTCTCTTCACGTCAAGACTTTTTCAGGTACCTCTGATAGGATGCAGGTAGTTCGACAAAGCAAAACCCCATCAAGGCGATCAAAGATAGGTTCGAGTCATAGACAAACAAAATTCCATCCAAGTGACCGAAGAGAAGTTTGAGTCCTAGACAGATGATTTCCTTCGTCAAGACAACCGAAGATAAGTTTGAGTTCTAGACAAACGAAATCCGGTCGAGGCGACCATAAATAGGTTCGGGTTCTCGACACACAATATCAACTACTTCCGACTACTCTACCCTCTTGGTAAGGTAAGTAACCTTAGGTATGTCTTTATTTGCTTTAGTATGCATCATCTTATATTACATTATAAAAAATGGGATCCATGGTCCCGCTAAAAATAGCATTCATTGTATATGCATGGGCCAAAATTAGGTGTCATTTTATCTTTGAACGCAACCTCTACGAATGCAACCTCTGCAAGCTCACTTTTAAAAAGGGGCAGTTGTTGACACTTATTTTAATTTGCCCAAAATTAATTATGCAAAAATTAGTAATTAAATTTTAATTCCTAAAACAAAAAAATGTTTTTAATTCCAAGTGCATTACATATAGACATTAGGCACATTTACATTAGTAGGGCTTATTAGAGCATGTTTTCTTGATTAATTTTCAAATTAATTTTTTTAAAAAAAATTAAAAAAAAATTTAGATTGGGCGGGGTCGAGATTGGGTCGATCCGGCCCTCTCTTTTTCTTTTTTCCCCTCGTACGGGCCTAGCCCACTCCTTTCTTTTCTTTCTTTCTCTCTTCCGCCTAAGTGGGGCTTGGCCCGACTTAGCTCCTTCTTTCTCCTTCCCCTCGCTGCTGGCCTCCCTCTCTCCCTTGTTTTCCTCTGTTTCTCCACTATCCAACTAACGGATGATGGAGCGGCTGTCCCTATCCCCTCCGACCAAAGGATGGACAGGAGAACACGGCAAGGGGACTGGCATTGATAGCCAATCCCCTCCTTCCCCATTTCATAGTCTCTCTCCCTCTCTCATTTCCCCCCTTCTTCCGAAACCGTCCCAATCCCTGCACCGGCCTAAACGGCCACAAAAGTCCCTAAGTAGGCATAAGCCGGTGCAGGCCATTAATGGAGGAGATGAGATCAGAGAGAATGAGGTAGATGTTGCCTATAAAAGTTGGCGAGAGAGACAGAGAGGCATTTGGGCATTTTGAACAAAAAAAAAATAGAGAAAGAGAGAGAGAATCCGAGAAGAAATAGAGAGAGTGAGAGTATACCGAGAGCTTACAAGTCACGAGAAAGGATCCCAAAGCCTCATTATCACCCCTAGATTAGCCAAAGACCTCCAGATGTGCCGTTGGCCGGTAACCCTCTCCGGCCCTCGAACACCCCTATTCTACTCTATTTTTGTGTGCGGTTTGGCTGGGATTTGCACCGGCCGTTTGACACAAATCCCGGCCCATACCGTTCTATCCCTAAGTCCAGTCGTTGTCATCGAAGGTAAGCCACGGCCATCGGAGCCGATCTGAGCCCCGAAATAGCTCAGAGTCCCGCTATTTTTTGTGCATGCACCAACTATTCGTTAAAATGTCTCAACGAGACCGGCTTGTGTTTGAGCTTCGTCAAAGATCAAGGGGCAAAATCATGATTGAGCTGACTTAGAATTGTGTTGAAGAGATCATTAGGTATCAAAAAATGGCCAAACCGTGGCTTGGGTCCGTTGACCAAGCTCCGATTGGCGTTCAGGTTGACGAACTCCGATAGAGGCCTAATCGGCAACCATTTTGGTCAGCTCTCTGGCGACCAGGAGTCGAGATCTCTTCAGCTTGATAAGCTAAAGAGAGTGATGCCACTGGCTAGACAAAATACCTGGCGAATCGCCGGAATTTCGTTCAATCAGTGGCCTCCCCGCATCTATGATGTGAGGGCCAGCTGAACCAACTTGGTCTTGTTCAAAAATCGATTTAGGGCTGATTCATTGGTTTGGGTAAGTCAGAATCGAACTGGATCTGAATACTTGACCCGAATTAGTCGAAACAGGTCGGTTTCATGGATCTAGGTCGGTCTTGATTGTTGACATCTGATTTTTAGCTCATTTTTTTTTTTTTCATATTTTCAAAATCTCAAAATTAGGACTAGGAATTTTGGCCAAGCCTAGAAACCTATTTCTAAATCAAAACTAAAGTTTTTAGCATTTTCCTGCATTTTTCCTTAATTTCTTTTAGTCAAAATAAGTGAGAAAGTCAAGAAAAATAGCAAATGGAATCAGAAAATTCCATAAAAATAGTCATTAGTCTTTAATTTTGAAAAATTTCAATTGGGTAGGTATTTTTCTCAAAATTGAGCAAAATCAAACCCGAATTGAACCAAAAATGCAATTAAATCTATTCTATTCATTTTTAAGTCATAATGTCTTCACAACAAATGATTCTGGGACCTTGAATTACATAATGGTTGGTCCAATTGCACAATTTGTCATAGAAATCAGAAATCCCTAAAATTCAATTGAAAATTAGGAATTTTAAGCCCAAATTGGGAATCATGCCTAGTATGAAATTGTTGAACCATGAGACTATCGTTTCTAGGGTTAATCAGATGTGGGTAATTCAATTTTTACATCAATTTTGCCTAATCAAGTCATTAGAACATCAAATTGAACAAAACACTATTAACTCGAATAAAAAAATGTGAAAATCTTGGACATGATTATAATAAAAATTGGGGAAAATCACATATTTGGGTTCAAAGTGTGATGAGGAATTCAATTTTGGGGTTTAATTTTGAAAATTAGATCAAAATTGAGATTAATTTGCGAATTTAGACTAACCCGACCCAACCCGGGTTGACCGAGTCAACCTGACCCAACCTGGGTTATTCATCTTCCCTACTGGGTTTACCCAGAATGCCCATTAAACCCAGAAAAATATCTTTAACCCCGCAACTTTACCGACCTTCTTCGATCAACACGTTTTAATCGAGTTGGCCAGTTAGAGATTCTCCAGTTGGCCCCAAGGAATCGATCCAACCGATTGGAAGTCAGTTCTAACAATCTTTAGGCAAGAAAAATGAATGAACAAAAAGCTGAAAAAACTGAACAAGGAGAAAGAAGCTGTTCGACGATTTGTTGAATAGAGAGAAGAGAGAGAAATAGGGGAAAAAGCCTAAAATCTAGAGAGAGAGAGAGAGAGAGAGAGAGAGAGAGAGAGAGAGAAGTGGAGATCCCTAGGTCGAGTGATCGATGCCGGTTGATTGAATGGCACCGGCAAATCAACTGCCTAGGGAGGATCTCCTCCTCGGGTGACCAGTGGTGAGTTGATCGTCACTGTCTGAAACCGAGCTCCGGGAGGTCGATCTAGGACTTTCCCGACAAGACCGAAGCCATCAACTTGGAGATCAAGTGTCAAAGAAGACATCCACAGGCGCTGATTAGCTCGGGAACTCCGTTTTGATCCTCATTGAAGCAGGTAAAGTTGGTTCATGATCACTGTTTGCCAAATTTTCCAGAGCAGGTTTTAGCTCAATTGTGTACATTTCTTCGCGTTTTTGTTATGATTGATGCTCAAAACACATTCTGATTTCATTTTCATCATTTGTTTGCACTTTGAATGATTGAAAATACATTAAAACTGAGTCGGCCATTTCTAGAAAATCTCACTGGAGCTCGAACAACGTCACCAGAGCATTACCGTGGCCATAGGCCTATCAAGTTAGCCTCCTTCAATCTTGTTTGATGCTTTGTTAGTGATTATAATTGAGTTAGACAGCCAGGGCGTGCTATATTGTGATTTGAAGGTTCGGTCAGTTAGTTTAGAATAAGTTGTGAATTAGGTTTTTTTAACTAGTTTTTTCGCCGGTTGGTGAACGTTCGCTGGTGTTCCGAGCAGTCTAGATTGATTATAGAACACATAAACATCACAATGGTGTAATCGGAATGGCAAAACATTCGTCGAAAAGATGCCGGAGACAAGCATAAATCAGTAGCCTCGAGAACGTATAATACTGAACTATGCCCATTATGTGTTTGTAAAAATGCTCCAATGAAGAAGGCGTTAAACGATGCTGTTTTGGCGTCGTGCCCACCGGAGAAGATGACAAGCGCCGGCACCGACGAGGCCCAATATGGTCAAGTCGAACCGGGTTGAACCGAGCTGGTCCGGTTCACTAGTTTAGGGGGAAATTTTTAAAAAATAATTAATAAATAAATCTAAAAAATTGAAAAATCAATAAAAAAAATTCAAAAAAAATAAAAGCTTTAGAAAAATTTTGGAAAATAAAAAAAAATCAGAAAGATAAGAAATTCACAGAAAAATAAAAAAATTTCAAAAAATTCATAAACTTTAGAAAATTTTAAAAATACAAATAAAAAATATAAACATTCATAAAAAATCTAAAAATTTGGAAAATTGGAAAATTAATAAAAATTTTCAGAAAATCATAAAAATCAATTCTCTGTTAATGAAATTCTCAGAAATTCAATTTCCGAAAAACAAAATAAAAAATTTGAAAAATTTACAGAATAGTTCAAAAACACTGCGGCCAACCTTAGAAAGTGAAATTTGAATTTTTGAAAGTGCCCAAGTGGTATTTTAGAAAATCTCAAATTTAGGGGTTATAAGCTTCTAGGGCTGTCTTGATTGATTTTCATTTTTATGGTCTATTTAGAATTGATTGATTTGATTGACATTGATTGCGTATTTAACTCTTGATTGATTTTCTTGCGTTTAAAATGGATAGAATTAGTGGGTAAGTCTTGGAAGCTTGCATGACACGTTAGACATTATATCGTTCTTAGGTACCGAAAGAGCGTTAGGAATCTCGATTTGGGATCATTAACGTAACCAAGTCCCAATGCTCAGGATTTCTAGTTCATAGAATCGTGGTATTTCTCTCATACCTCGATTAGGTTTCTAGTCTACCTACTAATAATGACTAGTGGCGACTCCAAAATCAAAAAATTAGACTAAATAGGAAATTGCCATCCTGTGTCACATGAGGTATGGTCTGGGAGAGACCCTTACACGGAAATACCTCTTTAGCGCGTAAATCCCGAAAGTCCCAAAAAAAAGTGCAACGCGACAGGCTTAGCGACTCTGCTGGGGATGACTTTTTCTAAGTGGACTTAGGCCTAGATAGTGTTAAATGGTTTTGCAGGTGGGTGGTATAAGGGGTGTAGTCATTACTAACCCTTGTTTTGCAGGATGATGTTGGGATTAAATGTGGTTTGAATAAATTTTAGAAGTGTTGTTTGGTCAATAATTGCTATGCATGTCTTTAAATTGCTTTAGCACTATACCATTAGCATACACCATCCGTGGCCCAACCCCGGCTATATTTAGGATTACCCTTAGGAGGCATGTGTTTAGGCGAAACTATGAGCCGATTGCTCATGGGATCGTTTAAATGCAATACCGATTACCAAGATGAAATAATATTCTATTACTTTGGGCCGATTGTCTATTAGAATGGAATCTCTTATCCATTAAGATGGTAACCTTGAGCCTTTAGCATATCCTACCCTTTTAGGCGTCAAAACTTCACTAGTTACATTCGTTTGTCTTTGTGATTAGTATATCTAAAACCAAATAAAAATGTCCTAGTAAGCAAGTATCGTTCCATTCCATTTTTTTACAATTATGCATGTTAGTTGGCACATTTTTAAAAAATGCCTAAATGCCATTCAATGCTTGGTCTAAATGCCTTTTCATATTAGAATGCATGATTAAGGTGTCATACTCCATTTGACTATTCTTTCATTTTTAGATGAAATGTATAGGTCCATGGAGGATTTTCCATGTAATTCAAGTGCTTATTCGTTCATTCAATGTATTCGAAGTTGTAAACCATAGTTTAGGACTTTATGGTCTAAATAGAGTATGACTGAATGGGCATTTACATCACATATTGAATTTGTCCATGTTCTCAAATATATGCTCTTTTAAGGTCTAAATGGATTCAAAATGACATTTGCATTACTTTCTAGGCATGTAAGTGTATTTTAACTCCATCTTACCTTAAAAGGACATATAATTGAAATGGAGGTATTAAAATCAATCGGTAATCCATGGTGAATAATAATCAATTTCTTTTACATGCTTTAGATCAAAATGGGAAACTAGACATACAAGTCATTCCTATTCTAAGGAAAGAGCTTTTGGCATGGTGGGTAAACATGACAAAGGACAACAAAACATACGTAAGGGAAAGGTTCGGGTATTTGTTCAAGCTTATCAAGCTGGAGTATCAAGTGAGCTTAATCCAAGCATTATCTCATTTTTGGAAAGTTACCACTGCCACATTTCAATTAGGCGAGCACGAGATGGTACCTACACTAGAAGAGTATAAGGCAACCATTGGGATTTATTTCAAATCAAGAACCGTTGAGCCCCCAATTGGATTAATACCCACGAGTGTTATAGCCGAATTCTTAAATTTGAAGACCCCTTAAGTGGAAAAATTGATCAAGTCAAATATCGTGAGATTTCTTCAATCTTACTTGATGGCCAATTACTCCAAATTGCCAAAAGAAACTGGAAATACTTTCGCAATGGTTTTTATTCTTGCCTTCTTTGGATTCGTCTTATTCCCCGCATCAAGGACTTGATTAAATCCTCTCGTTGCAATAATTGCTAGGCAGGCTTGCCTAAAATGGGACTTTTCCAATATACTCTTGGTAGAAACCGTCATTTCATTGAACAAATACCAAAATCAACAAAAGGGTGTACTGCAAGCTTCAGCTGGGTTAATTTCTGTGTGATTTATTTCCTATATTTGACCTTGGGAATGTTATCGTATTCGAGAGATCAACTCATCTACCAACCCTATTGAGAAGTATTTGAAACTCCAAGACAAAATGCCAAAATATTCTTTTCATGCGCGGGCGAACTTCATTAGAGCATCAACTCCCAACCAGTTTCAATAGAGAATTCAATGGCCGAATATAGCAAAAGCTCAAATTACTACCCAAGACAGCAATTTGGTGTTGTTGCTTGGATTGAGCGGCGGAACTGCTTATTGCCCACTAAGAGTAATACGGCAATTCGGAATGGTTCAACAAATTCCACTTATTTGGCATCTTGAGGAGTTCACATTTGATATACCACAAAAACCCTTATCGGAAAAGGAAGTAAAAGAGCTGCAAATAACAGTTGATGGGATCGTGAATTTCTTGAAGAAATCAACCAAGCAAATAGTACAATGCCTTGAAGATTTGGAAGGAGAAATGAAGCTCTTTTTGGCATCCAACGAGTATATAAGGTGATTGAAGGCTAAGCGACCAATCGACGTCAAACCCTATGTACCCTTGAGTGTTACTACTTATTTCGATGAGCCATATATCTTGGAGTACATTGTACCAAGCATGCCAGGTGTAGAGTCATATGTTCCTGAGGAGGTTGTAATCGATATGGAAGAATGGGAGACACAAGCCAAGGAATATGAAGAAGCTGAAACTACCTTTGCTAGCAAGAAGCCTAGACTTATTTAAGCTAGTGTTCCCCTATTTTGATAAATAGCATTGTAATAAAAATTTTCAAAATTGAAACAATTGCTTAATGAAGTTTCAAAATATGTTTTGTAAAGAATCACCATGGATTACAATTTTTAGAATTGTATAATTCCTTGAGAAAGACATTGATGAAGAATTTTATACAAAATTAAGGCTTGTATGAATTTTTTTATTCTTGACAATCTCATGAAACCATACGATTAAAAAGTATCTAGGGTTTGATGATCATTTTACTATGCTAATATCGGGTGCAAGACATGTTGTTTAGCAATGGAAGGTAAAAGACCTCGGAATCACTTACAAGTTAGGATAACAGAAGAAGAAACCCGTGCTCAACTAGCTGAAGTCGAGAATCAAATGACCCAAATAGCTGCAATGATGGCAGAAATGAAGACTTTTATTCTTACATCCCGAGGACAGTATCCTATTACTTCAAATGCAGGAACTTCAAACACTACTGAAACACCAATTGAAAAACCAGTCAGAAACAAAGAACCGGTTCAAGAAAATCCTCCAAAGACTACGCCTGATGTGGTAAATTTGGAAGTGGATGATCAAATCAAGAAGACGTCTAAAACAAAGGATGAAGAAGAGGCGAAGAGATTGGCTAAAATTGAAGAATGCTTAGCAAGTCAAAGCTATGAACTTCAAAGGTTCTATAAGTTATCGCCATATGCGAAGGTGGTTATTCCAGAAAATTATAAATAACTAGAGTTTGTAAGCAAGTACGATGGCACTGGTTGTCCCAAAAGCTATTTGAAGTATTATCTCCATAAAATGGCAAGATATTTAGATAACTCGCCACTTCTTATTAGCATATTTCAAGATAGTTTGAGAGGAGCGGCCCTCGCATGGTACATAGCCCTCAACATAGAAGACTTCACTGAATGGGATCATTTGATGGGAGAATTTATTCCCTAGTACAAGTTTAATGTTGAAGTACTCCCAACTAGAGAAGATCTTGTCAGAACCGAGAAATGGAAGAATGAAGGGTTCAGAGCCTATGCTCAAAGATGAAAAGTTGTTGCATCGCAAGTAAAGCCCACCATTAGTGAAGATGAGCTCATCGAGCTCTTTCTAAAATCATTGCCAATTGAGTATTATGACAAGATTCATGAATCAATTTGTCAAACATTCACCATGTTGGTAAAAGTGGGCGAGAGAATTGAATGAGGGTTAAAAGAGAAGAAGGCTCAAGAAACAACAGCACGAAGGCCTTACTCCGGGAAAAAAGACAGAGCCCATCCAAGAAGTGGCTATGGTGTCTAGCCCAAATACTCATCGAGCATTATTTTCAAAGCAATCAAACGTCACTTAGAAAAACTCAAGGCAATTTGAGCCAAATAAAAGGCCCGTCAGGCAATACACACCGTTGCCCCAACCCTCGTCAAAGCTATTACCAATGCTTCTAGAAAGGCATTTAGTGGGCAAAGAAGTACCGAGAGACAATCCTACAAAATTTTCTTGGTACGATGAATAAAAAACCTGCACCTATCATATGAGAGAAATGAAACATGATGTAGATAATTGTCCCACTCTAAAGTACAAAGTTCAATAGCTCATTGACAAAAAGATATTGAATTTCCAAGAGCCCGAGCCAAATGTACATAAAAATCCTCTTCCTGAACACAATACAGTAAACATGATCAAGGACGAAGAAGCAATGATCAAGTTTGACAATAAAGATGAATATGAAGTCAAGATTGAAGCTTCTCGCTTAGGAGATGCCCTTTTTCGTCAAGAAGCACTCCTAAAAGGCGAAATTGTAGACAATTTGGGAGAAGATTTCAGAAAATATAATTTTCAAGTAAAACATACCCCACTGCCATGGGCATTCAAAAATGAAGTGGGGTGGTATGGATGACGAAATCGGCCATGAGGAGAAAGCCCTGTCTACGAAGGAAATACTCCAAGATAAAACAAATGTGGATAAAAATGAGAAAAAAAAAGTCCAATAGGGTGAAAGGCGTTTCACCCAGAAATCATCTAGGGAAGGTGAAACCGTAGAATTACTCAGTCAAGATAGCGGTAAATATAATTACCGTGTCCAATATACTCCGCTAGCATGGGCATTTGAAAATGAAGACATTGTACCTAATGGATAGGGTAGTATGGACGAGGTCCCGATCAACCGACTAAATCTCGAAGAAATTGAAGATCGAGAAGAGAAAAAGATTCGCCAAGGTGATAGGCAATTTACTCGAAAAGCATGAAAACAATGTGAAGTTGTTGATTTTCTGGGTCAAGATAGTGGCCGGTATAATTACCGTGTCAAATATACATCTCCTCCATGGGCATTCAAGAACGAAATGATCACAGCAGATGGCTATGGTGGAATGGATGCTGATGAAGCCAATAGAAGCATGGTATCTATGATTACACCATTTCTGATCAAGCTTGGTGAGATAGATAAATATAAAGAGGAGGAAGGTCCTGTCAAACTAGTCACTATCCAACTTTCCATTGATCAAGTAAAGATTGAAGGAGAAAAAACACAGCCTGTGATTATCACTCTCCCTCCAAAAGAAAAGTTTGATACTAAGTGTATACCTTGGGATTATTCTCCTGAAGAAGTTGATGCCATAACCCGATCAAGGAGATGCAATGTCCGTAAAGAAGGTGAGCACGAAAAGAAAAGAGCAACCGAAGATGTTAAACAACTGCTTTCAATCATGAAGACGAGCGAATTTGAGTTAATTGAATAGCTAAGAAAGATGCCGGCACAAATTTCTTGTTAGATCTCTTCAAAACTTCAGAAAGCCACAAAATGGTGCTTATAAAGCTTCTCAATGAAGTGCACTTCCTGGAGACAATTAATGAAGTACAATTGGAATACTTTGTTGGCATTATTCTTCTGAAAGATCAAATTGCCTTCTCCGATGAAGATTTCCTAATTGATGGGCGTTCCCATAATAAGGCTCTGTATATTGCCGTCATATGCCGGGGCAAGGAGGTGTCACGTGTACTGATCAATAATGGTTTTGCACTTAATTTGTGTCCACTAAGCTCACTGTATTGCTTGGGGATTAGAGAAGAACTCATCAAACCTTCTAAGGTAACCGTGTGTTCATTTGATGGAATGAAGAAAGACGTTATTAGCGATATCGAGCTCGAGGTGAACATAGGCCCCTTGCCTTTCCTGATTGACTTCCAATTAGTGGATATTTCGAGGACTTTCAACTTGTTACTCAGAAGACCTTGGATTCATATGGCTGATGCTATTCCTTCAAGTCTCCATTAGAAGGTCAGGTTCGTTATTAATGACAAGATGATCACTGTACATGGGAAGATGGATTTCACCACTTACAAAAAGAGTGCAGTACTGTATGTCAAACCCGAAGTGAAAGAAGAACCAAGCTATCATTCCTTCAAAATGATCTCAATGGTGCAAATTCCTGCCTGTTGCATCGTAAAATCCCCAGAGTTCTCAACACCATCTATTATGTCTGGAAGGGTGTTATGCTAGTATGGATTTACTCCCGGTAATGGTCTTAGATCGAAGTACCAAGGAATCAAAGAACCTATCACTCCGCTTGCTACAAGAATGAAACATGGAGTAGGTTATATTCCAGATAGCTCTAAAGATCACCATAGAGGCCAAGGCCGAGGTCGAAAGAACCATGGAGGCTATAGAGGCCGAGGTGATCGCATCATTAATCTATTCACATGGAAGGGCAAAGCTAAAGAGCTTTCCTATTATCAGATCCACATCAAGGAAACTTTTCCTGGACCTTCCAAATTACTTCAAGAAGAAAATTTACATGTAATGGAAGAATCGATTCTGCTTGGTTTATTCGAAATGAATACCATCAACGTTATCGTAATTAAAGCAGACGATACCTATGCACTGGAGTAGGAAGATTCTCTTGAACTTTTGCTACTAGCTTTTTTCATTGCATTTTGATGATTACAATTTCAAATTTCTTGTGATTTCATTTGCAATTTTATTTCAGTTGCAATTTACATTCCTGTTGATAAAGATGTAATCACGTTTTTCAATTTAATAAAAGTGGTTAAATATTTTGTTAAGGACATGTAGAAAAAAAACCAAATCTATGTTGAATATTATCCTCATTCGTGAGGCTTGAGGCTTTGGATTTCTATATTGCTCCTCATTGCGAAAATGATTTTAAGAGCAAGGAAGTCTGATGATATGAGGACTAGCTCTGTCTTTATATTCTTTCAAAATAAATTTCAGAAGGGAATTTTCAAAAGGTTTTTCGTAAGACTACGTGCATTACTTACTTTATATGCAATTACTAATCATGTTTGTTACATGTCAAGTATAAGCATTTGCATATCCATAATAAGTTCCTATGTGGCCCAAATCTTTTTAAGGAGATCACTTGCGATATTGAAGTAGATAATGAGGATGAGAAATGGGTTAGAAAGAAATGGATTCGTCATGAAAAATCAAAATCACTCACATTAGATAAAACGATCACTATTAATCTGGGCGATAAAGAGAATCCCAAAGAAGTTAAGATTGGAGAAAGTCTTGCCTTGGCAGAAGTAGAAAGAATCACAGATTTGCTCAGAGAATATCAAGATATATTCGCTTGGTCTTATGCTGACATGTCAGGCCTTGATCCAAGCATAGTTGAATATGCTTTGCCAATCGATCCAAGTATTCCACCAAAGAAGCAAAAACTGAGGCGAACGAAGCCGGACTTGGCAAAGAAAATAGAAGAAGTAATGAAATTGCTCAAAGTCGGTATCATTGAAGTAGTACCATATCCAGAATGGGTTGCCAACATAGTACCCGTAATGAAGAAAGATGGTTGAATACGGGAGTGCGTTGATTATTGCGACCTAAATAAAGCAAGCCCTAAAGATGATTTCCCACTTCTACATATCGATATATTAGTGAATAGTACTACCGGGTTTGAAACATTTTTATTCATGGATGGTTTCTCAAAATATAATCAAATCCTCATGAAGAAAGAGGATAAGGCGAAGACATCCTTCATAACACCATAGGGCACATTTTGTTACAAAATGATGCTTTTCGGTTTGAAAAATGCTAGTGCTACATATCAAAGGGCAATGGTAACTTTGTTTCATGACATGATGCATAAAGAAATCGAGGTATATGTGGACAACATGATCGCAAAATCCAAACAAGGGGAAGATCATGTTGAGGTGTTTCGCAAATTGTTCAAAAGGCTTAGAAAGTACAAGTTGCGATCGAACCCCAATAAGTGTGTATTTGGGGCAAAATCTGGCAAACTGCTAGGATTTGTAGTCAATAGTAGGGGCATCGAAATAGATCCTTCAAATATCAAGGCAATATACGACTTAAATACTCCTTCTACGGTAAAAAAAGTGCGAAGCTTATTGGGGTGATTAAATTATATTGCCCGTTTTATCTATCAGCTTTCTGAGAGACTACTAAACCATTCTTCAAATTGTTGAAGAAAAATGCCAAAGTAGGATGCAGAATGTCAACAAGCCTTTGACAAGATCAAAGAATATCTGGTATGCCCACCAGTGTTGGTATCACCAATCCTTGGGGTTCCGTTGATCTTATATTTGATGATTCACTATGAGTCGCAAGGAATAGTGCTTGTACAAAGAAGACCAAATGATGGTAAAGAACAAGCCATTTATTACTTGAGCAAGAAGTTCACAACATCATAAATGAATTACTTGGCAGTCGAGGAGATGTGCATTGTATTGGTTTGGATATTATACATATTACGGCAATATACCATTTATCATCAAATTTTGCTAGTGACTAAGAATGATCCGATCAAGTACCTTCTTGAGAAATCCTCATTGATTGGGAAATTAACAAAGTGGCAAGTCTTATTATCTGAATTTGACATCAGAAATTCATCCCAAAAGTTAGTCAAAGGATGAGCAATAGCAGACATGTTAGCGAAAAATTTGTAGAATATCGCCAATCCTGAAGAACAACTTGATGATCATATATTAACATTTGTCAATGATAAATAGACCATGCATTTTGATGGTGCAACCAACTTATCTAGATCAGGAACTGGAGTAGTATTGATCTCCCTAGAAGGACAACACTATCCGGTATCTACGAAATTAATATTTCCATACACCAATAACATCGCCGAATACGAAGCATGTATTCTCGATTTGCAGTTAGCCCTTTTAATGAAGGTAAAGAAGTTGCAAGTATATGGAGATTCTATGCTCATCATATTGCAAACAACTGATGAATGAAAAACTCGAGATACCAAGCTAATTCCTTATCACAGATACTTAGAAGAGATGATAGAAAACTTCGAAGAAGTAACATTCAATCATCTCCCAAGAACTCAGAATCATTTTGTAGATGCTCTTGTAACTTTGTCATCCTTACAACAAGCTGAAGATGGTATGGATATAAAACCATTGAAAATTAATATTCTTGAACAACCAGCTCATTGCATGATAGTTCAAGCAGAGTTTGACCACGAACCACGGTATCATAATATCAAAAGATATCTTCAATCAGGAGAATTTCTTGAAAAAAGCCAATTAGGTGACAAGAAATTTATAAGGAAGATAGCCAACAAATTCTTCCTCAGTGGTCAAACCCTCTACGAGAAATCATTTGATTCAACCCTACTAAGATGTGTGGATGCTACAGAAGCTAAACAGATTATGAAAGAAATTCATAAATGTGAATGTGGACTGCACATGAATGGACATTTTTTAGTCCGAAAGATTATGAGGTTGGGATATTATTGGATGACAATGGAAACAAATTGCATCCAACATGTGAGGTGTTGCCATCAATGTTAAGTTTATGGAGACAAAATTAATGCACTGCCAAATGAGTTACATCAAATGTCCGAGCCATGGCTATTTTCAATGTGGGGCATTGATATGATTGGTCCAATCAACCCTAAGGCCTCAAATGGACACCGGTTTATCCTAATTGCTATTGACTATTTCACTAAATGGATTGAAGCAAACTCCTACACAAATGTTACTGCTAAGAATGTTGCAAGATTCATTAGGCGGGACATCATTACTAGATATGGAGTTCTAGAAGTAAAAATCACGGACAATGGCTCAAATCTAAATAACAAGATTGTGGATGATTTACTCGAACACTTCCACATCCGACATCTGAACTCATCCCTATATCGTCCACAAATAAATAGAGCAGTTGAAGCGGCAAATAAGAATATCAAGAAGATATTGGCCAAGACAGTTGAAAATTATCGTGATTGGCACGAAAGGTTACCGTATGCTTTGATGGCATACTGAACTTCAATTCGAACATTAACTGGAGCAACCCCATTTTTCTTGGTTTACGGAATGAAAGCAGTGCTACCTATTGAAGCAGAAATTTCTTTATTAAGGATACTATCTCAATTAAAGTTTTCAGAAGCTGAGTAGATTCAACAAAGATATGAACAATTCAATATGATCGATGAAAAAAATATTAAGAGCTATATGCCATGGACAAGCTTATCAGAGACAAGTGGCTAAATCTTTTAACTGAAAAGTGAAACCAAGGAATCTCAAAACAAAGGATTTATTAGTGAAGAAAGTCATCTTCAACAACTCAGATCCTCATGGCAAATTCACTCCGAATTATGAAGGTCCATATATTGTCAAGAAAGTTCTTCTTGGAGGAGCATTGATTCTTGTAGATATGACGAGAACATAATTGGCCTATCCTATAAATGCAAATGCTGTCAAGATTTTCTATCTATGAAATGAAAACGAACATTCAAGAAAAGATTTGGGTCACTTTAGAACATATACATATTATGCACACCACGCATTTCATGAACATGTTTATCTATTTTGTAGAAGAAAGCAAAAGGAGTCCGAACCAGTCGATAGTTTCAAAATCCTCAATGAAGTTGTCAAATAATAGAGGAAAGCATTATTTCCAATTCAATTTTCCATTGATATTCCCTAATGTACTTTTCTTTTTATCATCCCCAGGGAGACAAAGAAAAGGGAGCAACAAAAAGAAAAATCCCCAGTAGAACTAAAGCAAAAACATGCAAACAAGAGGGATCTTGGTAAGTTGATCAGACGGGTATCCTTAAATTGTAAGTGCATATGTTAAAAAGTTGCCTTTCTAAGAGAAAATCGAACATTTTCTTCTCCAAGCGGAATGACACTAAAACTGAGCAAAACAAAACAGATCGTTTTGAAAAGGAAAATACCTTAGAAATGTTTCAAATCAAAAGTTTTGAAACACGCTTTCTTTGAGAATGCATTAAGTATCAAAATTCCCTGAAAGGGATAATTTGACAAAAGGTTTTGAAAAATTTCAAAGAAAAGGTTTGGATCAAATAGAATGGAAAGGCCTTCAAATGATGAAAGGTAAGCTATATCCAAACACATCCCCTATGCACTCAAAGTCAAAGTGAAAGAGTGAGTAAAAAAACAAAACTCATCCGAAAGAAGTAGGGTATGTTGGCAATGATTACATGGATTAAAATAATGAAAGATAGTCATTTCACTATCCTAAACACATGCTTATCCCTTGCAAACTAAATTTGAGCCAAAACCGTAGAGAAGTTTTTCCAAAACAATCCTGTTAAGAACTACCCCATATTAAGGCAAATCAGGAGGTTTATGATTGATAGCTATGGAGAATAGGATCAAGAAAGATTTTATTGTGTACTCTCACATCAATCTTTCTGTGATAACTTCAGATGAAGTTATATGAAAGCTCAAGACATCCCAAGAGGAAGAAGAGTACTTCATTTCTTATACCCAAACACATTACCTTTGGCAAAGCCCAATTGAGCTTGAATATTCATTTCAGAACCCTAAATTGGTGATTGTCTCTTCACACTAGAGCATGAGCATATGATCCACTTTAATAGATAAGAAACAAAAGGGCATGACACAGAGTCCTTAGAAAAAATCAAAAGCAAAAGAATCTGGGGCATGAAAAAACAGTATGCTTGGTAAAAGCAAGGCCAAATGCCCGAGGAAAATGAGAAAGAAAAAGAGAGTTCAAAAGAAAGCTCGAAATGACGAAAAGAGTCGTGACAAAGTAAAGTCAAGATCATGAGAGATCATAGATCACAAGAAGTGAGAATGAGCAAAAGAAAAGAGATTGTAATGAATGTTTAGGAGACTCTGATGTTAGTAAAAGAAAGATCCCTAGTAGACAATAGAAAAAGGGTGGAGATGCCAAAAAGATCAACAATTTCATAAAAATCCTGAATTCAAACAAATGAGCCTTTTGAGCCTACCCAATACCAACAATACAACATCTCCTTAAAGACTCTTTAGATTGGGATGTTAAGAGTAGAAACATGACTTTATGACAAGAAGTTATCACTCAAAGGAGTGTATGCAATAATATCTTGTCTTGTTTTCGATATTCTTAACTTGTAGACCTGAAGTCAGATATGATGAAATCCTTCTTCTTGGCCTCAAAATGCCTATCTTTTGAATAGCCATTGACCAAGCCAATATTACAACCTTTTGAAAGACTTTGTCGGATCAATTGGATTGTATACATTGCGAACATCTCCGAACACCTAAGAATTGGTTAAGAGAGATAAAATTGAGGGATATTAGATAAGTCCCCATTCAATCAAATAAAGAAAGCCAAGCTCATATATTGAAACAAATCATTTCTAATGAAGATCTTCCAAACGATTATTTCAAGCATTTCTTGAAAGATTGCAAGCATTTTGTTCAAATAATTCCTCGAAAAGGAAATTTAATTGTCTGAAATGCATTAATGCAGAGAATGCACGTTTCTAGACTAGGTTTCAAAAGCTTTTGGTTAACTTTAAACCAAGTTTTCAAACAGTTTGTAGTAAGTTAAAAAAAAAAAAACCACGCTTTTAAGCAGTTTTAATTGATTTCAAAACTATTTTTCAAAATAATTTTTGGTCAACGAAAAAACCATATAAAGGTAAGTGAAATCTTAAAAATCACATAACTCATGGTCAAGGCATTCATTATTTGAAGTCTTCCTAAAGTCCTACAGATGAGAAGCCCCTAGGCAAGTTCAAGTCCTACTGGTGAGGAACCACTAGGCAAATTCAAGTCATACAGGCAAAGAGCCCTTAGACAAATTCAAGTCCTATGGGCGAGGAGCCCCTAAGCAAATTCAAGTCCTACTGGTGAGGAACTACTAGGCAAATTCAATTCCTACAGGTGAAGAGCCCTTAGGCAAATTCAAGTTCTACAGGCAAAGAGTCTTAGGCAACTTCAAGTCCTACAAGTGATAAGCCCCTAGGCAAATTCAAAGTCCTACATGCGAGTAGCCCCTAAGCAAATTCAAGTCCTATAGGCGAGAAACCCCTAGGCAAATTCAAGTCCTATTGGTGAGGAATCATTAGGCAAATTCAAAGTCCTACAAGCAAGGAGCCTTAAGCAAATTCAAGTCCTATAGGTAAAGAGCCCTTAGGCAAATTCAAAGTTCTACAGATGATGAGTCCCTAGGCAAATTCATGTCCTACTGAGGAGGAACCACTAGGCAAATTCAAAGTCCTATAAGCGAGGAGCCCCTAGGCAAATTCAAGTCCTACAAACGAGGAACCCCTAGCAAATTCAAGTCCTACAGGCAAAGAGCCCTAGGCAACTTCAAGTCCTACAAGTGATGATCCCCTAGGCAAATTCAAAGTCCTACATGCGAGGAGCCCCTAAGCAAATTTAAGTCCTATAGACGAAAAACCCTAGGCAAATTCAAGTCTTATTGGTGAGGAACCATTAGGCAAATTCAAAGTCCTACAAGCGATGAGCCTTAAGCAAATTTAAGTCCTACAGGCAAAGAGCCTATAGGCAAATTCAAAGTTCTATAGGCGATGAGTCCATAGGCAAATGCATGTCCTACTAAGGAGGAACCACTAGGCAAATTCAAAGTCCTACAAGCGAGGAGCCCCTAGGCAAATTCAAGTCCTACAGACGAGGAGCCCCTAGCAAAGTCAAGTCCTACTGGTGAGGAACTACTAGGCAAATGCAAGTTATACAGGCGAGGTGCCCCTAGGCAAATTCAAGTCCTATAGGCGAGGAGCCCCTAGACAAATTCAAGTCCTACAGGCGAGGAGCCCCTAGGCAAATTTAAAGTCCTACAGGTAAGGAGCCCCTAGGCAAATTCAAGTCCTACTGGTGAGGAATCACTAGGCAAATTCAAGTCCTACATGCGAGAAGCCCCTAAGCAAATGCAAGTCATACTGGGAAGGAACCTCTGGGCAAATTCAAGTCTTACAGGCGATGAGCCCCTAAGCAAATTCAAGTTTTACAAGCGAGGAGCCCCTAGGTAAATTCAAGTCCTACAAGCGAGAAGCCCCTAGGCAATTTCTTAAGTCCTACTGACAAGGAGTTACTAGGCAAATTTTAAAGTCTTATTGGTGAAGAACTACTAGGCAAATTTCCAAATCCTCAAGTGAGAAGCCTCAGGTATTCATAGTTCATGGATTCGTCCTTAAACTATGAAATCTGAATAATCATCATAATCATCACCACCATCAATTCATGCCGTTGGATAAGCAACAAAGAGACACTCACAAACAGGTAAGTTTCTTTCCCTATCATTAAGAACCTTTTAAAATATGTTTTGAAAAGAAAACCTTTTGATTAGATCATGAATTTCAAAAACAAGATTTCTAATCAATTGTTGTGAAATTTCCATCTTATATCGTTCATTGAGTCGACTAAATACTCAGGTGTCACATTGTCTTTGATACTAACCTCTAATGAGCTCAATCTAAAGGAGGGGTAGCTGTTGACACATGATTTTTAACTCATTTTTTTTCATAGTTTCAAAAATCTCAAAATTAGGACTAGGAATCTTAGCCAAGCCTAGAAACCTACTTCTAAACCAAAAATAATTTTTTTAACATTTTCCTGCATTTTTCCTTAATTTCTATTAGTCAAAATAAGTGAGAAAATAAAGAAAAATAGCAAATGGAATTAGAAAATTCCATAAAAATAGTCATTAGTCTTAGTTTAAATCTAATTTCATTAATACATCATCAATTTTGAAAAATTTCAATCAGGTAGATGTTTTTTCCCAAAATTTGGCAAAATCAAACCCTAATTGAACAAAAAATGTAATTAAATCTTTTCTAGTCATTTTTAAGTCATAGTGTCTTCACAACAAATGATTCTGAGATCTTGAATTACATAACGGTCAGTCCAATTGCACAATTTGTTATAGAAATTAGAAATCTCCAAAATTCAATTGAAAATTAGGAATTTTGAGTCCAAATTGGGAATCGTGCCCAATATGAAATTGTCCAACCATGAGACCATCATTTCTAGGGTTAATCAGATGTGGATAATTCAATTTTTGCATCAATTTTGCCTAATCAGATCATTATGACATCAAATTGAATAAAATCATGTTAACCCGAATACAAAACTGTGAAAATCTTGGACATGATTATAACAAAAATTGGGAAAAATCACATATTTTGGTTCAAAATGTGATGAATAATTCAATTTTGGGGTTTTAATTTTGAAAATTGGGTCAAAATTTAGGCTAATTTGCGAATTTAGACCAACCCGACTTGATTCGGGTTGTTCATCTTCCTTACTCGGTTTACCTATAATGCCCATTAAACCCAAAAAAATATCTTTAACCCCGCGACTTTACCAACCTTCTTCGATCAAATTAGCACGTTTTAATCGAATTGGCCAATTAGAGATTCTCCAGCTAGCGCTAGGGAACCGATCCAATCGATCGGAAGTCGGTTCTAACAATTTTTAGGCAAGAAAAATGAATGAACAAAAAGCCGAAAAAATTGAACAAGGAGAAAGAAGCTGTTCGACAATTTGCCAAAGAGAGAGAAGAGAGAGAAATAGGGGGAAAAAGCCTAAAATCTAGAGAGAGAGAGAAGTGGAGATTCCCAGGTTGAGTGATCGGCGCTGTTAGAATGAACAGCGCCGGCGAATCGACCGTATGGGGAGGACCTTTTCCTCGGGTGACCAATGGCAAGTTGACTGTCACTGTTTGAAACCGAACTCCAGCCGGTCAATCTAGGACCTTCTCGGCGAGACCAAAGCCATCAACTTAGAGATCAAGTGTCAAAGAAGACATCCACGGGGGCTGATTAGCTTGGGAACTGCATTTTGATCCTCATTAAAGCAGGTAAAATTGGTTCATGATCACTATTTGCCAATTTTTCCATAATAGGTTTTAGCTAAATTTTGTGCATTTTCTTCTCGTTTTTGTTATGATTGATGCTCAAAATATATTCTAATTTACCCACCCATCGGTGGCCACGATGGTTTGCGCTCAGTTCCTTGCACGAGAAGTCTTGGGTTTAAAACTCGTAGGTGTCGGTGATTTAAGTGGAAGGTCGTGGCGGTGAGATGCTGTGCTTGCCCCCTCAAGGACTAGTCGGGCTTTACTGCTAGTTTGAGCACAAGCTCGTCGGCCGCACAGACACTTCAGTCATCAAAAAAAATTCTAATTTCATTTTCATCATTTGTTTGCACTTTGATTGATTGAAAACACATTAAAACCAAGTCGGCCATTTTTGGAAAATCTCACCAGAGCTCAGACAACGTCACCGGAGCATCACTATGGCCATAGGCCTGCCAAGTTAGCCTCCTTCAACCTTGTTTGATGCTTTGTTAGTGATTAGAATCGAGTTAGACGGCTAGGGTGTGCTATATTGTGATTTGAAGGTTCGGTCAGTTAGTTTAGAATAAGTTGTGAATTAGGTTTTTTTAACCAGTTTTTTCACCGGTGTTCCGAGCAGTCTAAATTGAAAATAGAACACATAAACATCACAATGGTGTAATCAGAATGGCAAACACATTCGCCGAAAGGTTGTTGAAGACGAGCACAAACCGGCAGCCTTGAGAACATATAATACTGAACCATATCCATTAGGTGTTTGTAAAAATGCCCCAATGAAGAAGGCGTTAAACGATGCCGTGCTTGCCGGAGAAAATGATCGGCACCGGTGCCGGTGAGGCTCAGTTCGATCAAGCAGAATCAAGTTGAACTAGGCCGGTCTGGTTCACCACTTCGACGGGAAATTTTAAAAAACTAATAAACAAATAAATCTAAAAAAATCCTTACCAAAAAAAACAAATCTAAAAAAATTCAAAAATCAATAAAAAAAATTCATAAAAAATAAAAGAATTCAAAAAATTTTTGGAAAATTGAAAAAATTTAGAAAAATAGGAAATTCATAGAAAAATAAAAAAATTCAAAAAATTTTCAGAAAATTTTAAAAATACAAAAAAAAATTTAAAATTCATAAAAAAATCTAAAAAAATCAGAAAATTGGAAAATCATTAAAAATTTTCAGAAAATCATAAAAATCACTTCTCGGTTAATGAAATTCTCAAAAATTCAATTTCTGAAAAAAAAAATTAAAAATTTCAAAAATTCACAAAATGGTTCAAAAATACTGTGGCCAATCTTAGAAAGTGAAATTTGAATTTTCGGAACTGCTCAAGTGGCATTTTTAGAAAATCTCAAATTCAGCGGTTATAACCCCTAAAAAAACCTTAAAACCCTAAAAAATGCAAATCATGAAATGAATAAGCGTCTAAGGCTTCATTAGGGTTTGGATGTCTTGATTGATTTTCATTTTTAGGGACCATTTAGGATTGATTGATTTGATTGACATTGATTGCGTATTTAATTCTTGATTGATTTTCCTGCTATTACAATAGATAAAATTAGTGGGTAAGCCTCAGAAACTTGCATGACACATTAGACATTGTATCGTTCTTAGGTACCAAAATGGCGGTAGTGATCTCGATTTGGGATCATTAACGTAATCAAGTCCCCGTATTCAAAATCTCTAGTTCGTAGAATCGTGATATTTCTCTCATACCCCCATTAAGTTTTTGGTCTACCTACCAATAATGACTAGTGACGACTCCAAAATCAAAAACTTAGACTAAATAGGAAATTCCATCCGCTGTCACATGAGGTATGGTCTGGGAGAAACTCTTACACGGAAATACCTCTTTAGCACGCAAATCTCGAAAGTCCCAAAAAAAAGCATTGCACGACACTAACTGAACCCGAATCCAAGACTCAACTCGAATCCGTGACCTGACCCGATCGAATATTATTTATTATTTTATTTTTTATTATTAATTTTTCCTTTCTTTTTTTTCCGTATTCGTTAATATTATTCGTATTATGTTTTAAAAAAAATCATTTTTATTAAAAAATAATTTATAAATTAGTATTTTTTAGTATTTCTCTAATTTAGGTGAATTATTTGACTAATTATCATGTTTAAATCGGACAAACCAATAGGGTTATATGGTAGTATTTTGCATGTTATTTTTACTACTGTTGTGATATTATTATACATGTTTTTAATTAGAATATAATTGCATGAACTATTGTGTTTTGAATGTTGTCACCTTAGTTAGGGCTACATTAGTTAGGGCAAGAACCCTAGACTGTATATCTATATTAACTACTAATCGTTAATGATTATGCACTTGCTCGATCACCTCACATATTAGGAAAAAAGTCCTAAAATCAATCCAAATTGCCTGACAAATATTTTCTGAAATGAACAGGATAAAAAGGTACCGAAAGGGCATGAGTTATTTAACTAGTGTAACCAAGTCCCCGAACTCATTTAATCTTTGGTTCGTAGGAGTAGAGTGATTCTCCCATCACCTTACCTGGGTTTCTAATTGACCCACCCCTAACTGATTAGTGGCGATTCCTAGATAAAAATCACTTGCAGGTTAAAAACCTAAACCCTAAGTTGCGATATGTTATGGGTTTCGGAGAGCCCGAGTTAAGTCTCGAACTTAAACTTAGCGCGTACCAGGCGATACCCTCGTTTTTTTAAAAATAAAATAAGAGGTCGGTTGCAACATATTATTATTATTATCAACACAAATAATGTTGAAGGAGCTATGGAAGGTGCCATCACTGGGGTTATCTGAGATGCTATAGGGACCTTCGTCGATAGATTTGCTAACATTGTTCCAGCCTCATCAACGATTCAGACTGAGGCGTTGGCCATGGTCGAAGCTTTGAAGCTGCTTCTGTCAAAGAAAGAGATAAAATTCAAGATAGGATAAATGTTATGCTATCTCGTATTTGGTATTTGCCCAAGACAGGATAAAGTCGGATATAAAAATGATATAACCCAGATAAAATTATCTCATGGGGAAGATGGAATAAATGTGGATAGGATTTCTAATATTCATAATAAAAAAGTTATTTTTCTCTAATAAAAAACTTGTTAAATTATTAAAATTAAAACAATATATGAAAATAAATAATATTATAATTTTAATATAAAAATTCAAAATAACAATAATTTCATTTTTATTTATGTATTAAAACAATTTCTATCTTATGATATAAATTTCATATATATAAATAAATATATTTAGTATTTATATTTATTACATATTTTAGGTATATTGGTATATTTTAGTATTTATTAAATTTTTATTAGAGAATGATGGAAGGGGAAAAAAGAATTAAAAAAGAGAGAAAAAGTAATAAAAAATAAGCAAAAAAATGAAGTAAGTGCAGTGAGAGATTTTATCATCTTAGTTTGTGCAATTTTTAGATTCATCTACATTGATATGATGCTCATAACAAATAATAGACATGATAAGATGTGAAAATATCCGGTTTTATTACTACGATTTACCAAATAATAGATAGGATATAGCAAATCCCTTAAATTTCATATCCTATCATGTCCTATCCTATCCTAACTAGAATTCTAGATGACCAAACGCAGTCCTTAGGATTTACTTTGTTTGGATGCCCCGTCATTAGGTATTTTGTTAAAAAATTCTTAACCTTTCAATAATATCTTTATGTATTTTTGACAAAAAAAAGAGTCATTTCATTCCAACAATTTGTAAAGTAAGAATTGATTATACTCCCTTCCCACTCACCTTACATAAAGTTAGAATAATTTTGTCTTTTTCTTCCTTTTTTCTTATTTATTTGTATTCTCGACATGTATTCCAACAAACGTAAATGCTTTCACTTTTTTAGAACCAGTCCATTTAAATAACAAAATTCGAAGCACTTTTCTTTTTCTATTTTACATTATTTCGAAAATCTAAGGACTTAACGTGATACATAAAATATAGGATTTTCAATCCTAGCAAGAAAGGGAGAGAAAAGGATACTCGATTTCGAATGAGTAAACGGAATTTCATACTCAATTTCATAGATACATTTCGAATTCCATGGGAAGCCTTACTCGATGAAAGTCATATGTATGGGTATATCGTTTAGATGCTCGCCTACTTCTGATGACGAGTATTATTAGACAATTATTAGATAATATTCGATCTTTGAGATCTTTTTTACTCCACTTCCAATTTACCCATTGGATAGTCTTCAAAGGATCACTCTCCAATCAATCCGTTAGACAAGATTACACAATGGAGATTGAGTAGCCATTGAGTGATAAGATCTGCATAACCATTGATTTGCTCGCCCATACAAACAAATCTCTAGTTTCTATAAGTAGAGTTTTTCAATTTAGGAAGTAACTTGTCTATGAAGTAATTGTCAATATTTAGTTGTGAAACAATATTTAGACTAAAGATTAATACTTTCTAAAACAGAATTCCAAGCCAGATCACTAATTGTGACGATTGAAGTTTTGTGTCTGAATATATTTTCATGCCAATGAATATGTCTCCATGCATTTGAATATTTCTCTGTGTTTGAACATTTTTCGCTTTAGAGTAGAGTCTCAAATAGTCCTACGCATCCACGTATAACAGATTTGACGTTATCCACACTGTTGTCGTAACTTTCCTTAGTCATGATATTTGAGCCGCGGAAAATAAAATTTTAAGAACATCCAATTTAATATGGACTTTTTCTTCGTGGGCGCAATATTCAAACAACATTAGATAGAGTTTGAATATGATCAAAATTGATATAAACTTCTCTTCATGAGTAGTTCTGATATCCATTGAATATGCTGGTGATATCCACGCTATAACTAGCTTATGATTATATCCAATTCTAGTTGTCTAATGATATCCAGTCGTGGCTCTATCTCGCTGTTCACGTATCCATGTTACTTCCAAACTTTACTGAACTCCCCGTTCTATGCTTGTTCGCCTTCTATACACTTACCTCTAGCTTGTAGACACTTCTATGTCTAATGTCTTGTTCATCATTGATAGAGAACTCATAACCTTTTAGATGTTCCTATTAGAATATCATCTGCATAATGGCTTCTGCATTTTTCACCTGATTACTCAATCATTAAACACGTTAGTAGGCTCTGATTAACTTGTCATCTTCAAAACATCATGAGGGATTTTCCTAACAGGCCTCACTTCATTCTTCATCGCGTGGCTTTGCAGCTTCAGGTTCAGGCCCATTGTCATCCAGCCAATCTTGCTCTTTGGCTTACTCTTCGTCCCCATCGCTTGCCTTCCCATCAAGATTCACCACCTAATTGAGAGCACCGAAAGTGAAGGACACCCATGTTCGGAGACCAACGAGAGAGGCCTCAAATCGCCCATGAATCATGTCATCAAGAGCTTAGTTGGGCTCAAACAGATTTCGTTCTCGGAGAAACCCCGCTCAACTTCCTTAAATTCGCGCGAATCAAGAATCACTCGTTTTACAAAAAAATTACGCAATTTAGGAAAAATTCCTGCGAGGGGTCTGTCTCAAGGCTGTAATGTCGGGTTAGCTTAGGTGAGAAACAAACGGGGTCCCCGTTGGGACTAAGCAAGCTCAACACTCCCGCCCACGGATTAACAAAAAGCTAGTGAAAGACGACAACATGGAAAACCATCCAGCTTCAAGCTCAACGAGGGAAAAAAGAAACAAACAGCAGAGGACGAAGAGGGTAAGCAGAGGTACACCTATTTCATTAGCTATCGGGGCTGTACTCCCTTTTTTTTACCTACTAATGAAATTGTATATCAGTTGGATTCCATCGCCATTATAAATTTCGTGCTCTCTTCTTTAGATGCATGAAGAGCTCCAAGTGTCCACTGACGAGCAACAAATTAACAAAAGAGGACTCATCATTCACGTTTAGCTCATTGCTGTTTCATCGCAATTTAAATATTTGCCTCGGTGGTAAATAACAACTAGCGATTGTAATAATCATCTCCTTTGGATCAATGTCACAGTATCTAATATTCCTAGATGGAATCCATCTTTTAACGTGTTCAATTGAATAGGCCGTGTGTTCATCGTGGAGTTGGAGACTTGCACAGAAAATTTCAGCCAACTCATTGGCGAGGGAGCTGTACCCTAAACAATGGGTTGGTTACATTGTTGCAGTCAATAGGTACAATTTATATATTCTAATAATCTACAATAGACTCCAGGCTAAGAAATATATGAGTGTTAATGGAAAAACGTAAACATTATTACAATCACTATTGTACTTCTTGACTGTGTCGCGACCCAAGCGGGTCGGGGAAACGAGTTCAGCGAACAGTTGAGCTGAAAAACGCGTCACCTCTTTTTGAGGTTTGCTCGATCTCACTATATCACACCCCGAACCCTACGAGCTCACAGCATCCCACCAATGGTTGTTCGAATGCGACATCCCAAGACTCATTGTCGATCCAACCCACTTACTAACGAGAGAACACATGAGGAAGCGAACTTGAAACACCTAAACAATAATCATATAAAGGGATAGTAAAGAAGACACCATATACACAAACCAACAAAACCACTATATAAACACATTGTCAACTCAAGGAAGATGCAATTTACAAACTTTACTAAAGGCCACTTCCTATTAGAATACTCGCATACACAAAAAGGGATCGATAGTCGGGTCAACTTAGCTCATCTAACAACAAGGGCGGTCCAAAGAGGATAGGGTGTCCAAACCCATCATCAATGCCCATGGTACCTCGGAGGCATTCCCGGATCAAACTCCAAATAATTTAGCTCGGAACCTGAACTCTCGGGACCTGTGTCAGGATCGATAACGGCTCCGTCGGGAGGATCTCTCTCCATGGGATCTCACTCCTCAACTCCTTCTTCACTATCATGAGGACCATCGAATCGAAGAGGACCAAACAAAATGTCCCCCTTTTGATAGAACCAAGCAAAGAAGGTATGTGGCTTCCACAACACAAAACCTTCATCCACCCAAACCGTCGACGCATGATTTATATAAACCTTATCCTCTCCTACTGGGTGCTCCATTAACATGTGGTTCACATCCATTGGTACCCCAAAATGTTGAGAAGGACTATTCATAATCGGGGGTCTGAAATGGTTAATAACAACAACAATGAGATAAAACTAAACAAGTAAACTCCCTAAGCCTTGCTTAGGGTAACACATACCTTCGGATAATCCTAAACATGCAATTCTAGCATCCAACATGCCATGAACAATCACAAACACCCTTACCTCACATTGGCACATACAATACAATTCATGGCATAAATGTGTGTAACATAATTAATAATCCAAGCATATTCAATATCAATCTCAGGCACATAGCATTCCCCAATGCATAACACACGCATAGTTGTCCAAATTATTAACGACCCATAGGGCTACACCAAACCCCGCTGGTCTTCCGGTCTAGCTAGGCATCATCCCGCTACTTCGGGCACGGCAATGCCTGGGATCATACACCCCCCGACAACCTGAATACTAGACGGCATTTCATTTAGGAGTATCGGTTCGGCTTCCACGGCGACACGGTATCGTCTAGAACCCCCGCCTAGACAGCATCCGAACTCCCGCCGGATATTGTCTAGAACCCCTGCCTAGACGGAACTATTATGACCATGCATACACATCATTTACTCAATGCCAATTCTTATCTTTGCGATTTAGCCATTACACAGTGTCTATGACGTGCATTTCGCTATGAACGAACATGTCACGCCCCGAACCTCCGTCGAGCTTGCGATATCCCGCTTCAGGTCAAACAGTTGCGACGTCCCAGGTTGTCGCCGACCTCATTTAAACATCAGAGATTTAATTGTGCACACAGAAACCTTAAAATACCCGGACAAAATTAAACTGGGGAAACATTGGGAGAATATATACACATTTCCATTACTCACTTAAACTTATCCCACCATATTTACAAAAATGCAAACCTTAGTTTACCAGTGCACACATTACTAACCCTTCAAAAGTAAGAACAAAACCGATGACCTACCATCCAACCCATAACAACCTTTAATACCCTTTGCTTGGCGTCCACTCAGAATCTAACTCCACGTCATCTTGTCTCCCATTTGAAACTCAATTGTCTCATACTTTGTATGCACTGGAACTCCAAAATGTACTGGGGGTGGTGGTGGTGGATGGTTCATGTCTCAAGTCGGGGTTCTGAAAATATTGGTTGGAACAACCATGAGAACACTTCTCAGTAAGTTCACCCCTAAACCCAACCTAGGTTATCACGTACCTTCAGACAATTTCACAAACACACACGCATTCGTATACATCAAGTCATCACATCGCAGGTACATCAAATAATATTGACAGGCTCAATCATGCGTACAACAGTATTCAAACTCAATCATGTCAGATGTAAACACGCGCATGTACCACTTTCATCCCATTATTCCTTCTATTCTCATTTTCCATTTTCACTCGCCAATGGCCCGCGTTGAAGTACACGCCTCAGGTACACTGCGACCATTCATTTTCCACTCTCACTCGCTAGTAACCCGCATTAAAGTACACGCCTCAGGTACACTGCGATCATTCGTCACATCACTTCCGGCCCGCGTTGAAGTACACGCCTCAGGCCATGTTTCTTGCCCGCGTAAACGTACACACCTCAGGCTCAACATCTACCACCTACTACACAACCCGCGTTGAAGTACACGCCTCAGGCTGGCAGTCCTCCGGTAAAAACCGGGCATTGTCCCGCGTTAAAGTACACATCTCAGGACGACACAATCCTCTCAATCACGCATGTGCCATGTCATGCACTATTTATTGTTCTTTCACACATTCAACAATCACTTGCCACATAAAATAGCCAGTCACATGTGGCCCACGAATGGCCCGCGCACACAACAAATACACACAATTCATGCTCATCAAACATTTGACATGGCCAATTTTATCAATTAAATCAATTTGGCCCAAATGTGCACCCAACCGACATAATTAAATCAACCAATTGCGAAATTGCACATTTAATTTCACCACCGCAACTTAATCATAATTCAAACGCACGTAAAACACAGAAATTGCTATTTTTCTCTAATCAAATGGCCTCAAAGCGATTCGGGTCTTTCACAAGACTTTCTCGCCATAAATTCTCGGTTCTAAAAATCCAACTTGCGACCCGATCGGCCCATTACAGCCCCATGAACAATAGTCCACAGCTTGTGAACAGTAACCCGCAACTTGTGAACAGTAACCTGCAGCCCACTATTATTCCGAATTTTCCAATAAAAATTTTCCGGTTTCAATTCTAAGGCCTGCCACATAATTCCACTCCTAAATCATGCAATTCCGCACCTACCCTATGCCCGGTTTCACCCAAAATCATCCGTCGATACCCAAAATCCTAAATTGGGTTTAGGGCGCGACTTACCCGCGTTCTAGACTATCGCGGCTAGAACGGAAAGCGGTGGCACTTAATCGGGAACGGCGGCGACGATGTACGACTCCCGGCGGGCAGTAATCGGCTTGGGCGGCGACGGCGCGGCTTGGGCGTGAGGGAGAGAGAGAGAGAGAGATTGGAAAGGGGGGGCTACTCACGGTGGGAAAAAAAGAAAGAACTGAATGGGAGGGGGAGAGAGAGGAGAGAGAGGGAGTCAAGGGCTTAAAGACAATTTTGACCACCTTTTTGGCAAATTACCAAAATACCCTCCTCTAATCTTTTTGATCCAACGGTCGAGATTTGATCTAATCTTAAAATCAATGGCCTGGATCAAATCTTACTTAAAAATATCCAAGGGTAATTATGTCAAATCCAACTTAGGGCCTAAAATGACCAAAATGCCCTTGTCCAACAAAACTAGCCCTTTATTAATTCATAGGGGTAAAATGGTCATTCTCCGTTTCTCATCAAAATCGAGTTTTTCCAAAGGATTTGAGCGCACTGAAAATTGACACGTGTCACGTGCAACGTCGTCCTAACGTTCCGTCGTGACTTCCTAATTTTCCGGTGTCCAATTTTGGCAAAAATTCAATAATTAAATTCTATTAAACGCAACTCGAGCGTTTCTCGAGCTAACGGGCGGCTTGCTGGGAAAATTCGCAGAATCGACTCTTGACTGATACTGAATCGAGTCACGTGCAAGTCCGTTCGATGCGTGACGACTTCGGTTGTCATTAAAATCGTGAAGATCAATCACTTGATCCGAAGGATACGATTGCTCGGTATAATTTCAGAATCATTCGTCAAGTCGTTTTGTGGTTCAACGGAATCACCCACGATCCACTATTAGGACAGTGGCGAATTGACCCATAACTATCCTTGGATCGGCCAACAGTGGCTCAAAATATCACTTACACGATTTAATGGTCGAAATCCAGTTACGATCGAATTTCCTTTAGTTGCGCGAATTTAATTCCCCTATTAGCCTTTCCCTAATGGTTAGCATTCTCAAGAATGATCAGTTCTGGGCAAGAATTTACTGCGAGTACATTTTCATAAAACTCAATTATTCAATAAATTCCAATTGGTAGAATTTCGAAATGTCACAGAACATGCCATGAATCACATTCGTTTCAATATCAAACATCATTAACCAATCCCAATTAGCCATTGAATCAAATGATCAGCCATGATTAATTAAGATCAGCCATGATTAACCACACGATTTACCATCAAGCCACATGATCAACATCTAACCATATGATCTACCATCAAACAATCATGATCAGCCATCAATCACCACGATCAATCACAACTAAGCAAGATCAACCATTGATTATTTGAATCAGCGACAAAACGATCATGATCAACTAAATCAAACCACATGATCAACATTAAGCACATGATCAACCATTGATTTAACTAATCAGCCACATGATAAACATTAAGCACTTGATCAACCATTAATCTAACTAATCAGCCACATGATTAACATTAATCCATCAAGATTAACCACAATCACATGATCAACCCTTCATACCGCACATTCAACCCTCCAAACCACATGATTAACATGCTCATCCACTAAACTAGTTTGATCAGCTAATAGTCTAACTTGATCAACCACTAATCTAGCTTAAACAGTCACTAATTTACCCTTAAACTAATCCATTAGAGACTTATCAACCTAATCAAAGTTTAGAAAGTTATTTACCACTAAGCCAAGCTAACCTAGGCAAACAAGGGGTAGCAACTAGCAAGTGGTGAGCAGCGGCATAAGCGGCGGTGGTTCACGATGAGATGATGGCTGGTCGGTGATGGTGACGGTGATGGAATGGTAGCTGGTGGTGGTGTGATGGTGGTGCTTGACCGAACAAAAGGGAGAGTGAGTGAGTGTGATGGGCTGATCTAAACAATAATGGAAGAGAGAGAGAGAGAAGATAACAAAATGAAGCGCGATGATTACCCCTTGGTCCCCAAGTCAAGATCTAAGGGCTAGAATTCAATTTTCCAAAACAAGCTAATCAAGGGCAAACAAGAAAATAACAAAAGACAAGAGGGGCAAATCTATCTATGCTGGTCAGCCACACTAGGGAGGGGTACAAAGACCAAAATGCCCTTCCACATAACAAAGGGATCCCAAAATACTTATAAGGGCCTTTTCCAATTTCCGGTCCGAATTTCACTTTTTCAAAAATTTCCAAGCGAATCGATAACTAGGTGAGCTTAATGAGGTGATGTCCACTAGATTAGTCTCGATATCCTTGAAAGTTTGATACCCAAGTTTGGATTCTAATTCATGGTCAAAATCGATCCATTACGACTTTAGTGTATCTCAAACTAACGGGTGACTTTTACGAGTTAAGTGTATTCAACCCGTGGTTGATTCGATATCAAGCCACATTTAAGTTTACTTAAGTCATGGTGACTTCAATTGTCATGTAATTGAGAGGGTAAATCACTAGTTCCGAAGGACACGATCATTAGAAATTGGCCTAGGGTCATTTGAAATCCATACAATAGCCAAACAGAATCACCTGCTATCCAATTGTGTAACATAGACAAATCGTTCTATAACGATCTCTTGATCAATTTATAATGGCCCAAAATTGTCCCTCATCAATCCTTATGGTCGAAGTGTCAAACCATGGTTGAGTGCTTAGGTCAGGCATACTTAATTCCTAATTAGCATTTCCCAAAAAAGTTAGTCCTCTCATGAGTGATCGATTTCAAGCGAGATTAACTAAAAGTGTATTGATGAAATATTCATTTCATAAATCCTGAAAAGGGTCGAAATTCAAAATGTCACGACTCTTCCCCCTTATAAAAATTTCGTACTCAAAATTTATAACCAACTTAATTACTCAAACAAATGGGGGTGCTAACGCCTCATCACTTCTTCACTTTCCCAAGTGGCTCATTCTGTTCCATGATGCTGCAAAACTACTTTAACTAACGGAATCGTCTTGGTTCGCAAAACTTGTTCCTTTCTGTCCTCTATCCAAATATGTCTCTCCACATACGACACTCTGTCATCCATGTCTACCTCTTCATGACTCAGCATATGGGTCGGATTCGGTTCATACTTCCTCAGCATTGACACGTGGAAGACATTGTGAACTTAGGCCAAATTTGGCGGCAGGGCGAGGAGATAAGCTAAAGTCCTTATTTGTTCCAAAATCTCAAATGGAGCTATGCACCTTGAGCTTAACTTTCCTTTCTTGCCAAATCATGAAGATCCTCACATTGGTGACACTTTGAGGAAAACATGATCCCCTACTTGAAAGTTTAAAGGTCTACGTTGTCTATCTGCACAACTCTTCTAACGACTCTAAGCGGTCTTAGGCCTTTCTCGAATGACTTTAACTGCCTCAATTGACTACTGTACCAATTCTGGATCCGTAATACTCCTTTCACCAACCTCATCCCAGCATACCAGAGTTCTACAGGCTTTACCATATAATGCTTCAAATGGTGCCATTCTGATACTCTATTGATAACTGTTGTTGTACGCGAACTCAACGAGATGCAACCGTTCTTCCTATGTTCCTTTAAAGTCCACTACACAAGCCCACAACATATCCTCGAGTGTCTGAATGGTCCTCTCAAACTGATCATCTGTTTGCAGATGATAGGCTGTGCTATATTGTAGCTTCATCCCCATAGCTGTCGGAAGACTTTTCCAAAAGGTTGCAGTAAACTTAGGGTCTCGGTTCGACGTGATCGTTACCGGTACTCCATGAAGACAGACTATTTGTCACATATATAGCTCAGTGTACCTATCCATTGAGAAATCCTTTTGCACTATTATAAAATGTGTTGATTTGGTCAACCTGTTGACTATAACTCAAATTGAATCATTGCCTCTTTGGTTTCTTGGCAAACCCATGACGAAATCCATCACGATATGCTCCCATTTCAACTTGGGAATTTTCAATGGTTGCAATAGTCCACTAGACTTACAGTGTTGCACTTTCACTTGCTAACATGTTAAACACTTAGCTACATGCTTAGCTACGTTCACTTTTATTTTGTTCCACCAATAGTGCTGAAGCAAATTTTGATACATCTTAGTGCTTCCTTGATGAATGCTATAGTTGCTACAATATGCTTTTGACAAAATCTCTTCCTTGAGTTCCTTCTCGTTAGGTATGCATAATCGTCCACGAAACTTTAATGTTCCATCCTCAGCTACTTAGAAGTCAGGCTTTCTCTTATCTTCATCTTTTTGTAGAATCTTCTGAATTGCAGGATTCGTAGATTGTGATACTTTAATCTTGGTCTGAACTTTTGGCTCGATTCTTAAAGTAGCCAACAAACTTGAGAGGCGACATTGTCAACCCAAGGAAGATACAATTTACAAGCCTTACTAAAGGCCACTTCCTATCAGACTACTCCCATACACAAAAAGGGGTCGATAGTCGAGTTAACTTAACTCCTCTAACAACAGGGGCGGTCCAAAAAGGATGGGGTGTCCAAACCCATTATCAATCTTCATGGTACCTCAAAGGCGTTCTCAGATCAAACTCTAAATAATCAAGCTCGGAACTTGAACTCTCGGGACCGATGTCAGGATTTATGAAGGCCCCGTCTAGAGGATCTATCTCCATGGGATCTCACTCCTCAACTCCTTCTCCACTACCATGGGGGCCATCGAATCCTCGAAGAGGATTGAACAAAACGTCTCCCTCTCAATAGAACCAAGCCAAAACGGTACGTGGCTTCTACAACGTAAAACCTTCATCTATCCAAATTGTCAATACACACCTTATATAAACCTCATCCTCTCCTATTGGGTATTCCGTTAACATGTGGTCCATATCCATCGATACCCCAAACGTTAATAACAGCAACAATGAGATAAAACTCAATAAGTAAACTCCCTAAGCCTTGCTTAGGGTAATATGTACCTCCAGACAATCTTAAACATGCAATTCTAGCATTTAACATACCATGAATAATCACAAGCACCCTTATCTCGCATTGGCACATACAATACAACCCATGGCATAAATGTGTGTAACACAATTAATAATCTAGACATATACAACATCGATCATAGGCACATAGCATTCCCTAATGCATAATACACACGTAGTTGTCTAGATTATTGACGGCCAGTCTAGGAAATCTTCAATATCCAAATTTCCATTGAAAGTAGGGAGATCTACCTTTAGTTGATACTGTTCAGGATCTCGTCGGTAGCCCCCCTGCCGTCGATTCCCACGAACATGCTCATCCTGGAATCCCCTGTATCGGCGATCACCACGAATCTGCATCTCTTGGAAATCTTCGGCTTCGTCTTCCGTATCCTCGACATAGTCTTGACGCCTATGTCGGGGAATTCCTCCACGCCCCATAGCATCTTCGGGATCACGAACGACAGGAATTCGCTCGGCTGGAAGAACGCCGGGCGCATGGTTTGTGGACAAACGCTGGATGGCATCAAGGATCTCTTGAAACCTCCGATCGGTTTGAGCCACGAACTGATTGATCTCAGCCCGCGTAATAGGCTCGTTCTCACGGCCCTCAGCTGCGGGGAGATTGACATTCACGTTATTCACCATCGTCACAGGAGAAACCTGCTCTGATACCAAATGACGCAGAGAGAAGCGTAAATTTGGAACAACTCCAAAGAACTCGAAATTTTTATTCAATGATACTATGTTTTTTATTACAAGACAGACATCATATATATAGAGACAGGACTCATAATATTAATGGAAACTGAATAATTAAAGATAACATCTAATAAACTAATATAGGCAACTGCTTAAATGGTAATATAGGAAACTGCCTGACTGGTAATATAGGAAACTGCCTGAACGGTGATAAAGGAAACTGCCTGAATAGTTGTTTTCTCTAAAATCAAAAAAACTGCCGAGATTTCCGGCCATTACGGCGATCATATTCTTCAAGATAATTACAGGCTAACTGTTTTACATCAATACATGAATCAACCTTTCCAATGACAGGCAGTTAGCAATAAATAACCGACTCACAAACTCCAAGTCGTCAAGGCCCTCAACAAACTGTAGCCCATCGCAGTCCTGGGTGTGCAAAAACTCGAGCTTCTTTAAGTGTGACAAACCACGAGCACTTTGCAAATACGGACAATCCTCAATCACGATATATGTCCACGATTCTGATGTACTGAGTACTTGAATTTGGAGTATCTTTGGGCATTTAGAAAGCCTGAAACTTGTCAACTTATTGAATACTCTCGACAAAATAACTAGTCTCCCTTTCCCAGCAATCAACTCATTAGCAGACTCTACTTCACCCGCATACGCTGACCTTCCCAAGGACTCGCAATTCTCGATGCGAAATTCCTTCAATAATTCGAACACCCCGGCAAATTGGATCTCGGCTTTCCCTCCAATTCCTTAATTTTCATTTGTAATTGACTCAATTTTGCTCCTTCTAATTCGTTGATAGTTTATAATATCGAAAGTTGCCAATTGCAAAAACAGTTTGTTTCGGAGTGACTTTTTTTTTTGGTAAAAAAAAAGTCGATTCTTTACGCACAAGTCAATTAAAGAACATCAATTTTTTTATATAATATCTTTGGCAGAACGTGTTGATGTTGACGCGGCCACATTCTCGGTTGATTAAAGGTCCCATTAATTGTCCGAGTATTTTGTAGCTTATCTGATGCTTGAATAACATCATTTCTTGCTAGGCAATCGCGATTTTGCTTACCCAAAAAGCAATAGAATATAGTTTTTGTTGTCGACTAAAGGCGACTATTGGAATTATGTCAATAACGTTTGCGCTAAACAGATGTATAAAACAGACTCAAAGACTCACATACCCGAGTTAAGATGGGTGATCATCCATCATATTTACTAGTGGTCCCTGATCAGAATGGATTTTTCTGAGAGATGTAACGCCCTCACCACCATCTCTCTTGGAGGCCTCGCTTCATTCTTCATCGCGTGGCTTTGCAACTTCAAGCTCATCCTCTTTGCCTATGGCGAAGGCCCATTGTCATCAAGCCGATCTTGCTCATAGCCAATTAGGAACTATATCACATTAGTCGCTATAAACGAACGTGCTTGGTGGCTAATGTTTAGCCACCCAGCTATTATATCATTATTTTGCCACCATATAAGATGACCTTGCCAAGCAGTTTCCCATTTTTTGACTAACATAGCGTAGGTTTGCATGACATTCATGCTGAAGGTATGATGATTAGTGAATCATTTCAAGTGGTCGCTTTTATTGAAAAGTTATCACCATCTTGGAAGGATTTCAAGAACACTGGTGAGTATAAAAAAGCTACAGGTGAAAAATGTTGCAGGTCACCAGATTTCTCAGGAACTCACATTGTATTCAAATTTACCCCAATGAGCCATCCTTCACCATCCCCATTCTGCAAAAGAGCATTTTTGTTACACATTCCCGAACCAAAAGTACATAACTATTTTCAATCTTGGCTCTCTGTTCCACAATATGTTTCTGCAATATGTTTAAATCTTTTGTTGAACGTCTGATTGTTTTGCTAATTTTATGCCAATTTTTGTGAGTTGATTTTGGTGATCTTTCCTTCACAATTTTTTTGAAAGAAAATTTTATTCATTGCTCAAAAGGATACATAAGAAGTACGTAATCTTCATGACAAAGCAAATCGAAACAGAGCAAAAATATTGAAAAGCAAAGTCAAAAAGGCCTTCTCGGTGCTTGTATCCTTTTACTACAAGCCCAGCTTTATACTTATCAATAGTACCATCTACTTTTATTTTTCTCTTGAAAATCCACTTACATTGTAGTGGTTTATTACCAAAATGAAAGGTTAATCAATTTCCATGTGCGGTTTGACAAGATGGCGCTAAATCCGAGCGATGCGCGCATTGTTTCTGCTATGCCCAAGTGTGGGATGGTGACCATGGCTGTGTTTCCGAGAAAGAAAATCATGCCTTGCGTCGGGACTCAATTTTACTTGTCAATGTATAACACCGCATGTTTGGGATAAAAGAAATGAACTGCCATTCAACATTTCACAAGCCGCAAATTAATTCTTAAGACCAATCTCGAAAACCAATTTTCTTGCCCGCAATGTAGGGTGTGAGTACCGATCAAGGTAATGCAAATTGAAACACGAGGCTCAGAAACGACATCAGCGAGCGATAAATCCTTGATGGGCCTTAAATTTGAAGCTCGTATCGGCTGACAGCACTTCCGCATTGGATTTTACGTGTTTAGGATCTAAACAAATGAATTACCCCTCGTCATTTTTAAATGTCATTCTTGAATAATTTCTGAGAGGTGATGCTTTTTAATTTTCCATGGTAAAGATATTTAGATTCAATGACTTCAAACGTATTCTGCCTGCAATAATTTTCAGGACTGGTCAGGGTTTCGCGGTGTTAAAGCCCTTTCTATTCAATTATCACGAATGAGTTATTTCCTATTTAATCACTCGATCAAGTTAAATGCGAAAAATCATTAACAAAAAATTACGAGAAAATCAAGTAATTATACACTTACGGTGATTTACCTGTCAAGAAAAGTTTTCAAAATAATACAACTCCTGAGTTGATAAATTAATTGGAATGGTCAAACTTTCCTTTCTACCCATACAATGTTCGATCTAGTTATGTCATATCTGAGAGATGGGTTTGTTGTTTTTCTATATTCAATGCCAAGTTTACTCCGATTCGAAGGTAGGGTTTATAGTTGGAAGGCACAGGAATTCGAAAATTTGAGCGCTGAGCAATGTACGGGACAGCTTTGTTTCGACTTTAAGTAAAAGAGACAACATTTTTCCATTTCTTAAATGAACTTGAGAACCAGAGCATGCTCAAACGTCATTCAAACTTTAATTTCATGGTAAATATTTCTTTACAGTATCAGAGTTTACATGATAGGGTAATTCATCACCGTTTCCATCAACTACGACTAATGATCCTCCAGAAAATGCTTTCTTCACCACAGAGGGACCCTTGAAGTTCGACGTGTACTTTCTCCTGATTACTCTACTGTTGGGCAGTACCGGGCATAAAACCAAGTCTCCAAGCTGGAAAGAGCGTAGTCTGACTTTCTTATACGTACAATTTATAGATGCCACAACAAGGATTCAAATGATTAGGTTGTTTTTTCAACTTCAGCATTCCCCTGAAGCCCTAACAATCCTCTTTTGGTAACACTGAGCGTGGCAGATTGCTTCTAGTCCTTTTTCTTTTATCAAGTTTAATTTATCAATCCACTGTTTTGTCAATTCTTCTTCGGTTAGATTTGCCTCTGGTAACCCTCAATTGCGCGTGGCAGATTGCCTCTATTTTTATCCATTCTTCTAGTTTAATCCTCTTGTTTAATTCGCTAGCTAGCAGCTCTGGTTTGCAAAATCCGAGGTGCTACATTGTGGTTGTTCTATGGTTGTCGAGGCATTTTTCAGGGGGTTTGCCAGGCCCAGATGTGCGTTGAATATTAACTGTCTAGACCGCTCTTTGGTCTGAACAGTGTGCAATCAATCCACTCCTTGTCCGTTCGTGCTTGTCCAAACCGATCCTTGGTATGAGCATTCAGTTAGGTACGTTTTCAAGTGGTTTTAACGTAGAAATAACAATAAACAACAAGCACCGATCCACGATTTGGGTCATGACTGCAATTCGAGTAACTTTTGAGTCACTCTGGATATCGAGCTTTCATTTCGATCTCAGTATGCATCCTTAGTTGTGGTTTTTCCATGTTCCGTGTATCATAATCTTTTCGTGGTAAAACAAAAAGATAATAAACCCAATTAATGTCGATCTGTGTCACTCTATTTATTCCCTGCGTTGTGGCTATCAGTGACACCACTTTCGGGCGATTTTTCTGACCCGAACGGGCTACAAAGAGGAGGACAGTGTCATGGTGAGTAGACAGGTCCATGGCATGATCCGTCGCCTAAAAACCAGGTGTTTAGTCACGATTTGGACCAAATTTTCGCTCTGGATGATGACAGGACAACAACTGTATGAGGCAGTTTCCGTTGTACCAATGTCTGGATATATAGTAGCCGAACCATCCCTTTGGTTCGTGTCAAGCCACAACGTTTGGTGCCGGTTTCACCAATTCCATCATTTCGCATTGGAGTCTAAACGACATCGATGTTTTATCTCATCTTAAGCATTTTTGTGTATGAGTCATGTCAATTCATAAACAAATTAGTATGAACAATCATCTTTCAAAGTTTTTTTTTTTGTTTACATTTCTTGCTAGGGATAGTAGAGATTACTTTTTCACTTTCCTCGTAAATTGTTATGCATTAGAAATTAAGATGCTACTGTTTTTTAATTTCTCATTCTTAAATTGAAGTTTATTTTGTTTTATATGCATTGCTGAAGGGAACCTATCTCGCGGTGTTATGATAAGACTTTGCATTAATTTTGCCTGATATAAATCGATTTTTTTTTACGAAACCTGATATAAATCAGTCTAGATTTGCATGTTTAGGACTAAAACGCAAAAAAAGATTGCAAGGAAAACCATTTTTTCCTAAAACAGTAATGTACCGGTATGAGGCGTTAGTAAAACTAACATAATCAAGTCCTACTACTCAAAATCTCTAATTTGTAGAAGTAAGGCACCCATGGCTTCTAACTTGTCTAAAATAGATTAATTATGACTTTAGAATTATTTGATTAATAATAAAAGAGGAACCGAGTTACGATCGGTATGATTTGGAGGAACCCGTTTACAGTGTTGCCAACTCACAAGAGGATTGTTCTAGCCCGCCTAGCAATCTCTTAAACCCCATGAGGTTTCATCTCCAAAATGTCACGAAAGCCTTTCGTTTTAGTAATTTTATTTTTTGATTTTCTGTTTGATTTTCTTAATAAAAAATGATAGGAACCGTTAAGTAATGAGCCACTGAAAGAAAGTACATGCTCTTCCTGGAAGAAGTGAATAATCGTATCTTGAAATCAATTGGCAGCAACTACAATTTTTTTTTCTCTCACCACAACAAAATTAACATCTACAGGAACATTTAGTTAGTAAAAACATTACGTATTTTATAAAACAAGGATAGTAGAATCACCGTTACATAGTTCCTCCTGAAATTTTCACGGACGAGCACAAGGAATTTTTTCGCAAAGCGCGAGTTTCAAATAGTATTTTACAAAATTTGTCTATTAAGAAAAAGACCTTTTGGTATAACTTCTGGTGTCACGGTGGAGGTTAGAGGCCTATACTTGCCAAATTAACACTCTGTGTGTGTTGTGAAAAATGAAGTATTTGAAATATTTTTCTAAAAATGACCGTTTATATCGCTTATTAAATGAATAAACAAAAAATATTTTTATTGTCCATAGAAATATTTACACAAATTGTTGTTGATATTGAATTTTTTTTATTTTGGATAATAAGTTAAAGCAATAGAAGTAAATATTTTAGGAAAATATTTCTCAAATCATTCGTTTTTTATGAAACTCATGAAGCCTAATAGTCAAATTGAATTCTTTCTGGTGCATTTTGAAAAGGGAAATACCATAAAAAAAAAACCCTAAAGTATGGCCACTTTAACACAATACCACAAACTTTTTTTGTGTCGCAAAAAACCCTAAACTTGACCAATGTACACAAATACCCCCAACTTCTTTTTGTGTAATCCAAACTTATACATTTGTGACATATATACCCTTTATTTTAGTTCTATTCATGGTATATTTGTCACAATAATATAAGTTCGGGATTTTTTATGACACAAAAAAGATTTGGGGTATTTGTATCATAATGGGCAAGTTTTGGATTTTTAATGACATAAAAAAAGTTTAGGATATGTATATCACAGTGGGCATAGTTTGGAGTTTTTTATGATACTATCATTTTGAAAATACTATTCTTTCTAATTATTTTCTATCTTTCAATCTACATTCCTTTTCTTTCATCCTTAATTAATTTTAATTCCAACTAATGGTAAGGAGATGGCTAAGATTTTGGTTTGGCTGCCTTTTGTTTTTTTGTATGGCATAGAGTTAACAGATAAGCATAGCAGCATAATAAAGTTATTTTACTATCACACTGCTATCGTCACGAGCACACTCCAGGGGAACTTAGCTGCTAGGAAGATTTGCTCTTCCACATGTTAGATCGGTATTTATTCAACCTATTTTAGTTGTCTATGTACGGCAATGGTGTACAGGAAGCCGAACCTAGGCACGCACCACCAATTGACAATGCCGTAATTAATGGAGAAAGAATTTCCGACATGTGCTCATCACTGATGAAGATACAAGATCCAATAATTGACCGCCGACTATTTTGCTTGATAGATCCATTCTTGTGGAATGAGTGTGTGCTTAATCTTGTTGTTTCTCCTCTCTCTTTTTTTTCTGTCGAGATGCTGGTTCTCCATTGATCCCGCATGTTTTATTGATTTGGCTTTGTTTTGCAGTATTATGGGTTTTGCTTTGTTCTGATTTGTTTTATTGTGAAGTCTATGTACTTTTCATGTGCCCTTTCGTGCAGTGAATACAACCTCTTTCGACCAAAAATAAAAACCTTAGCAGCCAGGAATGGTGCTAAGGGACTTGACTTTGAATGGGACACAAAGGAAATTTAAAAATGTAAATATATAAAATACAAAAATCAAAAAATCAAAAGGGCATCTCAAGTTTTAAGTGTAGTTCGAAGTGGGCAACTTAGCTACATATGCAGCACTTAGGAAGTTGCGCATTGGACATTGCCCCTTTCATACTTCCAATTCATTTTGATTTGTGGATTCAATTGAGGATTTGAGAATGATTTCTGATCAATCATGAGCAGAAAGAAAATTAAGAGGATTAGCATGACATTAGCTCTAGTGATGGAGTTTGGATAATATTTGGGGGCGTTCATGCTGATCCAATTCAAAGATTTAATAATTAACCGGATAAGATGATTGTTATTTGATTTTGGAGTTAATCAGTGGTAGAATTTGGCGAGGTATAGAGCTCTACCTCAAATCTGAATTTGTCGCAACATCCCTAAGAACCTTATCTCTTGTTTGATATCGCTTGGTTCTTAGGGATGCAAATTTATATATGTATATTTGCATCCAAATTCGTGGACATGTGAAGGTGCTAGAAGAAAACCCAAGAGTGTCGTTTCCATGGTTTCTTTGCAAAAACACAGGGCTCTTCGGTTGTGTTACGTGGATGTAGTCTGTTTCTGTGATTATACTCCGTCCGTGCATGCAAAATGGGGTAAAAGTAGATCGTCCATCGACCGTGCCCGTGAATCCGTGCAATTTGTGCCAAACGCACCATTGTTATAGGTAGATTTGCGAGAATTTTTGTCATGTGATCTCGTCACATTCTTTTAGTTATCTGATTAAAATATTATATTGCTTGTAATTTTGGCTGAAAACAACTTAATTAGTGCACCATTATTTCGATGCTTGAATGCCTGGTAGATGTGATACTCATGAGTATGCCCAAAGAAATTGGTGTAAATTGATGTGCCAAGTGTGAGTAATTGCAAACCCTAATTTCGGAGGCCGAAACTTTAAGAATTTATTACATATTCTGTGGATCATTTCTGGTTTGAAAAGTGATGTGGTTAGAAGGACCATTAAAAGAGTTTTCCAACGACATATTACTTGCAATTTTTTGTACGTCTGTAGCTCCATTCACTCCTCCATCAAAACTTGGTCAACTTATGGCCAAACGCTTGGTCAACTGCTTGATTTTTAGAAACGTGAGGCAAAATACGAGGTGCCAACAATTATGACGAAACAAAAATTGTGACATTTATTGTCATTTCATTTGATAATTTTCAGCTCAACAAAAAAAAATAACTTTTTTCTTATTTAATATTTATTTTTTTCATATGTTTTGTGTTTCTCTTCACCATCACCATTATGGTCGCTGCGGGGGCGCAAATCCATCATGCCTTGCCACCTTCACTAGTTTGACTTCATGACCAGCTTAGGTGCTCACTCTCTCTCTCTCTCTCTCTCTCTCTCTCTCTCAAGTCGACCTCCAATGGAGTTCGTGGCCACCAGCAGATTGTGGTTGCTTAACTTCAAATTTGTGCGCATGTCCTCAGAATAAAGGTTGTGCTCTCAAATCAAAAGTCTGCATCTCAACTCAGGGAGAGACAGAGACAGAGAGAGAAGTCGTTATGCATATGGTGCACTCGTGGCGGTTGTGTGGTAATGGGGGCGGCGATTGGCAGTGGTGTGATTGCAGCAGCGGTTACGTCGTGTGGTGGTTGAGATAGAGAGAGAGGGAGACGGACATATTCAAATTTTGCACACCTACTTAGAACTTTCTCCCTCTTCCATCTTTCCCAAAAAAGGTCTAAACGAAATCTTAAAGAAATTAATATTTCATTGGCACACTTTCATCAATGTGTCGCGACCGAAACTCCCGGGTTTTATTCTTTTTGAATATGCTCGAAAAACAAGGGTCTCGCCTGGTACATGCTAAGTCTAAGTTCGGAACTTAATTCGGGCCCTCTCAAGCCCATACCATATCGTGACTTAGGGTTTTAGTGTTTAACATGCAAATGGTTTACAACAAGGAGTCGTCACTAATCGATTTGGGGTGAGTCGATTAGAAACTCAAATAGAGGGATAGGAGAATCACACTATTCCTACGAACCAGAGATTGATTGAGTTCAAGGATTTGGTTACACTAGTTAGATAATTAATGCCCTTTTGGTACCATTTTACCCTATTCATTTTTTGAAAACATTTGTCAGGCGATTTGGATTGATTTTAGGATCTTTCTCCTAACATATGAGGTGATTAAGCGAGTGCATAATCAGAAAGATTAGCAGTAAAAAACACAACAATTCATGCAACCTAAGGTTCTAACCTTAACTAAGTCAGATGACATTCAAAAACACAACAGCTCATGCAATTGAAATTAAAAACGTACATAATAAAACACAACAATAATAACATGCAGAATAATATCACATGATCAAATTGGTTTATCTATTTAAGCATGAAATTATAACAACATGCATAATAATATAATAATAAATTAAAGCATTCAGATAAACCACATATAAAAAAATTTTAAAAAAAATTTTATTCGGAAAATATATACACATATATAGGGTAAAAATAGAATTTTTTTCTTTTTTCTTTTTTTGTCAAAAAATAAAATAAAAATAAAAATATATTTATATACGGTGAAGACAAAAATTTTAAAATTTTTTATTTTTGAAAATTTTTTTATTTTTGAAATTTTTTTTTAAAAAAATTATTTTTAATTTTTTTTTAAAATATTTATTTTTAAAAATAATAATAATAATAATATTGAACCGGGTCGGGTCTCCGGATTTGGGTCAGCCCGGTCCAACCCGAGTCAACGGATTCGACTCGAGTGTTAACTCGGGTTAGATCTACTGACTCGGGTCGAATCCAACCCGATTCGTAGATCCGCGGGGAGTGGGCGTCGGCTGACCCAAAATTGGCCATTCGCCGACCGACTCAGGCCGACGCCACCTCCAGAAACGCCTCCCGAGGCCACTGCTGATGCCGCAAACTGTCTGGGTCGCCGTCCGATCGCCGTTGTGCCGGTCGGCGACCAAACTGAATCCGACTTCTCTAGGACATTTCATTGAGCACGTGGGGGGCATGGTGGAAAATGGTCGACTTCGACCTCCTCCGGCGAGCTAGTCGGCTCCAAGGACCTACCTCACCTACGATGGCGACACACAAACGGCGGGGGATGGCGATATGGGCCGAGACTCGCGCGAAACGGCCGATGCGGGTCTTGGCCATACTAAGCAAAAAAGAAAAACAGGGCAAAACAGAGACGGTTCAAGCTGGGGGGAGAGCTCATCGTTGACAGCGTGCCTAGGGGCTTCTGGTTGGTCGAGGGGCAATGGCGATGCGGCTGAGAACTTGTAAAAACTCACCCTCCCCTCTTTCTCTCTCTATTCTCTCTCGGTTTCTCTCTCTACTCTATTTTTCTCTCTCTCTCAATTTTCTGTTCTACAATCGCCGACCCCCTCTCTGCCTCAGCCTCTTATTTTTATAGCCGAACGACGGAGCCTCTTGCTCCGTGACATCCGCATGAAGATGGCCTACGACGGCCTACGCTAGCCCACGATTCGCGGCCGCTTAGGCCGGTGCAAAGCAGGGGGTTCGGTGTGCAGAACAGAGAAATAGGGAACTGAGAAGGAGGAAGAGATAAAGGAGCCGGGATATGAGGAAAACGGGACTAGCAATTAATGTCAGTCCCGTTGGCGTGCTCATCCGGCCCTGCTTTGGCCGGATAGCGACGGCGAGGATCGACGCCGCCGTGCATCACACTGCAGTCGGGAATAGGGGAGAACAGGGGAGCGAGAGCGACGAGGGGAGAAGGAAGGAGAAGGGTTGGGCCGGGCCAGGCCCAGTCGTGCGGAGGGGGGGGGAAAGAAGAGGAGAAGGCGAGCTGGGCCTAGGCTCGTGTCGGAGGAGAAAAGAAAGGAAAAAAAAGAAAAGGGCCAAGGCTCACGCAAGGGGAAGAGAAAGGGAAAAGAAAAGGGCCAGGTCGGCCCGACCCAACGCGATTTTTCTCCTTTTTCTTTTTTTTTTTTACATTTCCTTTTTTTTTATACTTTAATATACCCTATTAATGCAATACACTTAATAGAAATATATATTTTTTTGCCTTAGGAATTAAAGAAAATTAGTTCCTAAATTTTGTGCCACTTAATTTTGGGCAAATTAAAAATAGGTGCCAACAACTGCCCCTCTTTGAAGGTGAGCTTGCAAAAGTTGTGCTTGTAAAGGTTACATTCAAAGATAAAATGACACCTAAATTTGACCCATGCATGCTCAATAAATGTTATTTTTGGCAAGACTGTGAGTCTCATTTTTGATGCGATAAAATGATACGTGCTAAAGCAAATAAAGACATACCTGGAGCATACCTGGAGCTACTTACCTTGCCGAAAGGTAAAGTAATTCCAGCTAGTTGGTGTCATGTGTTGGAGACTCGAACCTATCATCGGTCGCCCCGAGTGAATTTCCTTCGTCTGGGGATTGAACCTATCTTCAATCACTTCAACGAGAGAAATTGTTTGTCTAGGACCCAAACCTTTCTTCGGTTGCCTTGACTGGGAAAATCACTTGCCTATGACCCAAACCTATCTCCGGTCGCCTCGACCAAATTTCATTTGTCTAGGACTCGAACCTTTCTTCGGTTGCCTTGACTGGGGGAAATCTCTTGTCTAGGACCCGAGCCTATCTTCGGTCGCCAGCTGGATTTCATTTGTCGCGGACCCGAACCTACCTTCGGTTGCCGTGACCGGAGGGGAAATCGTTTGCACAGGTCCCGAACTTATCTTCGGTCGCAAGCTGGATTTCATTTGTTGCAGACTTGAACTTTTCTTTGATCGCCTTGACTGACTGGATTTTGCTTTGTCAGAGTACCTGCATCTTACAAGGGGTACCTGGGCACATCCTTGGAGGTCCTCGCCCGAGGATTTGATGCTTTGCCTGGTGGGTCCTCGCCAGCAGGTCTTGGAAAGCCTCAAACAATGAGCACCTAGGGGTTCTCGCTCGAGGATTTGATGGTTTGCTTGGTGGGTCCTCGCCAGCAGGTCTTGAAAAGGCTCAAACAATGAGCACCTAGGGGTTCTCATCCGAGAATTTGATGGTTTGCCTGGTAGGTCCTTGTCAGTAGGTTTTGAAAAAGCTCAAACAATGAGCACTTGCGGGTCCTCGCCTGAGGATTTGATGTGAACAGAGAGGATTAGTCCCATACTCATGAGGGTGAACAAAGGGGTCAATCCAATATTCAAAGGGTACCATAACAATCGTAGGTACATAGATTTTTGGAACCAGGCATGGGTATAGTATACTTACCTGGGCGTGTTCCGGCCTTAAGGGCATGTCTCCTGTCAGACAAGCAAGTGCACAAACATATGTATTCATCGGAGAAAAAGACAGCTATGGCTATTCTGACATATCATATGAAATATCTTGACCGTGAGTTAAGATGTATTTCATTTTCAAAGTAATACCTGATTGATTCCCTGGGTAGTTTGAAAAGAAACTTGATGAAAAACCTGAGGTTTCTTATCTGAAGGTTTGATGTATCATCTGTTGAATAACCGACCTTTCTTGGGACATCTCTCTTGGGATGATAATGAGAGCTTTTTCCAGTGCCTAAATTTTCTTGTCCAATCACTGGAGATTAGAAATCTGGGTTGTCAAAAACAGTTAGCGCAAACATGCATGCCTTCATCAGGGATAGACAAGCCAGGCTACTGCAGAATATGCATTTATGCAAGGTGATTTTGTCATGTTTACGTCTCCAAACATTCACCGTGGGTCAATCAAGACAATTCTTACTCCTAAGGCGGACTTCTCAAGATGTTGAACGAGAGACCTTCAGTCAGAAAGGACTTTCCACTCGCTCTCATTAAAAAGGGTTATTTGTCCCGTCCATTAATGCGGGAACACAGAGAACACTCAAACTGACCATTATCATATCAACAAGGGTCTGAGTTTTCTCACGAGCGGTATGACACTGCCAATTCGAGAGGTCTTTTTCAGAATATTGGTTTGGTCAATGGCTTAACGAAGGTGACTGTCCAGGTCAAGGCCATGAAAGGACGTATTCTACAATTTTTTTTTTCAGGTTTACAAGTCAAGAACCCTACAAGACGAGATAAAAATAATCCTGCTCGCACTTCCTTGAGCATTATTTATAAACATTTGAAATTTCACGTTAATTCAGGTGCCCCAGTCAGAAGAGACTTCATAAGGGATGTAATGTGGGCTTGATTTGCAGGTTGAGAAACGAAATGATTGTTGAGCTCAAAAATGTATGTAAGGGTGAGAATTGGTGATCATCTGGGCATCGCCACCACTCTTTTCCTCCACCATCAAGACCTTTTGAAGAACTCCCTAGGTAATCCAGTGCTTTAGCTTCTTTGACAACTTTTCTTGAGGAGCTTCTATGTCGAGCATTTTCCTGGATATCATTCCACCTTTATCCCAATTGCTTTCCCCAGAATAGATTCGTCTTCATCTATTATGGTAGATCTTTGTCAAGACAGAGTTCTTAAAGTGGGTTTGTATCGAAGAAGAACTCAAGTTTAAACTCTTTGGGGTCATCTATTCTACACCGCTTAACAACTTTGAGGTATTTGAGAGCACTTTCATCACGCTCAGAGATCTCCTCAGCTAAAACTTCATTGTGTTTTACAGCAGTTATCCAGAAATTAAGGACTCCTTTCTCTTTGTCTTTTTCATCGTTTTTCTTCTTCTCCTTTGTCTTTTTATTTATTTTTTTATTCATGGGGAGTCAGCCTTTCTCTTCTTTTTTTTTTTTTTTGAGGAACCAGGAAGGTTCTTGAAGTCTCCATCTTCATTCGGTGCCTTGGACCCATACGCTCAAACTATGGTGACTTTTGCATTGCCCCGGTGTGGGGGATAATCACCAACTGGGTTCATACGAAATGAAATCACCGGCTCAATTGGACTAGCAAGGATATAAGTGTGTGTGATAGAAGAAGAACTGCTCTTCGTCATCCTAGGGCATTTAAATTATCACGAGAGTTCATCTGCCATAAAAACACTCAAAGATTAATGCAAATGAGAGCAAGAAATATTTTATTCATCTTTTCACCTTGTGCAAGCTGTTGAAGCTGATGATCATAGAAAATTTTAGATATTACAAACTTCTCATTCTTCTTGTCTTGCTCAGCTTCTAAGTGAAAACATTACTATTATCAATGAGATATTGGCATTTTGGACAGGTTCTAATTAGTTTGCTGCTTCTCTTTTGACAAAGCCTTTTTAGCCTTAACCGTCCTGCCTTCGATGGTGTGTTTGTCTTGGAGGGCCCTGTTGAGAACCACCGGCTCCATGAAGGCGACGAGGTGGAAGTCAGAAGGGTGGTGTTCGACGGGAGGGGATGTTTTTTCTTGTTTCTTTTGAATTTGAATCCTTCCGATGTGGATTTGCCTCAAGTTGCCCCAATGTGGGGTGGTTCTTGATAAGGGTGATTTAAAATAAATTTTCGAATATGTAGGCTCAAAAAATGGTCAAACAAAGGATCAATGGTAGTGTATGGGGCAAAGAAAAATGAATTGCCTCTCATCACTTTGGCTACCGTACCTTATGCGAGAAATCTCTTTACCTTGTAGAAATGAAATATTTTCTCGCTCATCTTGCAAGGATTTGGTATGTGAGAATGTGTATAAACTAAGGATTACCTTTCCTCATCTTGATACCTCTTGTTCAATACATCGAGGCAATCCGACACCGTTCATCGAATTGTCAAGATTTCCACAATGAATTGGTAAATTAAACAGGTAAAATTACTGTGCAAAGTTCTTCTCAAAAGATGTGCAATACACTTGGAGGAAGGTTAAACACTTATTTATTTTGACACGTTTCCTCCTTCTTGTTTGTTTCTACCTTCATGTGAAAAGTTTGTAAGGAAGGAGATACTTACCTATGCTGCAACAGCAAAGCAAACCTGCAAGGTAACAAGAAAAACCATGTTAATGAATGGTTTTTTGAGGGACAAAAATCGGAAATGATACAACATTACCCATTATGGTTCCCTTCATTTGAAACCAGATTGATAACTCCTTGAGTTCTCTCGAATGTCAATAATTCCCTTCTGTCAAAACATGAGCTTATGTTAGCAATGAGATGCTTGAGAGTAAATTGATAACAATACAAATTACCCCTCTTCCATTTTGTCTTCACGGCTAACAGAGTCTTTTCTCCTCTTTAGTTTATTCAGTCTTCTCTATCTTAGTCTGCTCCTCCATACTCTGGGTTTCGAAGCTCAAATGAAATCCTCTATAATTAGAGGCGCTCCCGAATAGAGAGTTCTATTGTCAACGCGAGCTGTGTCAATGCGGTTCCAGCATGTTGAGGGGTTTCTCGTAAATGCTTTGATTCCTGGTTGCACAGGGCATGTGCAATTGCTTGCATGGGAAACTTCGCAGCAAAGCTAATCTCTATTTTAAAGGTCTTGGACAGATGTGGGCATGGCTACCATTAATACTTCCGCGGTTGCCAGAATCAGCTTTGACATTATTTTGTTATATGCGAAATCCTTTCCAGTTAGACTTACCGCAGAGTGTCCTTATAAATAACTTTTATACCAATTCCCTTGTCATCAATAGGAACATAGAAATTGTTTCAAGGATAGTACTTCTTCATTGCATCAGAATTGAATGGGCTGGAGAATTGGCGCCCATCCATCTCAGTCAGAATTAGAACCCTCCGGTGAGTGCCTTTTTCACAACATAAGGACCAATGTAGTTTGTAGCAAACTTACCTCCGAGTTCAGGAGGTAGTGGTAGCACTTTTCTCAGAACGAGATCGCCTGCTTCGAAGTGTCTTGGGCACATATTTAGGTTGAATGATTTGGCTACCCTCTGCTGATAACATTACCCATGACAAAGAGCCTTCAATCGCTTTTTATCGATCATATTCAGCTGCTCCAATCTTTGTTGCTTCCATTCCGCCTCAGACAGTTTCACTTGGGACAATATCCGTAGTGAAGGGATTTCCACCTCAACAGGCAGGACTGCTTCCATGCCATATACCAGGGAAAAAGGGATTGCCCCAATAGATGTCTAAATTGATGTTCGGTATGCCATTAACGCAAAAGGAAATCTTTCATGCCAATTTCGGTAATTCTTAGCAGTTTTGGCTAAGATTTTCTTGATGTTTTTGTTGGCAGTTTCAACAGCCCCATTCATTTGAGGACGATAGGGAGATGAATTCAGATGACGGATCTTGAATTCACTGAGAAAATCATCAACAAGCTTGTTATTTAGATTTGTCCCGTTATCTGTAACGATGGCTTCAGGAACACCATAACAGGTGATTATGTCTCGCTTGATGAATTTCATCACATTCCGAGCTGTAACATTGGTATATGACGTGGCCTCGATCCACTTAGAGAAATAATGAATTGCAACCAAGATGAAACGATGCCCATTTGACACTTTCAGATTAATTGGACCGATCACATCAATGCCCCACATTGAAAATGGCCATGACTCAGACAAATGGTGTAATTATGGTGGAGAGGCATTTATCTTATTTTCATGGATCTGACAACGGTAACAATTTCGAACATGTTGGATGTAGTCACCTTCTAAGGAAAACCAGTAATAACCCAATCTTGTTATTTTCCTAGCCAACATGTGTCCATTCATGTGCGGGCCGCATGCTCCTTCGTGCAACTCCTGCATGATACGTGTTGCTTCGGTCGCATCCACGCATCTTAACAAAACAAAGTCATAGGATCTCTTGTATAAGTTCTCACCCTTGACAAAGAACTTCGTTGCCATCTTCATTATGTATTTCCTATCTGCAGGGTTACTCCCTTCGGGGAATTGCTGTTCCTTAATGTAATTCATGATATTGTAATACCATGATTTACCATTGGGTTCCTTAGTCACGATCATGCAATGGGCTGGTCTAGTCAGGACTTCAATCTTCAAAGGTTCTATTTCCAAACCATTGGTAACCGGTAACATAGATGACAGTGTAGCCAGCGCATTGGCGAATTGGTTATGAGATCTAGACAGGTATTCAAATGAAATCTCATCGAATACTGAAACCAACTCTTCCAGATAGTCATGATAGGGTACTAGTTTAGTATCCCTAGTCTTCCATTCACCCACAATCTGGAGTATGATTAAGGCAGAATCGCCGAATACTTTTAGTTTGGCTATTTTCATGTCAATTGTTACTTGTAAACCGAGAATACATGCTTCATACTTGGCAATGTTGTTAGTGCAAGGAAACACCAGTTTCGCGGCTATCGGATAATGCTGCCTATCTGGGGATATCAAGACTGCCCCGGTGCCAGAACCAGACAAATTTACTGCTCCATTGTAAAACATGGTCCACGTGGGTTCCTCTGTTGATAAAACATAGTCATCTGGAAGATCATCTTCATGTGTTTCCCCAGAGCATTCAGCTAAGATATCAGCGATCACCCGACCATTCACCGATTTTTGTGATGATATTTGGATGTCAAATTCTGAAATCAAAATTTGCCATTTGGCTAATTTCCCACTAACGCCGGTCAGTTAAGCAGATACCGAATAAGGTCATTTTCAGTTACTAGAAACGTCTGGTGGTACAAAGTACATTGTCGGAGCCTATGTAGCACCCATACCAGTGCGACGCAGGTTTTTCTGATTCAGAATAATTTTGTTTCGAGATGGTGAATTTCTTACTCAAAAAATAGATAGCTCATTCCTTTCCATCATCAGGGTGGCTCTGGGCCAATAGAGCTCCTAACGATTCGCTATGAATCGTTAAATAGAGAGTCAAAGGATGCCCTAAGACTGGTAAAACTAATACCGGGGGATTCATCAAATACTGCTTCAGGTTTTCAAATGCTTATCGCTAATCCTCATTCCAATTAATCTGGGTGTCTTTCTTGAGGAGTTTGAAATAAGGCCGTGCAGTTTCAGAGAGTTGCAAGATGAATCGAGCGATGTAATTCAACCTTCCTAAAAGGCTTCTGACCTCTCTTACTGTGGACGGGGGTTGCAGTTCACATATTGCTTTGAATTTTGAGGGGTCGACTTTGATCCCTTCACTGCTCACAATGAATCCGAGTAATTTGCCAGATGTCGCCCCAAACACACACTTTGCAGGGTTCAAGCGTAATTTGAACTCGTGTAAGCGATTGAATAGCTTTTTCAAGGCCTCAACGTGGTCTTCTCCGCATCTAGTTTTAGCGATCATGTCATCAACATAAACTTCAATTTCTTTGTGCATTAGGTCATCAAAGAGAGTGACCATAGCACGTTGATATGTTGCGCCGACATTCTTCAAACCAAAAGGCATAACCCTGTAGTGAAAGGTCCCCCATGGAGTGATGAACGCAGTCTTCTCCTTGTCTTCCTCATTTATCATTATCCGGTTATACCCGGAGAATCCATCCATAAAAGAAAATAATTTAAATCCAGCAGTGCTATCCACAAGGACATCTGTATGGGGGAATGGGAAGTCGTCTTTTGAACTTGCCTTATTCAAGTCACAGTAATCAACAAAGACTTGAATTCGACCATCTTTTTTCTTGACTGGCACGATGCTTGCTACCCAATCAGGGTATTGCGAAATCTTGATGAATCCTACTTTTAACAGCTTCATCACCTCTTCTTCGATCTTTTTCGATAGCTCAGGCTTAGTTCTTCGTAACCTTTGCTTCTTGGGAGGCATGTCGGGATTAGTGGGCAAACTGTGTTCAACAATCTGGGGGTCTAGTCCTGGTATATCAGAGTAAGACCATACAAAGACATCTTGGTAATCCTTGAGAAGAGTAATTAGACGCATAGCTTTCTTTTCGAGGAGGTTGGCTCCAATCTTGACTTCTTTTGGGTCTTAAGTACCGCTCAAATTGATGGTAACAGTGTCTTTGGTTGTAAGGGGTTTGAATTGTTCATATTGCTCCTAATTTCTTCGGATTTCAGTAGGGTTATCACTTGAATCGTCCAAATCGCTGCTGTGAATATCTACATCATCGGGCTCGACCGCACTAATTTCCTCACAAGTCGCAAGATCACACCTGGAACACAAGACAAATTGGTCAGAAAAACAAATGGGGATATGGATTTTTCATTATTCTCTTCCTCTTGAAGCATTTCAAGTCGAGAAATGTCTTTGATTTTTGAAAAGTTTTAGAAAAGAGGAAGCATGAGATAGCTCGGGTCTCAGAATACCTTCCTTTTCATGGCTGGTTATCATCAACGAACCGATTTGGGATACTACCTTATGCCCGCAAAACATTATTTGTTTACAACACATGGATTTATAACCTTCAAAGAGGAGGGAGTTCAAAAAGACATTTCTTCCAACAAAAATGACGATAAACAAAATAAAAACAAAACACAAGGATAGTCCATTTTTTCTAGGGATTCATGCAAAAGGGAGGAGTGGAACTCTACTCAAGCAGGCCTGCGCCCATTCCCTCCACCGGTCCTTCGTCTATTGCATCGACGAAAAAACTCTCGAAAGTATCATTCTAGGAATCCAACTCCTCGGCTTCTCTCTTTAATGGTGTCAGCTTTTCCGTATCGTTCCATTCGCTAGGAATGTTATTTTGTTGGTCTTCATAAAAACTTGATGGCAATTGGTAGTCAACGTAATAGTCAAACTTACCACTAGGCTGGCCCAGGGTATCCATAATTACCTTTCTCTTGCGTGCCACATCAGAAAGCTCAGGAGCAACGGTACGAAGGCTAGGTACAACCAAAAGATCATCTTCACTATGACACAGCCATGGGGCACGGAAAGCGAATACTCTGGCATCCAGTAGGTCTTGAATTTTATTTTTCAGAGCATCGCAATCATCCAGTGAGTGCTCGAGCTCTCCCGAATAATAATCACAGGACTTGGAGGAGTCATAACTGATGAAGTACTTAGGAGTAGAGTGTTTTGGCCTCCTTACGATTAGCCCTTTCTGCAAAAGGATAGGGAATATCACCTCCATGGATTTGGGAACTGGCGAGTATCATCATATATTGCCCTGCCACTGTAAGAGTTGGATGTCTCGCCAAATTGCGTCAAGATGGACCCCTGACGGTGAATTTCCTTCGGATCCATTTTCTTGAGTCGCCTGCTCCTGATCGGACGACGGTGGTGTCATGTCCGAGATTCAGTGAATGGTATCCATTAAGGATGTCAACAAATCCTGTAGCTCGCATAACTGATGCCGTAAACGTGCAAACAAATCAAGCGGATAGGCATTCGTTTCTGAGGTTGAGTTTTCGTGTATGGCTCCTATAAGGATGTTGTCAAATAGGATGACCACACTATTAACCGCTTCTCCTCGTCCACAATCTTCTTCAATCGGGAGCTTGTCTGAGTTCTGATGTCGGTCAGTATCAACATTTGCAGGAGGAGCCGAGAAGCTCGGGTGACTTGAACATTCAGCAGGCCATTTGAACTTCTTTTCTGATTCTCCTGAGCGATTAAGATAAATTTTCTCATCTTGCAGCAATTTAGCATGTGGCGGGAAGGTCTCTCGAATATAGGGAAATAACAAGGCAGTTTGACCTTTCGCGTGCCCTTTGTTAACCTGTAGGTTTCTCCTGCGATACCCTAGGTCAGCCGTACGATGATTCATGGCGGCCTAAATAAGCTCTCGGATGCCCCGGCCTCCTCTGCTGAGTCCTTGGCCTGGAGTGAAGCCATTTCCAACCATGACCTTCTCTATCATGATCGAGGTTTTTGACACATCAGGAGTAGGGGGAGAAATTCCTCGATGCCTGTGCACAGTTAACACAAGCTCAATAGACTGATAGCTAGATTCCACTTTACCACTTGGCTCAATATACAGGATGGCTGTTTCTTGGCAGATTCGATGGTCCTCTTCCCCAAGGACTGTGATCAGCTTCCCTTGGGCCACAAATTTTACACTTTGATGAAGGCTTGACGGTACGGCTCCAGCTGAATAAATCCAAGAACGACCCAATAGAAAGCTGAATATAGTGGGGATGTCCATTATTTGGAACAAAATGCTAAATATTGTTGGGTCGATTTGGACATCAAGGTCGATCTCACCTACAGTGTCCTTCTTCATTCCGTCAAATGCCCAGACTAAGGTTTTGGAGGCACGGAGTTTGGATGTGTCTACATTGAGGGGGTGCAGGGTTGCCAGCAGATAGATATTCAATGCTGATCCATTGTCTATAAGAACTCAAGCTACATGGGAGTTTTTACATTTGACGAAGATGTAGAGACCCTTGGTAGGCCCCCTTCCTTCAATGGGAAATTCCTCTTTCGAGAATGTTATATGATCCTTTAAAAGGATGGACTTCACAAATGCTTCCAACTTGTCATGTTCAATTGATTCAAGTACGTTTACTTCGCTGAGTATTTTCATCAGGGACTTCTGATGCTTCATAGACGTTTGGAGTAGTTCCAACAAAGAGATCTGGGCAGGCAACTTGCGCAATTGGTCCACCACATTATATTCACTGGCTTTGACGATGGCTAGGAATTCTTTGGCTTCCTCATCAGTGACGGGCTTCGGAGGCTGCGCGTCGGCTTGAGTATACGTTTGTTCGAACCTGGTAACTAGACCAGCCTCCATTTCGTAGGACCATGGGACTGCTTTGTCACTCTGGTATCAATAAGGTTGAGGTACCTCGATCACTATATGCCCCTCGGTTAAGGGTACCTCAATCGTCAACTCCTTCTCTTCGCCTGGGTTATTGGACGAATCGTTCAGAAGCGTAGGGTTAGACATGCATGTTTCGGCATTCAAAGCTAAAAGTTCTTCATCCCAATTGATGATGATTTCGGAGATAGTGGCCACCATGCCTGTGCGCTTGACGTGTACAATCAGACCCGCTTTTGCCATGCTGGCAACCCTTTTTTTTATTAAGGACAAAGGTAGTACTTCACCAGAAGAATAATACCCCACTTTCACTATGGCGTTATAAACATCAACAGTGTACGCCCTCTCACTTTTAATTTGACAAAGGTCGGAAGTGGATATGGCATTAACTCTGTTTTTGTGTTCGAGCAGCGGGTTATTTTGAACATTTGGTCTGGATGTCTGGAACGAAAAAACTTTGGTATCAAGTAGATTTTGGATTCGGTGTTTGAGGGTATAGCAGTCGTCCGTCAAATGTCCTATCTCGCCCATGTGATAGTCACACTTCTTGGACGGGTCGTAATTCGAGAAGCTTTCTACGTTAGGATATTTCGGCTCGATAGACAGTAGGTTTTTCTTTCGGAGTATGGACAGGACCTAAGAGGGAGATTCAGGCAACGGAGTGAATTGCCTTTTATTATATCGCTTCGGAGGTTGGCGACTTGAAGTTGGTTACTGCATACTATTCACCTTGACTGTTCGGGGGGGCTGAACGGTCTGAGTGTATGCATTGTTTTCGTCTACTGGGGTTTCTTTCTCTTTTTTCGTGCTGAGCCTCCTACTGGTGGAAGCGGGGTCCATAAACTATCCATCATGCAATCCCATTTCGATTCGTTCGCCCACAGAAACAAGACGATTAAAGGATTCAGCAATGGCACCAACCAGGCAGTGTTTGTATTCATACGGAAGAGACTTAATGAACAATTTCACTTGTTCATGCTCAGTAAGTTGTGGGGTAACCTGGACGGTCAAATTTCTCCATCTGGTGGTATACTCTTTAAAGGACTCGCTCTTCTTCTTTTCGATGCGTTCCAAATCATCCCGAGTGAAGGTGATATCGAGATTGAATTGGTACTGCTTGAGGAATGCATCAGCGCCGTCATCCCAAGATTTAAAAGCATTCACGTCTTTTGACATATACCATGTCAAGGCAAGCCCTGTCAAACTTGCCTGAAATGTCTGAATCATGAGGGGTTCATTATCCACATATTGAGTCATCCGTTCATTATCCACGTACTGAGTTTGTCGCGACCGAAACTCCCGGGTTTTTTTTTTAATATGCTCGAAAAACGAGGGTCTCGCCTAGTACGTGCTAAGTTTAAGTTCGGAACTTAACTCGGGTCCTCCTAAGCCCATACCATATCGCAACTTAGGGTTTTAGTGTTTAATATGAAAATAGTTTACATCAAGGAGTTGCCACTAATCGATTTGGGGTAGGTCGATTAGAAACTCAAATAGGGTGATAGGAGAATCACCTTATTCCTACGAACCAGAGATTGATTGAGTTCGGGAACTTGGTTACACTAGTTAGATAACTAATGCTCTTTCAGTACCATTTTACCTTATTCATTGTTTGAAATCATTTGTCAGGCGATTTGGATTGATTTTAGAACCTTTCTCCTAACATATGAGGTGATCAAGCGAGTGCATAATCAGAAACGATTAACAGTCAAAAACACAACAATTCATACAGCCTAAGGTTATAACCTTAGCTAAGTCAAATGACATTCAAAAACAAAATAGCTCATGCAATTGAAATTAAAAACGTACATAATAAAACACAACAATAATAACATGCAGAATAATATCACATGATCAAATTGGCTTATCTATTTAAGCATGAAATTATAACAACATACATAATAATATAACAATAAATTAAAGCATTTAGATAAACCACATATAAAAAAAAATTATTTGGAAAATATATACACATATATACAGTAAAAACAGAATTTTTTCTTTTTTTGAAAAAAAATAAAAATAAAAATATATATACGGTGAAGAAAAAAAGAAAAAAAAACTTTTTAAATTTTTTTTTATTTTTGAAAAAAAATTTAAAATTTTTTTATTTTTGAAATTTTTTTATATTTTTTAAAAAAATAATAATAATAATATTGAACCGGGTCGAGTTTCCGGATTCGGGTCAGCCCGGTTCGACCCAAGTCAACGGATCCGACTCGGGCGTTGACCTGGGTCGGATCGGTTGATCCGAGTCAACAGACCTAACTCGGTCGTTGACCCAGGTTGGTCAGAATCAACCTAAGTCAACGAATCCAACCCGGGTGTCAACTTGGGTCAGATTTGCTGACTCGGGTTGAATCCGACCCGATTTACAGATCCACTGGGAGTGGGCGCCAGCGGGGCCAAAATTGGACGTCTGCGGGCCGACCCAAGCCGGTGCCGCCTCTAGAAACACCCCCTAGGGCCACTGCCGACCCGGCAAACCGTCTAGGTCGCCGTCCGGCCGCCGTTGCGCCGACCGGCGACCAAACCGAATCCGGCTTCTCTGGGACATTTCATCAAGCACATAGGGGGCATGGCGGAAAACGGTTGACTTCGACCTCCTCCGGCGAGCCGATCGACTTCGGGGACCTACCTCACCTACAATGGCGACACATAGATGGCAGGGGATGGCGGTATGGGCCAGGAATCGCACGAAACGGCCGGCACGGGTCTCGACCATACTGAGCAAAAAAAAAACACGGCAAAATAGAGATGGTTCAAGCCGGGGGGAGAGCTCACCATCGACGACGCGCCTAGGGGCTTCCGATTGGTCGAGGGGAGATGGCAACGCAGCTGAGGACCTGTAAAAACTCACTCTCCCCTCTTTCTCTCTCTATTCTCTCTCAGTCTCTCTCAGTTTCTCTCTCTGCTCTGTTTTTCACTCTCTCTCAATTTTCTGTTCTGCAATTGCCGACCCCCTCTCAGCCTCAGCCTCTTGTTTTTATAGCCAAACGACGGAGCCTCCTGCTCCGTGACGTCCGTGTGAAGATGGCCTGCGACGGCTTACGCTAGCTCATGATTCGCGGTCGCTTACGCCGGTGCAGAGCAGGGGGGTTCGGTGTGCAGAATAGAGAAACAGGGAACCGAGAAGGAGGAAGAGATAAGGGAGCTGGGAAATGGGGAAGACGGGACTGGCAATTAATGCTAGTCCCGTTGGCGTGCTCATCCGGCCCTGCTCTGGCCGGATAGAGACGGCGAGAATCAGCGCCGCCGTGCGTCACGCTACCGTCGAGAACAGGGGAGAATAGGGGAGCGAGAGCGACGGGGGGAGAAGGAAGGAGAAAGGTTGGGCCAGGATAGGTCTAGCCGTGCGGAGGGGGGAGGAAAGAAGAAGAGAAGGCGAGCTGAGCCTAGGCCCGCGTAGGGGGAGAAGAGAAAGGAAAAAAAAAGAAAAGAGCCGAGGCCTACGCGAGGGGGGAAGGGGGGGAGGGGGGAAGAGAAAGGGAAAAGAAAAGGGCCGGGCCAGGTCGACCCCGACCCAGCCTAGCACGATTTTTCTACTTTTTTTATTTCTTTTTTTATACTTTAATATACCCTATTAATGCAATGCACTTAATAGAAATATATTTTTTTGTCTTAGGAATTAAAGAAAATTAATTCCTAAATTTTGTGCCATTTATTTTTGGGTAAATTAAAAATAGGTGTCAACACAATAAAAGCTTAGTATTGAGCCTTAATTTGAGGAATCGAGACACTTAATTGAAAGAAAAAAAGGGTTTACAAACTTAAATGGATATTATAGAGCAAAAGTCTTACAAGAAATTTTCAAATAAAAGCTTGCAATGAGGCCGTTTTCTCAAAAGAGGACTCTGAGTAGGCCTTGTCTCAATAACTTAGTACCAAATGAGGGCTTGAAACGACCAAATTAACCTCTAAGAAGAGCTTAAAGTGGGCTTGTTATCTCAAAAAAAATCCAGAGCGGATTTTATCTCAAATAATTGCCTGATTTGATTAACTCAGTCTTAAACAAAAACGTTAAGTGAGATCATTTTTCTAAAAACTGTCCTAAAGTAGACCATGTCTTAAATAAGGGATTGAAGTGACTAACTTAATCTCAAATATAGGCCCAAGCTCACGGGGTAGCCAAATCTTTGCCAGTTAGCTTACATTTGAATTCACGTACTTATTTTGGCGGCAACATCACCATCAATTTTGTCCGAAACATTCTACTTTGACCTAATTTGAAGAAGACCAAAATTGAAGTTAGGATTATTTGAGGATTCTTCTGAAGGCAACTTTCCTCTTATAATCACTGATGTAGCTTTATTGTTTCAACTGTGTATGTCGTCGTTCTTGACTCCATGATGTTGCTGCCTGAATAAGCATGTGAGTCAGACATGCAAGTTTACTAACTAGCAAAGATTTGGTTGGCTAATGAACTCGAGCCCTTGTTTGAAACTAAGTTGACCACTTTAGGCCCTTTTTGAGATAAGATCCACTCTCGGTCTCTTTTTGAGAAAAATGTCATACTTCAAGTCCTTATTTAAAACTAAGTTTGCCATTTTAGGCCATTATTTCCACTCGGGGCCCTTTCTGAGAATTTTGCCCACTTCGTGCTCTTATTTACAATTAAATTGACCATTATTGGAGACAAAGTTCACTCTAGATCTTTTTATTATTATTATTTTTCAGAAAACAGCTCCTCTTCAAGCCTTTATTAACATGTTCTTAGAGTTTAAGTACCTCAAGTGTATTAATCCCCATAGTGGTCCTTCTGCAATACTAGCAAAATTATATTTTCAGTGATCATTAGACATTAAGAATTTACAAAAATAGATAGCAAATGTCGTTTATGAATTTTTTAGTAAAAAAGAGTACTATAAAGGTGTTAACCATTCCTCATTCCTAATCGAGCCTCTCTGCCTAGGACTTCTGGCTTGCGCATATAAACAAATAGACAAGTTACCTACATACAGGTGCTAAGGTAGTTTAATTGTCACGCCCTGAATCCCTCGGCAAGCAACATCCCTACCTTGGTCGATAAGCTGCGACGTCCCAGGAAGCGTCGCCGACCCACGCCCAAACAAAGATCAAGCATATGCGGAAGTATTAAATAAACGAACCCGAACAACTACAATATGAGTCAAGGATAGCCAAACATTAATCACATAGCAGAAAAATAATTACACATTTATATTACTATTAAAACCATTTGTACATTATCCACAAGTACAACAAAAGATACAAACAAACAGTTAGTAGCCACCAGGTTAAAAAGGAATAAGTGGCTAGGAAGGTCAAGCTAAAACTCGGGAAGAGGGCTACAGTTCAAAAAGTAGTGGCCTTCACTACTAGTTATGGACACTGGGTGACCCTAAGGCTCCCAATCAGGGTCGAACGACTCGGTAGAATCATCCGACGACTCATCGGAGGCATACTCCTTATCTAAATCTAGCTCCGCAACCTCTCCGTCCTCCTAGATGTCCTGCTCCATGGCCTCGGGTTCATCTTCCTCCTCCTTCATAGGCTCTGGGTCCTCTGCTATCACAGCAGGCTCCTCATTCATCTCCTCCTCCTGCATCATTCACTCGAGTGTAGTCTGGGGATCAATCACCTCTCCATCAGCTATAATTGAGTGCAACAACCCAACATCATCGACCGGGACATCAAAGGTTCTGAGGGGCTCTCCCTCATTCCTATCGGTATCCTGGTGGCACCATACCACATACTCCTGCAACTGGTAGAAATACTCGCCCACATCTACGTATACTACTGATCGATATCTCACAAAAGTCTCTCCATTTCCTGAGGAGTAGGTACTGGTATACTGTCGGATCTGCATCGGGATCCCAAAAAGAGGCGGTAGCCTCTCCATCCTCACGGCTGGGGGTCTGAAAAGTTTCGGTTTACACAATCGTGAGACGAATCTCAGTGAGTTCAACCCCTAAATCTAGGCTAAGCTAGCATGCAATCTCCTGATCGGAAACAAATATCTAAAATCACAAAACAACAATAATCACACAATCACTGACCTTGCAGGTTAGACAATTCAATATATAGTAATCACGGCACATACGTGGCATGCATAGGCACACATATGCCAAACACGTACTCATGCATCGAGTCTCACACGCTCGCATACTAGCCCATGCATGTTTATGCATGCAAATGTCGTCGACATGTCATGCGCATATCTCCGGCCCATTGGCCTACATTGGCAATTGCTAAATTTATTAATATTTATTATGACTCGAGTCAACAATATTCACGGCCCGGTGCATCTAGCCTGCTTCAAAGTGCATGAGGCGCAGCACCAATCTGGCCCGGTGTCTCTAGCCTGTTTCAAAGTGCATGAGGCGCAACACTGATCTCCTTATGAACCAGAGCATGCTTCAAAGTACATGAGGATAGTCGTCTTCCGGACGTACCGGACATCGTCCTGCTTCAAAGTGCATGAGGACGGTATCAACCCAAAGGTCACGACCCGAAGGTCCTTAGGTGATCACACAACCAATTGTTATCTGAACCCAGCGTAAAACGCTTCAGGGTATTTTAAGTGATCACATGCTCATGGTAGGCACGCATTCTCGCACAATTTCACCACATGCCACACTCTAGGCATACACAATGCGTGTTCATGTTATGCAGTACAATGCACAATGAGCATCCATATAATTTAAACATCCAATATCACAGCATGTGCTCAATTAGCCCAATTAATACTGTGTGGCCTAACGTGCGATTCACAATTCGATAATTAATTGCAAGCTAAACATTGGCCAATCGCACTCCATAATAATTAGTCACACAACATGTGACATGGCAGTACGCAATTAACCACAATTAAGCACAATTTATGTACAATCAGTCAACCCGAACATACCCAGCAGTTCCACCAATGAGCTCCTAAATTGGCCATTTAGTCCAATTGTTCTCCCCAATAAATTCTCATCGATCCACTACATTTTTCCAGATAATAATTTCCATCAATCGGTACCATAATTTTTCTCTGTCAATACTAGTATTCCTAAACCAATCCAGAAATTTGCACTATCAGTCATAATCCATGTTTAGGAATTTTACCCATTTAATCCAAGGTCACGCCGACGAGAAACGACGGCCAATCACTGGTGAACAGTGAAATCGGTGGCGGCATTCCCGGTGACAGCGTACGGACGGCGACATACGGACACCGTACGGACGGTGACGAACAGCGACGTACGGACGTCGGGGATGTCACAGTGGTAGCGGCTTGGCCGTACGAGCTCCGGTGCGGCGGCGGTGGGGCTCCAATGTGGCGGTGGTCCTATTCCGGGAGGAAAAAGGGAGAGAAAGAGAGAGAAAGAGAGAGAAAAAGGGGTCGGACTGAGGCGAGGCTGAGGCTAGGGACTGAGGTGGTTGATAGTGGGGCACGGTGGCCAGTGGCGGTGCTTCGGTTGCCATGGTGAGCTCCGGCAAGCTTGCCAAGCGAGAACAAGAGGTAGAGAGAGAGGGTGGTCTGGCCAGATGAGGGTGAGAGGAGAGAGAGAGAGTCTTAGCTTGGTCAAATATTAGGGGTTAGGGTGCCAAGTGTCACAAATGTAGCCAAAATGACCATTTTGTCCCTCATCCAAGGGCCACCATTAAATCTTATCCAATAATTCAAGAGCATTTTGGTCCTTTGCTGCAATAATTAGGATAAGTCCAACTTTAATTAATTTCCTTAATTATCCCCCAAAATTCAGAACCAAAAGTTGCCTAGGGCCAAAACTGTCATTTTTCCGGTCCCGGGTTGAAGTTCCATTTTTCACCCGTACCAATCCTAAATATGTGTGGCCAAAATAATATGATGTCGAAATTGCGAAATTCATCGCGCAAGCCCTCAAAATCCCACATCAAAGTTTGAAGGGCAAAATCGTCAATTTTTCCAATTTTTGACGAAATTTCAATTTTTGGTCATGACCACTCCTGGTATGTGTGGCCACCCAAAAATGGCGTCGGCCTCGAAAAATAATCTCATTTGGCCTTGAAATGCAACGCCGGTGTCCAGAGGGGCAAAATCGTAATTTTTCAACCTCAGACCGAAATTCCAATTTTTAATCATACTAACTCCAAACGCGCGTGGCCAGCATAATATGACGTCAGATTCCCAAAAATAGTCTCTTAAGCCTTTGAAAATCGACATTGAAATCCGGGCTCAATTCCGTAAACAAAACTCGCTAAACTTTCAATTTTAGGTTTCCTCACTAACGGGTGGCTGTTTAGAGGTTACGCGTATCGACCTAGAGCTATCCGTATCATGATGGTCTTGATCATTGAGAGAATGAGAAATTATCACTAGTTCCAGAGGTTACGATCGATCGGCTCAAGTTCAGGACTGGTTGGCCACGTGTACTTTCGGTCTTGCAGAATCACTTGCATCCCTACTGTACATTGTAGGCCTTGGCCAAACCCAATCCATTACTTTTTCCTAAGATCGGCCCACGTTGGCCCAAAATATTCCCTCAGCGTCTCTCGTGATCGATATCCATTTCGCGATAGGATTTCCGGTTCACATACCGTTTTCTAGTTAGCCATACCCCATTGGTTAGTATCTCGAGAGTGATTAGCTCTGGGCGAAACTTACTAAAATGAAATGCGAAGTAATATCAATTTTATTGATCCCGAAATTACATCAAAATTCGGGCTGTTACATTAATTGCATGTACTTAAGGATTTCTGAGTGTCACTAACATAGGTTAAAATACTCTTGGTGACGATTCCACTATCATTCGTATTTCCAATTATTTTTGTTAATTTTTTGAACATAAATTTGAAAAGTAATTAGGAACCATAGAGCTAATTCAGGATAAAGCAGATGCATTTGCTAGCCGCTGAGCCACTCTAGAGACTAGAATTTTTGTAAAAGTTTCACTTAAACAACCAAGAAATTCTTGAGCCTTTGCCACCATCAGCTTTTTGCATCTTTCTTCATATATAGAATTGGTGTGGAGTTCTTAATCTCATTATTTGTTGGACGACACCACTCAGACTTTTTGCCGGTGATTAACACATATATTGAATATCATATGAGTATTTACAGCAGCCATACTGAAGTGGAAGTTACAAGGATGTGCCATTAGCTTGGGAAATTTTTGGGCAAGGAAGCTTACATAGGCATGATAATTGTTGTGAAAACAAGTGATTAAATAATAAAATAAACAAAACAAGAAAATAAATCGGATACCTGATTTATGTAGTATGTCCATAAGGAGAGTAGCAAAGAATTTCACTATAGATCAAGCGACAAATGGAGATTATAACCATACTGGAGTCACTTAAACACTTTTAGTGTTTCTCAGTCCCTAATTACATGCAATAACTCACAGTTTTAGTCCCACATTTTTTGATGAAATAATCTATCAATCTCATGAAAGAATTCACAAAATCTTAACACAAGAATTTCATGGCTTCAAACACTCGGGATGTAATCCACAAGCAGAAGCTTCTCTTTGATACTATTCACAAAGAACACCCACTTCTTATATATAGGTAAGAACTGGATCCAAAATAGGAAACATCTTTTTCGGAAACCTACTTGAAATAGGAAAGTTCCCTTTTAAGGCTCAAACTCAAAACATATCAAGATATCCTAATTGGCAATCACAATATTGTTCCTTAAATACGAAGAACTACACTTATAGAAACCTTGAATTGATCGCATAGGCGATCAAATCACCTGCAGATAATGGTTCTTCTTCTAACGGTTATGCATCTTCTTTTAGGAAGATTCTCCATTGGGTTGATTTGGAGATCAATCCTCTAAAGACTGTCCAATGGATAGATTGGAAGTAGAGGAGTATAAAAGAAGTGTAAACGTCATACAAGAAGAACAACCAGAATTGAGAATTTCAAAGTCTAAATAGAGCTTCAATCTTAAAAACTTGTAATTACTGTATTTCACGTTGTTATTTTAGAGAGAAAATTACTTGAGTGAAGAGTGTACGTGATAATGCAATATATCATCTGAGAAGCACTGCTCTTGTAATCTCTTAGTGATTCAATAGTAAAACACAGTCAACAAGCTGTCAGCGTAGAGGGTGGACGTAGGCTTAATAAAGCCAAACCACTATAAAGATTTGTGTGCAGTATTCTCTATCCCTAAACTTTCATTTATTATTGTTGACATTATACTATATACATATCTATCAAACAAGTTCATTAAAACATCATCATAGTCATTAGACACAATCATCTGACGACAATTTATATACAAGTTTATCATACGCATCCATCCAATATTGATTATATGAGTTGTTGATCTCAACTATATTAATTTCGCATGTTTAAATCAGCCAATTTTGTAAAAACACCTATTCACCTCCTCTAGGTGATAGCACTAGCCGTAACAATTGGTATCAGAGCCTAGTGCTCATTTTTTTTTTTGAAGCGTCATTTAACTTCTGAGCTAACGATTCTTGATAGCTAGTAATATTGAGTCAAGTCACAACAACAGACTGCCTTATTTTAATGGAACTGAGTACAGTGTCTGGGAAAACAAGATGAAGACATTCATCTTGGGAATAGATCGGGATATCTGGGTCATCATTGAATATGGAATCATTCTAAATGTCTCAACCGAAACAAAATCTCTAGAAACTTCAAAAGGGCAAAATGAGACACCTTATGACAAAGGAATTAGAGAGCAAATCAAATCTTAAGCTCTACCTATCTCGGCCAAGGAAATTTCCAAAAAGATCCATCTGGATGCAAAGATCAGAACGACCATATACAATGGTCTAGCAAGTGTTGAGTATAAACAAATTGCAAATCTCAAAACTGTAAAAGAAATTTGAGATCATCTCAAGCTTGTTCATGAAGGAATAGAGAGAGTCAATGAGTCAAATCTCAACATTCTCCTTGGGCAGTATGAGTCTTTCACTCAAAAACCAAATGCAATAATTTCTAAGATGTAGAGCAGATTCACTGAGATCATAAATGGGCTTGAATTCCAAAACAATCCCATTTCAGAACCTATGAATGTGAACAAATTGCTAAGTGCTCTCTCAAAAGAGTGAAATAACATCAAAGTTTCTATTCGAGAAACTCAGGGGATCAGACCACTCATAGTGGACGAACTTATCAGAACTCTTTAATCCTATGAAACTAAAAAATTCTTAAAAATTAAAGGACTCAAAGGTAAAAATTCCATAGCTTTAAAAACTAACATTGATTCTGATGACATAGATTTAGATTTAGATGAAGATGAAAATGAAGAGTTAGTTTTAATGGTCAAGAAACTGAGAAAGATAGCAAAGAAGGTGAAGATGAATAAGTCAAATAAACAATTCAAGAATTCTGAGTCACTAAAGGCCAAGAAGCTAGACTTTCAAAAGAAATTGAGTGCCGAAGATGAAGAAAACAAGGACGTGATATGTTTCCACTGCAAAAAGAACGGACACATAAAACCCAAATGTCCTCTTCTCAAAAAGAATAAAGGAAAGTATGAACAATATGAGAAGGCTTTCAAAGCTAAAACGTGGAGTCATTCAAAGGATGATGAAAGCGAACAAGAGTATGCCAATATCTGTTTGATGGCAAATTTAGACTCAAATCAAGTTCTGATGAAGAAAACGAAGTAAGTAATTCCAAAATTCCGGAAGCAGTTGCAAATTATATTGATAAGTTAGTCTTTGTTAATAAAACTGCCTTAAAAAATATTTCTGTATTGAAGAAGGAGATTTTGACATTAAAAAATGCGACTCAAAACAAGGAAATTGATGAGTCAATTGCATATGAAAACGATTGTTTAAAAAAGGAAAATAATCTTTTAAAACAGCAAAATATTTCGCAAAAGGATAAGATTGATTTTTTGCAAGAAGAATTTAATTTTATCAAGGAGAATAAAGATTTCCTTGAAAAGAAAAATGATTTACTGAAAAAGGAAATTTCTGATATGAAAAATATCTCTAAGGAAAGTCTTGATCATATCACCAAAGAAAAAGAACTTTTGAGAAATGAAACTTCAAATATAATCGAGAAATTCTCAATGGGTTAAAAAAATCTTCAACATATTTTGTCAATTCAAGTTCCATATTATAATAAATCAGGTTTGGGTTTTGAGAAAAATAATGAATTTGAAAATGATTTTCCAAATATCAAAGAAAAACTAAAGAAAAGACCCCCCATATTTGTGTATCAAAATGCTTTCAAAAGCAGTTTGTGAAATTCAATGGTCAAACTTCTCTTAAGTGCTCAAATTGCGGTGATTCAAATCACTTTAAGCGTGACTGTCCTAAAGTTTGGAGACCAGTTTAGAGAGACATTCTGAGAATAATTAATTCTAACCAAAATGGACTCAAGAAAATATGGGTACCAAAGAAAAAGTAAGTTACTTATCTCTTGCAGGTACCAAAGAAAAGAAAGAACAAGTGGTACCTTGATAGTGGTTGCTTAAGACACATGACCAAAGATCCTCTGAAATTCACCCAATTAGAAAGAATTAAAGGAGGAAGCGTATCCTTTGGAGGCAACAACAAAGGAAAAATACATTGCAAGGGAACTATCAAAATTGAAAATCTCATTGTCAACGAAGTCTCACTAGTTGAAGGTTTGAACTTCAATCTAATTAGCATTAGTCAATTATGTGATATTGGTTACAGAATCACTTTTCAAGAAAATAAATGTTCTGGGATAAGTAAAGACAACAAGTAATCATTTACAGGTCGAAGGCATGGAAATTTACCTACCAGACACGAAGTCTGACAACTTATAATGTCTCGTTTCCATAAAAGAAGAATATGATCGGTGGCATAGGAAGCTCGGACACATAAGTGTCAAGTTGATTTCCAAAGTAGCTACAAAGAAACTCATCAAAGGACTGCCAGAACGAAAATTCAAAAGCACTAAGTTATATTCAGCCTGCTCTAAAGGTAAACAAGTAAGAAGTTCATTTAAATCAATAAACTATGTCAACACTAACCAAGCGTTGCAATTGCTTCATATGAATATTTTCGGACCTACTCAAACTACAAGTCTTGGAGGTAAGAAATACCGTTTAGTTATAGTAGACGATTATCCAAGATTTACTTGGGCATTCTTTTTGGCTCATAAAAGTGAAACTTTTAATATTTTTCAAAATTTGCCAAAAAGGTACAAAATGAAAAGGGTTATATTATTTCGAGCATTAAATCTGATCATGGTAGAGAATTAGAAAATCAAAATTTTTCTAATTTTTGTGATGAAAATGGTATTCTACATACTTTTTCCTCACCCTATACTCCTGAACAAAATAGAGTAGTTGAAAGAAAGAATAGAACTTTGCAAGAAATGAGTAGAACTCTTCTATTTGAAAACAAAGGTTTGGCACATTTTGGGCTGAAGCTGTTTCAATAGCATGTTCAATTTCAAATAGAATTTTTTCAAGACATTCTTGAAAAGACCTCTTATGAATTGTTTAAAGGTAAAATTCCTAATATTTCTTACTTTCGGATATTTGGATGTAAATGTTTAATTCTCAAAAATCCTAATGATTATATTGGTAAGTTTGATGAAAAATCAGATGAAGAAATTTTTCTTGGATATTCAACTACAAGCAAAGCTTACAGAGTATATAACAAAAATACTCATACAGTGGAAGAATCATTGAATGTCAAGTTTGAAGATTTAATTCAGACTCAACAAGATGACTTTGACACTGAAAATCCAATATCTGAAGAATCTAACAAAGCATCTAATGAATTGACGGCAAGTAAAAGTGATCAGAATCAAATATCTAATGAAGTTCAAGAATCTTCAAACCAACAAAATAATGAAGAATCATCAAATTCCGATGATGAAAGCATTGAAGGATTCAACAAAAACTGGAAGCTTAAGTCCAGTCATCCTAAAGACCTTATCATTCGAAATTTAGATGAAGGAATCAAAATCAGAGTGAAGGCAAAAGAAGTCATAAATACATTGACTCTTGTTTATGAAGTCAAGCCAAAGAATGTTGAAGAAGCCTTGAAGGATGAAAGCTAGATTAAAGCCATACAAGAGGAACTATTACAATTTAAGATCACTCAAGTATGGAAACTTGTTCCTAGACCCAATAATTACTCAGTTATTGGAACAAAATGGGCATTACGAAACAAACTGGATGATCAAGGAAAAGTCGTCAGAAATAAAGCAAGACTTATGGCTAAAGGATATTCACAAGATGAAGGAATAGATTATGATGAAACATATGCTCTAGTGGTTAGGTTAAAAGTAATAAGAATTTTACTGGCTTATGCTTGTTTATGTGATTTTAAACTGTTTCAGATGGACATCAAAAGTGCATTCTTGAATGGCTACATCAAAGAGGAAGTTTATGTAAAACAACCTCTAGGTTTTGAAGATCCTTACAAGCCTGATCAGGTATATGCTCTCAGGAGAGCACTATATGGTCTCAAACAAGCACCACGTATTTGGTACGAAAGACTGAGCAGCTTTCTAGAACAAAATGAATTCACAAAATGTAACGTAGATACTACTCTATTCATCAAAAGAAAAGGTAAATATATTTTAATTGTTCAAATTTATGTAGATGATATTATCTTTGGCTTTATAGATGACAAATTGAGTAAAAGTTTTTCCAAAATGATGAAAAGTGAATTTGAAATGAGCATGATGGGTGAGTTAACTTTCTTCCTTGGCTTACAAGTTAAACAAACCAAAAATGACACATTTCTTTGTCAAGAAAAGTATTCTAAGGAAATTGCAAAAAAGTTTGATTTGGTAAATTGCAAAAAGATAGAAACTCCAATGTCATATTCCATTAAACTAGATAAGGATGAAAAAGGAAAACCAATAGACAAAAAATTATATAGAAGCATGATTGGCTCACTTTTATATTTAACTACTTCAAGACCAGATATTCTGTTCAGTGTTTATTTGTGTGCAAGATTTTAGTCAGAACCAAACAAATCTCATTTGACTGTAGTCAAACGAATTATCAAATATATTGGCACAAATCCTACACTTAGGTTATGGTATCCTATGGGATCAAATTTTACTCTCATTGGATATTCTGATGCTAATTATGATTATTGCAAGATAAACAGGAAGAGTATTTCAGGAACGTGTCAATTATTAAGACACATACTTGTTTCTTGGTACTCAAAGAAACAACAAACCATATCTCTTTCTACAGCAGAAGCACAATACGTCTCACTTGGAAGTTACTGTGCTCAAATCCTTTGGATGAAATAACAATTAAGAGACTTTAATGTCAAAGACTCAACTATGGAGATCAAGTGTAACAATACCAGTGCCATTAATATAACTAAGAATCATATTCTATATTCAAGAGCTAAGCACATCGATATTAAGCATCATTTTATCTGTGATTATGTTTTAAAAGGAGATATTAATGTTCAATTTATAGATACTAAACGGCAATTAGCTGACATTTTTACAAAATCCCTAGATAAGAAAAGTTTCGAGTTTATTAGACAATCTAAACATTATTAACCCGCTTTATTGAGCTGTGCAGTATAAACTCACATTGCATCTGATGACTTATCTGATCAAGCACATATTTGAAGTGTCTAGATTTGGCAAGCAACTTATAAAATGTATGTATCTCTCATATATTTTAAATGATATGATTGTTTGAAATAAATTGTCTTGAATGATATCGTTTGGGAATTAAAATCCCAAAATTTTCGAAATACAATTTCCGAAATTTTCATTAACTGTCAAGTGACAATTTCCAAAAATGGTTTTGTAAGAACTGATATATTGCACTTCTCGATTTAAACCCTTTTTCTTCTTCTCTCTCATTTTCACTCTCTCCGAACACACGATTTCCTCACTAAAACCCTAAAAATCCCATCTTTTTCTTGCGAAATCTAAAATTTTGTCAATGGTGCATAAGTCAACCTCCAAATCGAAGAAAGGAACCAAGGACTCTAGAAGATCAAATCGTCTTGCCAAAATGTTTACTAGGGCAAAACACGATGGAGAACCAGAGAAGATCAACATCTCCGACATGGGTTCTAAAAAAGGAGTCATCTGAAGGTAAGAAATCTCCTAGAATCCCTGTCCATAAGTGTGATCGTTTTGGTAGAGCAAGGCAACTGATAAAGGCCATCAAAGTCCTTCGAGAAAATTGAAGTGATCAGAGCACTGTCAATGCGGTATGTAAGACACTAGGTTTTTTGTTTGAACAAGAGATTGCGAAAGAATATGAAAAAGGTTTGAGGCTTGGAAGAACACCTGTTGCTGATAAGAGCATTATACTTAAAGAGACATCTAGTACTAAGGAAACCCTTACAATAGAGAAGAAAGGAATCTCTAAAAAAGGAAAAGAGAAAATAGGGTAGTAGTTGAGTGTTGGTGCAGAAGAATCTGTTGTTGAGGAGGAACTCTAGATTGTAGAGAAAAGCAAAATCATTGACTCTAAAAAGGAGGAAAATGATGAGAAATTATACAATGAGTTTGTGCCTATTTCTAGCATTCCCCTTGATGATAAGAAAAGTGGTAGTTTGTTCAAAAACAAAACACATAAGATTGCTTACAACTCTCTTTTAGCCAGAGGAATCATGAAAAACAGAGTAATAGACTTCAATTTCTTCGAAAACTTCAATATCAAGATTTAGAAGCTGATTGAAAATCTTGATTTTCAGAGAATATGTTTTCTTTCCCACAAGGTTTACCCTGAACTCACTGCTTACTTTTATTCCAATTTATCCTTCAATTCTTCTACTAAGATCAAATTCTCTATTTTTCAAAATGATTATAAGTTAACAGCCTTTGATCTTTTAGTCATTCTAAGAGTAAAACACACTGAATTTTCTTTTATTCCTACCACTTCTGATTCGACATACCGATCTTTGTCTAGTAACTCTTCTTTCATCAAAGGTTCAACATCTCATGTATCTCACATTCTTTTTCCTCTCAACTCCATTATATTGCACAAAATCATCATAAACTATCTCAGATCCAAAGGATCATTTAAAACTGATGTCTCTAGATATGAGGCAAAGCTAATCTGGGCAATTTAGAACACCATTCCAATTTCTTTGTCCCATTTAATCATTCTACAAATGTACAGAACTGTCAAGAAGAGTAAAGGTCAACTCCCTTATGGAGCTCTGCTCATTGCTATTTTTGAGTACTTAAAAATTTCCATTCCTGCGAAACTCAAAGGCAAAGCTCTTCAAACCATAACTGTTAGGGGACTTATGATGACCAAATTGGAATATAGGTTTGATGGAGAAAGTTGGAATGATAAGAAGAGTAAGTTTTGTCCAGTCGAGTTGATGAGTGAATAAAACAAGGGCTCTGTTAATATACTTCATGAACCTGATGAAGAGGAGTCGATTGAACCTCTAGTGAGAAAGAGGAAAGTGAAGATGACTGCCTCAAGATTAGACAGACTAGCCAAAAGATGACAAGCTGTGGCTAGTGATTTTGATGAAATGGAAAAATCTGATAAGCAATCACAAGCTAATGACAGAAGCCTTGAGGAAATAACGTTTACACAATGGCTACTTCATCAAGAAGCCAAGCATAAAGCTCATGCGGACAAACATGCTGCAACTCAGCTAACAATTTAAAGGCTGCGAGATGAGGATGACAGCTTGATGGAATCACTTAGTGACCTCATCAACAAAATTGTGATGGAAAATTAGCTCGAGCAAATGGCCATTGCAAAGAAAGAAATTGACGATATTCAGTTCTATGGAGAAGGACCCTCTAAGAGATAGAGGGAGCTTGAGCTTGAAAATGTTATAGAGGATGAAAGGCAGGAGGAGTATGAGCAAGATAATGCTCAAAATGTCGAGGAAACTAGCTTTGAACTGGCTGACATTTAGGAGGAGCAAATTAAGAATGCACAAGAGGCAAACCCTTCAGAAGCAACATCTACAGATTTCCCTCTTAAAGGAGTTGTTCTATCTGAAGTTCAATAGAAAGGAAAAGAGAAGCAAGTAGAATCTGTTGACATTCAGACTACCAACACTCCCTCTAGATATAATATCTCATCATCTATGTTAGATCATGCAGCTATTACAGATCTAAGATTGAGGTGAGCAACTGTTTAGAATGAAGTCAAGGAACTCAAAAATAAACTTAAAGAAGGAATCTAAGAGCTGAGGACTTGATGGAAGCAATAATCAACAATCTGAAGATACAAGTCAGAACTGATGTACAACTTGCAATAGTCCACATTGCAAACATTGAAGGAAAGATCAATCAGTTCTCATCCAATATTGAGCAAAAATTGAACCAACTTTCTTACTTTAGTCTAGTCCAAGTGCCTTTCTCATTTGCACCTTTTGGACCATCATCATCTGAACCCTCTGGACCATCGGCCCATCCAGCAAACTAGCAAAATTGACCAAATATCTTCCAATCGATTAGTCTTTCTATGTAATTTGTTTTTGAGATTTGGTGTGCATTTTGGCATTTGGATATTGAACTGTGATTCGAGAATGGTTGTTGAACTCTTATTGAACTTTTATTGATTATGTTATTGTCTGATACTAATCCTTTCTGCTGATGTCAAAAAGGGGAAGAAGTATTATGCAAATTATGAATGCAAATGTTAGCATGAGCGGCATAATAAACTATTACACTGGAATAGTATGCTGGTTTTAGAGATTAATAATGCTCTATATACTTTAAATGTCATATCCTCTTAATAGTGTATTTTGTTCACATAATCATTTTTTTAAAAAGCATATGGATAGTTTTGTCTTCATCAAAAAGGGGAAGAATGTTGAGGAAAATCCCTAATTAATTTTGAAGAAAGACAAAACAATCATTTTCTAACCACAATTATATTTAAGTTATTTGATGCAGGTAAATACTGAGTTATTAGACTTAATCAATGAAAGGACTTTGTTATTAGACTCAAAATTCCTCATCAGATTCAATAAGTGTTATTTTCGACAAGTTTATAAAAAACAATCAAATTGATGTCTCAAGATATCCTAATTGGCAATCACAAGATCGTTCCTTAAATATGAAGAACTACACTTATGGAAACCTTGATTTGATTGTATAGGCAATCAAATCACATGGAGATAATGGTTCTTTTTTTAACGGCTATGCATCTTCTTTTGGGAAGATTCTCCAACGGGTTGATTTGGAGATCAATCTTTTGAAGACTGTCCAACAGATAGATTGGAAGTAGAGGAGTATAAAAGGAGTATAAACGTTGTACAAGAAGAATAACCAAAATCGAGAATTCCGAAGTCTAAATAGAGTTTCGATCTTACACACTTATAATTACTGTATTTCACGTTGTTATTTTAGAGAGAAAATTACTTGAGTGAAGAGTGTACATGATAGTGCAATCTCTTGATGATTCAATAGTAAAACACATGCAACAGATTGTCAGCATGGAGAGTGGATGTGGGCTTAGTAAAACCAAACTACTATAAAGATCTGTGTGCAATATTTTCTATCCCTAAACTTTTATTTATTATTGTTGACATCATACTGCATACATGTCTATCAAACAAGTTCGTTAAAACATCATCATAGTCATCTGACAACAATTTATATACAACTTTATCATACGCATCCATCTGATATTGATTATATGAGTTGTTGATCTCGACTATATTAATTCCACACGTTTAAATCATCCAATTTAGTAAAAACACCTATTCACTCCCATCTAGGTGATAGCACTAGCTGTAATAGCTTTACAGGCTTCACCTCGTTACAAATACTATCTGTATCGATTACTTTGCTAGTACTTGTAACCTCAAGAGTTTTTAGTTGCAACTCCACCTCAAGCTTAACACCATTCATATTTGTATAAGCACTGTTATAAGCACTCCTAACTAGAAGTATCTGAAGACTTGTCAAATATAACTTGTCTGCTGACAACAGGTGAATTTATTTCTAGGCAGCAAAATTAATAGCTTCGCTCACCTTTTACATAACCTAGGAACAAGTACTTTTCTACCCTTCCATCAAGTTTACCATCACTCATTTGAACATAACACAAGCAACTAAATATTCTAATAACAGAATAATCAGCAACGTTACTTGACCATACTTCTTTAGGAGCCTGATATCCAATCGCAGTCAATAGGGATCTATTCACCAGGTAGCTTGCCATTCTAAACACATTTGCTTGGAATTTCCTAGCCATACTAGTACTAGAGAGCATTTTATGGGTCGTCTCTAGTTCTGCTCATAAACTTTGCATCTTGTGGTTCGTTGGCACTAATACGATGTCTCACCATACGTTCCTTCAAGTAGAGTTTATTTAATAGCTCCGAGCAAAACTCCATCTACTGTTATTCTTCACATGTATGATCATTTTGCTAGTCTCCTTTTCAATCAAAACTCTCAACTACCTAATCTTAACAATAACATTAAACTTATGCCTCAGCAGAAGCACCTAAGTCTTTCTCGAGTAGTCACTCTTAATTGTTAGCATAAATTTGGTAAAATTCCTTGAAGGAAACTGAGATAACTTGTGAACATATGAGTGAATTAACTCTATAATATATGTGGTTTCCTTGACAGACGTACTAAGCTGCACTTTTCGACATTGATTTAAATCATAGTACTTGCATTCATTTAATTCGTCAACAGCATAGCTACACAACAAATTCCTTTTACTCAGAATCTTTAGGCTTCTCTCACTAATGTTCCTCAAATACATATGCCTCAATTTAGACTCTCAAATAGATGCATTCAACGTCTCGAAGGAGAAATCTGTCATTACCTTACCTTGAAGCATGTACAAGCCATTGTGCTTGATTCCTCTCATTATCACTAAGGCACCCCAAAAAACCTTCAAAACTCTACCTTTTTAAGTATACCGACACCTAGCTAAATCCAAGTCACTCAAAGATATCAAGTTCTTCTTCAACTCTGGAACATGGCTCATTCTAGTCGATGCCCTCACAATATCATAATGCATTTTAATTATAACATCACCAAAACCTAAAACATCACAATTAGTGTTGTTCCCCAACTGGATTTTACTACTATCCATGTTTTATTTGGTGCAGTGTGAAACGAATAACCATAATCCTAATCTATCCGTTAAACAATGGATCCTCACTAATAAAAAAGAAATAATCAGCATTATCCGAATTATAGTTAACCACAGCTACAACATCATCTGTAGACTCAACTCTAATTTATTTACCTTTCTCATTCTTTAGTTTAAGGCAATATCTTCTAAGATGCCCCCTCTTGCTACAACAAACAACACCATCAGGTTTGAATTGACTATGTCTGTTCAGGTTCATACTACTCTTGCTAACACATGTACTAGTTCTTCATCTACTTTCACCTACTAAAGTAGCAGGCAAAGGTTCACCGTATTCTCTTTGACATATTTCCTCACTCAGGATCAAATCACGAACCCCATCAAATATCAAACTTGTTGATCTAGAAGAATTACTAATAGAAGTAATGGTACTATTCCAACTATCAGGTAATGATGATAATAGAATCAAAGTACATAGCTCATCTTCAAAGTCAATCTCAACTAAACTCAATTGACTAATGATCACATTAAATTCATTGATCAGCAATTGACGCACCTTCTTCTATCTTTAAGTTAAACAAATTTCACATCAAGTAGACCTTATTGATTGCAAAGGGCTTCTTGGATATGTCCAATAAGGCTTTCATCAAATTGGTAGTGGTCTTCACTTTCACGATATTAAACGCGACGTTACAAGTCAATGTCAACTGAATAACACTCAACGCTTTTCTATCCATCAATTCACATTCATCTTACTTCATCGACTCTAGTTTCTCCCTAGACAGGGGTAAGTGCAATTTCCTTTGGTATGGGTAATCCTCAATCTGTATCTTTCAGAAACAGGAATCATTCCCATCAAATCTATCGATCCTAAAGCTATTTCTTTATCGAGAAACATGAGAAATTTACATTTTTTTCAAGATTGTGCTCTAATGTCCCTTCAGAGAAGAGGAAGGATGATTAGCAGTAATTTGAGATGAAATTTTACTTTAATCATAACATTTATGAAGAATGTTCTTATCATAGTTTTGTCATATCTTGAATTATTGAAATTCTTTCCCGCGCAAAGCGTGGACTTTCACTACATAACTTAAGTCAGTTCATACTTTCGATCATTTTGTGGATTCAGTCTCGTGAGTGTCTTTCATATAAAATAATTAGCCCATGCGAGGCGCATGATCAACATTACTTCTAAATCGTATTACAACAAACGACTTTGTGCCTAGCCAAAAAAAAAAAAAAAAGACAACACACTTTATGCTACATTGGCTTGACTTAGTCCACTAGACCAACTCAAACAGTAAGACTCATGCTAGTCTCTATAAAAAGAAGTCCCTATGCAGTTTATAAGATGCAATTATATCTATCCACCACATCACCCGCACGAGTCCCCAAACACTTGCATAGCAGCAGGTGGTGGAACTACATAGAAAAGTGCTACTATAGGAGCATCATCAGACATTCAAACTGCAAGCAACTCATCCATAGTATTTTGACTTAGGTCAATTAATCATTACTGCTAAAGGCATGACGATCCCACTGCCATAATCAAGTGGTATTCAATCAAGTCCTCAACTTCAATGGTCCTAATAACGATTCTTCTTCCTCCCAGGAATCACTGGGATGCTCTGCTCATGCCAGAAGAAGTTGTCAGGATCAACTCTGCTTTTTATCTTGGCCAACCTGTAGAAATTTCCCTTGTAGTACTTATAGCCCCACGAGCTGGCCTCCATGAAGGTGGTGTTCCTCCTCCTGTTCATCCCAAGGTCAAGGTCCCTGTAATTCACATAAGCCTCTCTGGGGAACTTGGACACATAAGGGGTCATGTAATAGTAGAGCCTCCTGACCCAATCCATATGCTTTGATGGGTCTTTGTCTCCATCTTGCCAAGAGGCCATATACTGAATCTTGAAGATTGTGCCCGCCCTGTGAGGGAAGGGGATCTGTGACTCGGACACTCTGCTCATCATCCCTCCATAGGGGTTCCAAATCATGAATGGGTTCTCATCAAGCAAGTACCTCTTCCAGAGACCCAAGAGAGCAGCCTCAGGTATGGGCTCTCTCACGAAGTCTGACTTGGCCTTGAAGTAGCTCTTGAACAGGGGCTTGCCTTGTAGGAGGACTTCAGGCGGGGTCGATGTCCCATTCGGGAAGCCGGCGATGTAGAGAACCGAGCCAATCCAGCTTGTTTGGATACAGTCATTCCTAGTGAGGCCCAGCTCAGGGAAGCTCTTGTCCATGACCTGAATGAGCCTGTCCACATCTCCTAGGAACAGGGCGTTGTATGATGTTGTGACCGTCCTCTTCCCCTTTGGACCTCCACTGGCTGCTTTTATTATCACCCTGATGAAAAGGTCCTCATCAAGCTTGTCAGCCACTTGCTGCCATTTGTATAGGATTCTTGTTGCATCTTGTTCCAATGTTTTTGTAACGGTAAAAACTGTAACCTTTTCTGGGACTGGGACAAGCTTGAGCTTCCAAGCAAGGATGACCCCGAAGCTCCCACCGCCGCCCCCGCGGATCGCCCAGAAGAGGTCCTCCCCCATCGCAGCACGGTCAAGTATTCTCCCCTGCGCATCCACGATCCAGGCATCGAGCACGTTGTCCGCTGCCAGGCCATATTTTCTCATCATTGACCCGTATGCACCCCCAGTGATGTGCCCGCCGACGCCCAGGCTCGAGCATAGGCCGGCCGGGAAGCCATGGACACCACTCTTCTCGGCTATCCAGTAGTATAATTCTCCCGTGGTGGCTCCCACCTGCACCCATGCCGTGCTCTCCTGTGTGTTCACATCGACGGCTCTGAGCAATGCCATGTCAATCACGATGAACGGGCTCTCAATCTCCGACACGTACGACGCACCCTCATAGTCGTGGCCCCCACTCCGGACCCTGAGGTGGACTCCAAGTCTGTTCGAGCAAGCAACAGCGACTTGCACATGGGGTTCGGTGAGTGGCGTGAAGATAAACTCAGGCTTGGGCACTGTGGGGACTAAGTACCTGAGGTTCTGAGCTGAAGATTGAAGGACAGAATTAAAGGAAGATGAGTTGTCAGGGGTGTAGAACAAGGAGGGTGGAATGGAGAGCGTGGTGTTAAGAGACGACATGCACTGCAAAAACGATTGTTGAATGGGAATTGAAGTTGAAGATGTGTGCGAGTCTATTGAGAAAAGGACCAGAAGAAAAACTGAAAAGATGGCGAAGAATGAGGAGGCCATTCTTGTTTTTTTCTTTTTTGCTCTGTCGATATTAGAAGATGTCTGTTTGCTCTGGGCATGAGAGGAAGTCTTATAGGTGACTGGCCTCGAGGCTAACGTGTGTTTTGTCTAATGCAGACGTCATTTTACGCTACAAAGGTTCAATTTTTGTTGTTTGGTCTGCCGTTGTTCTTCAATTAATTAGTATGAGAATTGCTTCTAGCCATCTTTTGTAAATCAATTTAGCTACTATACGAAAATAAATTTAATTCACGTTAGTCCTTTCAAGAAAACATGAATTCGCCTCTTTTTACGGTGATTGTAACACATACCGCCGGTGCAAAAAAAGAATTTTATGCAACGGTCTTCTACATAAAGGATTTGAAAGCATGGATAATTATAATCCTCACATAAATGAAGAAAAGGCTGCTTGTCTAACATTTTAATACTTATAAAAATTTACCGATACACCTTTTTAGACTAGCAAAAGTAAATATGATATTTTCTCTCGGATTCTTACTAGCTAGTTGCGTGCCCAGAAGAATTTATTTTCTGAACTTAATATGCATGTTTTCTTAGACATAGTTGAGATCACTTGCAAGAAACCATTATTTTAAAGCATGCCGCAGTTTAATCGATTATTCATCTACTTTTCAAGACAATGCATTGTAAATTATTATTTCACTTCTTTTAATTATTGAAGGAGGCAGAAAAACGTATAGTCATTTCAAAAAACAGTTCCAAATTCTTTTAATGCAGCATGTAATGCATGTTTTTCTTCTCATTTTCCTTCTCCGATATCTTGTTAATCCTGAATGTTTTAGCTGCACCAGACACCTTGTCTTCTCCTCGATGTGCGTTCAGGAGAGCTTTGGAGAACAGCTTGAGTCTATAAAGTCCCTTGAACAAAAATTTTGATACTTGGTAAAGATTTTTTAGAAAAATTCTCATCCAAACTTACTTTGAAAATGCTCAAAATTCAAAGCAAAGATACCTTATTTTTGCAGCCTAGCAAAGGCAATCTGCCCCTTGAAAGAGTGTTCCAGCGAAGACGGTCGCGTGAACTCATACCGACCATTCAAACAATTCTGATTGGGTTAAATCGGTCGAGGATAGTTATCACATGTTATAGGGAGGTGGGCCAGTGATGAATTATCACGTATAAGGAAGATAAGGACCAATGTGCAATTGCCGCCTGTTAGGAGGGCATTGGTTGGGCCAACACAAATCTAGTTCATTTCGGAGTTCGTCAAATCAAAGCTCTCTAAGGCATTCCAATCGGATAGCAATTATCGAGGATTGTTGGATAGCATTTATTGAGGATTCTTCCACCGATCCCACAGGGCACCATCCCATCATGAAATACCGCGACAAATTCATAGCAAACACATTTATGAACAGTATCATAAATGTGTTTTTTCATACGTACGGAAGACTAAATTACACATCAACGGCATCAAAATCACAACACTAATGGACAATCATTCTTGTGATTCTAAAAGAGTCATGTTAGAGTGCTTCTGATTGGTGAGTAATAAAGACGAATATCACCCATATTTAATTTTAATTAAATTTAAATTTTGGTGACGTCACTCATAAAGAAAATATCAGCCCATTATAAAATCACCTCAACCTTTTTTGACAGGAGGAAAGGCACCTTCCTCTATTTCGCCCCTTTGTAATTCCTAATTCGCCTTTGTGCACCCTGCATCTTCATTTTAGCATTTTAGTTTGTACCAAGAGACTCGAATGTAAAGGCTATAGACGGCATTTGGAAATAATGGAATTCGGCTTTAGCACTTTAAGTAGGTAAACATCACGTCAGAAACAAGAGAAAGCCAATGTGAAGTCAAAGGATCGATAGAAGCACTTGGATTGAGATGGTTGGGACATTAGAGTATTTCCAGTTTGAATTAATCGTTCGAATTCAACAACTACATGCGAACCCCTCAAGGATTGAGCAGCCAATAAAACTAAGGACTTATATTTAACTTATTCATGGGACTTGCAGAGTATCTATTGAATTTAAAGTAAATTACATACACAAGGGAGATTGAGTACTGCCTCAGAAATTTAGATAATATTGTGAACCAAATTAAAGCTTCGTTTTTTTTGTAGAAAATATTTTCCTTATTTTTCGGCATTTAGTTTTCTTAGAAAAATGAGTCAACGGAAATATTTTCCTGAAAATAATTTCTTCTTTCAAAACTTGGAAATCATTTGGACCAGAAACTCTGCATTCGAGCATGGGAACCCCAATGCTCATTTCCGAGCCCTTAGCAGCAAGCTCGGGTCTATCAAGGCCGGGCCAAGGTCCATTTAAGCTAAGCTTGAAACCTAGCACAACCGTGCTCGAGTCCAGTGAGGCTAGGCTCGAGACACCAATATTTGGTACGCTAGTCCTGGAAATTGCGAACATAGATGTCGACCGTTTTACATGGCACAACTGGCACTACCGTGGACAATATTTGCAATTTTTTAAAATATTTTTGTGATTTTTTTTTATTTTCTTTCTTTTTCTTTTTCCTTCTTCCTTCGTCGGTCACTGACAAAAGAGGGCCGACAAGCTCAAGCGTTGCTAACCTTTGGGAAGGTCGAGCTTGCCACCTCACCGGATTTGGTGAGGCGGAGCCTCGCCCGAGGCCAATGATGCTTGAGTTTGTCGGGATAGGGCAAGCTCAACCTCGCAAGTTCATTTTTAGGTTCAACAAAATACCAGAAAATATTATTATTTTCCTGAAAAATGATTTCCTAAAAATTAGAAATGTCACATTTTTCGAAACAAATGGAGCCTAAAACCAACAAATGATTCAATTTTTCCCTTCAAGTTTACATATTAGGGTGATTAGTAAAATGTTGCGATATTGAAGGTGCTAAATCATAATCCTCCAAATATTTGGCTTTTGCCCTATGCGCATGCATTTAGGCAATCTACCTGTTAGATCTAAATCTTTCTAAGACAGATATGAAAGATAGGCGATTGGAAAAACAAACTCAAGCTTGTTCTCTAATTCTAGCTTGACCTTGTAGTGATCAAACTTTTACAAAAATAATTCTTTTTAAAGATTGATGGGGTGTGAATAGCTCCTGAGAGCAAAAGTGATGCAGAAAGTAACTAATCTGAATGACAAGGAATCTAATGTACTTGAAATAAAGTGCGAAAACTACGAATTTGGCTAAAAGGAAGAAGCTAAACCAAAATAAAGTGAAGCGCGAGAGATCTAGGGAAAGTCGAAATCACAACACAGAAAAAGAGGAAAAGACGAAGATGCGAACACTTAGTCTAAAGAAAATAAAAGGCAAGTGCTTGAAAATGAAATAAACTTCACTGAAATTGAAATGACTGGAAAGTTACATACACATTGAGGCTCAAAGAGCGTCATAGGATGCTCATCCGTCCCACAGGTACCCGAATCCGCGGGCATTAGCTCTCTAGCTTCGTTAGCAGCTCCTTCACAAATGCACTTAGGTAGTTTGACTTCCCAAACACTGCCCGAGGCTTTCAGATGTCAATTGACATAGGTTTGCTTAAATTGATTGGTGGAGACTATAGTCTGGATTGTAAGTCCGTGAATAGATAATCCGAACCTAAGATTTGGGAAGATCCTAGGAACTAAGGTGCTACTCCTAGCGACTCTGGTTTGCAAAACTTTAAGATGCTACATTGTGATGGTTCGAAGGTTGTCAAGGCATCTTTTTGGGGGTGATCCTAGATCGCTTTTCGGTCCGAACAATGCGCGATGGATCCACTCCTTGTGCGTTCATGCTTGTCCGAGCCAATCCCTTGTGTACCCTTAGTGATGACGTCCAACTTAACATTGAATAGCGTGTGAACATTCTGGTGGGTTCGTTTTCATGTGACTGTAACATACAAATAACAACGAGGACCTATCCGTGGTGTAACTCATGACTGCAATTCGAGTAGTTTTGAGCGACCCTGGACATCGAATTTTCATTTCGACATCAATGTGCATCCTTAGTTGTGGTTCCGTTTATCATAACCTATTATTGGTACAAATAAACATATAATAATAAACCGAATTAACGTCGATCCGTGACTCCAATTTTGGGTGATTTTTTCAACCCGAACGGGGTGCAAATAGCCCCGAATAATGACTGGACAACAACTGTATCAAGCAGTTTCCGTCGTATCAAGGTATAAATAATAGTCTAAGCATCCTGATTCATGTCAAGCTACGACGTTTTGCAACGGCTTCATCGGACTTTAGACGATTCCGATGTGCTATCTCATTTTCCTTTTCTTCATAATTTATGTCTTGCATTTTTTTATTTGAGTGATGTCACTTCATAAATAAATTATTATTATAAGGAATATTAAAAATCATCTTTTAGAGTTTTTTTTTTAACATTTCATGCTAGGGATAGTCGAGATTACTTTCTCACTTTCGTCATAATATATCTTTAGAATTGTTATGCATTAGAAATTAAGATGCTACTCATATTTAAATTTCTCATTCTCAAGCATATTTACTTTTGTAAGCATTGCTGAAGGGGTCTTATCTTAGGGGGTTATGATAAGATTTTGCATTAATTTTGCTTGATATGGATCAGTTTAGATTTGGATGTTTAAGAATAAAAATTGTAAAAAAAACATTGCAAGGAAAACTTTTTTTTCCTAAAAGGAAAGTGTACAGATAGCAGACATTAGTAAAATTAGTATAATCAACTCTGAAAACTCGAAATCTTTAGTTCGTGCAAGAAAGGTGCACTCTCGTGCTTTACTCGGCTCCTAAACTAGCTAAAATAATGCTGCGCCTTTTCGCAAAACCACCTGTGGCCCTAAAACCTTTGAAATATACGCAATCCAACGTATAGATTTGTTCGGAGCTTGGTCCTTTTCTCTCTCTCCGGTGGAGAGCTTTCTTCTACTTCCATGGTAGGTTCTTTCTCAAACCCTAAATCTCTTGGGTGATATACCACCTGATGTTCCCATCCTTTTCATCATCATTGTGTAAGTTCGGGAGTCTCCCCAAAATGAGGCCAAGTGAGCAATTCCCATTGGTTCTCCCCTCTAATCTTTCCCCTCCGTATTCTCGTACAACATCCAGAACCTCTCAGTCGTTTCCTTGGCCCTACCAATAAGCAGATTCCGACCCCACAGAATCTCTTCACTCTAGATTTCCATTGCCTTTTCTTTAATCGAAAACCCTAAAACCTTGGTTACAGATACACTACTTCTCTTTTTCACATATTACCAAAGTTCTTCTCCTCTGCTCTCCATCTGGTTTAGAACCATCCTTTTTCTCCTGAGGCTTGGTGGTTGTTGCATTGGTCTCTGTTTTTATTTGTCTTGCGGGTGACCTCTGCGCGGTCTTGGAGGGGATCAATCCGATAGTGGCACAATGGAAGGCAACGAAGAAGTGGAAACAGCTCGCTTGGCCTCCCTCTGTAAAAGAATGGGGCGGCTATGGTCAGAAGATGATATAGAGACATGGGATGATGAAGCTCCAAAGGAAAAAAGTAGAGGAATGTAAACTCATTCTGGTGGGTAAGATACTGTCTAATCCATCCATTAACTTTCAAGCTTTCCAAAACACTATGAAAAGAGCTTGGCGTGTTGATACTGTGGAAATATCACAAAGGGAAGCCGGGCTATTTGTGTTCAAATTCAAAAATGTGGGGGAAAAAAATAGGGTTTTAGAGAATGGACCTTGGCTATTTTCAAATCATTTAGTTATTCTCAAACCCTGGATTCCTAATACTCCTCTACATTGTTATGATTTCAATACTTGTGCATTCTGGGTTCAAGTGTTTGGTCTTCCTTTGGGGAGGGGTACGGAGGAGAATATTAGTAGAGCTGCTCGGAATATAGGGAGAGTTCTTAAGGCTAAAGTTGATTCTAAAGATGGGACTTCACTTCGAGCTGGGAAAGCTAGAGTGGATATTTATATTCTGGAACCCCTTAAAACTGGGAAGTTGATTAAAATGGAAGGGAAGAATATTTGGTTAGATTTTCGGTATGAAAAGTTATCTCATTTCTGTTATTCGTGTGGAAGGCTGGGTCATTATGCCATGCATTGCAAAGATTTTCCTTTTGATGAAGAGAAGCTGCAAAGCAAAGAAGAAAGAATTTATGGTCAATGACTACGAGCTGAAGTGTCGGAATATAGCCCGTTTTGGAAAGCATTCTACGAGAATCAGGAGAGGACAAAAGAAAAGGAGGAAACTACTCCCTTGTCACAAGGGATGACAACCCAGTTAGTCACATTTGAGCCAAATAGCTGCTGCAAAGGTAAAGGAGTAGCGGAGATAAAGGATACTGCCATGACAGATGAAACATCAGGAATCTTGAGTAAACGAAACTTATACGAAGTAATGGTCTTGCATAACAAGATGACTCCTGAGAACCCTGGTTTTCTTCCAAACCAGGAAGTTTAGGGTATGGAGGTGGGCTCGTTGAAGGCTAAGAGGCTGAAGATTTCTGGGAACTCAAAGGCGTCTAATAGGAAAAAAAGTACACATTTTTGTCCTTATGGGCCGACGACCAGCACAAAAGAGGGGATAGATGAGACTAAACGGATGGATACCCCGGTTATTGAAGTGGAGGGGTCCGGAAGATGGGCTTTGGTGGTTAGCCCTAATAAGCCACCAAGTGACAAATGACGCTCATAAGCTGGAACTGTCAGGGTTTGGGCAATCCCCTGACAGTTCATGCTCTTAGAGCCCTTGTGGCTCAGGAAAAGCCTAATATAGTGTTCCTAATGGAAACCAAAAATCAGGAGAGAGTGGTCCGGAGGATTCAAAATAGATTGAAATTTCCATTCTGCTGTATGGAGAGCCCAATAGGAATAGCAGGAGGTTTAGCGTTATTTTGGAATGATAGAGTATCCCTCAATATTGTGAATCAAAATGCAGAGTTTATTGATATGATATGCGAGGAGGTGGACAACGGGTATAAGATGCGCATTACATGTCTACATGCTTCGACTTGTTATCAAAGCAGGTTAAGACTATGGGAAGAGCTGAAAAATATCAGTTCCTTTAATAGCCTGCCGTGGATATGTGTAGGAGATTTCAATGAGGTTCTCTATCATTGGGAGAAGGCTGGGAAAAGGACTGCTGAATATTATAGAATGAATCCTTTTCGCGAGTTTCTTAATGATTGTTCCTTGATGGATTTGGAGAGTAAAGGTTGTGCATTCATATGGTTTAATAATAGAGAAGGAGAGGAATTTGTGAAGAAAAGATTGGATAGGGCGGTATGCACAATGGACTGGAGATTGATGTTACTGGAAGCTAAGGTTTTCACATAACCCACCACAGGTTCGAACCACTGCCCATTACTGTTGAAATTCAAGGGGGAGCGAGTGAAAAGGAAAAAAGAGTTCAAATTTGAGGTATATTGGTTGGAGGATGAGGAGTGTCATACCGTAGTATCTGATTCATGGGCGTCTTCGAGTCTAAATGACACTAGCCTCCCTAGAAAGCTAAAGAATGTGTCTCTAGCACTCACTAAGTGGAGCAGGAATCGATTTTCCCATGGCCATCAAAAAATTATTACTTTGAAGCAGGAAATTTAGCAACATATTAATAATTCCAGTGGTTCCTTTGATAGTGAACGGGTTTGTCATCTCCAAAAGGAAATTGAAAAGGCGTGGATACAGGAGGAAATGCATTGAGGCATGAGGTCTAGAATTAATTGGCTTAAATGGGGGGACAAAAATACAAAATATTTTCATGCAACCACTATCCAGCGTAGAGAAAGGAACAGAATAATAATGTTGCAAAGTTTGGATGGTACTTGGATGAGAGATCAAACTCGATTGAAGGAGATGATTGTGGAGTATTTTGAGAAATTATATCAGTCAATTAGATCTCGAGACTTCCACCTAGTATTATCTCATTGTCCGCGTGTGGTGTCAAAGGTTATGAATGGCTGTTTAGTGGCTGAGGTGTCGGTAAAAGAGATACAAGAAGTGGTTTTCCAACTCGAGGCTTCTAAAGCTCCTGGTTCGGATGGTTTAAATGGGTTGTTTTACCAACACCACTGGGAGATTTTAAAGGAAGATATCTTCAAGGCAGTAAACGACTTTATGATTTCCGGAAGGTTTGAACCAGATTTAAACCGGACTTTTATTTCCCTTATACCCAAATCACCTGATCCTGAAAGACTTGAGCAGTTCCGTCCTATTAGCCTGTGTAACTTTATCTACAAGATTATCTCAAAGGTGCTAGCTAATCAACTTAAGCCTTGGCTACCAAATCTGATTGCACCGGAGCAAAGTGCGTTTGTGAGTGGGAGGCAAATTCAAGATAATATTCTAGTCGTGCAAGAGGTACTCCACCATCTCAGAATTAGAAAGAGAAAGAGGAAATTTCAGACTGTTCTAAAGGCAGATATGGCAAAAGCCTATGACCGGCTAGAATGGGACTTTTTAGAGGCTTGTCTTATCAAAATGGGGTTTCACGTAAGGTGGGTGCATTGGATTATGGAGTGTATAACTACGGTCTCCTTCAGTGTTAAATCCAATGAAGAACCATCAAGGTATTTTCAGCCTTCGAGGGGTCTTAGACAGGGGGACCCACCCTCCCCTTACCTCTTCATTTTGGTGGCCAATGTACTCTCTGCACTTATCAAGAATGCCATAGATATTGGACACATCAAAGGTATTCAGCTCAACAGGAGGTGCCCTGTACTTACTCACCTATTTTTCGCGGATGATTCTATTTTTTTCTTGGATGGGAAGTTACATGAATGTCAAAACTTGGCTAATATCTTGAATCAATATTGCGTGGCTTCAGGACAAGCTATCAATCTCAATAAGTCTGGCATCTTTTTTAGTAGAGACTGTCCTGTAAGGCTAAAGGACAACTTGGCTAGAGAATTGATAGTTCCGGTGATTGATAGGACAAGAAAATATTTGGGAATGCCATCAAATTGGGGCAGCTAAAAGAAGGAGATGTTTGCTTGGATATTGGGGCGAGTAAACTCTAAATTAGAGGGGTGGAAGGAATCAATTATTTCCAAAACCGGTAAAGAAATCTTGACAAAATCAGTGGTTCAAGCAATTTTGCAATATGTCATGTCAATTTTTAAGCTCCCAGTGTCTATTTGTAAGTCGGTGGAACAGAAAATCGCAGCCTTTTGGTGGAAAAACTCAGTGGATAAATCAGGTATGCATTGGAAAAAATGGGAATTACTCAAAATGAGGAAAGACTTCGAAGGGCTTGGATTCAGAGATCTAATTGCTTTCAACAAAGCAATGTTAGGCAAACAGGCATGGAGGCTCCTCCAAAACCCATCTTCTCTGTCGAGTCAGGTGCTCAAAGGAATTTACTTTCCTAACAGGGATTTTTGGCGAGCAAAGAAGGGTTCAAGACCCTCATGGGTGTGGAAAAGTATCTTAATAGGAAGAGACGCTATTCATCAAAAGGTGCAGTGGTCGGTGGGAGATGGCAAGAAAGTACGTATTAGAGAAGATAAATGGCTGAGTAGGGAAATAATAGGAGGACTAGCTCCTAGAAGAGAACTAGAACTGGTGGCTGACTTTATAATTCGAGAAGAGAATACATGGAACACTCAGCTTTTAAGAAACAATTTCAATGATCAAACAGTGAAAGAAATTCTATCAGCACCGATCAGACCCCAAGCAATATCAGACCAGATCATCTGGACAGGGATACAGACCGGCAAATATACAGTTAAAAGTGGTTACAATTGCTTAAGAGCAGCAGACCAAAATAGCAACCATAATTTAGCTTCCTCCTCTTTCCAAGTACCATGCAGCCTTTGGAGAGGTATATGGAAATGAGAATAGCTCCCAAAATTAGATTTTTCATGTGGTCTCTTTGTCAAAATGCCATTCCTATAAAGGAGAATCTCTTTTGAAGGAAAATCTTACCTGATCCAGTATGTGAAATGTGTAATGATGGCATTCCAGAATTGATGGAGCATCTATTTTTGCACTGCCCTTGGACAAGAGAAGTTTGGGCAAACCCACAGCTAAATATCAAAATTTCATCACAGGGTTTTATCACGAGTGGAAGCATGGATTATAGATCTGATGAAAAATAGAGCAAACTCACCCAATCTGGAGGTAATTGCTTCGGTCCTTTGGCAGATGTGAAAGGCTCGGAATAATTTTATATTCAGGAAACTCAACCAAGATCCGGTATTTACGGTGGATACAGCAATCACATGCTCGAGAATCTCATGCTCATGGGGTTTGCAAAACATGAACAGCACACATGCCCTCAATGAATCCTCCCAGATTTGGCTTCCTCCGAAAATTGGAACTCTAAAGGTAAATATAGATGTTCCTTATATGATGGGGGCGGAGAAGGGAGCTGTGGCCTGTGTGTGCCGTGATCACATAGGTCAATTGATAGATGGCCACACCTGGGATGTCCAAGCTTCGTCGGCTCTGCAAGTTGAGGTGCTGGCACTTTATCAAGCCCTCAACTTTTTGATTTAGAAAAGGAAAGAAACTGAGGACATAATAGTTGAGTCAGATAGCCTCTTGGTAGTAAATGCGATACTCAATCCGAGGTCTGCTCCTTGGGAGATCCATCCATTCCTCGTTGACTGTACTGCATTGATCCAATCATTCTCGAAGCTACGGATCCAGCACTGTAGAAGGGAGGCTAATTTAGTTGCGGACTGAGTCGCAAAAGCCCACAGACGCAAGTTTCTTCCATCTAATTGGATTGTATCTCCTCCTCTTCCACTTTTGGATCTTTTATGTTTGGAAGCCCATTTAATGGGGCCTTTTGTATTGTCTAGTTAAATGAAAGTATCTTCGTTCTTGACCAAAAAAAACTGGCTAAAATAAATTAATTTGATTAATAATAAAGAGTAACCAAATTGCAATCATTAGAGTTTGAAAGAATCCGTATGAAGTGTTGCCACCTCACAAGAGGATTGCCACCTCATCCCGGAAATGTCGCGAAGTATATATACCATGTCTACCCCAAGGATATTTCTTCCCAAAAGCCTTTTGTTTTAGTAATTTATTTTCGATTTTCTCTTTGGTTTTCTTAATAACAATATGATCGGAACCATCGGAACCAAAAGTAATGAGCCACTGAAAGAAAGTACATGCTCAAAGGGAAGAAGTAATTGATATCTTGCAATTTGCAGCACGTACAAATGTTTTTTTTTTTCCTTATCACAATAAAATAAACATCGACAAAAAAATTTAATTAGTAAAAAAAGAGTTAATAAGACAAAAAAACCCCAAATTGATACACATGTGACAAATTTACTCCAAATTAATTTTTTAATCATAAAAAATCCCAAATTAGTACACATATGATAAATTTACCCCAAACTAATTTTTTGACGATAAAAAACTCAAAATTGGTACATCTAAGACAAATTTACCCTCAATTAGTTTCGACTAAATTTTACCATTAGATTGCTTAATTGAATGACAAGTGGCAATTGACAAGTGTACTAGTTTGGGGTTTTACCCTCTATTTGTCATAGGCATATCAATTTGTGATTTTTCGTGATATTTATCCAATTTAATATAAACTAACAGAGGGTAAATTGTTGCAGATGTATCAGTTTGAAATTTTTCGTGGTATTAACCCTTAAAAAACATAATGTATACAAAACAAGCAAAGTAGAGAGTCATCATTATACCTAGTCTAAGCATTTTCATTGACGAGCACACATGTCGAGAAATTTTTTCGCAAAGCGCGAGTTTCAAATAGTTCTTCACATATGTGTCTATTAAGGAGAAGACCTTTAGGCATAAATCGTTGTAATGTAATTAGACCTGTCAAAATAGATCATAAATCTATTTCTTAACACATATATGATGGGCGAGTTGTTATGTGTCGCGACCTAAAAAATTTTCATTTTTCGAGTTAATGGATTATTAAGACTAATCTTAACTCGGGCCCTCCCAAGCCCTACCAATTCGCAACTTAGGGTTTAAGTTCTTAACATGCAAATATCTTCATGCTTGGAGTCGCCACTAATCGTTTTGTGGTAGGTCGATTAGAAACCTAAATAAAACATAGGGAGATATGTTTTATTCCTACGAACCAGAGATTCTAAGCCCGGGGACTTGATTACGCTAGTTCTAGTCTAACGCCATTTCGGTACCTTTTCTTTTCAAAAATGTTTTGGCATGCAGTTTGGATCCATTTCAACTTAATTACTAACATGTGAGGTGTTCATGCGGGTGCGCAAACCACCAATTTAACACCCAGGAAAGTATTAAATAAATTGCAAGTTTAGAAGAATTACTTACCTGGAAGCAACGCAAGCATCTGCATTGTTAGCTAGAAAATCATATTAACATCCTAATATGATTTCTAATTAACAAGCAATTCATTCAATTTCTCTTTTGATTTTCACTTATTTAAATGAAATCTAATCTATATGCAATAACGTGCAAAAATGACGTGCAAAAATGACATGCAATTAATGCAACCTAGTATGCAAACTATATGTCATGCGCCGACGTGACCTAATTCTGACGACGGGCAAATGATTTATTTTTTATATTTTTTAATGAAATTCGGAATAAAAATATGCCTAAATTAACATGCAACCTATGATGACTTAACATATCCTAACATGACTTGTTTTTGGGATTTTTGTTAAAATTCGAAATAATAAATTACTTAAATTAAGAATGCAATCTATCCTAATCTACCATAAAGCAATTCATTCTTTTTTTGGGGTTTTCATGAAAATTCGAAATTAAAAAATAACCTAAATAATCTAATAAGATTAGAATATTGCTTAATTTAACCTAGGAAATAGATTATCTCAAGTCCTAATTTAAATTAAATAATTACTCTATCTTCTAGATACATTTAGGGTTCCCTAAACATGCAAAACTCAAATTCAAATCCTAACTGATATTTTTTTGAATTTTTTGTTTAAAGGAAAGCAAATAATAAAAAAAAAGACAATGATAGCAACCACATTCAAATCGTCCACGCGATCCGCCAAATTTGTTTCAAACTCGGATTAGGCACAAAAATCGAACTATTGGTCATATCTATAGGGTTATAGATTGTTGACACCTAAATTTTACTAATCATTTAGTCGTAATTTGCATAGAAAATTAGGGATTAATTTTTAACCCCTAAACAAAAATATTTAAATTGCATAACATATAGTTTATAATCATTTTAATTTAATCGCATTTTGCATCGGACCGGTGATGGCGAACGAGCTTAAATTTCATCGAATGGGACTCGGTTCGCTCGGAAAGGTAAGGGCCGGGAATTACAAGTCAAACGGGTTCGGTTATTTTAATTTGAGTTTAATTCAACCCATTGTGCTTAATTAAATAAAAAGCCCAAGTTAATTCAGCCCATTTAAATTAAATTAGAGCCTAAGCCTAAACCCATTATGACTATAGAGCCCATCTAATTGACCTAGATTAGTGCTATATATACATCATTAGGTCAGAATTTGGGAGGGGACCAACACATAATTCAGATCTGATTTTTAGAGAAAGGCAAGTGTGAGAGAGAAAGTGACGTCGCGCACCACCACCGGGGGCACGCCGCATGCTGCCGCACCGCCGTCGTCGCGCCTCAACCGCCCGCCGGCGTCGCTGCCTTCCGCTAACGCTGCTGCCGATGATGTGATCAGCCGGTTCAAGCGGCTGAACCGACTGATCGGCGACTTCCTCCGGCGATCCAGAACTTGCGGCAACACTCCTTGGCATCTTCACATCACTATGGTCAGCCGAGCTTTCTGAGATTTCTCCGTGTTGTTTTTTATTTGAATACGGAGGCCGGATCGCTCGGTTTCGTGCCTGAGCATCGTTAAACAAGGTAAGTGCACTTGGACTTTGTTCTGTAAAATCGTGTACATAGAAACCAGTATGCTTGAGATGCCGATTTCAGCTCGTTAATGTCAAAATCTTGTGAAGTGATGAACTAGAGAATCGTAAAGCACGTCTTAAGCTTTGATTTGATATATCATATGCCTCAATCGGACCTGATTTGCTATGTCAAAACTATTTCGGAAATTAGGATCAAAATCTGGAATATGATGTTGAAGTCTGTTCTGATAATGTTCTGACTGATGTTGTGCTGTTCCGTGATTTTTATGATTTTCTATGATCATTTTTTGAAAAAACTTTCTTCACAAATATTGTAGATCACGTCTTTATCTATTCACCATAAAATTTTCATAAAATTCCAAGCATGTTAACATGACACGATCTGCAACGTCATATATGCATGAATCTAATGACAGATCAGTTCCAGATTGACCTTCGTGTGTTCTTCAATTTTCATAAATTTGTGTGTTCGAAATCTGAAAAAGTTTTCTTCATGAAAGTTCATACAGAGATCGATATCTTTCCATTGATACTAATTTCATCAAAATCGGAGGTCATTTGGATTTTCAAAAGGAATTTTCACAATCTGATCAGTATCTATGTCCAGATATGATTTTCATTCCTTTAGAATGCAGAAGATGTTTCTCCGAAATTGATAAAGTTGGAGATTATCTGCAAATTAGGTGATTGAACATTATGCTATATTTTTCAGAATATTTAATTTCCTAATTTGCATGTTTTGAATATTTCATGAATATCATGTGGATATTTAGATATCTTAGGATAATGTTCGATATATCCACAATATTTGAAAATATTCAAAATTAGGAATCGTTCCTAATTTAGCAACGTATCTGGACGACTATCTGACCTTATTCCTAAGGTACGATACGCGGCGATACGGAAAATTATTATCTTATCCATAATCACTTGGATACGATAATGATCTTTATCTGCTTTCCAAATTTAAACGATCAACTTTCCGTCAATATCTATAACCCTATAGATATGACCGATAGTTTGATTTTTGTGCCTAATCCGAGTTTGAAACAAATTTGGCGGATCGCGTGGACGATTTGAATGTGGTTGCTATCATTGTCTTTTTTTTATTATTTGCTTTCCTTTAAACAGAAAATTCAAAAAAATATCAGTTAGGATTTGAATTTGAGTTTTGCATGTTTAGGGAACCCTAAATGTATCTAGAAGATAGAGTAATTATTTAATTTAAATTAGGACTTGAGATAATCTATTTCCTAGGTTAAATTAAGCAATATTCTAATCTTATTAGATTATTTAGGTTATTTTTTAATTCCGAATTTTCATGAAAACCCCAAAAAAAGAATGAATTGCTTTATGGTAGATTAGGATAGATTGCATTCTTAATTTAAGTAATTTATTATTTCGAATTTTAACAAAAATCCCAAAAATAAGTCATGTTAGGATATGTTAAGTCATCATAGGTTGCATGTTAATTTAGGCATATTTTTATTCCGAATTTCATTAAAAAATATAAAAAATAAATCATTTGCCCGTCATCAGAATTAGATCACGTCGTCGCATGACATATAGTTTGCATGCTAGGTTGCATTAATTGCATGTCATTTTTGCACGTCATTGCATATAGATTAGATTTCATTTAAATAAGTGAAAATCAAAAGAGAAATTGAATGAATTGCTTGTTAATTAGAAATCATATTAGGATGTTAATGTGATTTTCTAGCTAACAATGCAGATGCTTGCGTTGCTTCCAGGTAAGTAATTCTTCCAAACTTGCAATTTATTTAATGCTTTCCTGAGTGTTAAATTGGTGGTTTGCGTACCCGCATGAATACCTTACATGTTAATAATTAAGTTGAAATGGATCCAAACTGCATGCCAAAATATTTTTGAAAAGAAAAGGTACCGAAAGGGCGTTAGACTAGATCTAGCGTAATCAAGTCCCCGGGCTTAGAATCTCTGGTTCGTAGGAATAAAACATATCTCCCTATGTTTTATTTAGGTTTCTAATCGACCTACCGTAAATTGATTAGTGGCGACTCCAAGCATAAAAATAATTGCATGTTAAAGACTTAAACCCTAAGTTGTGAATTGGTAGGGCTTGGGAGGGCCCGAGTTAAGATTAGTCTTAATAATCCATTAGCCCAAAAAATGAAAATTTTTTAGGTCGCGACATAGATATTGACGGAAAGTTGATCGTTTAAATTTGGAAAGCAGATAAAGATCATTATCGTATCCAAGTGATTATGTATAGGATAATAATTTTCCGTATCGCCGCGTATCGTACCTTAGGAATAAGGTCAGATAGTCGTCCAGATACGTTGCTAAATTAGGAACGATTCCTAATTTTGAATATTTTCAAATATTGCGGATATATCGAACATTATCCTAAGATATCTAAATATCCACATGATATTCATGAAATATTCAAAACATGCAAATTAGGAAATTAAATATTCTGAAAAATATAGGATAATGTTCAATCACCTAATTTGCAGATAATCTCCAACTTTATCAATTTCGGAGAAACATCTTCTGCATTCTAAAGGAATGAAAATCATATCTGGACACAGATACTGATCAGATTGTGAAAATTCCTTTTGAAAATCCAAATGACTTCCGATTTTGATGAAATTAGTATCAATGGAAAGATATCGATCTTAGTATGAACTTTCATGAAGAAAAATTTTTCATATTTCGAACACACAAATTTATGAAAATTGAAGAACACACGAAGGTCAATCTGGAACTGATCTGTCATCAGATTCATGCATATATGACGTTGCAGATCGTATCATGCTGACATGCTTGGAATTTTATGAAAATTTTATGGTGAACAGATAAAGACGTGATCTACAATTTTCGTGAAGAAAGTTTTTTCAAAAAATGATCATAGAAAATCATAAAAATCACGGAACAGCACAACATCAGTCAGAACATTATCAAACAGACTTCAACATCATATTCCAGATTTTGATCCTAATTTCCGAAATAGTTTTGACATAGCAAATCAGGTCCAATTGAGGTATATGATATATCAAATCAAAGCTTAAGACGTGCTTTACGATTCTCTAGTTCATCACTTCACAAGATTTTGACATTAACGAGCTGAAATCGGCATCTCAAGCATATTGGTTTCTATGTACACGATTTTACAGAACAAAGTCCAAGCGCACTTACCTTGTTTAACGATGCTCCGGCACGAAATTGAGCGATCCAGCCTCCGTATTCAAATCAAAAACAACACGGAGAAATCTCAGAAAGCTCGGCCGACCACAGTGATGTGAAGATGCCAAGGAGTGTTGCCGCAAGTTCTGGATCGCCGGAGGAAGTCGCCGATCAGTCGGTTCAGCCGCTTGAACGGGCTGATCACATCATCGGCAGCAGCGTTAGCGGAAGGCAGCGACGTCGGTGGGCGGTTGAGGCGCGACGACGGCGGTGCGGTGGCGTGCGGCGTGCCCCCGGTGGTGGTGCGCGACGTCACTTTCTCTTTCACACTTGCCTTTCTCTAAAAATCAGATCTGAATTATGTGTTGTCACCTCCCAAATTCTGACCTAATGATGTATATATAACACTAATCTAGGTCAATTAGATGGACTCTATAGTCATAATGGGTTTAGGCTTAGGCTCTAATTTAATTTAAATGGGCTGAATTAACTTGGGCTTTTTATTTAATTAAGCACAATGGGCTGAATTAAACTCAAATTAAAATAACCGAACCCGTTTGACTTGTAATTCCCGGCCCTTGCCTTTCCGAGCGAACCGAGTCTCGTTCGATGAAATTTAAGCTCATTTGCTACCGTCAATTCGATGCAAAAATGCAATTAAATTAAAATGAACCTAATTTATATGTTATGCAATTTAAATATTTTGTTTAGGGGTTAAAAATTAATCCCTAATTTTCTATGCAAATTACGACTAAATGATTAGTAAAATTTAGGTGTCAACATTATGTGAATTAGTTAAATTTAGTAAATAAGTCATAAATGAGTTTAAACATAATAGAGGTGTTAAATGAGTCAAAAATAGATTATATATGGGTTTACAACTTATGACTCTCTCTTTATTCTCTCTCACTTTATTGAATATCGCACTCACTTACTTTGCACTCTTATCTCAGTTTAGGTTTAACTTTTTCTAAATTGAATTGAATATGAAAATGCTCTAACAATATAGGTCGAAACAGGTATGGGTCGAGAAATTTGTATCATGAATAAATTGATCATAAACGGGATAATCAGTTAATTTGGGTTGAACCATTTTATGACCTGACCTAAACTCGACTTGACCCACCCGTTAACCGATCTAGTTATGGTGGAGGTTAGAGGCCTATATTTGCCAGATTGAGAGTGCGTTTATTTCGAGAAAAATAAATAATTTAAATTTTTTTTAAAAATAATCGTCTGTATCAGTAATAAAAATAGATGAATGAAAATTATTTTGTCATGTACAAAATATTTAGATATAAATTATTATTGATAATAAAAATATTTTCAATTGACTTATTATTTCAAGAAATATAAGTAATTATTTTTATAATGGAGTGAATGTGTTTATTTCATGAAAAATGAATTATTTGGAAAACATCTTCCTACATATAGACGTGTGTATCCCTAATATAATTGGACAAATGAAAGAAATTTTTATCATTCACAAAAATGTTTAGACATAAATTATTTTCATTGATTGATTATTTTAAGGAATACAAATGATTATTTTTTAAAAAAATATTTTTTAAATAATTTATTTTTGACGAAACAATCGTAACCTAAAAGTCAAATTGATTTCCTGTATTGAAAAGGAATATGAATGGGTGACAACATTGTTACTCCTAAGAGACTGACGGTGCTGCCTCCACCACAAATTTTCTCAAAATACCTTGTTTCCTGAGACAATTTTTAATACCACTTGTGGATTGGCCAGCCCGCCAAGTGGGGATTTTTTTTAGTTAAAAAAATAACAAATCTACCAAAACAACTTTATTGCTAGACAAAATAATTGTAGGATTTCTATTAGCAACATCACCATTGTAAAACATTTTTCACGCTTAGGGTCGTGAAAGAAAAATATCCATCATTAGACAAAATAACTACAGTTATAGAAATTAAATCTCAAATAAATGTTAGTATCTAAACTTTGCTTGTGGATAAACTTTTTATAATGCCAATGTGTGTAGAAAGCAACAATTCATGAACATATGGGAAAAATGTTAGAATAGTTCTAACGTAGTGTATTTGTGCCAATTTAGTTCTAATTATTTTTAATTATATCAATCTAGTTCTAAACCTTTTGATCTGGAGTCAATTTAGTCTCTAGCTAATTTTGGCCAAATATTGCTAACATGAACGCCGATTGTCTTATGTGGCATGGGTGATGCTAACATTGATATTTTTAAATAATATTTTAATAATTTTCATTTTTTTTATTTTTTTCCTTTCTTTTTTTTTTTTTCTCTTTTTCCTCCCCTTTTCACTCGTGGCCGGCGAGGGCTGGCCTCACCTGAGCAAGCGTAGCCCTCGCCGCAACAGACGACGGTCGGCCTTGCCAAGACATGGGCGAACAATGATGAGGTCGCCTTTGCCAGATCTGATGAGGCTGACCCTCGTGGGCCACCAGCAGAAAGGAAAGGAAAAAAAAAAAGAAAAAAAAAAGAAAATTATTAAAATATTATAAAAAAAATTTCACTTGAGCACTGGTCATGCCACGTAGGATAACTAGCATCTACATTAGCAATATCCAGCCCAATTAAAAGGATAAAGACTAAATTGGCACAATTAAAAAGTTTATGACTAAATTGACACAAATGCAATAGGTTTAGGATTTTTCTAACACTTTTTCCTGAACATATGTATAGATGACTAATAGATTTGTCAAGTAATGCTTCTCAGTGTCCAATCAAAGTCAAAGGAGACCGACAAATTTAGGAAAAATTGGCCAGCGCTTTTTTATCGATAAAGAGATATTAACTTTTATTTGCAGTGTAATAATAGAGTTTTTTGTTGTTGTGTACGTTAAGGCACTTAAAAACATTTGTAAATCCATAGTGTATATTATTTGTGTCGCAAATATTTACTTTCCTTCTTTTGTTGATTATTATATATCACTTTTTATATTTTGAAGTTAAACCCTAGGGGCGACACGTGCTAGCCACCACACACGTGCCACCAGTTAAGTCATCCTGCGGCGCGCTGGATTCGAACACTCAACCTTTTGCGAGAGGAAGAGTGCGCGAACCAGCTACGCCACCCAGGCAGGTGATAAATTATCTTTTTCGTCCATATAGAAGGCTAAATTACCCGTCTGCAATTTTTTTCATTGCATCAGAATCATGACATTAATGGACAGGATATAAATCATTCTTCTGATTCTAAAAGAGTCATGTTGGAGCTCCTCTGATTCACAGGTTATTAGTATCAATATAACCGCATTCGATGTAAGTTAATATTGAATGATTGTTTGTGATGTCCTAATTTATAATCCATCAATCAAACTCATCGTCGGCGAAATGTTTCGTCGATCAAGAATAAAGAAAATATCACCCCGTTCGAAGGAAGATCTCCTCAACCTTTTTCGCCGGCTACATGGGAGAGGGGGATAAATCTTTTGCCTTCGAGGGGCGTACCACTCACCGTATTGCCCTTTCATTGGGAGCTAAGGACAGGACTCCTGCCAAGATGACAAGAAGAAAGGCACCCCGTCTATTTCGTCCGTTTGACAGATTCCGCCAGACATCATCCCTTTGGGATTTTAGTCGTACCGAGGCATTTGGAAATATATTGGAATCCGGCTTTCAACACTCAAAGTAGGTTAAACAACAAATCAAAAACAAGAGAAAGCCATAAAGTCAACAAAATAGAAAGGAACTCTCGGATTGGGATGGTGGATTAGGACGTCGGAATATTTCGAGGTTGGGAATTGGTGGTCGCTAGTTCAAAATTCACCGGCTTCGTGTGAATCCCCATAGGTTAGGGCGGCCTACACAAACTAAAGACTTGAATTTGACCAGTTTGCTCGTCGAATATCCATAAGCCTCTAGGCAAATGGGCTTAGGCAAAATGCAACCATTTGTTGGCTTTGATCTCGTTCATAATACCACCTTAAATTCTGAGGCAATATAGGTTGATTAGTGCAATTCCGCAAAATTGAAGGTGCTAAATCATAATCCTTCATATAGTTAGGGTGACTTCCGCCCATGCACATGCATTTTGACTATCTAGCTATTGGATCTAAATCGGTCTATGGAAAATATGACAACTATGTGATCAAGAAAACAAACTCAAACTTGCTTTTAGATTCTGGCTCGACCATAAAGTGACGAACTTTCACAAAGCTAGAATATTCAAAGTTGGGGGATGTGAATGTGCATAAGAAATAGGAGTGATCGATTCTAGAGTAGGCAATCTAGTAGATTCTAGACCTGAATGTGAACCTACCCTATTGGAATCGATTCCTAGTTTTTGCAACCTAAAATCTATTTTGTTTGCCTTGGATCCTATTATGTTTTTCCGGTCCGGTTTCAGGGTCCATCTAAAATCCTGTTTTTCTTTTGTTCCTTTTTTTGGTCCATCTAAAATAATATGAGCAACAAAACGGTTCAAAGTAAAAGATAAACGATGGCAAGTGAGCAAAGGCAAGTTTGGAATGAGCGAGGGTTGCAAGGCTCCAATGAGTGAAAGCGAGTTGCGAGCAAGTAAGGAGGAGGAGGGTGAGTCTTGAGCGAGAGACAAAAGAGTCGTAAAGTGTCTTAGTGAGGTTGAAGAGAACTGAGAAAGAGAGAGAGATAGAGAAAAAGTTTCCAAGAAAAGCTAGAATTTTTAAGTTTTATGAAATCGATTCCAAATTCAGTTTAGTTATCGGGTGCTTCTTCATTTGGAACTGGGAACTCAACTAGTTTGCACTGGTTCCAAAAATTTGAAACCGGGAATTGGACCGGTTTTTAGGGCAATCCGATCTAGTTCCCAGGTAGAACCAATCCGGTTGCGCAGCCCTATTGAGGCAAAAGTGATCTAGAAACCGATCAATCTTAATAACAAGGAAACTAACGTACTTGAAAATTAAAGTGCGAAAACTAGAAATTTGGCTAAATTGAAGAAACCAAACTAAGCTAGAGTGAAGCGCAAGATATCTAAAAGAAAACTGAGATGACAACGCAGGAAATAAAGGAAAAATACAGATGCAAACACTTAATCTATAGCAAATCAAAGGACGAGTGCTTGAAAATGGTAACTTCCCTTGAATTGAAATGAGGAAAGCTACATACATATTGTCGCTTAAAATGAAAAAATTAAAACGAACGCAACAACTATATCAGAATGCACGCTAGGAAGAGCAACCTCAATCTTAAAACTGAAACTAAGGTTGAATGACGTTAATTCGAAAAGGAAAATATTCTAGAGGAAAATTTAGCACTTTCTCTATACTCTTTCCTTTTATAGTCTTGGAATTTTCTTCATTGGTCGTTAGAATTCACGTCAATGTGTCTCAGGTCAAGATCAATCATCACACATATCAGGTCGAAGTTGGGCTAAACGAACTCCATGTCAAGGTTGAGCTTGATACAATTTTAACTCATGCGTTTTACTTTTTTCCTCGACCTATGCCTTAACTTTAAGTCTATCTTGATATTTGGGCCATAAATTTACACCACCCACATTTGCCCGCAGCGAAATGTTTTGATTCGAATTTTAGCGGCCCAAATGTTCTCGGCGTTCAAAAGTCTGGCCCATTGAATAATTTTGCTAGGAAAAATTATCGCGAAAGTTCTAAACCTATTACAATTGTGTCAATTCAGTTATAAACTTTTCTTTTTGCCAATTTAGTCTATCCGGCAAATTTTAGCCCACCGGCGTTGACATAGACGCTGGCCGGTGCCGGCCATCCGGTCAACGTTGACATGTTAATTTTTTAATAATTTTTTAATAATTTTCTATTCTTTTCTCTTTTTTTTTTTCTTTTTTCTTGTCTTCTTTCTTTTCTTTTCTTTTTTCCCATAGTGACTAGTGAGGGTCGCAACCCCTGCCCGGCCTCGCGCAGATCTAGGCGAGGCCTTGACAACGCAACTGAAGGTGGCCATGGCCTCCCTAGCCACAGGAGAGGCCGACTTTGCCTGTGGCCGACAAGGTCGCCTTCGCCTGTAGCCGGCGAGCCTCACCAGTCATTGTGGGAAAAAAAGAGAGGAGGAAAACGAAAAAGAAAAAGAAAAATAACAAATTAATAATAAATTCAAAAATAAAAAAATATATATTAAAAAATTGCCACGTCGGTCGGTCAAAATTGGCCCGATGGATTAAATTAACACAAAAAAAATGTTTATGACAAAATTAGCACAATTGTAATAGGTTTATAACCTTTTTGATAATTTTCTCATTTTGCTACTCCCAATTTATCAATATTGGGACGTATTTGATTTTACTTCTCTTCATCTTCTCCATTGCTTTCGAAGATTCATTCAATTTCAAAACCTCAATTTCACGATTTGAAATTAACAATTCCTTGCCGCTGTTCATCGAGTTCACAACTCTCTCAGCAATCGATTCCCCACTGCTTTGGTGATCTTCCTACATTCTAACTTGTTTTCAATGCCCTCAAAGTCTCAGCAGAAGAATTTTGTTGTGGGATCTTCTCTTTTACCCCAGCTTTGGTCGATTCGAAGAGCAGGAAGTGTCGCAGACACAAGCAAAGTTGATGGTCCCGTCAAAGCAGTCTTCTTTGTTCTTGGGTACTTCCCGAACTCCTTGTTGGAAATGAACCCAATCCTTTAATTATCGACAAGTTAAAGACTTAGTCAATAAAGCAGCGTTTGGTGAAAACAAAATTCACCAGTGAACAGAATTATCAATAACTTGAAAGAAATTGACAACTCACCAGTAAAGTCATCAATAACACACAATATGAAACTTACCGATAGGAGCCTTCATCAATACTTGGGAAATTGATCGACAAAGTTATCGACAGAGAGCAATCAACATAAAAACATAACTGCTAAGTGATTATGTTTATTAACACTATTTTAGGATTTTTATAAATTCTTGTAGATAAATGTTTTTAGATAACATATAATTTCTTAGAACCACCAATCGAATTAGGAAGTTATTTCTTTGTACAAAAATCAACGTTCAAATTTATTTTTTTCTTTATTTTCCTGCAATTTACCTTTCATGGAATTCACATGGCTAACTGCTGTTGCCACCAATCTCCGTACCTTTAAGTACCTTTAAATATATCGCCATTTACTTTATATCCAAAATTAACAAAAGATCCTTCACAACCTTTGTCAATTCATGTCGATACATTCTAAAAGGTATTTAATCACATCTTTTTATGAAACATCTTTTGGGCATACTCGGTGGGACACATTTTGGTGATTTGAGAAGACTACAATGGCAACAACCAGAAATCAACAAGAACCCGACAATGATGCTGGTAACAATAAGCCATTACTACAAATTGGTAATGAGGCTGTCATGAATTTTGAGATTTCAGCCGGTAGGAGAGCGGCAGAAGATAATCGACATGAAGAAGTTCATCTTCTGAGGCATCTCACCGATGGGTAGTATAGGGAAATTGCTCCAAACTCCAACATAGTGTCAATCATCATAATAATGTTTGAAGAATAATAAAATGATATGGCCAACTACATTGTAAGTCACATGTCAGATATAATCAAGCCAATCATCAACAATACATTAATGTTGATCATGTTGGTTAAAGAAGTCAACTCCCTATATGCAAAAGCTTGAAACTTAAAATCAAGGCTAGAATAATGGAAATAATCTAATTAATGCTGGTCAAAATAACCAAATTGGTAACAATAATTTGGCAAATCAAACTGGTTAATAGGCCAGTTAATTGCCAAATTTTGAAAATGTAATGCTAATGGCTCCATTGGAACCACCCAATATGAATATGCCTATTAGGCCTAACATACCGATTAATATAGATAATCTGGCAAGACCAATATTATCACCTCGAGGACGAGATGGTCAACCAAACCCACAATTTAACTAGCACAGCTTGCCGCATAAGTCAAACAATAATTAGGATTATACAGCGGTTTTATCATGCATGTTCACAGGAAACTACATCATGAATGGGTTGATATCAACCTTTTTTGTGAGGTTTCAAAATCTATAACTTTACCATTTTACTGGCGAAGATGAATGTTGACCTTTGAATTTTCATCAACGGTACAAATTTGTAAAATTCAAAGTTCGAGATCTTTTATCATGACAGATTTCGATGTTTGACAAAAAAATATTCAAATAAGCATTCATAGCATCCCATTTGCAAATATAAATTAGATCCGTTACATTTCATTAGCACTTGTGCACCATTTCATGAACAAATCAAGAGTTGACTTTTCGATTTACTTCTTTGTCAGACCGAGAAAGTCTAACCCGAAGTCGAAAATCAATAAATCATGGCATTACATATAAACATTGCATATAACCAATGCCGTGTCACTCGTCCTTGTGCTCATCAAGCAAATCAATTTAAGACTTTGATTAATATGTTATCTTAGCCACTCATCCTTGCCATGTCAATCCATGTACCCTTTAATATGGCCCCTAAGGCTGCGTTTGGTCGACTGGATAAAAGCCATGTTATGATATATTTTATTCTATTTTGTATTTGGTGGTAGTCCAGGATAAGATAAGGTCGGATATAGACCGGATATAGCCCGGATAAAAAAATCCAACGGGGGGAAGGGGAGGAGAGGAATAGATCCGGATAGGATTTCTAATCATATTTTTCCATAAACCCTACGCTCAACTTACCGTCATCTTCATCCTTACACCTTGTGCGCTTTCACCAAAAAAATTTCTCGGCTTTTTTTCCTTCACAGACTCCTCCGGACTCGTGAGTAGCAAAAAATAAAAATAAAAATTATCCTATCCGACTTTAAATCCGTAGTCCACCAAACAGTAGATAGGATATGAATAAATTCCAAGATTTCTTATCATATTCTATCTAGTCCTATCCTATTTAGAAATCCGAACGACCAAACGTAGCCTAATTGGTTAAATAAAGCTCTCCAAGTAGTTATATTTTGTCCATTCAATTGGAGATAATCCTCACCATTGAAAATTGTCAAGTCATAAATCCATCTGATCCCCTACATAAAAAATTTTAACCATAGGATTACTATTGCATCAAAGGGTGAAGGATTAACATGTCATCAATCCTCGTGATCCTCAAAATAGAAATTATTAACCATTGGATCATCATAGCATTTAAGGGTTGAGATTTGTTGATCACAAAAAGATCGATTTTTTTAGATCATGTTGGGCGCCAACTTGAGGAGGGGCATTCACGTATCTTTCAAAGGAGGAAAAGATATCTCTCTCTTGCTAACTCTAATTCTCCATCTTCTTAAAATTACGTAGCTCTCTCTCTCTCACTCTGAATTCTCGTTCTCACTTGAGAGAATTCAACTAAGAAGGCTCTAAAATCCTCTCAATATCCCTCTCTTCTTTGAATCTGTTGAACTTCAAGCACTTCCTCCACCATTCCTTGGGGTTCCGGCAATCATCAATCTATCTTTGATCATTGTTAGCAATCCTGCACAGTCCCACGAAGCTTTCTTGACCCCCTAAATAGTCATGGCCACGAGCCAGTTTCGGCCCGGAACTGGCCTGGTCAAACCCGGGCTCGCGGTTCGAAATTGGCCCGTGGCCTACGGGCCCGATTCCAATTCCAGCACTTTTGGAACCGGCGGTTCCGAGCCCAGTTCCAAAAAAAAATTAACAAAATTAAAAAAAAAAATAGAAAACCTACAGCAGGACTTGCACGTCTGCAGGCCCTGTTGTGGCCTGTTGCAAAGGCAGCCTTTGCAGGCTGCCTTGGCAACGGGCAAAAATAAAATAAAAAATAAAAAGATAATCTTTGCAATTTGCAACGGTTATTTAGCCTTTTTTTTTATCCTAAAGCTTCTTCTCATTTTTTTTTATAAATTCTCTCAAATTCTCTTAAATTCTCTCAATACTCTCAATTCTCTCAAATTCTCTCAAATTCTCTTTTCTCAAATTTTTTAAATACTCTAAATTCTCTCAATTTCTCTCAATTTCTCAATCCGTGCAATTGTCTCTTGATTCTTCCAATCAATCCGCTCAATTTTCTCAATCCACTCAAAAAATAACAAGTAAAAATCAAGTGCCAGCTGGCAAAGGTAAGAATATCATAACGGAATCCCATCATTCTTCTAATCCTCGTGATTATGCAGATTTTCAAGATGATGAAATAAATATTTTTCCCGATATGGAGTGCGTCCCAACGCAAGAAAGTCTTCATCCTCATGCCGAAATATCTACAACAAAAGAGGCGGAGTGAGAACTTACATCTGATATTTGGGACCACTTCACAAAAACGAAAATATTTGATATTGATCAAAAAAGGTATGATATAATTTGTAAACATTGTGGGAAAATATAAAAATATACAGGTGGATAAGGATATGGAACATTCAAACGACATCTTAGGAGCAAACATCCAATCCAAGCAGAAATCGATATCAGGCAACAATAAATTTTCGGGTACATCAATCCTAACACTTTTCCTTTATTTCGTTTTAATGAAAAAACTTATAAGAAAGAATTAGGTAAATTTGTTTCTATTGAGCATTTATCATTTAATTTTAGAGAAAGATTTGGTTTTAATCAATTTGTACAAAAAGCATGTGCTCCTCAAGCAAAACATGTTCCTAAAAATTCACTTAAACGGGTAATTAAAGATCTTCATAAAAGTGGAAAAAAGATTTAGAAAACTTTTTTATGCAATTTAATGAATGTGTACATATAGGTAGTGATATTTGGAGTGATCATTGGCAAATTCATTTTTACACGGGCATAACATGTCATTAGATAGATGACGATTAGAATACTCAAAAAAAGAGTTATTGTATTTAGAGTTTTCGATGATGGTAAGCATACAGCAAATAATATTTATAGAATAATTAGGCAAATTTTAGAAGAATATTATTTGCTTAACAAAATTTTTTCAATTGGTTTTGATAATGCCGTGGCAAATACCACTTCAATTGCCGATTTAGAAAATATTTGTAAACTCGCTTTTGGCGAAAATTTTTTGTATGTTAGATGTGCTTGTCTTGTTTTAAATTTATGTATACAAGATAGTTTGAAAACTCTTGATATTTTTCTTGAACCAATAAAAACAGTGATTCAATTTTTATGGAAACAACCCCAAAAAACGAAAGAATGGGATAGATTTTGTAAAACAAATGACAAAACGCCAAAAAGATTTTCAAGAAATGTTCCAACTCATTAGAATTCTACTTTTCACTTGCTTAGTGAATCTTTTGCATATAAATATTTATTATGTGCATTCATTTATAATAATATGCCTCAGATTAATTTATACCCACAAGAGTGGGATATTTGCAAAAAAAAATTTAGATATTTTAAAGGTTTTTAATGATGCAGCTTATACTTTGTCCGATATTTATTATCCTACTATGCATTTATTTTTAGTATAGTATATTAATATTGTCAGAATTTTTTAGGAATATAAAAATGATGTTAAATTATAAAATACTATAGTAACAATAAAACTGAAGTGGCTACATTATTATAGCGAAATTCCCATTATTTATTAAGTTGCTTGTGATTTTGATCCGCGTTGCAAATTAGATGATTTAAGTGATTATTTGCATATGTATTATCAATGTTTACATTATGATATGGTAAATGTTACAACCATACTAAGTGAGGTTAAAAACGTAGTAATAGAATTATATAATGAATTTTATACTAAATATAATTTAGGTGATATTAGATCTTCTTAATCTACTAAGACATAAAGTGAGAATACAAGTAAAATTAGTAGAGGGTACCAATTTTTATTACATAGACAAAAAGAGCATAAGGGAGTAATAGGAAATATTTCTGAATTAAATATTTATCTAACTGTTTTCTTTGAGTTTACTGAATCCGAATGTAGTACAGGTGTTTTAATTTTGGATTGGTGAAACAGGCACACAAGCCAATACCTAATCCTTTCTCTTATTGCAAAACAAAATTTTGCAGCCCCTTGTTCCACAGTTGCGGTCGAACAAACATTTAGTGCCGGAGGTAATATTTTGGATGAACAACGTTCAAGATTAGTTCCAGAATCAGTGGAGGCTCAAGCTTGTCTTGATGATTGGACGAAGGTTCAATACTGACAACAAGAGATAGGTCGAAATAATGAATCTAAATTCTTTAACGACGGAGATACTACCGGTACTGGTACTGGTACCGGAATGGGTAGCGACGACTGAGGGTAAAAAAGCCGTTGAAGTTGGCAAATATTTCTAGGATCCTTGTTTCTTATACCGAACACGCCACATGAGCTTTGAGAAACCGAAGTATAATCCGACGAGATGTAACCCCTGCGCACGGAATGCAAGGGTTTGGATAGACTTAGGTTTTGGGGTCATTTTAGGGTATATATATTGTGCTAATTTTTTTTATAGATCATTGTAACGAATTATAAGGCGTTTAATAATAATTTATTAAGTTCAAATTCCCCTCTTTCTCTCTTTTTTTCCCCGAATTTGATTACAATTTACATTTTAACTACAATTTATATTGAATAATTCATTATTTCATAATTTCATAATTCATTATTTTTTATTTCATAATTTATTTTTTAAAATTTCAAATTATGAACTGGAACTAGCCGAAACCGGCAGGAACTAGAACCGAAGCCGGCAGGAACCAGAACCGAAGTCGGCACGGAACCGGAACCGGACGATTCCGGTCCATATATGGCCACAAACCGGAACCGACCGGTTTTGAACCGTGGCCATGACTACCTCCAAAACAGTATGGGCGCATTGGGAAGAGGATTTAGAGGTACTATCAAGCGGTACCAACAATCCTCATTTGGCGCAAGCTTTTCCAAACCCTTACTTCGCACAACATTAGGAAGTTAATTTGATTGATCTATTTATGAGAGTTCTACCCCATTTGGGAATTGCCAATAGCCTATTAAGTTGATTAGGAGCCAAGTGAGACATGGGAGGGCATCTCACTTCCTACGCAACCAAAAATCTAAATCCATGGATTTTGTTACTATAATGCCCCGGTCTACACTGTGCAATATTGTCCGTTTTGGGTCCACTAACCCTCACGATTTTAAAACGCGTTGTCTTGGGCAGAGGCGCGAATGCATTGGCATCCCTCTCCCAAGCCCAATATTGTCCTCTTTGAGGTGTGGACACACCGCCATCCCTCTCAAGACTTTGTTCTTATCACAGCGGAAACTTGTGTGAAACGCGTTATACAGATGTAGAACCCAAAGCCTTATAAGCTAGTCTAGGACTCCCCCCTTAAACGATGTGGGACAAGAGAGGCTCCCCCTCCCTTCCCTATGCGCGTCCGAGGACTAAGGCACGGATGCACTGCCATCCCTCCTCCCTGCGCACTGTCACTTGGGTCGTCACACTCTCCACCCCTTATGGGCATAGCGCCCTTGCTGTGGCTTCATATGCGGTCGAGAGTCAGCTTTGAAACCATCTGTAACACCCCGGGTCTCCACTGTGTAATATTGTCCGTTTTGGATCTACTGACCCTCACAGCTAAGCCGTGAGGGTCAATGGCTCAAAGCGGATAATATTACATAGTGTAGACCCGGAATGTTACAATTACACTAATTTATCCAACTAGTGTCATTTCAATAGCTCAACTTGATTAGCGAAGTGTCAAATGCGGTCCTTTGTCAACTTATGAGTTCTAAAATCCTTGTCCACTAAGTGTCCATGTGATGTTATTATATTGATTACGATCCTAGGGTGTGACCAACTAGGCAAAGGAAATAAGCGAATCACAATCATGGAAGCAACGTAGAGGAATTGAAACAATCACGTCAAAACTGGTAAGCAAGACATATAATGTGGAAAGTAACCCAATATGATGTCGCGAAAAAAATATCACATGACCTTGTTACGGGCCCAGTGACATGATCCCCCATGAGCTTGACCAGATACAAATTGAGCAAAAAATATGCACAACTTTATTATGAGCCTCGAGACATGATTGTCAACTTGAAATTAGAGACTAGTCCTAGGCTAAAGAAATCTACTTGAGCCTATACTAATCTATAAAATTTATGCATGAAACTAACGATTATTTTAAAGCAAGCTTAACATGACATCTATATTTATTCAACTTGAAATGAAGTTTTTCATTATCTAATCTAACATTTTATTTCGAAACGATACATGTAAGCTATTTTATCAAATCCATAACTAGGTGATAGTAAACTAATCCTATCCCAAGAGTTATTTAATCTAATAAGCTAAATCTATGTCTAAGTAAAATATAGAATTCAAACTATGAAAGCTAAACTAGTGGCCTTCTCCAAAATCCTCCAATTTGCATCCATGGTTCTCCCGCCAAAACATTGTACCCATTCATGATCCACATTCAATGAATGCATGAGAACGTTCAAACAGGAATTGGCCAAAAGAAATAATCAAATGAACATATCAATGAGTTGGTTTTGAGAAGAGTAAGGCACACCACGATGAACCCGATGCACCTCCTATCCGTAGTTATTAAGGACAAATTGTTTGACCAAATGAAGATCAATTTCCACTAAGTATATTTGCAAAATAGTAAATTGATTCGCTTGGCAACTACAAGTTATGCCCGCTGATAATCACATGCTTTCCAGGGGATATTCAAGAGACAGAAGTATACATACTATTTGATTGCAGGCTAAAAGCCAAAGTTTTCACGGAGCTCCCTTCAAACAAAATCTGGACTTTTCTGCGTGGACTTCATTCACAAGTCCAGTGGCAACTATCTCCGTATGTTGATGCAAAATTTGAACTTGATTGCTCTAACGGGTGGATTTGAGCCAAGGTTTCGCAATGTCATGCACATTAGGGTCACAAAAAGGTAAGGACTTCTTATGTCGATTCTTAGAATGGATTGCGTTTTGAGGCTTGATTTGCATGCAATTGGATGTGATGTAGGGCTAAAAAGCATGAAGCATAGGATTTACCATATGAAATCCCGATTATTGAATGTTATGTATAGTCAATTGGATCATTAAACACGTATACGACAGATTCTTGTGGAGACAAAAAAGCTAGTTGAATATTGAAAATCCATTAATAGCTAGATAATTGGACTGTGAATTTCTTTTGAATAGAATGGGCATTAATAAAAGCAGTAGTTGTATCATGTGTCAGATAAATTGACTGTCAGTTTGGCATTTGGGTTTTTGCTTTTTTTTGTCTATGCCGATTGCTTGAGCTGTGTTTTTGTGGTGGTTGAAGGTTAAGTCGTCTTACAACAGTATAGTGCTTGATTTGATGTATAACTTATAATGCGCTCCTTTATAAGTTGGCTTTAATTTGTTGATTGCAGGTTCTTTGTTTCAAGACACGGTTCTTTATTTGTTATCTCCAATACGTCGATGTTTGTAATCAATGGCAAGATGGTTAGTGCTTTGGTCAACTTGGGTTACACAAAACGTACTATTGGACTGTTGCAATAAGAACACCATAAGTGCTATAATTTTTATACGGCGCTTACCTAAATATTATTTTTTTCGATCACTCAAGTGCCATGACTTCTTAAAAACGCTCACTTGAGTGCCATAACTTTCAATCGATCGCTTAAGTGTCCTAACCTTTTAAAGACATTCACCCAAGTATCGAATATGCGAAACAACATGGCATTTTGGTATTCATTTTTTAAAAGTTACGGTACTTAAGTGATCAATTGAAAAGTTATATGGCACTAAAATTGTCACGCCCCGAATCCCAACGGGCTCGCGACACCCCTTCGATGGCCGTATTAAATGCGACGTCCCAGGACGCGTTGCTGGCCCAAACGAAACATCCCAAGACAAACGCAAGTGGAAGCGGAAATTAAACATCATAGACAATAAACAATGACAATAGGATAGTACTTGAAGAAAATCAATAAACGCATTTCATGTACTTGGCACAGGCTTACAACATTCATTTACACCACAACCATCTAGGCCACTAATTTCAAACCACGTTCATCAAAAGGGGCAGTAGTTATCAAATTTATCTCGTCTACAATATGGGGCGCTCAAAAAATAAGGTAACTTGACCCACCCTAGATCCTCGAGGTACTGTGGCGGCGTCTCCAAATCAATCACGGATGCAGATTCGAAATTGTTTGTACTACAGTAATGAGAATAAATCTCAATAAGCAGATAGCCTATATCCTACCTAGACCAATGCGTACCTAGACGAGTCTAACATGCAATTCACCAGCCAACACAATCAATTTTCATACAACATACTTAACTTGTCTCGAACTACGTGCCAACTCTGCATATTAGTCAATTCACCATAAAGTAATAATAATTCAAGAACATAACATCACCACTCAAATGCCATAATCATGTATATTCAATCATACTCAATTTGCATTCGTGGTCGAACAACTTTCCACGATCCGGGTCAACACCCCACAGGTCAGTCCTTTGATCAAGTTGGGCTCCGTCCCTTACTGGACCTTTTACACTTTTCCATGACCCGCATCAACACGCCTCAGGTCAGCCTTCCGATCAATCCGGGCTCTATCCCTCACTAGACATTTCACATGCACATACACCACATCACAATTCGTCATTCTCACACGTATATTCAATCAATTCAATCACACTCAATTCGCATGTGTGGCCGAGCAACTTTCCATGACCTTGGTCAACACCCCACAGGTCAGCCCTCCGATCAAGCTAGGCTCTGTCCCTCACTGGACCTTTCATACTTTTCCACAATTCGCATCAACACGCCTCAAGTCAACCCTCCGATCAATTCGGGTTCCGTCCCTTATTAGACATTTCACACTTTTACACGACCCGCGTCAACACGCCTCAAGTTAGTCCTCCGATCAATCAGGGCTCCGTCCCTCACTGAACATTTCGCATGCACGTACACCACATCACAATTCATCATTCTCACACGTATATTCAATCAATTCAATCACACTTAATTTGCATGCGTAGCCGAGCAATTTTCCATGACCCTGGTCAATACCCCACAGGTTAGCCCTCTGATCAAGTCGGGTTTCATCCCTCACTAGACCTTTCACACTTTTTTACGACCCGCGTCAACACGCCTCAAGTCAACCCTCCGATCAATCCGAGCTCCGTTCCTCACTAGACATTTCATACTTTCACATGACTCATGTCAACACGTCTCAGGTCAGTCCTCCGATCAATCCGGGCTCCATCCCTCACTGGACATTTCGCATGCACATACACTACATCACAATTCGATATTCTCACACATATATTCAATCAATTCCAATCACAAACTCATCACACTAGCCCACCAATTCATCACTCAAGCCGGCCCAATCGCACATCAATTTCACCTATAAACGTCACGACAATCCGATTATTATACCCACATAAATTGGTCATTAAACATGCCACATAATCATTGCAATTTAATCTACCAATTAACCACATTCATATATTGGCTCTAACTCAAGTTTAACCACTAAACCGATACTAATCACACCCTAAACAAGTCTATTGTTATACATTATACTAGGTAGGGTTTAGGAAGTCGCTTATTAGGTTTTGGCTTGGGAAAAATTGACACGGGCTTAAAATGGCCCGGATGAATAGTAATAGGCTCGATATGAGCGAGGGCACGACGGGCACGGGGCTCGGCCACGGCTCGGTACACTGCCTAGTGACTCAGCCACGGCAAAGGCAGGCTCAAGCACGGCTGGGCAACGGGCTAGGCGACGGGCAGCGGCTAGGCAGTGGCCTGGGCTGAGCAGGCAATGACTCGACCATGGCTTGGGTGACTTAGCCGCAAGCTGGGCTAGCTGGTCGGCGAGCTGGCTGGCCGACTGGCTGGGTGGTAGCAACGGCAACGAGCTTGGCGACGGCAACGCAGCGGTGAGCTGGCTTGGCCAGAACAGGAGGGACAACTGCGTTGTCGTCGAGCAGCAGGGATGACAGCGGTGGCGAGCTAGTCTTGGTGAGCTGGCACAGTGGCGACGGTGACATCGACGACAACTATGCGGAAGGGAAGGGAGAGGTCAGCCAGGTGTGGTGGTGGTGGTGAGAGAGAAAGAACTGGGGGCTGAGGGGGGACGAACTGGGGGTGGTCGAGGTGGCACAGCGCGGCGGCTAGCAGCTGGGCGACATAGGGTGGGCCAGCGAGGGGCTGAGCAGCACCGGGCGAGCTACCGACATGGTTGAGAACTAGCGATTGCAGGGGCGACGAGCGACGGTGCGGTTCGGCTGGGTGGAGTAAAGGGTGGCGGTGGCTAGGCTAGGGCGATGGTCGAGTGGCAAGCAGGACAAATGGCATGGCGGCGGTCGGCAGCGACAAGCTCAGGCGAGCAGAAAGAAGGAAGCCAGAGCAGTCAGGTGAAAAGGAGAAAGGAAGAAGAAGAAGAGAAAAAAAAAAAAAAAAAAGAAAGAAAAAGGAGGAGAGAGAAAGTCTACATGGGGAAGGGGTAGAGACGTGCGCGGAGGGGATGTTGCATGGGGGAGGAGAGAGAAAGAGAGAGGACAGGCACACAAGAGACGTGCGCGCAGTGTGGCCACAACAGAGGAGAGAGAGAGAGGACAAAAGTCAATTTTTGTCCTCGAGTGCGATCCAACGATCACGATTCGAATCCGAAAACGATCTAACGATTCACGAAAATCCTAATTAATAATTAGGAAAAAGGCCAAAAGAAATTAAATAAAACACACTACGAGGGAGGTCTACTAGTCCAAATCTGCACCCGGTCCAAATTTCACTCTTTACTTGTCCTAGGCAATATTAACGATGACCACAATAATATCGACATCGTCTAATTAAATTCGTCCCGAAATTTCAAGAAATCCGACACCAAAGTTCGGGCTCTAAATAATAGCCAAATTCAATCGAGTGCAATTCTAGCGAAATCTCTAATTTAAAAAGAAGTAACCCAAGAGTGATCAATTACGGGTGAGATTTTGTTATAAGTACACTGACAAAATACACGTTTTATAATTTTCAAAAATGGGTCGAAATTCGGAATGTCACAAAAATGATCAAAATAAATGTTATGGCACTCAAGTGGCACGGCTAGTGCTGAAGTGGATAATTTTTGCAATTTTTTTAATTTTCTAATTTTTTTTAATTTTTTCCTTTTCTTTTCATTTCTTCTTTTTCTTTTTCTTTTTCTTTTTCCTTCCATCGGCCATCAACAAGCCTCATCAATGGCCGACGGAGGTTGCCAGCCCTAGGCAAGGGATGCCTGCACCTGGACTAGTGAGGACCTCGCTTGAGCAAGGGTCGCCTCAGCTAGCGTAGTGAGGACTGCCCTCACTTGGCTTGGAGGGTCACCCTTACTTAGGCTAGCAAGGGTGGCCCATGCTTGCCCAAACAAAGGCTAGCCCAGCGACCTCCGCCAGCCATTGACAAGGCCCAGCAATGGCCGGTGAAGGGAAAAAGGGAAAAAGAAAAAGGAATGGGAGAAAGAGAAAAGGAAAATAATAAGAATAAAGTTTAAAAATTTTAAAAAAATTACAAAACTTGTCCATGTTAGCATCAGCCATGCTATGTAAGACAGTCAATGTTGACTAGATCATCACATCATGAATTTTCAGTCAAAATTGGCCAAAATGACTAAATTGACAAATTGTTAAAAGGCTTATGACTAAATTAACATATCATCAAAAGGTTTAAGACTAAATTGGCATGATGGAAAGGTTTAAGATCAAATTGGTAAGTTGTGAAAAGATTTAGAACTAAATCGGTACAATTAAAAAGCTTATGACTGAATTGACTGTCGTACAATAGTTTAAGCATCAAATTACCTAGATAATCCATAATTAGAAGGTCGCGATGCAATTGTCTTCTTGTAATGTATTAAATTACTTCTTGCAATTGCTCTCTCTCCTCTCATGCTAGTAATTTACTTTCGTGATCAAGGTCACTATGCAGTAATTTTTTATTTTTACGACAGTAATCACTCGTGTCAGGTAGTAAATTACTGTTATAGTACTTAAGTGATTAATCAAAAAGTTATATAGCACTCCAATAATTAAAATAAAAGTTATGACACTCAAGTGTCATACATACATAAATTATACCACTTAAGTAATCGAAAAAATGTTATGACTCACAAATGAGCGCCAATTGAAAGTTACAGTGCCTGTGGTATCATTTTCTAAGCTCCGCTGTTCTTCTTAAGTTGCCTTGGGATGACGTTTTTACCAATTGACTGATTCCCGTTGCATTGAAGTTGATTAGCTTGTACATCTCATTGTTTTCAATGACAATCATGGAGTCCGCCTTACCTTTTGCTAATGTTGTAGTCGTAGCTCATGTATTTGTATCAATGCAGGTTATCAATAGTTCATTATCCTAAACTTTCGATGTGGAGAGAATTATATAAGAAGTCCTAAACCTTATATAGAAAATGTAATTGAGTCATAAACCTTTCAATTGGTTCAATCAAATCCTTAACCCTTCTCAAAAAGTGTAATTAAGTTCTTTTAGCAAACAATGCCTAAAATTCACTATATGTCATGTAAAAGGTGTGATTATGGCATTCTTGAATTGCACTTTTAACACAATTTCAAGAGTTAATCACATTTTGTTGATAAATGCTGAGAACTTATTTGAACTGATTAAAAGGTTTGGGACTCCGTTGCACATTTCAATAAAGATTTAGGAGTTGATTGAACCAAATGGAAAATTTAGGACTCAATTGCATTCCCTACATAAGGTTTAGGAGCTATGGTGTAATTTTCCCTTTGGTGTGGCACGGCTGTTTGCGTAGAATGTTGGTACAAACCGACACTCTTTGGAATTGGATATGGTTGTCTATCCTTTTTGCTAGAAAAAAGGAGTAGCTGATTAGTTTCTGGGTTTTGATAGACCTGCTCAATTGATGTTAACAAACATATTATGATATCTGGAGTTAACCTTTCGTTGCTTAAGTAGAATATTGCCTCTATGGATTTTTCCTTTACTTTTCACCAGGAGAATGTGATGGTTATTAGCTTTTTGTATGTGTTCTCCTCCCTTTGGTGCATCCTTGACGCTTGCCTCTCTTCTAGTGTTTTATGTTCTATGGTACCCTCTCTCTCTCTCTCTCTCTCTCTCTCTCTCTCTCTCTCTCTCTGCATATGTGAGTGTGAGTCTGACCACCTTCTCTTATTGATTTTGTATCTTTTCCATCCTATTCTATATTCATTTTAGAATTGAAAATTTTTCATTGCATAAGAATCCATCCAATTCCACTAGATTTTGTTGAATTGTATTGAATATTGTATTCAATCGGCCAAAAAAAAGGGATGTGTAAACACAAACAGAACCTTTGTTTATATTGAAATTCCTTTGGTTGTTTGTATGCACCAACTAATTATGAAATTGCATTGATAGCCTCGACTCGTGTCCTATGTATGTGTGTGTATATATATTCTTTATTTTTATTTTTTGTTTTTCAGATTATGCAGTGTTGTAGAAGAATATTAATTAAAGGCTTTTCCCTACAAAGCTCGTGACAGCCAATGGGGGAGGTTTCAAATTATAAATTCTTTGTTGCATTTAAAACTTTTAATGTTGGTGAGAGCATGGAGAATCCTTTCTGATTTGTTGGCGAATAATTCTGGGGTAGTTTCGGTTTTTGTTTCCTGGAAAATATTTGTAATAGAAAGTTGAGAGTAAGTACTTTTTATTTATGAGACTATAATTTGTCTTTGTCGGTCGTAATTCGCCTGGTCAACAATTAGTTTAGGTGGCAAATTACCTAGATTATCCATAATTAAAAGGTCATAATGCAATTGTCTTCTTATAAGGATGTAAATTACTCCTTGCAACTGCCATCTCTCCTCTCATGCTAGTAATTTACCTTCGTAATCAAGGTCACCCTACAGTAACTTTTTATTTTTACGATAGTAATAGCTCGTGTCAGGTAGTAATTACTGGTATGAAAATGTGATTTGTCTTGTTATTAGAAATTTGAGGGCCGAGTCATGATGACATTTTAATTTTCCTTTTTTATAGTAAATTTTACGTGAAGTCTCATCATAGTACTATCCCTTATTACATCATAAATGATAAGTAAAGTTCGTAAACTACTTTTTTTTTTGGGTCACTAAAGTTTGTAAAATACCTTTTCGCTTTTAATTGTAGTAATATTTCTTAGTGTACTGTAAAGGATCGATAAGGTCTGTACATTACCATTTGAAATCGCTAATTACCTTTGGGTACTAATCATACTGATATTTTTTAAGTCATCGTAAATGATGAATAAAATTCATAAATTAACCATCGGGTTCTTCAAATGTGAATGTCCAAAATCTGTGGGATTATATTATTTTCTTAAAGTATATTAAATAATAAATAAAGTTCGTAAATTACCCTTTGGATTTGTACCGAAGTTCATAAGATTACCCTTCCATTTCGTAAATTGCCTTCCTTATCCTACACTAGTTAAATTTCTCATTGTATCTTAATGAACTAACGCAGCTTATAATTTTTTTTTGTTAGTTTCTTAAGATAACCTTTCACTTCATAAATTACCAATTTACTTCTATATCGTATAAAGTTACGTGCATAATATAACTTTCGCTTTACTAAATTAACTCTTTGGTTGTAAAGTACTAAAACTCTTCATTTAAACGTAGATAACTAATGACATCATTAAGTCTTTTTTCGGTTCATAAGATAACTTAGAATTTCCTAAATTATCATTTTGCTAATAAGTAGTAATATTTTTTATCAGGTTGAAAATAACGTAAACAGTTCATAAATTCTCCTTTGATCATAACGTAACCTTTAATTTTGTAAAGAAGCATTTCTTGTTCGTATTATGCCCTTCTGTTCGTATTAACTTTTGTGTGGCGTAAGTTACCTTTTCGTTTGTAATACTACTTTTTCGTGTATAGTAAATTTCCTATTTCATAATTAGTTATATCTCTTTGTTATCATAATTGCTAATTCAAAAAATCAAAATATCATTTGTAAGTTTTTGCAACATCAAAATATCATATTGGTCCTAATTTTCCTTTCTTCCGTTCATAAAGTACCTCTATAAATGGTAAGTTTTGCAGCCTGCTATTATTTCATACATGACCTAGTCCCGTTTTCTCTTTACAGGGACTTTAGAAGGACCTCTATAATCACTAAATTCGTAATCTCGTGTCGAAGAAATTAAAGCAACCTTTATAAATAGACCAGATCTAAGTTTTACCAGACTATCCTTTAATTGGAAAATTGAACTGACAAACCTTTGTTTGAGGTCTGTTTGATGTTCGATTAGATTCTTCGGAAGCCATTAGAAGAGGACCAAGACTCCATACAACTCCCTCGCATCAATAGCGGCCCTGAGCGGTCGGAGATCGACCAAACGCTATATTTGTCACTTGCACAAAGGGTCAATAGAGAAGTGCAACTCCTTTAGAGGCGCCCTTTTTCAAATTAAGTGATATTCTAGACCAGTTGTCGCCGAGCCGAGCCCATCTCTTATGTCCGATCAAAGACAAGTTATCCACGCCAGCAAATAGGATATTCGCTAGGAAAATTTTAATCATGACATGGCTAATCTCTAAGGCTTTTGAGCAAAGACACGGGATGGTACAAATTTGCCAGTTGACGGCGACAGAAGGCCCAATATTTTCTCCCAAATTATGGTGTAAGAAAATTGCTAGCATTGGAATTATCATCGTATCTTTGTTCTTGCCCTGCCAAATTTAGTATCAATCAGCCGTCTTCTGCAGATCTTCACTGGAAATATTCTACCTCAGCAAACGCCAAACCCATTCCAAAATATATATGCAATCTTCTGGCAAGATGCCACTAAACGTTCTGCAACATCAACATTGTATTTGTCAGTACACATACAGAGTTAGATGAAGTCTCTTGTTCTAGCTTTTGTTCTGCTCTTCTTTGCCCTTGTGGTTTCAACCACAACCCATGAAAGTTTCATGCAATGCATGAGAACTCGATTCAGTGACTACACGAAGACCTTCGAAATCGTGTACTCCCCAAACTCCTCCTCCTATGCACACCTCCTCCAATCTTCTGAACAGAACCCCAGATGGGTCAACTCTTCTAGGTCAACTTTGAAGCCCCTTCTCATCGTCACGCCTTTCCACGAATCCGAAATCCAAGCAGCCATACTTTGCACCAGAAGACACGGCCTACGGATCAGGGTTCGGAGCGGAGGCCACGACTATGAAGGCCTGTCCTATCGCTGCAAAACCCCATTCGTCCTTGTCGACCTGGTCAACCTCCGTTCGGTGGACATCGACCTCGAAGAGGAAGCAGCTTGGGTTCAATCTGGTGCGACACTCGGGGAACTCTATTATAGCATTGCCAAGGAGAGCAAAGTCCATGGGTTCCCTGCTGGTATATGTCCCAGTGTTGGGATTGGTGGGCATTTTAGTGGAGGTGGGTTTGGTACTATGTTGAGAAAGCATGGCCTAGCAGCTGATAATGTCATTGATGCTTATTTGATTGATGTCAATGGAAGAATCCTAAACAGAGAATTAATGGGTGAGGACTTATTTTGGGCCATAAGAGGTGGTGGTGGAGCTAGCTTCGGGATCATATTGTCGTGGAAAATCAAGTTGGTCAGGGTCCCACCAACTGTGACTGTTTTCACAGCATCAAGATCGCTTGAACAAGGCGCGATCGAGCTCGTGCACAGGTGGCAATACATTGCACATGAGCTACCTGAGGATCTCTTCATTAGGGTGATAATTCAAGAAGTGGCTGATAATCCAAACAAAGGGAGCGTAAAAGCCGTGCAAGCCATGTTTAACAGTTTGTTTCTTGGGAAATTGGATTCTCTTATGCAACTGATGAACCAAAGATTTCCTGAGCTGGGACTGAAGGGTGGTGATTGCACTGAAATGAGTTGGATTGAGTCCGTGCTCTATTTCGCTGGGTACAAAAAGGATAACCCGCTGGAGGTATTGTTAGACAGGAACACGCTATACAAGAGCTACTTTAAGGCGAAGTCAGATTTTGTCCAGGAACCCATCCCGGAAGTCGGACTGAGAGGAATATGGGAAAGGTTAATGGAAGAAGAGATAGCGTTCATGATAATGGACCCCTATGGTGGGAAAATGAACAAGATATCAGAGTCAGAACTACCGTTTCCTCACAGGAAGGGCAATTTGTACAACGCCCAGTACCTGGTAAAGTGGGTTCAAGATGGGGTTGAAGCGTCCAACAAGCATTTGCACTGGATAAGAACGCTGTACAATTACATGACAGCATATGTTTCTGCGTCACCTAGAGCTGCCTATTTGAATTACAGAGATCTTGACTTGGGAATCAACGGGAAAGGCGAAGAGAGTTACTCACGAGCAAGCGTCTGGGGTGTAAAATACTTCAAGGGCAACTTCAGGAGACTGGCCATCGTGAAGGGTCGGGTCGATCCAGAGAACTTCCTCAGGAACGAGCAGAGTATTCCGTCATATCCTGCGCTCAAGAAAAGGAGGTGACTGGGCGTCAGCTTTGGATTGCATAATTCTGTCTACTTCAGATTTCATGGCTGTTTATGTCAACTTCAGATTGCATGCTATATGTCAGCTTTCTAGGATTCCTATTGCGTGACCTTATGTCAGCTTTAGATTACATAACTGTGTTGCAGCTACATCATGACAGAATGATAGCTTTAAATTATCGCTTTACCACATATCTTTTTTTGAATAATTACCTACGGTTTCAATTTGCCACCCACCGCATGGCTAAGACTGTTTTTGCACGAAAATGTTTGCAGTTCCAACACAACCCATTCACCATTTCTTAATTGTTAAGTTTAGTCAGTTTCATACACTACTTGAGCCTTTTAAGTGTCCAATCGACTTAGGCTTTCCTAAATTGATTGGTAGCTAATCTAGTTCATGTATAGATGATGAAATTATGGTTGTAACGGAAACCTACTATACAAAGTTGTCGCGACCTACCCTTTCTGCAAGGAAAAGTGAGGCTAGCCTTATATGCGCTAAGTCTAAGTTTCAGACTTAACTCGAACTTTTTCAAGTCCATATCATATCGCTACTTGTGGTTTAAGTTTTTAACCTGCAAATGATTTTTATCTAAGAGTCGCCACTAATTTGTTTACAGTAGGTTGATTAGATACATAAATAAAGCAGTGGGAGAATTGTTTTACTTCTTCGAACCAGAAATTAAATGAGTTTGGAGACTTTGTTACACCAGTTAAATGACTAGTGCCATTTCAGTACCTAATATTTGTTCAAACAACATTTAAAGGTATTTAGTACAGTCTTCCTATTGATTGTGAATCCTATGATTCTAATCCTAATCAGGTTAAGAAAACGACAATCAATACATCGGAAGTGCGCACACAAAAGGCCTAACATGCCTCTAATCGAGCATGTGCAAGGTTGAATTAAATACACAATCCAAACATGCGAGTCAACCACCGTGCAATTAAGTGTGTAATTAAATCACACAAAACATGCAATAAAAGGCAATTCCAAAGCCTAATTACTATTTTTTTAAAATTTTCCAAATTTTTAGTTTTTTTAAATATTTTTTATCTTTTTAAAAATAATATTATAATAATATATAAACGGACCCGGGTAGGGACTGCCCGGACCCGCCAGCCCGGGTCCACAGCTGGACTGGGCTCGTCCAATGAACCCAGTCCGGCAACCTTAAAGCCCAAAACAAAAAATAAAAGAAAATTAGGCCCAAGACAATAACCTAGTTTCAAAATAAACTAAGCCTAGGCCCACTATTCTATTTGAGCCCAGCCCGAGAAACAAAGAGAAACGGAACCAGGTCTGGCTCCTCGCCCAACCCGGATCCGACCCAGCTCCTCCCCCAGCGACCTGACTCTGCCGGTCTGCCCCCTTACAAACCCGACACTCCTCTATTCCGCGGCCTTGCACCCTCGCCGAGACGGAGAAGGCCATGGCAAGCAAAACGCTCATCTTTGTCAGGCTTGGGGATCTCCAAGCATTGCCTCGCTGGTCTGGGCCAAACGCTGGGCCATCGTGAGGTTCGCAACTGGACCGAGACTCAAACTTCGACCGAGATTCTCAACAAATAGACCTGGACACTCACGATGATCTACCGAAGGACATATAAGGGCCGGGGTTCCCACAAGAGGACCAACACAAACTCCGGCCGGCTTACCCCAAAAACAGGGGAAAAATAGGGGCTGGCAACGAGGGAAAACCAGTGGCGTTGGCCGCAAGTTGTCCTTACCTGGCTTGACGACGGCAGCTTAGAGGTGATCTTGAGACAAGTTGGGCCATGGCCAACCGCCTTGGGGCCGTCGAACCGGGATCCTTGGGAAAAACAGCCCCTAAACCAAACAAAAACGAAAACCGGCAAACTAAAACTTGCCAAGGCTTGGCACGGGGGATGGGCGATGACCACGAGTTTTTGGTAGCAGCATGAGTGTGGCGGTTGCCAGAAAAGCTCTCTGACTCTCTATCATTCCCTGCTAGCGCTTCGGTGGGAAAACCGGGTTTAGACCAGTCTGACCAAGTCGAACCGGCTAACACCTGCGCCGGTTGGCACTCCGGCAAGCAACACACCAAAACGGCGCTGTTTCTACTGTTTTTCATTGGGACATTTCCCCAAACATCTGGTGGGCACCATGTTCATTTTAGAATTGTCGAAACCGCTTGTTCAGGCCGAGCTCTGACGAGCCACTGGCGACCTTTTACCATTTTTGATTACTTTAATGTGGAGACTATGTCATCCCCTGTCCATTTTTGCTCATTGTTCCATCGTCGGACCATTGCTGGCTGGTGAAAAACCAATCCTAAAAGACTAATCTAAAAACTAATCCGGACTAACTTCACTAATTTTCAGATTGAGATAAAGTCCTCCCTAGCCATATAAATTGTTTAAAATGAGTACAAAATCATCAAACAATGTTAGGAAAAGCTAATTTGGACGGCCTATGGCCCCGGGGATGCTTCGGTGAGGTAAGGGCTGCTCTGGCGAGATGGTTCAATGGTCGGCTGACTCGATTTAGGGCACATCCAAAATGCAATCAAACAAGAAGAAATATGCTCATAAATGAGTTTCAAACATCAACGACCAACAAAATTACAAAATTTAGCGCGATGTAGTTCAACTATTCAATCTGGAATTCTGGAAAAACAGTGATGAAGTCTGAACTTTACTTGCTTCAACAGAAGGTAAAACAAGATTTCCGAGGCAATCAAAAACCGTGGCACCATTCTTTGACACCTGAGCTTCAAGCTAATAGACTCAGTTTTTTTGGAGAAGCTCTAGATACACCGGTCGAGCTCGAGTTTCATAGCTCACGACCAACTTCTGCACAAGTTTTCCAAGTGGGAAGGTTCACCGTCGAAGCCGATTTACTAGCGTTTTTCTCATTGAAAAAACACCGATCGCTTGGTTTTTGAAACCTCAACACACCTCTCAAGCTCAAACTTTCTCTTTCTCGCTATCTAGTTCTCTTACCCTCTCTCAGTGATTTTGTCGAACACCCTCTATTTGCAGGATTATGTTTTTTCTTTCTTTTCTAACCCGATTTTCTGCCCAAAAATCATTATCACTGACCTCTGAGTTGATTATAACGAATCTCCGATACCAGCCGGAGATTTCTCTAGATGCTAAACTTGATCTTCACATGCTTATTTGGTCCCGGTAAGGAGGTGAAGAGGCAGGCTGAGAAGCTATTTTCTAGTTTTTGTACGTTCTAGATGAGTCAGGTAAAGAAAGAGACTAACTCGGGTAGGGTCGAGTCGATCCGACTGACCCGGTAGACCTAGGTTGATTTAAATCTGCAAATTCAACCCGATTTTAATCCTACTTTTCAATTTTAACCGCAAAATTGGATTCCTCAACACCTTTGGCATCTAAATATGAAATTTATCCTAATTTTTATCACAATTAAGCCAAAAAATTCCAAATTTTAAATTCGGATGACTAGGGTTTTTGTTCAATTCTATACCTAGATGACCTGATTAGGCAAAATTGATGTCAAAATTGGATTGCCCATGACTGATTAAACCTAGAAATGATGAACTCTTGGCTCAACAATTTCAAATTGATCAAGATCCCTAATTTGGGCTTAAAATCCCTAATTTTTGATTGATTGTTGGGGCTTTTTAATTCCTTTGACAAATTGTGCAATTGGACTGATTAATATGCAATTCAAGGTCCTAGAATCATTTGTTATGAAGACATTATGGCCTAGAAATGACTAGACATGACTCAATTGAATTTTTGGTTCAATTTGGGCTTGATTTTATCCAATTTTAGGAAAAACACATTCCCAATTGAAATTTTCTAAAATTGAGGCTATATTGATGAAATCGGATTTAAAATAAGAGTAATAGATATTTTTATGGAATTTTGGATTCCATTTGCTATTTTTCATGGTTTTCTCCCCTATTTTGGCTAAAAGAAATTAAGGAAAAATCTAGGAAAATTATAAAAAATTTTATTTTTGATTTATAATTAGGTTCCTGGGCTTGTCCAAGGTTCCTAATCCTAATTTTGAGACTTTTAAGAAAATTTAAAAAATAGGTTAAAAATCAGGTATCAACAGTGAGAAAAGGATTATTATATATGCAAAGCAATATATAAACGCTGATGAAGAACTTACTTGCAATTACAAATTTCCTTTAGAAGAGAAAAAGACATTGTAACTGTGGTTCTAGAAGGTACTAGTTCAAGATGTTTTTCTTTTTCTAATAACTTTGTTTTGCTTTAAGCATGGTATTTCTCTCTTAGAAATTGTTGATTTCATTTATATATTGGCTTTATCTTTAGAAGACTTGTGGGGCTATTGTTTTAGTGAACTGACATGCGTATAATTCATTTTAAGTTGAAACATAGCAAAGATATGAATTAGAAAGCTCATACTCTCCATAGTGCCTTAACTCTATAAACTACTATGGTGGTGTTGACTTTGTGACCTTATTTCCTCTGTACCGGAGTCGTGCATCATTGAAATAAGAACCCTTCAACATTCTTGACGTAGATTTATTGAAGTTTGATTTATCAAATTTGTAGTTTCAGAACATGTAGCGAATTTATGAAGGGATGGGTGAATTTGTCATGGTTGATAACATCGGTTCCTCCAATTGACAATGATGCATTTGTGTTTTGCTATTGTGGCCTGAAATTTCCTCTACGAATAGCAAGGTTGAAAGACAATTAAGGAAGAAGATATCACAGCTGCCGGAGATACAACTACAACAACAAAGTGGAAAGTTGCTGTTTTTTTTTATTTGGGTTGTGCATAAACCAATCAATTGGCAATGATTGTATCCAAAAATTTTCACCGGAGCAATGTCAAAGAAGAACTAGTGTCGATTCATAATGAGAATGATGGCAATTCGATGGATGTTGAAGTCAAAGCTCTCAAAGCACAACTGAAACGTGAAAAACAAAATGTGGTAAAGCTGAAGAAAGAAAATTCCAAATTAAAGAAAATGTTGATTGTGTTGTCAATGTTTATAGTAATATTAGCTCGCATATTATTTGGAAATTTGAAGGTCAAGGATGTTTTGAGTTTGCCATAGGGTGTTCTCTTGAAAATTTTGTATGTAGTTGCCGGCATGTTTTGTACATGTATGTGCAACTCTATCTGCGGGAATAAAGTGGATGTTTATTTTTCAGTAAATGAATTCCACTACTGGGGCCTAAATATTAGTTTCTTCTTTTTGTATATCTCTACAATTTTGATTTCGATATTCCTTGCTTGGATGTTTCGCTTGTTGTCTTAACCTAAGCTTTTGTTTGCTTAAGTCTATGTATTAGTATTCTCATTTGTTGACAGAGGCTAGATACCCCCACTTCTCTCACATTTTAGTTTAGGTCAACACAAAGAACATCTAGATAAAAGAGGCATGTTTCGATGATTAACAACGATTGTGATATTCCCATTTTGCTCTATCTTAGCATCCACCACAATCCAACCTACCAAATGCATTAAACTTTCACGTTCAACAACCTACCAAACGCCCACCAATATCTTCTCTCTCTAGTATAAAAAAAAAAGCATTGAAGAAAATTTGTCTTCTGGACCATGAGACAAATTGATTATACTAGACAAACTTAGTTCCACACCACAAAAAACATACCTTTTTGTCTTGTTCGCTAAGTGCCAAAAACACAAGCAAATCGAGATCACAATATATTGCGTTCGCTATAAAATCTCGAGGTCGAATCGAGTATGGGTGAATCGGGTCTTCGCGTCTAATCAGGTCTCGACAAAGCTACTCATGGAAATCCCCCGATTCCTTTCAAGCGTTGTCAGCTGCCAAACGGCTATCGTCAACCATCGTCGAGCAAATTCTTAGAGTGGCTTTCTAATTTTTGGAGTTGGGCAAGCAAATTAGGTCAGCTCAGTTTGGAGTTTTTCATCATGTTCTAATTTGGGGTCACTTTGCCCATAAACCCAAAATAGCAAAAATTTTAAATTAAAAAAGTCATCGTTTTTTATGTTCGACGTCCACATCAGCGCCAATTCGGCCATGTAGGGCGGTTGGCACTAACTAGGAATCTATTTGAGCATTTTCTCGGGTAAGTTGACCAGTTGGACTTAATTATTAAGAAGTGAAAAGGTTTAAAACTCAATTAATAATAAGTAAAAATGTTTATGACTGAATTGACAAACGTACAATAAATTTATGAATTTTTTGACAATTTTCCTTGTCTTATTTTGAATAATTACTTTCGGTTTCAATTTGCGACCGAATGCATGGCTAAGACTATTTTGCACGAAAAAGTCTAAAATTCCAACACAACCAATTCACCGTCTCTTAATTGTTAAGTTCAATCAGTTTCAAACACTACTTGAGCCTCCAGGTGCTTGATTGACTTAGGCTCATCGTCTCTTAATTGTTAAGTTCAATCAATTTCAAACACTACTTGAGCCTCTAGGTATTTAATTGACTAAGGCTTTTTTGAATTGATTAATGGCAACTCCAGTCTGGTTTACAAGTTCATGTATAGAGGTTGAAATTATGCTTGTAGAGGAAATCTACTGTGCAAAGCAAATATCTTCTCTCAACAGATAGAGTAGGGGATAGAAAAGATTGGGACACAATTAAAAGTGGGTGAACATTTTCATTTGGCTTTTCCACTCTCCTTGCTCTAATGGTCCAATAGAAATGTTAGAATCCCCTATTGACCTAAAGCCTTTGACAGTGTTTGCAAAGAAAGTTGCCTCTCCACTGGGGATCAAGCTCACTCTACACATACACACAACTCGCTCCACACTCAAAGTACTCTTTACAGTGATAAGAGCAACGTTCTCTTGGAAAATTACAATAAGAATCACATGGCTTTTCTCAAAGAACAAGCACAAGAAGGAAAACAGGCTACGTGAGCAATTCGATCCTCTCAACCACCATTCAGCTCACTTTGACACGTATCTAGCCCTCCAAACTTTCTCAGCATGTTGGAGACCTCAAATAGGTCAAAATAGCCATTGCATGAGTTGTTCATAGCTCAGATCTTTCACCTGAAGCTAATTATTGAAGCTTGCTTGAAAAGACTAAATTGACTATGTATATGTGACGGTCCCGAGGTTTGCACGTACCATGGACCGTGACACGATTGAGAAAGAATGGGCCAAACAGTCTAGAGCTTTCAAAACATTCTCAAGGATGGGCAATACGGTAATTGTGCCGTATTCTAGAGAATTCTCGGCATAAATGCCGGTAGTTGGTAGATGGAGAGATGCAATTTCCTCCGCTAGATTAAATGCTGATCAATGGATGCAATCAGTCAAGTCTTAAGTAGGGTGTTCTTCTCCTCATTTGAATCAACCAAAATAATTGAAGTACTTTCCATTCTTTCCCAGAACTTCTCTCTCTAAAACTTTCTCTCTACGATCCGAGCAAGTGAGTGAGCAGCACTCCACGGGTACGATCCCAAACAATCGACCCGTGACTCAACACTTCCTATAATTAGCCAAAAAAAGGCAAACCGCATCGCCACACTGGCCACGGCACACAAATTTCAAGTATTTCATCTTCATACATTCTCAAATTCCCACGACGGAGCATTACGCAAACCTGAACTCGAAGACGCGCTTCCACAATTCCCATTTGAAACATTCCTAGACATCCATCCTCGAAGGAGATTTTTCTTTTTTCAATCCCATACAATCTGACTTCAAAGTCATCCCTCTCTTCGAATACGATCTTTCAGCTCTCGTTCAAAAGAGAAGATAGAAAATTGAGAACTCTTTTAATTAACATGACTTCCAAGGTTACATTGCGAATAGAATTCTTCAATGTGTTTATAAGAAAGATAAAAAGAAAAAAAGGAGTGTGACTCGAAAGCACAAGGCAAATGTCGAAAGCTCAAAAACAATCACAACAAAATTCCCCGAGGAAGGTATCTTCTCAATGTAATATTGTACAAGTCCCGGCAGCCAACGTAGCTGTCGAAGTTCGAAAAGCCTAGACGGAAGTTCCACCTTGACGAAAGTTCATTCCGATCAAATGACGGTCACACAGGTAAAAAAAATCTCTAATCTCGAGAATCCAAGAACTTTCATTCTGATAGTTTTAACTCGACATCTAACGATAGGGAAATAAATAAGTAAATCCCTAGTCTACCTCGGCCAGGCTTACGGTGCAAGACCTCGTCGACTGGTTCCCCATCGCACAACCTGAAGGTCTGTCTCGAGGACCTCCGTCTCGAGGACTTTTCGAACTATTTATTATATATGCATCCTAAGTAAGAGTTATCGGACTTGTTCCAACATTAAGATTTCGACTGTCTGCTATATTACGTCTCGATTTTCAAATTTGTTTCGGTCAGAACTTCTTTCACACGAGCATTTGGTTCGAACTCTTCTACGTGCCTCATATCATTTCCTCCATTGCAAGCGCTTGTCTGCATCATTCGTACACATTACGTCTCAACATCTCCTTTCCCACATTCACCATCGACTTGCATACGCTTGATCAATCACTGCACTTAATCTGCAATATGTAACTTCTAGGTCTAATCTTGAATGTGCATCTCTTAATACTGTCTGCATTTCAAACAGTTCTCCAAATATTTCTTCAAAGAATTTTCAAACAAAACGTTTTCAAAAGTAACAATTCAAAGTTGTCGCAGAAATAGATGTCAAATTTCCCATGGCCCAGGCAGGCTTATCAAGACAAACTCAGGCTACTCACACGGGTATGGTAGCCTTCACAGGTATGTTCAATTATTCAAACTATCGAACAGTCATTCGACTCTCTCAAAATTCTAGTAACCTCCTCCAAAAATAACCAAACCCAATCATCTCAGTCGAAATTGAATCTCGGCTTCATCTCATGCAATTAGTCTTCGAGTCTAGTTTTGGGTCATAGATTTCAATGCGAAAGGTCTACAACTGATAGCCAAAAAGCTTTGCCGCAAACCTCATCTGACCCATCCTTTAGTCAATTCACTCGTGCCGAGCTTTAACCCCTCATGTAGGAAGTAACGGACACACAAGGCTGCAAAATGAATTTCTGTTTTGGCTCCACAGTAGTTTCAGGGCATTCAAGTATATGCAATCACCGCAGTTAACAAGCACAGGCACATCTCCAAAGGTATTGCATTCCACCAACCGGCAAATGAGGAACAACCTCAGCATTCAAGTAGGACATGGTTTTAGGTCTAATGCATATGCATCCATGCCAGAGACATCAAAATATGCTAGCAGATAGCATGTGCAGACCAGAATAATAGATATTTATTTAGCCAAAACAGCAAGAAACTGGACCAAAAGGCTACCCATTCTCATCCTCTCAAAATCCTTCCCTGAACATTCCAGTTACACAAATTGCATTATGACAAGCCAAATTACGATATCGACTACAAAAAGCTTCTCCCTGAGATCCAAAATTGTCATGATGCCAACCGCATTGCAATGATCTAAAAAATAGGTGGAAATTGCCGAAATGTCCAGTCCTCTTCAATTACTTAAACCCGACAATCTGTGTAGAGCTTGTGAATTGATTGATCTTCAAGTGAAGAAAAAAGCGGGTCGACACATAAAGCTCAGCTTTTATCTACAGTTGCTGATTGGAGAAGATTACAAATCGAGGTTTTCTGATCTCCGGTTAAAGAAGAAAACCATTTTCTGATAGCACAGGCAGAGGCAGACTGACTCACACTTGTGTTACCCCGCACCATATTCTCAAAATCTAGCGGCACAAGCTGAAGCAGAGCAATTGCTATAGCAGTCTGAGTAGAGAAGCCCATGTTCAAGGTGGTGGCCTGTCCGAGAAAGCTATACAAGGAAAGCCTCAAACTTTGGACTCCAACATCATCAAAGCCAACGGCTTTAACTCCAAGCCTGAAATTAGAACAAGACATAGTTAGTGCATATAAACCAAGGCATGTATAAGACCAACAAGGGAAAAGCTATAGCCAATGTGCCACAAATTAACACAAACCGGAGGACCGTTTCATTTATTATTTTTCTGTTCTAGTCACAACCTTCACCTAGTTTTGCAGTTATTCATTCCCAATGTCCATGAGACCTACTAACCAGCTCTCACACACTTAACACCATATGACTATATATCAGCTATAACCAAATCTCTTGATCATATCACTACTATCTATGTCTATCAATTGACACTGATAAGCCTGCAAGTCAAATGCCCATCCCATTGTTTCACAATTTCTCACTGTTTGAAGTAAGGAGCTTTATCCCCCACCAAAAAAAACAAAAAAAAAAAGAAATAAGGAGGTTATCATGCATCAACGCTCAATAATTTAAGGTAATCAAAGTTTTCCATTGTCGATAAATTTTCCCAAAAAGTCTATTATGTTTCAAAATCAAGCATAGTTGTTTTCTAGGAATATTTGTTTAGGAACCATGTGAAGGGCTGGTCAAACGCATTAAGCACTAAAGGTGAAGAAAAACTAGGATTTAATCAACTTGTAAAATCAGATGAATATTTTTAAAATACTTTCAGTCCAGTGGCCACTGCATAGTCACCATTGTGAGCAAATTCACAGAAAGAGATAGGTAATATTACTGTCTGGTTTTCTGTAACTAAGTTCTAAAGATGTTTTCAAACAGAAGAGTTACCAGCAACCTCTTCATACTCTCAAGAATGCAATAACGCGAAAGGAAAGGTTGAATCACATCTTCCTTAGAGGAGTTTTAAATTCTCATATCTCCCCAATCAACATTGACTAACAAACCATTCTCAATTAACCATCTGCTGGGCAGAGATCTTCACAAACTAAACTTGTGCACCAATTTGCATATGCAAACTTAATACCTTTTAATCTATAGATATTTAAATCCAAGAAGCATAAGACAGCACCAAGGTGTCGTAAAAGATCATGACGTGGCACACAGAAAAGCAGTTCCTTCTATTCCCCTAACAAATGCATGTGTGGGTTCTGAGCCAGGCCTTACATCAATTTACTATGCTTGAAATGAGGTACAAGAGACATTCAAGGATTGTGCACATGATCAAATAACAAATAAAGGTGCCTGACATGGATCTACTCAGCAAACTTCACATAAACAAGTCTGACAAAATCTCCTCTCCAAGTATTTGTCACAAAGACTTGTTCTACAGAATCTCCATAAGTGGCATTAATAAATTAAAAACATTTTCAGAATGAGATCAACCCAAAATAAATGCAACCAACAAACATATTAGAGCTCAACACCAATACATAACAAATCATAAATAGCTAGTCTGATCTTTCCACCTCAAGTTTTGTCAGGATTAGACAATATACCTCCAAAAAGGGAGAAAATCCAAAATTCTTTTTGTTTCATAAAAACAAGTCAGTAACATTTTACCTTCCAAGTTGACCAACAAGAATTATAACAGCTGCAGAAATGCTTTCCAGTATGGGAGATTCAAAAAGTTTTAACAGCTGTGGGATGATTTTACTTTGTGTGGACTCCCACCCCTGCATCATCAGAAAGATGCTTACATCAAACAGAACTAGGGTGGCCAGATATAATATGTTAATTATGAAGAGCGGAGCACTAGATTCAGCAGAAGACTTACTGCATTCATTGCAATTAGCTCCACCAAAGAAAGTAATTCACTAAGATCAAAGAGATCGTCAGCACTTCTGATTTGTGATTCAGTATGGGGGACCCCATTGCCTCCCTTCTCAGGCAGGATTTCAAATGCATCAGGCTGAGCACTAAAATTATCTAGAGTATTTCCTAAATTGATCGGTTCCCCTGTGACAGGTTGCAGACTTCCACAAAGAGCAATCTTTTGAAGCCTCTCTAATAATAGCGATATGACACCATCCACAGAAGTTGCTCCAATATTGAATGGGCAGCTGGCACACGGAGGGACAACAGCCCCCACCTCCCCCACCAACAAGGGACATTGAGAACCCACCAACAAATTAGATTGCTCAAGAAGCATAACCACTGACTTCAAGACGGTCATCAGCAAACTATATCTGCTTGATGTAAGATATTCGCTTCCACATAAATAAGCAAACACATGAAGAATGCTAAGGACCAATAAAGGATCAGATTCATTTGTACGACAAATCTTGTAGGAAGCTTCACATGAAAAACCAATCTTATTGTCCATCACACATATTGATGCAAAAACAATACTGCCTGCCACCAACAGATCCCTTGATGCAGTTCCTGATGACAGGAGACCATCAACGTTGTTCATTTCCACTGTTCTATCAGCTGTGATTGAAGATTCAGAAGGTACACCATTACAGAAAATAATCTTCCTGTGAACAAGGAAATCCTCAGTGAGACAAAGAAGTCCATCAACTTGACATAGCTCCATAAATAGTCGTCTTGTCTCCGCATTTGACATCACTGTTTCCACAAACAAACGTACAAACAAGATCAAATTTACATTTAGCATAACAAATGTAACCAAGAAATTTACTTCCACGGTTATCATATTTGACTTCATGGAGTACATTCAATAAGCACATGAAGAGAACTTACCAGACTTTATGTGCTCAGCAAATGAATCTACCAAATTGAAAAAATCTCTGTCAAATGAGTACACAAATGTTCCTGATGCCACAACAGAGTAGTTGACCAGCAATAATGAAAACAGCACACAGACCCTCTCCCTGAAATTAGTACAAAAAAGAAATTAAATCATTGATTTCGAATTTCTCAAGTGGATAGAACGAACAACTATTAAAAAGCAAGCAGTTATAATAAAAGCAGGTGTACAATGCAGAAACAAACTAAAAGTGTCGGCGCATGGAACCAGGATAGAACATTTGAATAGGCACAACATGTAAGATATTTGTTTTCTCTTTTTCTGCTACTGTTAGTTTCCAGAGAGGATCAACATAAGTACATGGAAGCAGAATAGTAACTCACTTCTGCAGGAGATTTTCTTCCTTCCTCAGTTCAATCAGAAATTTTTGCAGCATCCAGCCTGGGTGAGATAGCAAAGAACTCCGAACCACACAACTGTCGATTGCTAGAATTATCCTATACATGCTTTCGATTTCCTTAACATCAGAAAAGATAACACAATATTTAGGAAGAGCATCATATGCAGATCCATGTTGACTCTCAAATAAAAATTTACCCCCCTCTCCTGAAACAATAAATCTCAACCTATTTAAATCGACTCTCCCTTCTCCCAAAACAAGACCGCAGGAAGTTGATGTATTCTCTTTCTCATGCACTACTCCATGGATCAAGTCTTTCTCTTCCTTATCAGAAGATTCAGTGATATCAAAGTCCATCTCGGGAAGCACTGGAGAAACAAGCCTGCCAATCGCTCTCCTGTAGCGCTGCTCATCAGTCAGATCATCCAATTCCAGCAATTTCATATAACTGCCATCCACAGTATCAAAAATTTCAACTCTATCATTGTTACAGCCAAAAGAACCACCAACATCCTCCCTCCGTACAAAGCAAACTCCTCCATTTATTTCATTGGGAACCCGTCCATTGGTATTTGCTTCGGTGCGAATTTCAGATCCACAGTTAGTTTTGTTCTGCAGTATCCTATTGCCATGTTGTAGTCCCTCTCTACCGTCCTTTTCATGAAAAACCTTTCTCTTCTTCTGCTTGCTCTCATGCTCCACTTGTTTACTATCAAGCATATATCCAGCATCATCCAAGGGTTCATCTGTTTGTTGACTTAAAATACCATGCCAAAGAGTACGGTCCTCTTCCATATGGAGATGCAACTTCCTACTTCTTACACTCATATGATCAACTGATTCAATCACATCAAGAAGGTCCTTCCTCTTCTGTCTGCATACTTTTGATCCATGAAGACCCACATGAGGACTTTTCACACTATCGTCACAAACCTCAGGAAATTTTGCGTTGGCCCTCACTTTATTATCTCCATTGGATAGGCTCGAAACAGTTCTTTGCTGATTCAAGTTATCTTTCCTCAGTTTTGCTGATGAAGTAACAATGTATGCCCTGTCCTGTGATCCCACCAACTCTCTATCAGAAAAAGATGCTGCAGCAGAATTTATGGCAGAACGCTGTAATTTTTTTCTGTTAGAACCTCTAGGCGGAAGCTCCGATTTAGAATCAGTACCTGATACAAAATCAGTAGAACTGCCTCTGGGTGTAGGCGGCCCAACTTCTCTATGCGGAAGCTGTCTCAAATCATCACATGTGGCAATGGATACACAGCTAGGCTTGAAAATTGCAATGTTGCTTTGACAGCATGCATGAAACGATTCTGGGACACACAAATTTTGCCTCCTTACAGTTGTACCGGTGGTTCTTGCATTCTACAGAGTTCATCAAACCATCAGGTAAGCAAACCGGAAAAGAAAGCTAGTTCACTCTTAGATGATGTTTGTGAAGAAACTATAAGTAAATTCAAACTAAACAAGAGTTCAAAAAGAACCAGGAATACGCCTCATCAGGAAAAACACAAACTATAGTATCCTTACTCAAGCAAAGAAAAGCCATCCTCTGGGAGTTTCACTACGTATGAGCTGGAGGAGAATGTACATATGAGGAATAAAGCACAAGAAAAAAGTGGGATTTATGACAAACCCAAACAATTTTAAAAAGTCTTAATGAAGATAATGGTTCTCTCAATTAGTGGCACAGCGTGTCGTGTTATCTGATGCATCTAAGACACTCTGATGCCCTAGCCCACCGGGAAAATGAAGCTATAAAGAGATTGTAATGCTTGCTGAAGATCAAGGGTCACCAACATCAAGTCTGAATTAATATAAAAAGGGCCAAATTTTTACATAATCTTCAAAACAAATGTAATACACTGCTAATAAAAAACGCCCTCACTTTTTCAATCACTACTATAATTTCACAGCATTAGCGTTTATATCTATCAAATTCAAGGTTCCATGTGGTTTCTGTAAATTAAATCAGACCAGACTACAGGAGAAAAGCGAAGAGAGAAAGCACTTATGGATTACTCATTGTCCCTGACCATGACACATAATTTTTGCTGCCTCCTAAATTAGTAGTAACATAACATCATAGAAGCTGTTATAATTAGTCGCTTTTCTGCCGCATATACTTATATATCGCAATTGTCTACATCTCTATTGCTTACCTCCTTCACACATGCACAAGACCAAAACCAGTCATAATGAACTTACTGATTAGGAAACACACCTTTTCAAGCCCAGGCATACCTCCACGGCTGGGTGAGAAACAGCTGCCCAGTACATCAAGGCGATGTGAAAATTCGCCAAACTCCATCTTCATACGAAGGATTTCTTGCATCAGGAGATCATTTCGGCATTTTTCCAATTCCACCACTTCTTTGGCATGTTTAGCTCTCATCTTTTCAAGCTTCAATCTTTCTTTCAAAAGCTTCAACTTGGCAGAGTCAGCATCCGTCATAGGCGAGGCAGGAGGAGCCTCCAACAGTTTCCCAGATCCATCTTTCTTGAACTTTCCACTCCTTCGCCTCTTTTTCTCCAACGATTTTGGTGATTTATCATTATCTTTGTGTTCCAAAGCCTTATTATGCTCTCCAGTTTGACTATTTCCTTTCAACATTTCCAAAGCTGTCTGTTTCTTCTTACTTGACTGTCTCTGTTTCTCAACATCAATGGCTGCTTTCTCAGCTGTTGAAATCAGCCTAGCTGTTCTGCAAAGCTCATCATTCTGCTTTGCAATCTCAGAATCCACTTTCTGGTCAGTTCCTTCTACAGGACAGTTACTCATTCTGATAGAAGACATAACGTCATGAAGCTCTTGCTGCAATTTCTCAATGCACTTTTTGCCTCGCTCAACTTCACCAGACAAATTTTTAGTATGATCTTTCTCTTCCATTAGCTTCCTGTAATTATCTTCAGCTAGCTTTCTTTGATCAGCTGCTTTAGCCTTCTCCAAATCGGCACGCTGTCTCTCTTTCATTGTTCTTTGCTTCTCTAATTCAAGTTCTTTCTTTGCCTCTTCACACCTTAAAGTCTCAGAGACTAATTTTGATCTTGCTTCATCAATTTCTTTTCTCAAGTTCTGCAACTGCAGCCTACAGTCTTCAGCCTTCCTCCGTTCAATAACACAGATTTTTCTCTCTTCATCAGCCTTACTTTTCTCGGTTTGCAACATTTTCCAGGCTTCCTCAGCTCTTCTTTTCTCGGACTCTGCATTCTTCCTTTCTGAATCTGCCCTAGATTTCTCCTTCTTTGTAAGTTCCTTTAGGCGTTTAATTTCTGCCTCCCCCTTAGAGACCTGGGCCTCGAGCAACTTGATTTTCTCCTTCCCATCTTGATCATCAGAACCGACACTTCTCTGCAAGGACACTATCTCGGACTTCAACGCAGCGACTTCATTCCCCAACGAAACTCTGACAGATAATGCTCTGTCTTTTTCCTCTTTCTCAAGTTCTGCACGCGCCCATTCCGCTTCACATGCTGCAAGAAGAAAAAAAGACCGAAGTATACATACTATTCGTCAGTGGCAGCCCCAAATCTGTTCTTCCTTAAGGAATTGAATACCCAAATAACAGCATTAAGCCCACTCGCAGATCAATTTCATCGAGCGAGGAATTGAACCTACACTTTCGGATTCAACACCAAATTTTCAGCTCTCAGAATCACACAAAGCAAGATAGTATTCAACACAATCTTCTTACATCATTGAAGCAACAGTTTTTCCATTACCTTTCTTGTGATTGAGGCTTTCGGCCTGAACCTTATCGAGCTGCTGCTCGAGGAGCTTCACGGCTTGCCTGAGAGCATTTCTCTTCTCTTCCAACTTCGAGTACTTGACCTTCCACTGCAAGCGCACGACACCCAAAAAAAGCCGTCAGCTCGAGAGAACTACCGAAACCCACCAAAACCCTCCACCCTAAGGACCCAGAAAAGCCAAAACAACAAGCGCGAGTGAATGCATCGGAACAAGCCGTACCGCTCTGCAACAGACGTTCTCCGGCTCCACCTTCACTGAAACGTCTGCCGCCATTGCAGCTACTGCAAGCGAAGAGGAGCCGCCGCCAGTTCAGCTACTGCCATTGCTACTCTCGCTGTGTTCGCAGGTAGAGATAGAGAGAGAGAGAGAGACGAGAGGAGCGGTAAGATTTCAAGAAAACCCTGACCGCCTGAAGGAGGTCTTCCCTGCGTGTGTGTAGAACCCTAGGAGGTCGGACCCGGTCCCGCGACGCTTCATTCCCGGTTTTTGGATCCGACCCGAAACATTGATGGCGGCGTCGCTGCGGGTCTCGGCAAAACTGAGCAGACGGATCGGGTCAGATGAGATAACTATTCGGATCACTCGAATTAAATTCCAAATAAGGGCTTAAAATGCCCATCATTTTGTCAAATAAAAATCTGAAATAGACATTGCATCAAATAAGTACCTAAAGTGACTATATGTCAGTCTCAAATAAGGACATAAAAATAGCCATAGTAAGTTTCAAATAAGGGTTTGATCTCATCGATCGCCGACTAGTTAAAGATTTCAGCCGGTTAAGGGCATTTCATCCAAAGACAATTTTCACCTATTTGTGTCAGTCCCGGGACGCTTTTTTTTTTTGGGTTTTGGATCCAACCCGAAATGTTGGAGGCGGTGTTGCTGCAGGATGCAGCAAAAACTGAGAAACGGATCAGGTTCAGTTTCTTCTTGATGGTTCAGTTCCCATTGTTCTTGAGGATGACACTTCCTTTGAGTTAAACCTGAGTACTTATGGAAGCCTAACCCACCACATTTCCCACAAGTTTGGGTGTCAGTTCTTGATGATTCAGTTCCAGTTTGTATGTTATTTGTTGATGTAACTGATTCTGTTCTAAATTCTGTCACTTTTAAGTTGGCATGTTCGACTGGAGAGTGGCATTAAGAACAGAAAATTACCTATTGTAGTCTTGTCGATTAAACATGAAGTTGCTCCCTCTGCTTTATGAATCTTTATGCGACCAAAGCCCAGGGAAAAGAAGTCAGTTACCTGTGCATCCCCTTTTCTTGTAGCTAGACGCGAGGCATAGCCACTGTACATGCATAGGTCTTGCAAAACAGATTGAAATAAAAGTTCCAAATGAGAATATGTTGCCATGATACTACTTATGATTTTTTTTTTGGTCGAATTTATTGGGCGTACTATGTTTAGAAAAGCAAACACGCATCTTTTCAGCAATCACGCAAATTGATTATCACATACATTGACTTTTGTGTATTTCTCATGTCTTATTTCATTGTTCAGGTTGGTTCGTTTGTGCGCAGAGATGGAGATCCATCAAAGGTCTACAGACTAGAATTGGAGCCCATATTCAAGGCGCTGAATCATCTCTAGGCTCTTGTGAAGAACAAGATTGATTGAAGCCGACGTTCAACAATACAGAAAGAGAGAAAAAAATTTATTAGGTGTTATGATAAAATCATGGGTAATAATGTACTAACTTTAAAAAGATGTGGGAGAACTGTAATTGGTTGTTATCTTTAGGTGTCCACAGCAGGATGGGCTGTAATTGGTTGCACATATATTGAAGCTCTAAACTCGCGTTGTTATTTTTTTTTTTTTGTAATGCAAATATTGAAGTTCTATAAATTCAAATGTTGTACTAAGCTTGATGATGGTGGTGGTGGATATATTGCCAACAACAAAAGTGAGCATTCTGCAAAATAATTAGCATTTTGCCGAGAGAGCATGAGTAAATTAAAGGAAAAAGAAACTCTTCTCAATATAGTCACAACTCAAAAAAAGTATAAGATAAACTTGAATTGAACCATATAATTTGATGGAAAAGAGAAACATCCCAACATAATAACCTTTTCAACACGGCAAACCTATACATACGTGGTCATCCATATCAATTAACAATTAAAAAAAAAAGAGCTTGTGTCGTTGGTCTTACTGGTCTTGTTGGTCTTGCATATCTTAAAAAACAATTGCTCATCTTTGACCGCATGCATGTTTAGGTCTTTATATTCTCTTCTTTACCTACAATTGAATCAAAAAATAAATAATAAGTCAAAACAAAGTTAAGCACAAGTCAGAACAGTTTTATGACAAAGTCAAACATAGATAGATACTTGCATCTTCTCTCTTCCCACAGGTGATATTAACCTTGAGTGTTGTTAAAAAATGACTTAAGCAATTCAACTATCTCAATTTGTGATGTTAGGGTTAAGGGAGTGCTTTCTACCATATATTGTGATCATGTGGCAAATGTAGAAGTTGTTAGGGTTAATGATGTTGTTACTGCTGTTGTTGTTGATGCTACTAATGGATTCTTGCAATGATATCTGTTATGGCCTGACCTGTCACATTTCCAGAGGTGATTGTGGTATTCTGTTTCTTCAACAATGTTCCCACATACTCTTGCACAACCTTCTTCTTCATTGTCTTTAAATTGTTATTAGCAATTTTATTCACCGACTTTGTTTTTTGTTTCTTCTTTTTGCCAACTTGCTTGGGCACATCTAGTGGGAGTAAATGCTCTCTAGCAAGCCATGTGTCCTTAGAATTTACAGCTTACACAACATGATTATAAGTTTGCCTGAATTTTTTCATACCGAAACATGAGTGAACCCATTTTTCAGGTTCTTCCCTTAGGTATACAAGAGATGCCACAGCATGACGGCAAAGGATTTCACTAATGTCCCATTTTCTACAGCTACAAGTTCTGTGTCTGGTGTTAACAACCTTATTGTCTCCATATGACCCACTGAATTCAAACTCATTCTCCCCATTCTATGCAAGAATCCATGATGCTGAATACTCTTTTTGAAGATCCAATAACTCTTGGATTTTAGGACAAATTACACCAAAGTACTTAGACAACCCATTTTATACATTAATATATGTATGTGGCATATGTCGATTAAATTTACAATATTTTTTTAAATGCTATTTAGTAGATTCTCTAAATCCCACGGGTTACATGGGGCCATGCAAAGAAGTTATATATCATTTGCTTGTGTTTCAATGAGGGCCTACACTTACAAGTTATAAAGAAGTGTTCAACCATACCTACTTCTCACTACGATAAAAAATGGAGCGACCCTTTGGCATATTGACAAAGAAGTGAAAGATTTTGAAGAGTATGCCAAGTTATCCACACAAAAAGCAAGTTAAAATTATGAGAGTGGCAATGACTTTGCACAATTATATACAAAAAAGAATGATGCACACTTTGCAAGAGTAGATTGGAACTCAATTTATATACTGTGGATTCCAATGGTGTAAATGAGGAGGGTAGTGTTTCAAATGACAATGCAGCATCTAACATTCATTCACGTGATCAAATAGCTATAAGTTTAAGAAATATTTAATGATGCGTGTAATTTTTAAAGATAATGAAGTTCTTTTCTTGAGGCATATGTTACCACGTTATTGTAATGGAAGTATAAGTATTCTTTTTTTTAGTTGAGGAAGAGACCACTCTCATAAGCTAGCACCTCATTCCGTATCATGTGTATTTTTTTGGGTATGTGTCAAATCACAAAGGCTAGCATTGCCTTGATTGATCAAATGGTTGTGTTTTTCTCAGCGTCATGTTCAGTTTGATAAGTAGAATTTTTCTTTTCTATCAAAACTTTCAACTCTGAAACCTGAAACCCATTGTTCCTAGACCTGCTAAACGAGTGGGTTCGGTGGGTTTGGTCTAACCGAAATTAACATATTTAACTCGGTTTGATCTATTTTAATGCAATACAAATTTAATGACTCATACCCGACTCATACCCCACCCGACTCCTATTGTTAAAACACTTTTATATTTGACTCAATTTAGAAAAATTCACTCAAACTAAGGTGAAAGCACGAAATGAGCAAGTGCGTTATTGAGAGAGTGAAGAGAGAATCATAGAAATTGGTTGGATCTAAATAAAATTGTGAACCAATTACACCTATATTAAGTCAAATCATGACCCACTAAACTCATTTATAACTTATTTACTGAATATAATTAACATATATAACAACCCAACGGATCAAATATGGGTTAACAAATGGGCCTAAGACCCATTTTAACAGTTCTAACGGTTCCATATCAATTCCTCTACTTTTTGTTTCCTCCAAATCAATTTATTCTTCATTCAATCTCCTTTGGCCCTCAAGCTCCTCATCTGGCTTTTTCCTCTTCTCTAGCCCATCCTCCTAATCTGCCTCTCTCCTAATCTTGACCTACCCAACCTACTTTCAATTCTTTTCCGCCTCCACCGCCCCTCCCTCCAAACTCTCTCCTTGTGTCCCAACCCAACTCTTCCCGTGAACATATTTTTTCCACAATAGACCCGCAAATCGCTCTGCATCTCTATCCAACTCCTCCACTTTCGTTTCTTCTCTTCCAACTCATCCTATGCAAACTTGTGCCAAATCTGGAATTTCTAAACTTAGAGAAATTTTTAATCTCTCGTTCTTTTCATTAAGAGATACCAACTTATTACTCTAAGTCCATTCTCGACACACGTTGGAAAGCGACCATGGCAGATGAATTTGATGCATTGGTCACCAATTTGTCACGACCTCCCCGAAGTGAGTGGACCTTGGCTAATGGATTACTAAGCCCAAACTTAAGTCTGGCTTTCCCTAGCTTATACCAATTCACAACTTATGTTTAAGTTTTTTACATACAAATGATTTTTGATTGGGAGTCGTCACTAATCCATATTTTGGTGGGTCAACTAGAAACCCAAATAGAGTATCGGAAAATATACTTTACTCCTACAAACCACAGATTTTGGATTCGGAAACTTGTTACACTAGATTATTTTAATGCTCTGTCGATCCTTTTCATTTTTATTTGCAAAAATATTTTATAAGTAGCTTGGATTCATTTTAACCTATCCACTGGCATGTAAGGTGATCTGATGTGCAACCATTAATGAAACACCCAATAATCAAAGCGATAAATAAATTGCAAGGGTAAGGAAGGAATTTACTTACCTCGAAGTAACATAAGCATCATTAATTGGAAAATCACATTCCTAAATTTCCTAATTAACATACAATTCCACTCAAATCTTTTTGGGGTTTTCTCTTATTTAATAAAAATTAAGGTATACGCAATTGGCACTATTAATCTAACAGGACATGCAATATATAACTTATCTAAACATTCTAATTCTAACAACGATTAAATATACAATTCTAGCACGGCACACAATTTCCTAAGTACATGAACCTAGACATGCAATTTCTAATATGACATGGAATCTAATTAAATGACCTAAACATGCAATTTCTATTGACATGCGACTACTCTAATTTGACATGCGATTTAATTCAATTACTCTACACGATAGGCAAGTTAACTAAATGAACCTAGCATGCAATTACTAAATGATGTGCATTTTATGAAACTAATTCTATATGACATGCACATGACATTTTTGTATTTTTCATTAAATTAGAAATTAGTTAAATACCCTAATTTAATCATGCAATCTGTCTTAGAAAAGAACCAAATTTATTCTAAGATAATATTGTTGACATTTTTTTATTAAAACTCGAAATTAAAAGATAGTGAAAATTAGCTATCTAGATAAAGATATTATCCAACTCATTTTAGGAATTAAACTAGGCCAAATCCTAATTAAATTGAAATCTAATCTTAACTAGATAAACCCTAACCTAAAGTGCACTCTATCTAGAAAAAAGCTATCTAAACTTATTCTAATTGATTATAAGAAGATTATATATAATCAAATTAAACATGCAATCTTATCCAAATATGCAATGATATCTATTGAAATCTACCCTAATTTTATCGGCCATATGTTCTAACCTAAATATATCTTTTTGTGATTTTTTAAGATAGGAATAGAAAAAAATAAAATAAATCAAACAATAGATAACATCCACCACCTAAGATATCACCCATTTCCATTCAAATTTGGAAATAAATTGACTATCGTATCCAACGGCATGCGGATAGGATTGGCCGATTTTCCATGCAATCACAAGTTGTATTTCGGGCATGAAATCGGACTGTCGATTATATGTACGTTGTGAAATTAGGAAAATTTCCTAATTCACGAGGGGTTTCAAAAGATTTTTGGATATGACAATATCGACCAAATATTCACACATGATCGCAATTTTACGAATTAGGCAACAAATATATGATAATCAAATTAATCAAGATTCTTACTCAATTCGCATACTGCGCAAATATCATTTCCAAATTCGGATGATGGATTATGGGAATCACGGTGGATCGTGAAAGGCGGCCAGCGATAAGCCCTCGGTGATGGTCGACCGAGGTGTAGTACTCGAGCAAGGACCATCGGCGTGGTGGGGCTCCTTGACAACCCAAGCTTATTGGATATGAAGACGGAGTTGCAAGTTCGGTGAAAGCTTGCTTTTGGGTGCTCTGGACGTAGATTTCCATTGGCTGGACCAGACCGAATGGATGTGAGGTGTCAGAAACAGATGAGATGTGGAAGATGATATGCAAACTTTTTGAGTCTTTGTGTTGAATGCGATAAAAGGTGGATGGTTTGATCGAGTGAGTTTATTCCTTCCAATTGACCAACATGGCCTCTGTCTCCGATTCCCCACCACCTCCTAATGATTTTCATCAAAATTTACGGCATGTGCTTCCTTATTTCTCGTGTGGGTCTACCTGCAAGAAACTCAAAGTACACGAATTTACATGGCAGATTATATACCCTCCTTCTGATTTTTTCAACGATCGAGCCTCTCATGATCTCCTTTGATTGGGGCTGTTGCGTGACGATGCAGGAGTGAAGCGAGACGCAATGCTAGAATTTGCAAAGCGTGGCAGCTGCGTTGTCGTGGTGGTGCGGCCATGAAGTGTCACCGTCTTCATTAAAGCGACAGTAAGGATCCGGCAGCGTCTAGTTCGCTGGACTGGTTTGCCGGTGGCAACGAACGAAAACCTGCAAGAACAACACCGAGAATTCAAAGAATTCGTTGGGAACTCGCCAACGTCGCAAGTGTATGCGGTGAACTGGCGAAGTTTGGATCTTGTCAAAACTGGACTGGTGTATCGCTGGAAGGACCTAAAAGTCGTTGGAAATCGCTGTTGGGGACCAGACGGAAGTGGCATGGCCGATGGAACACTTTTGTGAACCCCTTCGTGCCCTCAAAGCGTGTGCTCCTCTTCAAAAACAATTTACTGGCCTTTTCTGTGTGAAAGACGTGAGCGAAACCTGAAACAGAAAAAAAGAAAAGAATAATAGAGGGATGCCAAAATTTGATGTTGATGAAGAATCGGTCTCCCCTTTCTTGTCCTTTCTCCTCAAGATTGTGTATTGCCCTCCTCCATATCAGCGCCCTCTCTCTCTCTCTCTCTCTCTCTCTCTCTCTCTCTCTATTGTGGCCCAATATCCTCTCTGTGTTGTGTGTTCTCCTCCCTTGTTAAGAATAACAGCATATAATATTGGTAATTATCTAACCAAAAAAATATATTTATTGGTAATTAGGGTTCCAACTCTCTTAATTCTTGCGGGCTTATTTTCAGCCACATTAAAGAAATAAAGGGCTTGACTTTAAGCTTAAAGCCTTTTTATCAATCCTAACTCCAATACAATTGTGTGGGCTAAACACATTTAATTAAATTAAGTTTAGAACCCATACCCATTCACTCATGTGATTTTCGGCTAGGCCTTCCTCCAAAGGCTGGCCGAATTTGATTCAGAGAAGGCCTAGTCCGCGTAACTGATTTAGGTCCATACACCACCGTCAATGCAATGCAAATGCAATTAATGAAACTATTTATGCAAAATGCTCCTAAAAATATATGTTATGAAATTTAATGAAAATTATTTTTGTCAAAGGCCGGAATCGGTCCCTAATTTTTTATGCAGTTTATTCTTAAATGATAAGCCAATATTTATGTGTCAACACAATCATATGTGGGATCTTGTACCACCTGATCCTTCTAAGAATTAGTCGATTGTAAATAGGTTTTAAGATCAAGGAAAAATCCTATAGAACCATGAACTGCTTCAAAGCTCACCTCATTGCACAAGGATTTAAACAGCGGGCCGAATTGAACTTTAACGAGACATTTAGTTCGATTGTTAAACCTACTACAATTCGGGTTGTTTTCTCTATTGCTATTTTTTCAAGATGGCCCAAATGTCAACTTGATTTGAAGAAGGCCTTCTTGCACGGCATCTTATGTGAGAAAATTTACATGTGCCAACCTCCCAATTTCTCTCATCCTAAGTTCCCGAATCACATGTGCCGTCTCCAGAAAGCCATCTATGATTTAAAAAAAGCTCCACTTGCATGATTTCATCACTTTAGTGGCATTTTATTTTCTTTAGGTTTCATGATGAGTCAAGTCAATCCTTCGATATTCGTCTATACTTCTTCTTGGGGACGTATGTATCTTCAACTGTATGTTGATGATATCCTTGTAACCAGTGATATTTCTTAGTTATTATGGTCTTTAATTACTCGACTTTCATAAGAATTTGCTATGAAGGATCTTAGGCCACTTCACTATTGAGTATCGTGCTTTCGCTCATTGTATTACTAAGACTTTTTGGATTTGTCATTCATTTCATGAGTTGGGGTCTCCTTTTTTAATCCTCTCCCCATTGTTAGGGCTAACAATACAATCTAGAGGGGGGTGAATAAGTTATTTGAGAATTATGAAAAACAGTTGTGGAATATAACTAGTTCAACTTCAAAAATTGGCAGAAATAATTTGTAGAAATTAGGTGCACATGTTGCTGTTTCACAAATGGTGATGATAAAGACCAAGTAATGCAAATAGTGAAGAAATAGAAGATTCACAAGTAGATATATAGTAGCTCAGCTTTATCCTAACCCTATATCATCTCCCCAGACTAACAACCACAATATGAGTTGGATTGTACTAGTAATCTACTGAACAAGTTACAATTGGCAAGCACTAATCATTTACAAATGATATATTACACTTTCAAGACTCAACTACTGCACTTACTCTTGTACACTTGATCTTTCACAGGATTACTATATGACAAGACTATCACAGTTAAGATCTTTTGAGAGAACAAAACTATATCAACAATGAAAGCAGCTCAGAGCAAATATTCAAATTCTATATTGTACTTTCTAATATTTTGGCCTATGAGCTCTTCTCTTAAATAGCCATCTTTAGTCTTCCCGTTGAAGATGCTTATGCTTTGAAGGTCAACTAGCCGTTAGAGATCCGTTGGTGCTGTTGTCCAGAGAGAGAACTACCCAAACAATCCTTTATCTTAAACATTTGCAGTGTCACACCCCAACTCTCAAACGCGCTAACATCCCACTAATGGTCGTGTAATGGCAACGTCCCAAGACGCATCGCTAATCCAAATAAATAACATCGATCAAATGAATGAATGCGGAAGCGAACTTGAATTACCCAATCAACAATCAATAAAACAAGATAGTAAGGAAAACATTTTGAGAAGAAAACCAACGAAGTCATTTTATAAATACTTGTTAACCCAAGAAGATACATAAGTACAAACCTATCACAAGCCTACTTCCTAACGAACCACGCATACAGAAAGGGATGGGGCAGTTGGGCTAACCTAGCGTCACTATAAAAAAAGGGACTGTTAAAAAAAAGGGATGTCCAAACCAATCACCACAGCTAGCCATAACCCGGAGGAGGCTCCGAGTCAGACTCCACTTCGTCCGCTTTGGACTCCATATCATTTGGACTGATATCCAGATCAGTAACAACAGCCCATCTAGAGGTTCGAGGTCCATTGGATCCCAAACCTCGTCCCTGATACCGCCAGTAGGAGGTCCATCAAAGCTGCGGATCGGATCAAACAACGCGTCCCCTTCTTATATATACAAAACTACAAACTCATGAGCCTTCCATGTGGCTAAACCCTCGTCAACCCATATTGTGGACGAGTACTTCGAGTAAGCCCTATCTAGCCCAACTGGATATTCCACAACTATAGTGTCTACATCCATAGGCAAACCAAAACGAGTGGGAGGGTGATTCATACTCGGGGGTCTGAAAACATTCAACAAACGACAATGAAATAAACTCAGCAAGTTAATGAACTAAGTCTCGATTAGAAAGTCAACTCCTCTCAAATGCACCTAAGACATGAAACGATATATAGGTGATAGGCAACTCAACACAGCACACACAAACATGCTATCACACAATTGTAGGCAATTCTATCTTGCCTTGGCATATGACTTGTACGTTATAAACCACCATAATAATGCAATAAGCATATAACATAATCTGAATACATAGCAACTTTCTCGTGCACAATGCATTCATGCATGTTCCAATTATCACGACCACTCAGGGCATGCCCGTCTTTGCATGGAGGTCTTCCGGCTTAACCAGCTATTTATCAATCTATTGATCTATCACGGCTAATCAAGGCACACCTGTTCTTGTACGGGGGTCTTTCGGCTTAATCGGGTATTTATCAGTCTATTGATCTATCACGGCCGATCAAGGCACGCCCGTCCTTGTATAGGGGTCTTTCGGCTTAACCGGGTATTTATCACAACCACTCAAGGCACGCCCGTCCTTATATAGGATTCTTCTGGCTTAGCTAGGTGTTTCCATTACGGCCACTCAGGGCACGTCCGTACTCCAAACGGGGGTCTTCTGGCTCCACTAGGTAATTATCACAGCCATTCAAGGCAAGCCCATAATCACACGGGGGTAATGGTTTCTCAGTATATGATCATGCAAGCATTTCAATCACACAAGCCAATTTCATTTTTCCTCAATCAACCCATACATATGTGGTTGTGCTCAAATAACAAAATACTACAACTTTCATGCCAAAAACACAATAATAATTTCACACGTGATCACATACACAAAACTAAACCATCAAACTTTGCATGCTTCTATTTTGAAATATCCTTACCCTATTTAACTTATAAAGCTTGACATATAAGCCCGACACCTCGGGGTTTACTATTTATATGTCCACAAAAACCCTTCTAAAAATTTAAATAGCAAGATTTCACAAAGGGCAATTATTAATCAGGACAAGACGGACAATAAACAGCATGAAATGGACATAATTCAATATTTAAATTAAGTAGAAAACAAACATATAAACTGCACTTATCGCCCTAATTGCGATAATTTATCAACCACTTAGTGATAGCTTATCACTCAAAACTGATAGCTTATCGTCCCTCCGATGATAACTTATCACCCTTTTTGTGATAACTTATCATCATTTCCTCGATAGCTTATCGCATAATTGGCGATAGCTTATCACTAAAATCTCGATAGCTTATCACATTTTCTTGATAACTTATCAAGTCCACTTATCACCTATCGCGATAACTTATCACTACCACTTATTACTTGTTGCGATAGCTTATCAACTAATCCCTAATTAATTAGGACTAAGCATAATTAACTTAATCTAACATAATCAAGGGATTAGAGCGATAACTCACCTAGAAATTATTCCGACGACAAAAGCGTGACGGTGGCGGCAAGGGCTACACGTGGCTTGGTCCGGAAATGACATGAAATGACGACGAACGGTTGGATAGTAGCATAACAGCACCGGTGAGGGCTGGTTTGGCTTTGGTGAATGTGACATCCCGAATTTTGACCCATTTTTGGGATTTATAAAACATGTAATTTGTCAGTGTGCTTGTAGTAAAAATCTCGCCCAGGAACTAATCACTTCCGGTTATTGTTTTTAAATTAGAGATTTTGCTAGAATTGCACTCGATCAAATTTGGCCATTATTTAGAGCCCAAACTTCATTGTCAAATTTCTCGAGTTCCGGGACGAAATAAATTGGACGGTGTCGATATTATCGTGGCCAATGTCGATATTGCCAGGAATAGTGGAAAAGTGAAATTTTGACCTGGTGCAGATTTGGACTAGTAGACCTCCGTCGTAGTAGTTTGTTTTAATTATTTTGGCAATTGTCCCTTATTATATTCCAAGATTAATTTGGACTAGTAGAATCATTTTCGGATTCAAATTCTGACTGTTGGATCGCGCTCGAGTGCGCGTTGACTTTTTTTTTTTTTTTTCTTTCTCTCTCTTCCCACTCACGCATGCACGCACGCACGTCCTCCCCTCTGACCATGCAGACTCTCTCTCTCCCCCCTTCCTTTTTCTTCTCTTTCTTCTTCTTTCTCTTCTCTTCTTCTTTTCTTCTTCGTTGTTCTTCCCGGTTCCCCGGTGAGCCTGCATCTAGCTTCTGCTTCGTCCGGCGTCTGTCCAGCTCGCCCGACCGCCCCTTGTCGGACTGACCTTCGCCCTGTTGCCGTCGACACAGAAGCTTTTCCCCCTCTCTCACTCCCCTCCTCCTCCGCAACTCCTCCCAGCTCATCCGACGCCACCTCCACCAGCTGTCGCTGCGCAGTCGCCTCGCCAGCCACAGCGCCATCGCCAGCCAGTTGCCGTCCCTAATCCACCCTGCCGCGTTGACCGTCGCCATGCCATACGTTGCTGTCGCTGCTGCGAGCGAGCCCTGCCCGCTGCGAGCGAGCCCTGCCCACTGCTCGAGCTCGCCGCCCCCGGTCGCTGCGGCTCGCCGGCTCGTCGCCCGCCGGTTCGGCCAGCGTGCCCGTTGCCGCCGCGAGTTCGCCGTGCCGTCCCGTCGCCGCCCCTTCAACCCAGCCCCTCTCCCCTTTGCCTCCACCAACCAACTCTCTCCTCTCTCCCTCCAAGCTAGTTGTAGGAGAGCCGCACAGCTCGCCATCGCGCCGCGTCGCCGCTGCTCGCCACCACCGTCACCACGGCGTCGCTGCTCGCCGCCGCTCGCCACCACCGTCACCACGGCGTCGCTGCTCGCCACTGCTCGCCACCCCAGCCGGCCAACCACCCTAGCCGGCCAGCTGTGCTAGTGCCCGAGCCTGTGCCCGTGCCCATGCCCGTGCCCATGCCCATGCCTATGCCCATACCCGTGCCTGTGCTTATGCCTGCGTCTGTGCTTGTGTCTGTGCCTGAGCCGTGGCCGAGGACTGTGCCCGTGACTGACCGCCGTGGCTGAGATATGCGCCCGTCGCCCCCTCGCTCGCGCCGAGTTCAACACTGTTCACATGGGCCATTTTAGGCCCGAGCCAATTTTTTCCTAGGCCAAAACTTAGTAAGTAACATCCTAATCCCTATTTAGTATAATGGGTATTATTAGACTTGTTTAGTGATTAATTAGAAATTAATTGAGTGACTAATTTAGAAAATAGACTAATCGGTTAGAATATGATTAGTGCATGGATTAGGTGGGGAGTGGTAGATTAATTTATGGTGATCACATGGCTAATTATGGTGTACTAAGTGACAGGATTGTTGTGGCCTGTGTGGATGAATTTGAGGATTGTATATGATCGGCTCGGATGTCGGATGTGTGAACGAGTATGTTGGACTTAAGATGTGACTAGGATTGGCATTGATTTGGATTGGCATGATGCGTTGATTTGGCGAATTGGGATGTTGTGAGTGTGTCTTGAGTTTGATTGGTACGATTTGTAATAATGACGAATTGTGTTGTGGTACATGTGTATGTGAAAAAGCCTGGATCGATCGGAGGGCTACCAACCTGAGGCGTGGTTACGCGGGTGTGGTGAGGAAGGCATGACTAGACTTGAGGCATAGGTTATGCAGGTCATTAGAAATGGAAAAATGTCATGAGGCGTGGTTACGCAGGATCGAGCTCGGCTTGATCTGAAGGCTGAGCTTGAGGCGTAGTGGCGCAGGCTGAGAGAATGGACCTAAAGTGCAGTGGCGCGGGTAGTGTGAAAGGACCTGGGAGGTCGCGGAAAATTGTTCGACCACACATGTGAGTTGAGTGTGATTGAATTAACTGATTGTATGAGTGATTGGATTGATTGAATTGATTGAGTGCTAGCGCGGTTGACATTTGAACGATTGTGATAAGTTACTGAATTATTATTATTGCAATATCCTGTTTGACTGACGTGCAGAGCTGGCACGTGCTTGATGGCAAGGTAAGTGTTATGGTGTGGATTCTCTATGTTAGGAGTTAGACTGCATATATTACTGGTCTGGGTATGCATGGGCCTATGTGGAGTTTAGGGTATTACTTATTGAAACTCGTTCTCACAGTTATTATATAACAATTTCAGACTCCCGACCGTGAGGATGGCAGGAGTGCCCCTCTATTTTGGGATCCCACATCACATAGAGCAATCGGTGATCGAATACTCTATAGGGAACGCAGAGACTTACATTAGGCATCTTACTACTGTATGGGTTGACGTAGGCGAGTATTATTTTCAGGCCCATCAGTACCTGGGTTGGTGTTTCCGGGACCCGTTTGGTGTGTACGAACCTCTTAGATCCTTCGACATCCCGTTCAACGGGTTAGGACAATGGGACCCCCAGCCAGCTAACGGGGAATTGGCGAGCCCCAAAGCCTTATTTGGGGCGAGTTCCAGTTTAGGCCGCAGGTCTATTATCTAAGAGATGGACGAGCCGGATCCGATGGATGAAGAGCCAGTGAACTGGGATTCCAACCCGAAGTCTATGGAGTTGGATAGAGAGCCAGAGCCTATAGAGCAGGATCCGGAGCCAGAGGAGAACGAGCCCGCGGAGGAGCCTACAGATGACGAGTTCGAGCCGGATTCCATAGACTCCGAGGACAAGCCCTCCGACAGCTCTTCTGAGTCTTCGGGATCCGACTCGGACTGGATGTAGTAAGGTTGAGCCAACCGTAACTCTAGCTTGGTGGGACCGACACTTTTTGGATAGGAGCCCTCCTTAGTTTTATACCCGACCTCTTGAGCCACGTGTCCCTTTTTTATGTTAGTGGCTCCCTGACCCACTTTTTGGTTTATGTATATTTTTGTATGGGATATTGTAAGTCTTCCCTGATTTTTATTATAAGAATGTTTGTTCATGATGTTGTTGCTACACTTGGTTGTTGTTTTTATTATGTAAGGGTGTCGATTGCTTCCGCATATGTATTATCCTCTTATTTGGGTTTGGATCGGCGACGCTTTTTGGGACGTCGCGTGCAATACGACCGTGGGTGGGATGTTGCGGGCTTGGTGGGATCCAGGGCGTGACAGTGAAGGCAAATCGGCGACGGAAACAGCTCGAATTGACAGCACACGGGTATGGGGTGGTCACGGCTTGTCACGGCGCTCGGCGGTTGGCTCTACGGCAGCAAAAACAACAGCCAAGGGGGCTGTTCTGCTGTGGCCGAAGAAGAAAGGAGGAGGAAGAGAGAGATGGGCGAAAATGAGGGGTGAGAGAGAGAGAGAGAGAGAGAGAGAGAGAGAGAGAGAGAGAATCGGCGGTGTGGGAAAGAGATGAGAGAGAATGAAGGAGAGACAATGAGATTATCTCTCTTGCAAGTCTTCTATCTCAAGCCAAGATCAAATCCCCAAATTTCATCATTTCTTCACATAAATGATCAAGACTTTGGCTCCCCTTTGTCACTTCTTAGTAAATGCTAGAAGCGCATTTTGGTAATTTCACAAAGTATAGTATAGAATACTATACGTGTATATGAGCTAGAATTTTGTACGAGCTCGTATAAATCGAATTTGGCCTCAAAAGGATAAATAATGGGCTAGAATTACCAATGAGCTTGAAAATAGGCTAAGTGGGCTTAGTGAGCCCCATTAGGCTCACTTGGGCTTGCTTGGGCCGAAGCACAATGAGCGTGAGGCCCATAGGGCCTTCGCTCAGCCCACTTTTTCGTTGTCTCTAATTCTCAACCTATTAACTCATTTTTCAAACATTTCGAGCAAACCGATAATCAGAGAATTAACGAGGTGACATCCAATAAGTTAGTCTTGAAATCTTTGAAAGTTCGATCTCCAATTTCGAATTCTAATTCATGGTCAAAATTGATCAATCGTAACTTTAGTATATCTCAAACTGACGGGCGGCTTTTAGGAGTTATGTGTATTCGACCCGTGGTTGACTTGATATCAATCCACGTTAAAGCTTTCTTGAGCTGTGGATGATCTCGGTTGTCATGTAATTGCAATGGGTCAATCGCTAGTTCCGAAGTACACGATCAATAAAGATTGGTTTAGGGTCATTCACAATTCATACAATGGTTAGGTGGAATCACCCGCGATCCAATTGTATACTACTGGCAAAACATTCTATAATCGTTCTTTGATCATTTATAATGGCTCAAAATTGTCCATCGTCAATCTTTATGGTCAAATTGTCAATCTATGGTCAAGTTCTCAAGTCGTGCGTATTTAATTTCTTAATAGCCTCTCTCTAATGGTTAATCTCTCATGAGTGATCAATTCAAAGCGACATTTAACTAACAATACATTAACGAATATAATCATTTCATTATATCCTGAATAGAGTCGAGACTTGAGGATGTCACATGCAGGCTATCCTAAAATAGGTCATGTAGCTACTGTTTCAACGTTGACTACTATGACAATTCTGACAAATGCCTATTCTTGTTCCTTGATAGACATCATGATCTTCTGTTGCACATTTCCACCCTTCAATGGCTATAATCTCAAACATCCTCAGATGGTCATTATTCAAATATTGCCAATGACATGATGCCTCAGCATCGATACAAACATCATCAACAACTAATATTTAGGTTCATTGGTGCTGTTTATGGAAACCACGTGAATGACTTGCGATCAATGATTCTCTTGAGTATCTCAACTTCCAAAATGTCACATTGATGAAAGATTGGCCATGATACCTCCAAGTCATCACGAACACCTCATCATCTTTGACTGGTTCTCTTCCTTATCAAGATCCTCATCTTTGTACCTATTCGCTGGGCTCACATAGTTCATTGATGTCATTACAGTCTTCCACCTCATCTGTATAAGACAGCTACTCTTTGCCAATAATCTGCTACTCTGATTACAATTCACTATACTTGATAATGATGCTAATCTTTCCAGTCCGTCCAAACAAATAGGCAATTTCGACTCTACTAAGCTTTTCATCTTTATGGTCCTTCCAAGATTTACCGAATATCCTCATTCTAGACTTATTCACCATCATTAGGTATATCCAATTGTTCACTCGATCTTTATAGCCATCACGAATATCCCTGTTTTTCTCGACTTATTCACCATTGATCAATGTTCTTCTATATGCTCACCTTATCTGAAGATCCTTCCAGCTTGTAGAGATCTTCAACGCCCAATACCTTGTTCATCTCAGATAACGCCCAATACCTTATTCACTTCTCATATTATAATCTTCTAGTGCTATTTATGATAAACATCTGCCTCTCGTCTAGTACATATATCTCCCGAGACTACTCAACCAATACACACATTAATAGTCTTTGATTGTCTTTGTTGTTACCAAAATAACATAGGAGATTTTTTAATAACCATTTATTGACAACATCTATGCCACCTATCTCCTATATTTCATTCTCACATTAAACACATTAAGTTGGATTACCACTTTGTTCGAGAATGAGTTGCTTCCAGCGATTTACATGCTCGCTACGTGCCTACACCAGATCAGTTGACAGACATCTTCACCAAGGGGCTACCTCGTATGTGTCACACACTATTGCGATCCAATCTCTCAATTGTTATACCTACTTCAAATTGAGGGGAGTATTAATGTGTAATTTTTTTTATGTATTATGGGGTATTTGTAATCATGTTTCTATTTGTACCCTTAATTAGTCACTTCTATAAATCTATATCATAAACCCTAATTAGGGTTGAGCCACCATAAACACTTTGTCGTTATTTTCTTTCTAACTCTATACATCAACAATCTGCTCCCGTGTCCAAAAATCGCCACTAGTTATTTCAGAGTTATCAAAATTAGGGCTAGGTAGAGGTTCATTATTAGAATAAGCATCTTCACAAACACTTCTCACCTTCTTATGGAATAAGAGCATCACGTGATATTGATATTTTGAAGAAACCAATGGCGATTTTTGGATACGGGGTAGATTTGGGACTAGAGTGAAAATTGGTGATTTTTTTAGTGAAAAAAAAAGTTTGAGGTAGATTTGGGATTAAACCTAAAGTTGGGTTTTTTTTTAGGAATAAAATCTAGAATTTTTTGATACACTAAATGGGTCATCATCCAACTATTGATATGTGAAAATAAGTGTTTCATTTTCTGAAAATAGAAATTGCTTTGATGACCGGTGACAAGCCCGTGTTACCTCGGCTTATCCTTAACATATATACTTGCCCCATTGCATTGAACCTTAGTTCATTAACAAGTTTTGTAACGTGATGTCAAATTATTTATGTCAAAAGCTCATCAACCATAAATTTTGCGATAGTGCTAGCAATAGGATAATCTCAAGATCTTAGAGGAACCTCCATTGAACATTTTGAAGCTATTGGAGCTTGACCGTAGAAGCCATTGTTTCCAAAGCCCCTTAAAATGTGCAAAATATCATAATTTTTGAATTTTTCAACCGTTCGGTCCTCTTTTATGCACCCGAAAAGATAAAAGGACCATATTGTACTTGTAGCGAAAAAGATTGTCCTGGATCAATACAGATAAATTGGACTTTATAAGAGACGAAACTTCTGCTACAAAACAAGTAGCAAGGACTGGGCTTATGGTGATGGGAGATCAATGACAACCCAAACAATGTCAGATTAAAGTAACGGAATAAAACAATATCACCTCTTGTGCAAACCTAATATGAAATAACACAATAGAGCAAAACATCTGCCAAATTTAAATACAAAGCAGCCACAAACACAAGGCAGATTTTAAGTGGAAAATCTCTTTGATGTGAGGAGATCAAAACCCATGGGACTGGAGTTCATCCAAAATCTTCACTATTAACAAAATTGGGTGAACAAAATTCTTCTTTAGTTAATACTAGAGGTACATAGCAACAACAACATCAAGAACCCCGTTCTTGGCAATACATGTGAATTTGACATGGGATTATGGATAAATCTCACTAAAACACAAGTTCGGTTCTATTTACTACAAAAAACCTAATGAAGGGAGCAGGAATCGACCTCCGATCACTAGCTTGATGAAAATCGGACAGCAACCTCCTTTCCAGATTTTTTTGTTTACTCTTTTTCTCTTGTTACTGCCTCACATTAATCATTCTTTGCGTCTACCACTTAACTAGAGAAAAAACCCTATTCTTTCTCCATATGGATATCATATGGGTTCAAGCCTTTGTGTTTATATTTTTATAGGACTTTCTTTGTGTGGGAGTGAACCCAGCCCAACAAATAGAAATTATTAGGAATAACAAAGCGAAACGCATTAAAAATAGAAACTTTGTAGTCTTCAATATCTACAACCGAATCACATCCTCAACTGCCGGTGGAGAGTGACGAAAAAAAGAAGGGAATAATGAAGATAATCTTGCATTGCATGAATCAGCCATAGGAATGGCAAAGCGAAAAAGAAAATCGATGCCGAAATTCACATGAAGAAACAAGAGAGACCTATTCCAAATACTACCTCCCATTTCCTTCCATCAAATTGAGGCAAACAATCTCTACTTGGTAATATTCCCAACTCTCTGATTAGTTAGAATCATGAAACATTGAATCAACATTTTCTATAAAATCCGAGACATCACAGCTCGCCTGACGTTCTTGATGAACGCCCCTGCAGCTGCGTACTCTTCCAACGCCTTCTTGTCGACACCATCCCTCAGGAGTTGTGGAAAAAACAGCCAAGATCCGGTCACCATTACAAATGTCACTGTCATCAGACCAGTCAAAGCCCTCGGCAACCGCCACTTCGCGCCACACTTCCTTTTCACCACCATCTCGACCACCAGACATGCCCCGTGGAGCACGAAAAACCACATGACCTCCCAAGTGGGCTTCACGCGCCCCATGTAGAAAAACAACAGCTCGTGCATGAGCCCCGACACCAGGAAGGCGGCCATCACAGCGGGCAGTGCCGCCCACTTGCGCCCAACAGCCGCTGACGCAGCGCTGTGGACCGGTTCGTATACGGTCAATCGCAGGATGTTGGTGACCATGAGGTTCCACCGCTTCCCCCAGAAGTCTTGAAGTGAAGACGAGAGGTACGGCTCACGGAACTGCGGCTCCAGCTCCATCCCGAAGCCTGCTCGAGCTGCGGCTTGTATGGAGGCTAAGGTCAGCTCAAGGCTAAGGTATATGTGGCAGCAATAGAGTAACAACATCAGGTTTGGATGGAAATGGTCACCATAATCGTATAATCGCAATAGCATCACAAAAAGCGAAGCTTTTGTGGGATAGTTCAGGAACAAGATTGCTTTATATCTAACGTTTTCTGGATTTGGAGGAAGTGGGTTTTCTTTATGATGGCCCTTTTGAGGTGGGTGTGTGTGATCTTTGGTGCTGTGTGTCCTCGGTGGTGATTCTTGAAGTGGGCTCTGTTGGATCTTGATGGGTAAGCAAGCAATGGCCAAGAAGCATGGAAGAGAGAGGGGAGGATCTGAAGATAAAGGCCCTTTGCCGAAGGCAAAGAGGAGGAGCTTGGAGTTGCCAAGCCATGAAAGCATGAAGCCAAGTTGGCCTGTAAGATTCACTGCAGAGAGATTGAGAGGAAGATAAAGAAAGAGAGCCACAACAGGTAGTATCGCCAAGAGTCTTTGAGTACCTTTTGGGATGATCCTGCCAACTATGTAGCAATAGCACAGAGACATCAAAGCTGTGATGCATACCTTGAAGACGTTGTAAATCTCTCCTTCCATTTTCTCCCCCTCTCTCTCTGCCTTCCCTGTTCCTTAATTTTCTGCTACTCGGTTTTTCAATCTTCTCCCTGGACAGTCCACAGTAATAGAGTTTTGCGCAAGTTTGACACTCAAAATGTTGACAAGATAAGGCCAGTTGCGTCTTCAATAAGCAAGACCCCGGAAGCTGCTTGCCTGCTTTTATTTTTTGCTTATTATCGGAGCATGCTTAACTGTACCTTCTTATTTTTTGCCAGGAATCACACACGATGTTGAATTCAGTAACGGCTACGGTATTTTATTCATTTTATTGCCTCCTGCTTAGCTTTGCGTATGATGCACGGGCAATTTTTTATGTTGAGTCAACGGAACCTCAAGCATGCCATGTGCGGCCGCTCCTATAAAATAGCCAAGGACACAGTGGAGAATTGTCAAACTAACAAAAAAAAAATTTCCTTTGATAGTCCTCAGAAAATAATAATATTGCTGATACTGGAATTTGAGATCAGGCATGGAAGACTGGTAATTTAAGCGGATTGTTAGGTTTTCTCTGCAACAAAAGATTAAAATTATTCTCTAAGTCTGAACTAAGCTGTTGCAGATCTTGGGCTGCTTTTATAGACAGACAAGATTCGAGAACAGACTCAATTGACACAACCCTTGCACATTGCTGTCGTATAAATATGATAACAAGATTTGAATTGTACCTCTAATACAATCCAAGGCCTATATAATAGCTGAAGCAGTTCAAAAGAATGGAATTTGTCATTACTTTCTCTACGTGAAGGCATGTCCATTGGCCGTTCCCCCTTTATTTTCTATTAATAAAATTATTGTTTTTCTTGGATTCTCATATGCTTTCCCCATTGCATTCATTCGTCTAGTCCGTTTCCACCCTGCATCATGGGAGTCATACTGGTCTTCACCTTCTCATCACAAACTACCTCCTTTCCAAGAGTGAAAGGCTATTTTGGAATCCACAGTGCGCAAACAGGTTCCAAGCTAACAAATCCAACCGTCACAAATCATCAAATGGCGACTAAAATGCAGGAAAATAAAAGGGGAAGAGAAAGGGAGACAGTCACAAAGCGGTGTCATCAACAAATTTGAGCAACTTCATTATTGTGCAGGAAGCAAATACAGTAGCGAATGGGTCTTTACTTTACCACTTCCTTGCTCACAGAATCAGCTAAATGAAATAAAGAAAGGTACAGATGATGAAAACATACATTTCTCTTCACAGCGAGTTCTTACAATCATAAGTATTCCTTAAGAACTAGGGACTGAGAATAAGCTCAGATGCACCACTTCCAAAATACTAATTAAGGAACACCAGCTTCGTTCTTCGAACTTATTTTCTTCATCCCAATAAAACTTCGCACAAATATCTGTTCTTGAACTGTCTAGATGACCATCCACGACCAAACTAGATGAGTTTCACAGCAATGGTAATACGTCAAGTATATCAACCTGGGAAACAAGTAAGATTAGGGCCACCTTTGATAGGGTGGGAAAGTTGAATTCCAGTATTTTCGGGTATCAAAAGTGTTGTTGATCTTGAGGTAATACTTGTTGTCATCATCAACAAACGGGAGATCAAAATAAAAGCAGAAAGGACATTAGTAAAAACAATAGAACACAGGAATCTTTGGTGAGAGGATAATAACAGTGATTTATTTTTATTTATCGACAAAGTTTGCAAAAAATAAAAAAGGAGCACTAATCATCGATGTAGGGAGCTAACAAACAACTAATTTTTCGTTCCTATAGATTGATCTTGTTGACGAATAATGCATGATGAAGACCATGTTAGGATTTGGGGGATAAGAACGGGCAGGAGTTCTATAACTTTCTTACGGCGCTAGCTTGCTTAAGTACTACATCTGAATAAAATTGATCATTTAAGTGTCAATTTTGATAAATCATCCTACGTAGATTTTTCGTATTTTTTTTTATAAATTTTTTCATTTTTTATTTTCCTTATTTTTATTTTTATTTTTTTTTGTGTGTCGACTGCAAAGGCCTCACCCTCGATTGGTGGGACCCTGGGAGAGGCCATTGTCAATTGCAGGCAAGGGCCTTAATGGCAAGGCTGCAAGTGAGGGTGCAAAGGCCCTCACTAGATCCAGGCAAAGCCGGCGACGAATTTTCCAGCATGACAAATTGTCGATGGCACTTAAGTGATTTATTTTTCAAATTAGTGGCACTTAAGTGATCAATTTTTCAAATTTGTAGCACTTAAGTGAGTGATACAAAATTTATTAATGTTAGTGCCTCATAGGATGACCGGCGTCCACGTCGGATTTTCCAGTGAGGCAAATCACCGATAACACTTAAGTGATCAATTTGTCAAATTTGTAACTGCTGAGACCTAAATTTCAGCAACCTACTTACTCATTTATCACATAAAAAATTAGGGGGCAATTCTGATCCCTCAACAAAAGTTCGTTAAATCTAGCTTGCATATTCAAAGCATTTTAATTGCATTTGAACTGGGACTGATGAATTGGCGTAGGGCAGCTTCGAATTAAATTCTATAAACATATTTGCGGTAAAGACTTCGGATATACACTTATCTGTTTAAAGAGTTTTCTACAAGACAAAAGAGAATATGGGCAGACAATATTGAACAGGTACGTGATTCGGTAATGAGTCAATAATCTCGACCAAATGTGAGAGAGTTATAGATAGAAACGAAAAGAGGTCATCAAATCCTTACTTCCCGCGGATTCATCCATTGACATTATCCTGCTAGGAAATCAAGGAATCACACTGGAAAAGGAGTCAGGGAAGATTATGAAGAACAGAAGGAAAATATGAATAAAAGGGAAGTGAGCGAGAGATTTGAGAGAGAATGCACTAATTGAGGAGGGGAATCGGTCAGAGAAATCTTCTCTCCAGCAATCTTTGGCCAGCTAAGTGGAGGAATCAGTGGAATATTCTTACTTGGAAATATGGCAAGCGAGAGGTGAGATCGGCATGATATTGGAGGAAATCAAGAACTTGATACTCGTGGATTGAGCTGGCCGTGAAATTGCAAATAATAGTGAATGAATCTGGGCGCATTTACAGCAATATAAGCAGAAGCAGAAAAGGGAACCAAAGGAAAATAGATTCGAAATGGTGGCGAATCGGGCCCAAAAATTCAGCAATCCCCACGATCTGAGGAGCACGGGTTCAGACTTCCAATGATAATTGGAAGTCTTTTGCTATAAAAAGGGGTCGGTTGAGCCATTGCAGGACATCAAGAAAGGAACTAATAATAGAGAGATCAAAATACGTGAAAGACAGATGAATTATTTTCTTGGGATATTGTTCTCTCACATCCCTTTCCTCAGTGATTTGCAGCAAATTCCTTTGTTCCAGTAAGCCTCTTGTCAGCCTGGTTGCGTAGTTCTTGCTGCTCATCGTTGTTGTTCACTATTGTTCGCTGCTGCATTGTTGCTAGTTGCTGTTGCGCTGCTGCTTGCTGTTTGCTGCTATTGCGTTCCTCTTCTTACTAGTTGTGTCCTTGTGCCTTCACTTCGGATCGACTTCTCGTGGCAAACTCTAACCAAGTCCATCCGCAAAGCCTTGCTTAATCTTGTTGTCATTGCAGCTGCTTATTGCTATGACTGTCTTGCTCATGACCTGTTGCTAATGTCCCCTCAAGTCCACTGTTGCTGCCTTTCGTGACTCATCAAGTCTATCCTCGGGGAAATCCTAAATAAGGTTGTCAAGGTTTAACAAATTTCATGCAATAGTTTCATTTTAATCTATAGTTTTTAAACACATGATATTTAGTGATGAAACCTTAGGGTGTTCTCATTGTTTCAATGCATCAACAAAGACTTATTTGGCTTTCAAACCTTTAGACACTAAGGTCGAACCCTAATATTGTTTTGCGTGGATTGCTATGGTTGAGTATGCTATCAATGATGTGATACATCGTCGTTGTGCGTTATTGAATCACATTCAAAATTTACACTCTAGATTTTCTTATTAGGGCCATGCATGGTTAGTCTCGTAACGCATATAGGTTTAGAAAATGTTAGTTTTAGAATACATATAGATTCAGGTTAGTTCATAGCTTTCATAAAAAAAAATCAAATAAAAAATGTTATTTAGAATCATTTAGATTGCACGTTGACCTAGGGTTAATTAGGCTTATGTCATACAACGCATGTCATTTAGAACTAAGTTTTGATAATCATATCATGTAGATAGTTTTAGTTATTACATTACATGCATCGTCCGCATTGCATATAGTTCAATAATAGTGGATAGTTCATTAGGCCACATTAGAGTATCAGGAATTAAACTTGCTATTTTTTAAAAAAAATAAAAAATAGAAATAATTTCATAGTTTCTCTTAGGTCATTCATACATGTTAGAATTACATGGATATATTATCTTAGAAATAAAATTACGTCATCTCGCACCTCAAGAATGTAGATTGCATTAATCAGGTTAACTATTTTTGTAAAAGTCTATTTTGCATGACATTTAGTAGAACTAATAGATAAATTTAGAATTAATTCTATGACAGGTTAGTTAAAATTCATCATGCATAATCATTGTGACATTCTGAATTTCGACCTTTTTTGGAATTTATGAAATGAATATTTCATTGAGACACTTTTCGTTAAATATCGCTCAGAATTGATCACTCATGAGAGGATTAACATTTAAGAAAATGCTAATTAGGAATTAAGTATGCACAACTTAAGAACTCAACCATGGATTGAAACTTCGACCATAATGATTGACGAGGGATAATTTCGGGCCCTTACAGACCGATCAATGAATGGTTATGGAACAATTTGCCAATGTTATAAAATTGAGTCGTGGGTAATTCCATTTGATCATTGAATAGATTGCGAACATCCCTAAATCAATTTTTAATGATCGTGTCCTTTGGAACTAGTAATTTACCCTCTCAATTATATGACAACCGAAGTCACAATGGCTTGAGTAAACTTAAACGTGGCTTGATATCAAATCAATCATGGGTTGAATACACGTAACTTCTAAAAGCCGCATGTTAGTTTGAGATACACTAAAGTCGCAATTGATCAATTTTGGCCATAAATTAGAATTCGAACTTGGGTATCGAACTTTCAAAGATATCAAGACTAATCTATTGGACGTCAGCTCATTAAGCTCACCTTGTTATTGGTTCACTTGGAAATTCTTGGAAAGTGAAATTCATATCGAAAATTGAAAAAGACCATTTTACTCCTAAGTGTTTTATGATCTCTTTGTTGTGTGAAAGGGCATTTTGGTCCTTTGTACCCTCCCTAGTGTGGCCAACTAGCATAGGACAGATTTGCACTTCTTGTCTTTTATTATTTTCTTGTTTGTCCTTGATTGGCTTATCTTTGAAGAGTGATTTGTAGCCTTTGGATCTTAACTTGGGGACCAAGAAGTGATCCTAACCCTTTATTTTTGGATTGTGTTCAGCCCATTCTCTCTCTCTTCCATTATTGTCATACCAGCCATCACACACACACACACACACTCTCTCTCTCTCTCTCTCTCTCTCTTAGCCATGAACCACCAGCTCTCGCCACCACTAGCACCACCACACGTGAGCCACCATCACCGCCGCCGTTCATGCCGTGACCAGCCACCGTCTGCCACTTGTGCTGCCGTTCGCCGCTTGCTGGTTGCTACCCTCTGTTGGCTTAAGTTAGCTTGATTTAGTGATAAGTAACTTCCTAAACCTTGATTAGGTTAATAGGTGACCAATGAATTAGTTTAGGGGCTGATTAGTGGCTAATTGTGGGCTGATTTAGGGCTGATTAGTGTATGGTTGATGTGGGTTAATTGTGTGGCTTAAGGGCTGATCGTGTGGTTAAGGTAATCATGTGGCTGATTAGTTGGATTAATGGTTGATTATATGCTTGATGATTGACCATGTGGTTTAAATGTTAATCATGTGGTTGATTAGTTAAATCAATGGTTGATCATGATTGATTAATGGTTGATCATGTGCTAATAGTTAATCATGTGGCTGATTGGTTAAATCAATAATTGATCACGTGCTTAATGTTGATAATGTGGTTTAATTTGGCTTATCATGATTGCTTAGTTGCTAATTCAAATAATCAATGGTTGATCTTGCTTAGTTGTGGTTGATCATGGTGATTGATGGTAAATCATATGGTTGGATGTTGATCATGTGACTTGATAGTAGAACGTGTGGTTAATCATGACTAATCATGTGATTCAATGGTTGATTGTGATTAGTTAATGATGATTGACATTTAAACGAGTGTGATTCATGACATGTTTGTTTGTAGAAAAACGCTCATAAATACTTTGTATTGGCTAAATCGCAAAGATAAGAATTGGCATTGAGTCAATGATATGCTTGCATGGTCATAATAGTTTTGTCTAGGCGGGGGTTCTAAATAATACCCGGTGAGAGTTCGGATGCCATCTAGGTGAAGTTTCTAGATGATGCCGTGTTGCAGTAGAGGCCGGACCGATGCTCTTAAATAGAATGCCGTCTTGTACCCGGCTTGTTAGGGGTGTTCGATCCCAAACGTTATTGTGCCTGAAGTAGTAGGATGATGCCCAACTAGACCGGAAGACCGGTGGGGGTTTGGTGTGGCTCGAGGGATTGTTAATAATCTGGATAACTACACGTGTGTTATGCATTAGGGAATGCTATGTGCCTGAAATCGATGTTGAATATACCTGGATTTTTAATTGTGTTACACACATCTATGCCATGGATTATATTGTATGTGCCAAGGCAAGGTAAGGGTGTTTGTAGTTGTTCATGGCATGTTAGATATTGGAATTGCATGTTTAGGATTGTCATAAGGAACATGTTACCATAAGCAACGCTTAGGGAGTTTACTTATTGAGTTTTATCTTATTGTTGTTGTTATTAACCATTTCAGACCTCCAACCCTAAATGATCCTCCTCAATGTTTTGGGGTACCTATGGATATGGATCATATATTAACGAAGTACCCAATAGGAGAGGATAATGTTTATATAAGGCATACGTCGACGGTTTGGGTGGATGAAGGTTTGGCGTTGTGGAAGCCATATACCTTTTTGGCTTAGTTCTATCGAGAGGGTGACGTTTTGTTCGGTCCTTTTAGAGGTTTTGACGGTTGCCATGATGGCGGATTGGGAGTTGCTGAGTGGAATCCCATGGAGATAAATCCTCCCGACAGGGCCGTTACCGATCCTGACACTGGCCCCGAGACTTCAGATTCTGATCCGGATTATTTAGAGTGCAATCTGAGAACGCCTCCGGGATACCATGGGGATTGATGATGGGTTTAGATACCACATCCTTTTTGAACCGCCCCTGTTGTTAGAGATGCTCAGTTGACTCGACTACCGATCCCTTTTTGTGTATGCGAGTAGTTTGATAGGAAGTGGCCTTTAGTAAAGCTCGTAAATGGTATCTTCCTTGGGTTGACAGTGTGTTTATATAATGGCTTCGATGTTTGTATACATGGTGTTTCTTTTACTATCCCATTTATTTGATTGTTGAATGGAGTGTTCGAGTTTACTTCCGCATGTGTTACTCGTAAGTTAGTTATATCAGGTCAGTGACAAGTCCTAGAATATCGCATTCGAAAAACCAAGGCGGTATGTTGCGAGCTCGTAGGGTTTGGAGCGTGACAATCATGCATAACATTCATGCATCCTACATATTTTTCTAAATTAATAGTTTCTAGAAAGTCCTTGATGATGGTTAGTGATATGCTTTGCTTAGCGTGCCCGGGTTCTTTAAGTTTTCCGCAATCTATTTATTGCTTTGATTATTGGGTGTTACTTTCTTGATTGCGCACTCGCATGATCATTCTTAAATATTAGTGGCATAGGATAAAAGTGGATAAAGACAGCATGTAAAACATTTTCGAAATAATGAGAAAATGTATTAAAAGAGCGTTAGATTAATTTAGCGTAACCAAGTCCCCATACTTATGAATCTCTGGTTCACGGAAGTAAAATGTACTCCCACATTTTACTTGGGTGTCTAATCAACTCATGACTGATTAGTGGCGGCTCCAAAAGGTAAAATATATATATCATGATTGAATTAAGTACCAAGTTGCAGTCCAATGGACATAGAAGAATCCACACGAAACACGAGTGATTGCCTCATGAGAATAACCTTTGTTCCCATTTAGTAAGTCCGTTAGCCATCTCCTTGTAATTCACCTTTGGGAAGGTCGCGACAGTGACACTTAAGTAAGCGAAAAAAAAAATTACAGCCCTCAAGTGAGTACCATACTAAAGTTACGGCACATCTGTTATTCTTATCCTGGATTCAAGAGTGTCAAGCAGTGGTTCAAACAAGCTGCTTTTAATTGTCGAAGGCCAATGTCATGTCTCTCCTTGATGGCTAGATATCTGAATAAACAAAGTCGATGTACTTGTTGCACAGTTCAAGAAGCTCCTTAACAGATATGCATTCGAATCCCCTTCTCGCGGACATGATTTTTGAGGGTGAAGAATACTATAAGTGCCAAAACTTGTGTACAGCGCTTACTTTAGTACCAAAAGTTTGTTTCGGATCACTTAAGTGCCACTTTTTTTAAAAAACAATAACTTAAGTGCCAATTCTGATTTGGATCGTTGGAAATCTGACGTGGCTATATTTTATTAATTTCTCGGTCCTATGTGACACGTTGGCGCTGACGAGGATAATATTTAATAATATTTTAAAATTTTTTCTGATTTTTTTTCTATTTTTTTCCCTTTTTTTCTTTTTTTTTTTTTCTTTCTTCTTCTTCTTCGTTTGGCCGGTGACCGGACACCGGCCACCGACCATGGCCGGCTGCTTAGCCTCGCTCGGACGGGCGAGATCTGGTGAGTTTCAACGGAGGCCATCATGGGGCATATCCAAAAGCTCAAAAACTGATTTTTCGGCACAACGGAGCCTGGGGAGGCTCAAAGTTTGGAACTTTCGGAGATTCAAGAACGAGACGGCGAGTTTCAGAGACCCCGAGACGCAGTGTCAACCGAAGCGCTCTATTTAAAGAGGAGGGAGGAGACTGGTTTTGGATTAGGTGGCATTCCTCTCTACTCCACTGTGAGAGGCTCCATGGAGCATCGACAAAAAAAAACAAAAAGATGAAAAAATCTCAATGGGGTTTGGGATTGACTAGGAAGAGAGGAGGAGGAGGAGAATAATGTCAGAGAGAGAGAGAGAGAGAGAGAGCGCAAGAGAACAAGAACAGTGACACAAAGAAAGAAAGAAACTATCTTTTGAGAACGGGGCTGCTTTTGCTTTCTGGCAAAGGGGGCAGGGGGGAAACGAGAGAAGGAAACTTGCAGGGGTGGGGATTCATTCACATATTATTCACAGAAGTTACTCAACACAGAAATGGTAGATTTCCAGCTGATTCCTTACTATATTCGGCAGATCTAGCGAGGGCCGGCCTCGCCTCCCCGGGACTCACCCTTGCCCAAGCGAGGCAAGGTCGACCTTCGGCCAAGCCACGGCGGCCTCGCCGGTGGTCACCCTGCGAGACCACTATGGCCTGGGCAAGGGCCAACCTCGCCTCGTCGAGGCTCGCCCTTGCCCGGGCGAGGTGAGGCGAGGCGAGGCTAACCCTCGCCAAGGCTCGCCCGCCTTTGCCCAGGCAAAGGTCAGCCAGGCCTTGCCCGTGGCGGACAATGGCGGCCTCATCCGGCTGAGGCCAGGTGGTCGGTGGCCGGTGTTCGGTGGCCAGTGTTCGATCACCGGCCTAACAAAGAAGAAGAAAAAGAAAAAAAATCATAAAATAATTAAAAATTCGAAATTTACATGTGGAAATGCCATGTAGGACTGAGAAATTCAAAATATACACGTGGAAATGCCACGTATATTAAAATTTTAATTAAAAAACTCACGTATTAATTTGGCCGGAATTTTTCGCCGTTGGCACTTAAGTGATTGTTTTTTTCCGATTTTGACACTTAAATGATCTGAAACAAACTTTTGACACTAAAGTGAGCGCCGTATACAAGTTTTGACACTTCTAGTGTTCTTCACCTCGACTTTTGAATTAGAAGAGTGTCTTTCAATTATCTTTCAGTCATGATCTATGAATCCACAAACCACACTGCTCTGCTACAGACGTCCTCCCACTCTACCATCTACCAAACCTTTGCTGCCATTATAACTACTGCAAGGGAAGAATCGCTAGTTCAACTTTGGTTCTTGAGAATTCGAGTCGATGTGGTCGTCCCAAGAAGAAGCGGCGCGTTGATAAGAAACCCTAAAGCCTTGCCCTTGATATCTGCTTCATTCGTAGGTAGAGAGAGAGAGAGAGAGAGGACAGCCTGTACAGCCATTGAAGAACCCTAGAAGGTCCGACCTGGTCATGTGATGGTTTAGATCTGACCCGAAACATTGATAGCGGTCTCACGGAGCAGGTTGGACGAGATAATGATATCCCTATTGATTTTGTCTAAAGGGGCTTATGAACTATATGTGTAAATCATATTAAAAGATTTAAATGATAATATCTAAATATAATGAATCTATTATTGTTCACATACAGCTTACTGCAGCTAAATTCTATTTACTAAAGGCCTTTTTCAATTAATATTTCACCATAAATCTCAATAATAACTTAATAAGCACGCATAATATAGTTGAGCTAAAAGATGAATTGCACCTCAATGAGATTTGTTTGCATTCATTGTTGGTTCATGTGTTGTAGAGATGAGCTCAAGAAACCTGTGCATATGGATCTTGCATGTGAACGCATCTATGCAAACAAATTCGTATTCATAATAAATATTTTGCAATTAACTTGAGCTATTTATTTTTAGGGATGAATGCACCGGAATACCTAAAACATGTCATGACATTACAATTAAATCCTAAAACTATCAAAACATGCAATCAAGTCTTAAAACTTGTCAAAAAAGTGCAATCAAATCTCAAAACTTATCGTAAAAGTGCAATTGAGTTCCAAAAATTTTAAAAAGTGTAATCAACAGAAGAACTTGATTGACTAATTTAATAAATTTTAGGACTTGTTTATACTTTTTGAAAATTTTAGTACTCAATTGCATTTTCGTGAGAAATTTTAGGACTTACTTGCATTTTTTGAAAGTTTTAAGACTCAATTGCACTTTTTTGATAAGTTTTGGGACTTCTAATACACTTAACTCTTATTTTTATGATAGATCTTAATCATAGTTGCATATGAAAGATTTGAACTTTCAAACACCAAAGGACGAAATTGCGTTTTCATGTGATTTGTCCTAATGGCTTATAAGTTGCATAGATGAGTTCTGACAAAAGGACAAAATTCCACCTTAATTTAGTTTGTCATACTGTGCCTATGAGTTAGACAAATGAGTGCCAAGTGGCATGGTGTATATTATCATTCATTCTAGTCCAACAATAGACAGTTTCTATTTAATATTAGATTTGAGGTATAAACATTGATAAATAATATTCAACGCAAGCTTTTTATTAGGTTTTTTTTAAATGTTTATGTTCTCATATAGCAGGCCTCAGTAGTATACATGCTAGAATATTTATCGCTAAATATAACATACAATAAAATGCATATCATTGGTACTTTACTGCCTTCATTGGCATGCATGGTGAAAGTGAAGTTTAAAGCGTGTTAAAAGAGTCGATAAAGAACGGGGACAGTCAGCGCACAACGAACGAGCCACGTATCAACGTTGAAACACTCCCTGGACAGTGGACACACAACGCTTCGACACCACAGCATGGTCCCACGGTTGTTGTTGTGAAATTTAGAATTTTTATATATAACTTCTTTTAATAAAAGATATATCAGTATCGGTATTTACTTTCTGGTTAGATGTGCTTGTTGAAATTTTACATCATCAAAAGTACGAAAATATAACTCGATATTCTCTCAAATTGTGTAAGTCAATTCCTCATACTAGACTTTTAATCATCTACTACAAAATTTCTACTTTTTTCGAGTCACTTAATGATAGAATCGATATTCTTCTATCAAAAATGAATATTTATTTTTAGTTAATGAAATACAACATTTACCCATAGTTTGATTAACTACGAAAAAAGATCACTGGATACAAATGAAATTAGATTGAGAAGATACTGATGCAGCTCGTATTCAAGACTAGCTCGTTCAAACAAGAAGATTGACTCATATTCAAGATCAAAAATCATCAAGAGTCTCATCGGTAAGTGAAAAGCCTCATCTTTGACTTTGTCATAAAGACTCTGTCATTTCCCATGCATCGAAGCTTGCATCAAGACTCCTTGAGACTGTCACGAGCATTGGAAATATTGTGCATTTAATGATTTCTAGTTTCTAGATTTGCTTTTAGTCTTTTGTTTTTCTTTTCTTGTACTATAAAAGGCCATCAAGTTTATGTATTAAAACAAACTGAATTTGATTATTGAAATTTGCTCAATCTAATTCCCTTGAACCTTGAAGAGTTCAAACCCCTTGAAAACCTAAAAGAGTTTTTACTTTGTCCTTGAAGAGTCGAAGCTTTTGAAGTCTGCATCCTTGAAGAGTTGCAGCCATCAATCTAGAAGAATTGATGACATTTCAACTTCCTTGGAGGCCTAGAAGAGCAACCACTAAAGTTCCTATGCTATTTTTTTGTCGCATCTTGACCAGTCACGATCGTTTACTTCCTTCTAAAATCAATAGCTCCACGGTGTTTATCTTAGAAAACTCAAAACACAAAAGTTGTAGATCCAAGAGTCTTCGTTCTTTGGGTTTGAATTAGATCAATCTGATCTGTGTCAACAAAGTTATGCCCATTTCCCAAACTAGATCAAAACTAAAATTTCTGTTCTTGTTTGTGACGGAGTTTTCATATGTGCAAGTCACTCTCCCGATCCTATTATTCAAGTAGTCAACCTAGGTCTACATCAATACTCATATAGAAAAACATTTTTTGTGAATCGGTAAGAAGAAATAAAATGAAAGAATTTGGTAAAGGAAACCAATTTTCTGTCAACAAATCAATTAATTGTTTTGTTGATACTCCTTTATCACTCTAATTCTTCGTTTACTAAAATAAATGAATTTGATAAGAAAAACCAATTCTATGAAAAAAAACTAATTGTTTACAAAAATAATCACCTTATTGTTTTGTGCAAAAAACTATGCCTTATTTTTAGCAATGTGTATATATATATATATAAATAATCTTGGATTGCTAATTATGCGGATATTTTGATTGTGCTCTAATTTTGGTATGTCGCGACCCACCTCTCGAGAGCTAAACTCAATGAAGTGGGTTTAGAAATAAGTGTTCATGAAACAGTCCGAATGGCACATCATAAAAAACGGCTTACCGAAATATCGATCTTTTGGTCATCCATAAGGTTCATTGATCATGCACTTGGATTTCCCTTAAATCCATACCTCATGTGATAGCGAATTGATTTTATCTTTTTTAGCAAATAGGAGTCGCCACTAGCCTAGGTCGAGGGTCGGTAACTGAAACGCGGGAGTTTCGTTTCGGTTTCTACAAAAATCAAAGATCATGGGTTCAAGGACTAGCTTACGTTAATGTTTCCACTAACGCCATTTTGGTACCGCTAAACTTAATATGGTTGTTATATAAGTTGTCATACATTTGTTTTTTACTATTTTCATGCTGATATCTTAGTCCACCAAGTGATCGTGCATTTTATTTTTGTATTTCCCATTTAAATTATAAACTATTTTATTTTTGTATTTCCCATTTAAATTATAAACTAGTCCTATCTTAATCTAGAAAAGAAAAGAAACAAACAATTTGTATTGAAATGGCAATGCATAAAGCAAACACACACAAGATTCGATAAAAAAAAAAAGAAAGTAAACACACAAAGTATTGAAAGACAAGCTATTCTAAGTGCAAGGAAAGAAAAGCTAACAACTCGTCGAGTGTTTAATACAATACGAATAGAAAAACCCGAGACATGGTCGGGTAACATGAATTGTATACAAGTCGAGACCGAATTGGACATCGGTCTTTGGCCACCATCTTCGAAGTTGTTTGGCCATCTTCTCCATGGACCACCTTACGGGTGTCGGTTTTACATTCGTGCCATACATTCAAGTGGCACTCAAACAAGGTCAAGCACGAACATTCAAGCATCAACTCAATAACAAGCCTCGGTGTCAGCCTTTGCTTTACATGCATTCTGATCATCCCACTCACTTAATCAACTAATCATTGATTGATTAATGGTTAACGATATCAAGCTACCATTTGTTTTCACAAAACAATGGCTCATATTAGTTAACTCGTAAACTAGGGTCTCAGTATTTACCATGGGCTACCCACCAAACATGTATCGAGCTTAGACATACATCTAACAATCACATGCGTAACAATGAATAAAGCATGTATTTAGGCCCATGGGCCATGTTTCTCAATCAATCAAGTAATGGGAAGTGGGTCTCATAAGAGGACCACTTACTCAATTATTATTATCAAATTCTGATCATTTCTGTTCATATGTGAGTAATCAGCTTAATGATGTCCAAATAATGCAAATCAAGTGTCTTTAAAAAGCTTAGATTGTGAGAATCAAAAGTCAAGAGGACCATTTTTTCAAATATCAACCCGATTTTTCCGAAAATCAAAATATAACTCAGAATGATAGACTGGACTCGGTTCTGATAGGGATTTCAAATAAATGGGGGAAAAATAACGAAAGTTATCCAAATTGTGTGAAAATATTTATGCAGTTAGGATTCCCTATGCCTAACAACTTTGATATTGATTTTTTTACTAATAACCACTTTATTTTTTTTATTTAAAAAAATCGGTTTTCATCGACGACTCATTTGCAAAATGGTTTTGAGGCTGAGAGCACCTTATCCAGAATTTTTAGCAAATTGACCCCCAAAAAATTGCTATTAGGTCCCCAAACTTTCCCATTTATAATGAATAACTTTTAAGTTTTAAGTTTTTGCTAAAAAGCTCCCTAACTTTATGAAAATTGCAAAACCAATTTGGTCACTGAAACTGAAAAATTTGGATCAAATCACAGAATCTGGATGTCTTCATGACAGACCAATCAGACCATCTAAATCAACATTAAATTGCATGAAATTTTGATATTTATTATATCAAGGTGTTTTCTACAACTTTCATGAATGAAGTTTTTCCAAATAACGACCACAAAATTTATAAAAATCATGGAACATGCGAAGGTCGTTCTGAAACCGATTATCAAAGACTAAATGACGAGACTTCTAGCATCAATTGTGCATACTAAATCAGCATGGAATTTTCTAAAATTTTTATGCTAGGTAGATCTAGATGTGTTCTACGACTTTCATAAGGGAGTTTCTTCAAATGACAATCATAGAAAATAAGAAAAATCATAGAACAGAACAATGTCAATCAGGAAATCACAAGAATATAATAGAAACTCAACATTCCGGATTCTGACTCTAACTTACTAAATGATTTTTACCTAGCAAACAAAGTTTGATTTATGCATACGACCTATCAAATTGAATCTAAGGAAGTATAGATCAAATCTCTAGTTGAGAATTTTTTCAGATTTCGACATTTTTGAGCTCAAAGCAGTACTGGAAGTATGCAGGTTCCTCAGCACACGATTTCACATAATAGGATTTAAGAGTGCTTACCTTGTTCAACAAAATTGGTAAGCTCAAACGAGCTATTTAGGTCACCAAGGAACTCTGGAATGGCATAAAAAATAGCTCTTGATATCGTCGTCACAACACAAGAAGATGAAAGTGAGATGGCGATCCAACAACGAAGAACGAACAAGAAGTAAAAATGAATTTAAAATGGAACTTCGGTGGCTTCTCCGATGGAGGCTAGCCACTACGGTCTTGAGGAGCCTCTGGGAGACGTCGGAGGTGCGGTGGTCCGCCGAAGATCAGCCGGCAAGCAGTAGAGTGCCTCGCCCGAGAGAGAGAGAGAGAGAGAGAGAGAGAGAGAGAGAGAGAGAGAGAGTAAGTCTAAAAAATGAGCCCCCCTTTGATTTTTAGATGGAAAAGCTTATATATCCTCCAAGTTTGAATGCTAGCCCTTGGATTGATCATATAACCCAAATTGTTTCCCTAAAAGTTAAGAATATCCTTAGGGGCTAAGAATAGATGACATGGCACAATTGATGGTTGTGATGCACTCTTAATGGATGGCCATGATTGTTTGCTTAATCCCTAAGAAAATTTGCTTACCCCTTAAGAAAATTGGCTAAAATTTGATTATAGGTGCATTTTTGTAATTTCACTAGGAGCATTTTAGTAATTTTGGACACAAAAGGGATGATGGGTGGCCAAGGCTAGAGGTGGTCAGAATGGACTGTCAACCCACTGGAATTTTGGCCAGGAAATGATCGGCCTGATCGGGCCGGTTCAATTTCGATCAAACCGGGTTGGGCCAGTTAGACCGGTGTGACTCGAGCTTGACCAGGTTGACCTAGGCTTGACTGGTTTGAACCGGTTCGGTTCTTGGCTCAATGTTGTTTCAATTTTATGCAATTTTATCCCTATCATGATTGATTGACCCAATTGAATTGAATTTGCTTAAATTAGATTGAACCAATTTGAAATACAAATACGAATTGATCAAATTTAACTTGTTTAGCCCAATTGTGCATCAATTTGAGTTAAATTGCATTGCCAAGCTAGACAAAAGAATTTAATTGAAGTTTAGTTGGCCAAATTGAACTTCAATTCATCAAATTGGATGTTAGTCTAGATGAGCCAAGTTGAATTGTACTAATTGAATCAATTACTCTTGAATTTCTCAATCATTGGATCACTAGGTTGGTCAAATTGACTCAAATTCATGTGAATCTTCCAAAATTGATTTCGGATTTGAGTTTCATGTAAAAAATTAGGCTCATCCGTGTCTCAATTATGCAAATCATAAAGAACCAACCAGAATCCCTAATTATGGCTCCAATTTGAGGTTTTCACCCTTGGCTTGGAATTCTAAAATTGATTTGAAAATTAAATATAATATGACCTCTAAATCAAATGTCGTGAAGGAAACTATCCTAAAAAAATGACTAGAAATGAAATAATTTCATTATTGGTCGATTTAAACCAAATTCCGTAAATTGAGGAAAAGTTGATTCTAAATCGATTTTTGTAAAATTGATGATGCCAAAGTGAAATTAAGCTAAAAATAAGATGATTTGCGGATTTTGAATTTGGGGAAAAGTTAACATTTTAGTGATTTGTCACTAAAATGCCAATTAATGGGTCAAACTTTTTTTTTTTTTTGAAAATTGACAATGTAAAAAGTGAAATTGACATCTTTACCAAAAAAAAAAGAAGTGAAATTGACATTATTTTGGGATTTTTCATGTAGTAAACTAAAGTTTGATTTTGGGTCGACTTTCCGGTCAAAATTTGACCAAAAGTCAAATCAAAAGTCAACATTTTGATTTTTTGAAATTCAAAAGGAAAAAGCCAAAAAATGGAAGGATAATGCTAATTCAAATGCTAAATGACTCTTTTTGATTGAGAATCGGGTTCTATCACGATAAAAAAACTCTAATCTAAAGATTTTATCTTTCGCGACACGTCAGCTAAAAATTAGGTATCAACATGGTACAAACTGGAGATACCATTGGAATCAATCTCAGATTGCTTATCATGCAAATATTCTGATTGTGTTCTAATTATGGGGCGAGCTAGAGATAACATTTAATTCTGGTGTAGGTTGGACTAGCTAGCAGTGGACTGGGTCAACATCCCCCCGCAAACTAATGGGACGGAACAAACCATTAGCTTGGAACATAAGAGACGAAAACGAGTAGATGGCAAGCCTTTGGTAATAATGTCTGTAGGCTGATCAGCGAAGGATATAAATTGAACATAAAGTGGTCCGCGAGAGAGACACTCGCAAATGAAGTGATAATCAATCTCCACATGCTTTGTATGAGCATGAAAAATCGGATTTTCCGTAAGATAAATGGAAAAAAGGTTGTCGCACCAGAGTGTGGGTAGATGAGGTGGTAGAGCATGGAGATCACGAAGAAGACACTCGATCCACATAACTCCAGCAGTCGTGTCGGCAAGGCACTTGTATTCAGCCTCAGTACTAGAGCGTGCCATAGTTCGTTGTTTGTGTGAGCACCAAGAGATAAGATTATGACCGAGAAAAACACAGTATCCACCAATAGAGCGACGATCATCACGATCACTAGCCCAGCTAGCATCATAAAATGTATGAAGAGCCAATAAAGAATTGCGAGAGAAGATAAGTCATAACGAGGAGTATCTGCAAGATTTCGAAGAATGTGTTTCACAGCCTGCCAATGCGCGGCGATAAAAGCATGGAGGAACTGATAAGCAGTGTTCACTGAGTATGCAATGTTAGGCCTGGTTACAGTTAAATATTGGAGGACACCTACAATGCTATGGTAGAGGAGGGGATCAGGTAACGGCTCCCCTTGATGAATGGACAACAGCTCATTGATGGTGCATGGAGTGGAAACAGCACGAGTATTAAACATCTTTGCACGATCCAAAATCTTATGAGTAAACTTGGCTTGATATAGATGAAGTGCATCGGATGTAGGTTGTACTTCAATACCCAGAAAATAACGAATAGGTCCGAGATCCTTAATAGCAAATTCAACATGTAAAGCATGCAGATGAGCTAACAGTGGAGCATTGAGAGAGCCAGTAAGAGTTATGTCATCCACATAAATTAACAAGAAAATGTTGTAGGATGTAGAATGATGAATGAACATGGATGAGTCAGCAGTTGAGATAAGATGAGATAAGAAAATCATTGTTGGTGAGACAGGAGCTAAGCCACTGATACCAAGCACGAGGAGCTTACTTCATACCATAACAAGAGCGACGGAGACGGCAAATGTGATGATGCCGTTCGGAGTCAACACATCGCTAAGGTTGGATCATATACACCTCTTTAGATGAATATCCATGGAGAAATGTATTGGAGACATCAAGCTGTTAGATAGACCATCCTTGAGAGTAAGCTAGTGCAAGAACGGTGCGAATGGTGTTTGGTTTGGCCGCAGGACTAAATGTATGGCTGCAGTCAATGCCAACCTACTGATGAAATCCCTTAGCAACAAGTCGGGCTTTGTAGCGTTCTAGTGTACTGTCGGAGCGAAGTTTGACTTTGAAGACCCATTCACAACCAATAGGGTGAGCATGAGAAGGTAGCGGAACCAGTTCCCAAGTGTTATTCTGGATTAAGTGCAATGTACTCAGTAGTAAGGGCAGCTCTTGATGCTTGAGAAAAACAAGTAGGCTTAGAGTGAGGCTGAGCAGTGGTCGTAAGAGCAAACATGTAATTTCGATTAAGGATTTAGCGAGAGATGATGTCATCATGGAGACGAGTAACTTTATGGTGAGAAGATTCTTGTGAAGATGTTGCCAATGATGGTGGAGACTGTGAGTCAGGTACTTGAGTCGAAGACGATGAGGATGAAGTCAAGGACACTGGAGTTGGCAAAGCAGAGTCTAGTGATCATAAGGGCTCAACAGAAGCGATTGGTGGTGGCGACAGTGGTAATTGGATTAGCAACAGCAAGTGGTGGCGGTGTAGACGTATATGTAATCTCTTGAAATGAAAACACAGTCCCATATAGCATCGACAGTGATGTAGGTACGTTGGGTCTGAAGACAGTAGCAGCAGTAGCCTCGGTAACCTGGAGGGTAACCAAGATATATGCAAGCTCGAGAGCGACGAGCTAGCTTGTGTGGAGCATACGATCGTAAGTATGGAAATGCTGCACAACCGAACATTCATAATTGAGATATATTACGAGTGGTACAGAAAAGAACCTGCCAGGGAGACAAATTGTCTAGAATAGGAGTTGGGAGTCGGTTGATTAGGAGAACTACAGTCTCAATGGCAAATTCCCACAGATGAGAAAGAACAGCAGCTTGGTCATGAGAGCAAGGCCAGTCTCCATCATATGTTGATGCTTGCATTCAACAGTCCCATTCTGAAAAGGAGAGTACAGGCAAGAGATGCGCTGATGAATATCATGACTGAGAAGGTGAGAGCTCATGGTAGAGGATAAGAACTCAAGTGCTCCATCACACTGAATCATCTGAACCTTTCACTGAAGTTGAGTCTTCCACAAGTGCATGAAAGGCTTTAAAAATGTTGAAAAATTGATCTCGAGATGTGAAGGGATAAAGCTAAGTAAATGGAGAAAAGTCATAAATAAAACAGACTTAGTATTTATAACCAAAAAGAGAAGATATAGGAGACGAACCTCAAACATCAAAATGAACCAGCTGAAGAGGAGAAGCAGCCCTAGAATGGGTAGGAGGTTGGGGATGGTGATGGCTTTTACTAAGAGCACACGCCGTACATATAGAAGAGGGAGAACATGAAGGCTAGTTTTTGTTCAATTTAAAAGACGAATTACAATATCTAAGGAGGCATGTCCCAAACGGTGATGCCAAGTAGTGAGTGAACTGGTGTGGGAAGAGACAAAAGTAGATGGAGAAGTTGCTGATTTGGGAGGCGAGATATGGTAGAGGTCGGAATGAAAGCTGCCTCGAAAAAGGATTTAACCCATACATAAGCACACCACAAGAAAACATGTCGGGTAAAATAAGAAAACACTGTTATTATCAAAGGAAAATTGAGAAACAGATAATGACTTTTTGGTGATATTAGGAACAACTAAAACATTATTAAGGATAATGATAGGAGAAGTGGAAGACACAAAAGTACCTGTGTGAGTCATAGGAAGAGAGACGCCATCACCCACAATGATTAGTAGCAAGCCTGTATGAGGAGTGACGTTGGTAAGACTAATGATATTATCGGTGACAAGATGGGTAGAACTGGAATCCGAGAACTAGCTAGAACCCGCATGGACAAAGGAAGGTTGAGGTGGAGAAGCTGAGGAGTATTGGGCTATTGGTGGTGGTAAGGAGCTATAACATGCCTGTAAAGGTAGAGAAATGGCACAATACTGAGGTGGGTAAGTAGGAGCAAGATAATGGGTTTGTGGGGCATGTGCAGCATAATGAGCCTAAAGGGAAGGTGTGGCCACAAATTGTGAATTATATCGTTCACAGTAACTTGTAGTATAATTACCCCGATAACAGCAAATTTGACTAAAGGGAGCTCCCCGACGACAACCCCTATCGCCCGGCGACTAGTATGCGACCGATGACATCGAGGTGGGTAGAAGACCAATAGATGACGAGTTACAGGCAGGTGCTGGTTGGCCTAGATGGTGCAAAAGTTGGTGATGTAATATAATACATCCAGAATTTTCGAAATAATATTTTTCTGATATTCGGAAATTTCCGCATCCGGTAATGATACTTAGATTTTAAAGCTAAGTATTATCAGTTTAGAATTCGATGGACACGTAGAAATCTTAGTTTGGATTGTAAATTTTAAGAGGCGCAGAGGATGATTTTCATGAACAAAATCATTCCGAGTTCGACGTGCTGCAAATTAAAATACGTCGATGTTTTTGTTAATGTTATAACGGTGATTATTCAATTCACCATCGTCTTAGAATTTGATGGATAGTATCATTGTTTGAACTCTAGTTAATTAGTACCAATATTTAGTTACTTATATTAATGTGTCGAAGATGGAAAGAATCTGGTTTCACTTGATTTACTCCCGACCTTAACTCATTAAGACACATAAACACCACATGTCTTTGGATTAAAGCATGCATGGCTAGGTGTTTCTTCAACATAAGTATTTGCATGATAATTTTGACACCCAAGAACTTAAGTAATCATGACACTAGTGTATGGGTCATCAAAACATCTCCACTTGGCCGTAGGTTGGATGAGAATTAGCCACTTGTGACTCCAAGCAATCTTATTGCTAACATCCAAACATAACTTTTGACTTGGGTTAAATTCTGACTCATTTTTATCTCAGTGATATCATTTTTAGAAGAAGAGTTTCTTCTATCTTTACGTCTAAACTTCAACCTGTCAAGAGCTTTCTTGGTGGTTTAAATTTTGGGGTCGTTCGGGTCTCGTTCGAGGTAAGTGAAGACAGTAGAGTTAAATTACATCAATCCACTTGTCACTTTTAACTTGGATGGTGTGATGTGCTATTTTTGTGTGTTACAATATTGAGAATATGGTGATCTATGGAATTGTTTGGTTGATCTCAATCTTGTTAAAGATGTGTGTGAATTGTTTCCTTAAAGAGTGGTATAGTTGACAATTGCAATTGTTAAATCTGAACTTGGAAATGTTGTCCTAGAGGTGATTGTGGATGTCTTGCTGATCTTATGCATGTTTAAAAGGCAGATAATCGTGAAGTACATTTGGTGAGTTGAAATGATGAATTTGAACTTGGAAAAGTCATATTTGTAGATTCGGACTTAACCGCCATTCTTAAAGTCTATTGATTCCGAACCGAGTCCATTTTACTCTCTAAAAATGAACATATTTGCTTATGAACCCAAGCAAATTTCACACTATAAATCTGATCTATTTATTTTTGAACTCAAGTAGATTTTACTCTCTAAATCTAAACCTATTTGCTTCTAAACCCGAGTAGATCTTAGCCTCTAAATTTGATTCTGTTTATTTCTGAATCCGAACAGATTTTTCTCTCTGAATCTAAACTTATGTATTTCTGAACCCGAAAGTATTTCTTTTTTGAAATGGAGTGTATTTCACTTTGACTTCATAATATACACGTTTAATTGTTCAGACTCAAAACCTACGCATTTGTTTGTTCATTGTCACATCCAGACTCAATTCGTGTGTCTAGACTCATGTTCGAATTTATGTTTAGACTCGATTCACGTGTCCATATTCATTTCAAATTCACGTCTACACTTAATCCTTGAATACAGTATTTGGCTTGCTCAGAACCACTTTTAAAGTATACCTAGTTTTTGAATATATTCAACTAATGAGACTTATCGCATATTGCTCCTAACTTATTTGTTTGGCTAATGTGACATCCTGGAATTTTGACCCAATTTTAGGATTTAATAAACGTGTAATTCGTCAGTGTGCTTGTAGTAAGTCTCGCCCGGGAACTGATCACTCCCGGTTATTGTTTTTAAATTTGAGACTTCGCTAGAATCACACTCGATCGAATTTCGCCGTTATTTAGACCCCGAACTTGGCAGTCAATTTTCGGGAGTTTCGGGACGAAATAAATTGGACGGTGTCGATATTGTGGTAGCCAACGTTGAGATTGTCAGGAATGATGGAAAAATGAGAGTTTTTGACTAGGTGCAAATTTGGACTGGTAGACCTCCCTCGTTATAATTTGGTTTAATTAATTTGGCCTTTGTCCATTTTTATATGCGAGGCTTATATTAGACCGGTAAATCATTTTCGATTTTGAATTTGGGCCATCGGATCGCGTTTAATATTAGAATGAAGTTTATTTTCTTTTATTTTTTTTCCCTCTTCTCTCTCTCCCCGCGGTCCCTTTTTCCCCTTCGCATGTCTGCCCCTCCCCTTGTCAGACTCATCCATTTCTTTCTCTCTCTCTCTCTTCCTTTTCTCCCTTTTCTTTCTTTTCCTTTTCTTTTCTTTTCTTTCTCCCTTCTTCTTCTTATCCTTGGCTGGCTTGCTCCCGACGCTGCTGCTTCTGGTTTTTTTTTGCTTCTGGCTTCTTCTCCTGCTTGCTGCTTGCTCGACCATGCCTTGCCAGCGACCAGCCCAGCCACCGTCGCCTGGCCGCAGCGCGCCGCCGCTGTCGCCCGATCAAGCCGTGCCGCCGCGCTGTCGCTGACCGGTTTTCCCTCCCCTCTCCCTCTCTCTCTCTCCCTGTCTCTCTCTCTCTCTCCTGGTCGGTCTCTCCCCTGTTTTGGTCCCGACGAGTCTAGTCGCCGCACCCGACGAGCCCAGCTCACCCGTCGCCGGCTCGTCCGGCCAGCTCGCCCGTCGCCGGCTCGTCCGGCCAGCCACCGCCGGTCCGCACCCCCCCTCAGCCCCGATTCCTCTCTCCCTCACCCTTTCCCCTGTTTTTCTCTCCCCTCCCGAAGCCTCCCCTGTTTTGGGTTTTCCCTGAAGCCGCCGCCGCCGCACGCCGCCCCCAGCCGACCGCCTGCCCGCTGAGCCGCTTCCGAGCCCGTACTGTTCATTCGGGGGTACTGTTCATCCGAGGCCCGTACTGTTCACGGCCCGTTACTATTCATCCGAGTACTGTTCATCCGGGGGCCCGTACTGTTCATCCGAGCACTGTTCATCCGGGTCCGTTACTGTTCATCCGACCGTCTTGAGCTCGTGCGGGTTTTTCTCCGGGCCAAAACCTGGTAAGTGATATCCTAGCCCCTATTTAGTACAATGGGTACTATTGACATGCTTATAGATTTATTTTAAATTAAATTATTGAATTAGAAATTTGATAAGTCGGTGGAGCGCGATTAGCGCAGGAATTATGTGGAGAATTGAGGAGATAATCTTGAATGACTGCGTAGCTTGTTGTGGTGTGCTAATTGATTGAATTGTGATGGTGCGTGTGGTTGGAAAATTGGAGTTCGGATGTGATTGACCTGGATATCGATTATGCGAATCGGTGTGTTGGATGGGTGATGTGATTGGGATTGACTTTTGCTGGGATTGGTATGATGCATTGATTTGGCGAATTGGGATGTGTTGAGTGTGTCTTGAGTCAATTGTTATGATGTGTAAGAATAGAGAATAGTGTTGTGGTGCATGTGCATGTGAAAAAGCCCGGATCGATTGGAGGGCTGCCAACCTGAGGCGTAGGTTACGCGGGTGTGGCAAACAAGGCATGACTAGACCTGAGGCGTAGGTTACGCGGGTCATTGGAAATAAAAATAAAAAAATGTCCTGAGGCGTGGTTACGCGGGACCGAGCCCGGCTTGATCTGAGGGCTGAGCCTGAGGCGCAGAGGCGCGGGCTGTGAGATAGGGCCTGAGGCGCAGTGGCGCGGGCCGAGTGAAAGGACCTGGGAGGTCGTGGAAAGTTGTTCGACCACGTATGCGACTTGAGTGTGACTGAATTGATTGAATTGACTGATTGATTGATTGATCGATTGATCGAATTGCTGGAATTGATTGAGTGTTATTGCGGCTGGCGTGTGAATGACTGTGATATATTATTGAATTATTAATATTATTTTTACTACATTTGACTGATGTGCAGAGCATGCGTATGATGGCAAAGGTAAGTACAGTGTGTGAGCTTGTAATGTTGTTGACTAGATTGGATGTATGACTTGTCTGGGTACGCATTGGCCTTCGTAGGGTTTAGGGTGTTGCTTATTGAGACTCGTTCTCATGGTTATTATATAACCACTTTCAGATCCGCGACCATGATCGATTTGGAGATGCCGCCAGAGTACCACAGGGATTGAAGAATAGATTAAATTACCCTGTCTTTTGAGTACCTTTTTATAGAGGAGATAAGCTCGTCAACCACCGCCTCCTTTTGAAAAGCGTGGTTAGAAATTGTTAGCCCAAGTTATCGTTTTTGTAATAGTGACTACTTTATGATATGTAATTATTATTTTGTGCTATCCCTATGTCATATTTTAATGTCTGGGTGGTTTTAAATTCGCTTCCGTTTGCCTTTATCGTTGGGTGTTTCGTTTGGGGTCGGCGATGCGTCCTGGGACGTCGCGTTCAATACGACCGTTGAAGGGGTGTCGCGAGCCGTTGGGGTTCGGGGCGTGACAGCTAAGATCTCATTTCTTGAGGAATATGTGGTGGAGCAAAAAGTGAATGTGCATATTGAGATGCATATAAATGATTATGATTATGGTTATGGTTTGTATGTAAATAATATAATTCCGTCACCCATAAATAAAAAGGTGACAATGCCCCGTGTATCAGCATATCCTGCGGCATGTCCTATGCATCAAGAAGCCTCCAAAGTCGAGATTCGCCGGAAGTTTCGAGATGCCTAGCTGTGTGATCTGGATGTCCCGTATGTCAGAATGCCCTCGGAAGAGTTCGAGAGGAGAAGTAACGAACATAACGCATGAATATGAGTGCTAAATGTTATGACATATGCTTGCGTCTAAATTGAATTATTGCAGAATAATGAAGTAATTAGATTATTGTGGCATATCCAAATGGGAAAGGTACATCATTTATTCATATTCTCAGCATACCTACTGATTGCTATGCATTTATGTTGTTTGTACCAGGTGAAGTGATAAGATGATTTTCCTAACTTAAAACTAGAGATTTCATCTACTAGGTCTCGGCTCATTCCTTTATTTTACAGACATGTAAGAATGGATAATCTGCCGCCAATGCTTGCTGGTTTTTCTAGACACTATGAGTGTTAGTACGTTGATATGCCTTTCCTCTAGGGTGGATATAGTTTATACTAGATGTATATCCACCATAGGGGTTGATGTGGGGCTACTGAAGTGGGTTCCTCATCGGTTTATAGCATGGTATGTGAACCTCAATGGCGACTTGGTTGGGCCGTTGTAGGATTTTGGCTAATACGATGGCAGTGACACCTACAACTTGTTGGGGGCATAAATGATCCATAATGTAAAGTCTACTTTTGTACGGGCATACTTTTGGAGTATAATGTAGTATGGAGATAAGCAACCTCGACATACCCAAAATTTTGTTTTTTTGTAATAATATAAACTGCGGAATGAATTTGTAAACCTTATAAGTAAAGTAAGTAAATCAGCGTAAGTATTTAACTATGCCTGTGTGAATTTCACTGTTAATTAATGATCAGATTATGCTTCCACTTGACTAAAGATTAATAATTTTAAGAAACACATGTCGCACGTGATGTTTTGGGGCATCACATACCATGGATAGCAAATGCAAGTGGAGGTGGTTAACCAGTGTCCAAAGCCGAAAGCTCTAAATGACCCTCGTGAGACAGCGACAAACTATGTAGCTCATTTTTGGAGAGAGTAGAGGACTGGGAATGAGCCGAAATAGCTGAGAGGGTAATGGCCAAATTTGAGCATTCCAAACCTAAACCTCGAAAGAGGTGGGTTTGGTATTCTCCAGCAGAAATAGTTTCCCCAATAGCTAGTGATTGATTGGCAATCTGGGTAGTCTCTTGTATATATTTAGTCACACTCCTATTGCCTTTTCGCATGGATTGGAGTTGCATTCAGAGGGAGGAGGAGCGAGCATTGGACTGAGAAGTGTATGTGTCGGCCAGGTAGGACCAAATTGATGCCGAAGTTTTGTGGCTGGTAAGTTGTGCTACTATGGGACTTGTCGCAATATTTAGGATCCAGCCAAGGGCTGTTTGATCTCGAGTGCGTCAGGCTTTGTAGGCGGGGTTAGGAGTGTGTATGGTTTGGCCAAGATTTTGTGGGTCTAGTTGAGAAATGTGGATAGGTGGTGCTGGTTCGGTGCCATCTTCTATAGGAATTAGCTCAGACGCTTGAAAATATGGCAGGATCCGTGTGAGCCAAATCACATAATTTGTTCCATCTAGGCGTTCGCATAATTTATATCTCTCTGGGTGTATGTGTGTGCTTGCACCATCACATGTCTCTAAATAGGATATATCACTTCACTGAAGAGTAACAGAACTATCTTTCTCAAAAAATCAACCCACTGAAGACTACAAAAAAATAAAAAATAAAAATTCTTGTTATTGGCAATAAGTGGAAGTAAAGACCATCGGAGGTGAAGCATATTATAACAGCACCATCACAAGCCCAGACATAGTCAGCAATCGAAAAAGAAACTTGGTGGTGTTATTGGATGCAGATCCCACATGCCCATAGTTGATACCAGCACATGAAAAGAAAGGATGGATCCATGATACCAAGAATATCGTCAATTTGTACATTGCATGATGGGTAACATTAACTTTTCTCATCCTAGAACAACTTCGGACTTGAAGACAGCAACTCACCATTCACATTGCATGAAAATGGCAAAGAAAGCAAGCCCAAGGAAACATGCCATTTAAGAGAAGGTATACCATCCTTGCGGAGCACAGAATACCAGCTGATACAGCTCTCAGCCGTCACCAACATCACAGGCCGTCAAATAGATGCACATACTATAAAACAATCATCGTCATGACACGTAGCAGTTTGCCCTACTTTCTTAATTTTCTGGCTGACAAAAGAGACAACTAAGGCACTGAGATCTGCTAATTTTGGCAACCAAGCAACTGGGATTGGCTAATTTCTCCTCCAACATAATATGAGGCAGAGACCTGATTATCCTGTCTGTTTTTCCATTTCCACATAGTCATGACCCATGGTTGCACTTCAACATTGCATTCATGAGCGGGTCAAGTTAAGATTTCACTTGATCATTGAAAAGGTACGGTGGTCTTGCTTGGCACGAAGGCTGATGGTTCGGGGCATTCAAATTTATAATGGCTAATACCAATTGACCGATTCATCCAGTCAAGAAGCAAAAAAGAGCACAAAAAGTAACGGAAAAAAAAAAAAACACAGTAACCACAAAAGACTAGCATCCTTATCAGTACAAACTGAACAGTAGCTCACTAGTTACGGCAACTTTTATATCTACAAAACAAATAAAAACACTGCCAGCACAAAATTGCCGATTTTAATACACGAGTAAACATGAAGAGGAAAGAATGAGAAAGGAGTATATCTACACGCAAACATCAAGAGTAAACATGTTTGATAGAATCCCAGTCTAAGTACGCTTGTAATGTAATATTGTTCTAACATTTTACCAGTTTAATTCCAAGAAACTGCAATATCTCATGATAAATGATTGTGATTCCTACCAACAAAGCCTTGCCCTTTTACAGGTGGTTATTTGATTGGAATCCCCACGATCATCTCTGAGAGATGGTGGGCAATTACTCGAGGCAATTTAAAAACAAAGTGTGAAATGATTAGCGTCCGATTCAACTCTCGCTGGTGTTGGGGAAAAATGTCATTACGTGATTCTTTAATTGGTCCGGTGCCAGTGTTGAGAACAAAGCTGAGCGTAGATTGCAGAATTGTGGGAGAAGTATGCACCAAGGCGAAAATTTCAAAAACGAAAACATCATTTTACAAGATGAGAGCAAAGTTCCCATCAGAAAGTACTACTTCGCATTTCTTTTACCTTCAGTCAGAATTTACAGGGAAGATAGCATCAAAAAACTGCTAATACAGCGAGATAACGAATGGTATCCAATGTTCAATCGCCATCATCGCTACTTTCATAATTTTGACTAACCAACTGGAGTCCACTGCTGGAGGTTGGAGCAACTCTCTTTACCACAGCAATTCGCACAACGGAAGCACTTCGGTCCTGTGAACCCACATAATTTCCTGTTAAACATAACAGACATATGAGTCAATGAACAAGGAACAAGGACATGAGTTTGTCACGAGCCAACAATATTTAACTCTATACAATAGAGATGCTAATGGAACAACCGGCAATACTTATTTCTAAAGGAAAATCGAAAGACCACAAACATGATGGAAAGACACAGAAATGTAACCAGAAAACTCGCAGAAACAACCACCGTCACACGGAAAAAGTTACTTTCTAAAAGTTAAAGTCCACTTCCACAAAGGGAGTCTACATTTTAATACAATCCAAAGCACTTGCAGGAAAAGGGAAGTGCCGAGCCCATATATTTCAACACACCCATTATTCAAAAGAGCTCATGTAATTGAAAAGAACATGTTCGAAAAACGTGACATACCACTGTTATTTGACATGTCACTAGAAGTAGCTTCTGTCAAGGAATCTGTTGGCTTGTTCGGAGATTCTTCAGAAAATTTTCTCTTCCGCATTTCAAATCAAACATATGAGTAAGCTTTTCTATAGGCCTCAACAACAAAAGACAATTTCGTATTAAATCAACAACTTATGCTCGCCTCAAATCCAAAACACCTGAAAGAATGCCCTAATTGTACCAAGAAAAAGAAACCAACTTGGTAATATGTATTCTTAGGTAGAGGTGAGATTTAAAGAACCATAGTAGTGCTTTTAAGAAGAATTGAGAAACCACACAGAAGATGATCTAAACTACAAGGCACGTCCACCTTTCCTGATTATCGAATCGAAGTACTATCAGTTTTATCTACAGTGTATAAACAATCAGCAGACCAATAAATCATGCTCTTTCAGAGAAGTTCGATAGATATTTCCATCGAGAGTCGGAAATACATGCACGTCCTGGCAATCAACAAACTCTTCTTTTGCTTCATGACGTGGTGATTCACAGGCTATGATCTAACAACTTCATCAACATCTTTAGGTGTATCCGCGATGAGGTCCCGAAAGTTCTCAAGCAATTTTCATAACTCCTTACTCTTCGAAGTTGCTGGTTCTTCAACAAGCAAATGTCTAAAGGTGCACGTGACACATACTAAGCACGTATGATGACATTGAATAAGCAAAGAAAAGCATGCTATACAGATGACAGTGTCAATGCATATACATCCAATGCAAGTAAAGCAAGACAATTGCAAACTTATTCCATACTGAAACAGGTATCAATGATCACAAAAACAAAGAATTTGCAATAGAGTATCTTCAAAAGAGCTCAGACTTTTAGATATACCAGTGGATTATATGGAGATTAAACTTAAAGTACCATATAAATTTTATCAACTGCCACATGAGCACCTTATTAAGCAAATGATCAGTTCAACCAGAACTTATGCATAACACATTCAAGACTGGTCTTAACAAACTCACACGCTTAAAGATGGCTGATAGGGAAGCAAATATGCTGAAAATTAGATCATTACTAACCTTGAGAGTACCGTGCAATGATTCGACATAACCAGCATAAGGTTGAGTCAGATCTTCATGTTCGATCCTTCGGACAAAATTTTTGGATGTCTGCAAGAAAGTTTCAAGGAAGCAAGTTCAATGAAATGTAGAGAGATGAAAAATAGACATGAAATCAAATACAGAAGGGTGGTTGAATACTAACATGGAATAATATTGATTTCGTAAGCGCTTCATCCTCTTCCTCTAATTTCCCTTCCTGTAATACCAACAAAGTCACGCATAATCTGGCAATCAACCAACCAAACATAACTCCAGGAGTGGAAGCAAATTCTAAATAGTGACATTCTAAGTAGCAACAGTGGCCCTATATCTTCAATGCAAGCACATAAAAGGAGCTTTGACCTCACAGCAAAAAGAATGCTAATTTAAAACGGAAATAACTCATACCTTCGCAGCAGATTTGCGTTGCAAGACCTGTAGCATTGCATCTGTGCTCACAGTTGCGTGTCTAGACTGAAAAAACAATGCGAACTTTGATGATTCAATTAGCATATGATAATATTTGTATAAATACACATTCAAACAAGCCAAAAGCTCAAAAATCTTACATTGATAGATTTCATTTCATGAAGGGCCGCCTCAATATCCATCTCTCTCTTGGCATCTAAAGTTCTATTTTCCAACGATTTCATGCCGTCAGCCATCTCCCTCCTCTTCCTTTTCTCACCCTCCACCACCTGCCCAAACCCAAATGAAGAAGCTCAACTCACATACTTCCCAAAGGCCAACAGACTCTAAAACAAAAACCCAAAAATTCAAAAGACGGGATCTTCTACCTCATCATGCGGACGCCAGGGCTCAAAATTTCTTGTCGCCCCTGACTCGACGACGTAATCACAGTTCCGTGGATCAGTCTTGATGGTAAGCTCGGCAGAACAATGGGTACACTTAAAGTAAAATCTGAATAAGCGGATCCCCAAGTACTCCTGCGAAGTCAAAACAACACCAAGAATTAGAACAAAGTCAAGAGCTTCGAATGGGAAACAGAATTGAAGGCACTGGACCTCGCCGACAACGTCCTCCTTCCTGGAATTGAACTTGGTGCCCTTGTAAATGTTATTCCCGCAGGCGTTACATCGGATGCTCAACGGAAGCATCATCCGGACCTTAATCTGCCCATCCTTGGACCTCCGAGGCCTAGACAGTTTCGAAGGGTCGAAATCCGATGGGTTATACTTGTTCACCACCTTTCTTTCTCCCATCTCCTTCTTCTCCTCTCTCGACTGGAAGCGAAAAACGAGGAAAACCCCTAAGAAACCCGCGACGATATTGCGCCAGCCAGCGGGAGTCGAGCCGCAACCCGTCAGCCAAAACCCTAGAATCGGACGGGGTCGCGTCCGGCGGCGATCGGAGGTCGAGACGCAGCGGAGGAAAACCCTAAGAAATCCTTGGCGAGGTCGCGCCAGCCGGCGGGAGTCGAGCCGCAACCCGTCAGCCAAAACCCTAGAATCGGACAGGGTCGCGTCGGGCGGCGATCGGAGGTCGAGACGCGGCGGGGAGAAGGAGAGCAGCCGCGCGCGTGCCCCCGTCGGCGGCGGGAAGCGGTGGTTCAAGGGGGCGAAGGCGGGGGCATGTGAATACGCGCGGGTTTTGGTCGGTTTGAGGGAAATTTGAAATTTTGCCCTTCGATTTTTCCTATTTGTATTTATATTGTTGATGGGGACATGTCGAATTTATTTTTTTTATAAAAAAAATATTCAATTAATCTGGACAAAATAAAGTTAAGGGTCCGTTTGTAACCCAATTAATGAGATCATGCTTGGTTTGCAATTATAACAAGCATTGATTGAATAGACTCAATTATATAAAAAAAAATATTCACCTATCGGGATTAGTTCATTTCTCACTCTTTTTTCTTACGTATCACGGCTTTCACCAAATCCGGTGAAAGTTGCTTGTTGACCCTTGCCAGTAATAGCTTGGCCTACCCTCACCGACCACAAGTTGCCGCTCATCACTAGACACCGAGCAAGGATCGTGAAGCCAGCGAGGGTTGACCGGGAAGAACAAAAAGAAAAAGAAGAAAATAATAAAAAGTTTTAAAAAAATTGCAAATTTTAAAAGAAATTACGAAAATTGTATACATCGATGACAGTCGTGCTAATGTCACGTAAAACGCTCAACATCCACGTCAACAATTTCTAGCTGTAATTGACCGAATGAACTCAATTAGCAAAACGTTAAAATGTTCATGACTCGATTTATAAAATTAAAAGGTTTAGAACTGAATTAGCCAAAGTGCAATAGATTTTGGCCTTTTTGCACAATTTTCTCCTGTATTGCATGGTGCTCCCATTAATGTCTCAACCACTTCTTAAAAACCATCTATGCATGAAAATGAAGTAAGAATCAACGGTTTAGATAAGTTGAGACACCCGTGATAAGCATGGTGTGGGGGTAGAGGATCCACTTCCGTTGTTTAAATACCGGGCTGAAATCGATTGAGTTTTGGAACTAGGAAAAGGGACGTGTTTCATTATATGTTGTCGCCATATGTTGCCCCCATAGGCAACCCTGACCTCTTCAACGTTTTGGGGTGGGGCAGAGACGGCCACATCCACTATATATTTCTTGGCCAATGTTTCAACATATACAGCCGCAAGCACTGCCAGATTCATCAGTTGATCTCTTCTTATGTATGCAGATAGTATTGGTTCTTCAAAGAAGACTGAAATGGCAAAGAGCCTCCTTTTCTCGTGCGTGCTTGCCCTAATCTGTGCTGTGGCGACAGCGGACGAGCCGAGCCCGTTACAAGATTTCTGCGTCGCAGATCTTACCAGCTCAAGTGGGTATCGTAGTTATCCTAGTTTTCGCAGTTAAATACACTGCAATCTCTCTTTTATTCACCCGCGTTTACAGTTTTTGTGCACGGTCCATTCGGAAAACTAGATAATGGATAGTGTGTGTTTGAGTTTACACATCCCTCTTCATTTTCTCAGTGTGATGGATTTCGCCTTCTGATATTCTGCCTTTTGCAATGCAGCTCGAGTGAATGGACTTCCTTGCTTAGATGCTAAGCTTGTGCAAGCCAGCCATTTCTCCCTCAGTGGGCTTAACTTGGCCAGCAATGTATCAAACCCGTTGGGCTTCGGGTTCATCCTAGCCACAGTAGATCAAATACCGGGGCTCAACACTCTTGGCATCTCGATGGCCCGGGCCGACTACGCTCCGGGTGGCGTCGCCCCACCCCACGTGCACCCTCAGGCCACCGAGATCATTACGGTGTTAGAAGGCCACCTTCTCGTCGGCTTCGTGACATCGAACCCCGACAACAAGCTCATTAGCAGAGTCCTTCAAAACGGCGACGTGTTCGTCTTCCCGCCCGGGCTCGTTCACTTCCAAAAGAACGTGGGGTCCAGCAACGCCGTCTCGATTGCCGCCTTCAGCAGCCAAAACATAGGAACGGTTCTTGTTGCTAACACTGTTTTCGGCTCCACTCCGCCCATAGCTGATGATGTACTTGCCAAGGCTCTTCAGGCAGACAAGGCCATAATCCATCATATTCAATAGAAATTCTAAAAAGTCCGGCCTTTGTAGATGTTCATGAAGTTTCCGTTTCGAGAGGCAGTAACATCTATTGAATACATAATTTGGTTTAGTTTGGGTAAAATTGTGCAACTTTTCTCTTCTATTAATACTAACTTAATGTTAATTACTGATTCCAGCTCAGTGAATCTTTTCTTTCGTGATTCTTGACACTAATCCTTTCTTCTGTGATTCACTTTTTGACACTAGTCCTTTCTTACTCAAACGAATCAAAAGACTTTACATTTGCAAAATTTTAGATAACCTTCTTTCTTAATCTTGCATAGATTTACTCAATTCATCGCAATTCTTTACAGCAATTCTTTCAGCATACAGGATAGGCGTTCTAAACTTAAATAATGCAAACCAAAGAGAATCAGATTTTGAATGGCTGGGAGTACACAAGGATATAGAGAGATCAGACAAATGGACGTTTCTCCATCCACAGCTATTGCAGACAAGACGGGAGACCTAATGTGCAATTTGATCCATAAACTTTTAATTTGTTCAATGCAGTCCCTGAACTTTAACCTAATGTTCAATTTGGTCCATAAACTTTTGATTTGTTCAATGTGGTCCCTGAACTTTTAATATGTGTTCAATTTAGTCCTTGAACTATTTGAAAATGCTCAATATAGTCCTTCCATTAATTCAAGTGTAAGGATTATATTGAATATTTTCATATAGATCAGGGATTAAATTGAACACATATTATAAGTTCAGGGATCACATTGAACAAATTAAAAGTTCAAGAACCAAATTGAACATCATGTTAAAGTTCAGAGACTACATTGAACAAATTAAAAGTTTAAGGACCAAATTGCATATTAAGTCAACGTTCATGGACTATTTGTGTCATTATCCCTTAAGAATACTAGAAAAATTCTACACCATATAATAATTATGTGGGCATACTAACAGGAAATGAAGAAAAATGCAATGCATCCTCAATAACCAACTAGTATCAAACCTTATATTTGAACAATGTTAAGTATTCTGCTTCAGATTGTCTCTAAACTCATCCAATGTTAAGCAAAAAAATGGAGCAATTTACATACAGGATTCGTGATTGTTTTGTCACAAAGAAAGAATATGGGACGACCTTTTAGTTTGCCCCCGTGGACTCACTTCAGAGAAATGAACCTCGACGAATGGGTGGCACCAATACCTGGTCTACCATGCTTGACAGGCTTGTAGGCGATGGAGAATTCGGCCAGGCAATGGCCAATCATTTCAGGCTTTATTTCCACTCGATTGAAGGTTTTACCATTATATACACCAATGATGCTCCCAATCATTGCTGGAGCAATAATCATACTGCGCAGGTGAGTTCGAACTGGTTCAGGTTTCTCACCAGGCGGAGCCTCCCTTTTCTGAGCCATGATATGATAGATTTAATGATTAGATTTGTCTTACTAATGCAAGATTAGCGATACAATCAACAATTTACAATCGGGAGCTTATCTTTCCAAAAACAAGCATGAACAGAAACCAGGCATCTTGAAAGGCAGCATCATCCAAAAGTAACAAAAGAAAAGAAAGAAAGAAAAGCAACATGATGGTGTACAATATGATCTGGACATACAGAACAGGAACAAGTTACTAGACACTAAGATTCAGTCTCTAATATATTCCAAGCAAGCAAATTATTTAGGCCTAGAAATTGTACATAGATCCATGATATCAGTTCATGGACATCACATAAGCGTTTAAGCATTACAGCATCCAGAGTCAGCTCAATCAGTGCCAATATTTCTTTTCTCTTTTAGAGAAATGCACCTCATATCATCCATAACTTTGCTAATCTTCATTGAATATATAATTGACCCATTTAAAAAAAGAAGATACATCTTGACCATCAATCGACCGAATACTCAGTAAACCAGTTCTCTCCAAAATTTTCTTCTACTTTGAGAGAAGAAAGTATTTTCAAGAGCGACATGTGAGATGGATTCAGTAGGCAAGCAGCACTTTAAGCCATTCACCTGTGGATCCATCTCAACGGTTGTCTGGCCGCTGTTGATTTAATAGCTATTGATCTATGCACCCTAGCTCAAAGGCTCCACCATCAAATTAGGAGAGGCCAATGGATAAGTGCAAAACCATTTCGCTCGTCAACCAACACCCACAATGACTTCCAAATATTAAATCAGAATTTTATTGAATCCAGAGTAACAACTCATGACCAATGATGATTCCATTCCACTAGAGGTACTAAACCCCCAAGTCACAGGCAAGCCATTGGATTTCTAAAGCAACAACTTAAAGCAGAGCAACAATCACAAGAAAGATGCCCAATTTCAAATTCAACAAGCAAAACCACCCACATTCACAGAGAAGCGCCCACTACGTGGGCTTGTAATAATAGACCTCATCGATTACAGAAATGCAATTCAAAAGGGCATGCGGCTTCGGTCCGAACCACAAGAGAACTCGTCAGAGCAAGGATAACCAATGAAAACCAGCGATTACCGCCTTGCCCAGCTTCTTGATGAGAGCCACGGGCTTCCTCTTGAGACCTCTCCGGAACCCAACTCACACGACATCACAAGTTCACAACCAACGAAATGTCAGGGCGAATAGAACTCATCTCCGACTCTCTCTTTCTCTCGAGGCTTATGGTATTGCAATCGGAAAATGTGTAAATGCGGGCACCTTCTGCGAGCTCGGGCATGGAAGAGCTTGACGAGCTCATCAGTGGACAGCTCACGGAAAGCATCTAAACCGACGCCACTGAAGTAGAACTTCTTGAACGTCCCTCTTCTTCGGCTTCCCTGAAGAAGAAGAAGAAGAAGAAATCACCATTGTTTCTCCGTGAGCTGGAAAAGGAAAGCTCTATCTCGCCGGAGAAGCTCAGGGTAGGCGGTGGGCGCGGGGGTTGAACCGTGAAGAGCAGAGAGCACTGAGATCTTTTTTCTTTTTTTTTCTTTTTTTAGACATTGCAATTTGGGACATATAACTCTCGTATTTACTTCATCCTCCTCTGGCTCAGGCTCGTAACTCTCGTATTTCCATGCAAAATGTGTTGGAAAATTCAATGCAAAATTTAATACAATATGTAGATAGGGGATGTGGAA